>JAGQAX010000004.1:22986013-24186013 GCA_019142605.1 Cephalopholis sonnerati | reverse complement strand
AATATATGGGATTAGATTAAAATGTTAAAGCCAACAATAATTGACCAGCTGACTAAATTAGATGTTTTTGTGTCTTTTATACAGTATGAAAATATCTTGCATTAGTTAAATCCTCTATAAGTGACGTCTCGAAACCTCTGGATTTGCATATTCTAGCTCCACAGTAATGAAACCATTTTTCATGAAACGTACAGTTTTCCTAATCCATACAGGCCATGAAAACACTAACTGTCAGTCAAAAATGGAACCCTCTATAAAGTATTTTGAAGTCTTTTATCCCTTGTGGAGCACATGACCACCTTCAGATGTGATGGAGTAGGGATAGGAACTGGGACTGACAAAATGAGCTGGGACTGACACGTTTGACAGCAAAGGAATGAATAGAGGACAGGGTGTGAAAAAGAGGCAGACAGATGCAAGGATGAGGAAAAAAAAAAAGACACTAGGGCCCACTGGATGATTGATTTGTGTCACCCTCTCTGCCACCTGTCATTTTATCTTTGTCATTTGAACTCTGTGTGAGACCTTGGCTCCTAAAAAATGTTTATGTGCATTTGCATAAGCACGTATTTTTCGCAGGAAATGAAAAGCTACCTGGATTCTACTTTTTTTAAATCAATAAGAGAACACGTTGGCGTTTATTACATTTATGCTTAGACAACTCAGAGCTAAGGTTTGCAAGAGAGTCTGGTCTATGTTAAATATGGAGGAGGTCAGTGCTGACTCAGAAAACAAGACGGGGCGCCTTGAGTCGTTCAATATTTTAGCCAAAGCACAGTCTCTTCCTAATTTTTTTTGTTTTGTTTTGTCAAACCCTGCTCTCCAATGTCCTGAAGTCCTGTGCTTTGAAACTTAAAATGATGTCTGCTGTGTTTCATTGTCAAAGCATGACTTGTTTAGGAGGTGTTTTATTTTATTTCAATGGGACAGTTCACCCCAAAATCCTCTCACCTGTAGTGCTCTATATCAGTCTAGATTGTTTTGATGGGAGTTGCCAAGTGTTGGAGACATCGACTGTAAGGATGTCTCCCTTAGATGACACCGGGCTTGTGCTCTAACTGCCAAAAATACATTAGAAAAAGTCAACAGCAATGTCTCTTTCCATAAATCATGACCTGGTTACTCAAGATAATCCACAGACCTTGTTGTGAGCAGTTTCATGGAGGAACTATTTTCTTTCTACTGAACTGCACCTGCCAACTGTATCACCACAGAAGGAAGAGTGCATCTACTGCTAGCTTACCTGGCACCATTGAGCTAGCTAACGTTACAGCTCACCTGAGGAGGACACCATTAATATTTACATCCCTGCACTGTCATGACCATGAGCCTCTCGTCCATAAGTATATCTTTGTTGCAGTGATGCAGTTGACTGGTGTAGTTCAGCAGAAAGAAAACAGTTCCTACATAAAAGTGCTCACAGCAAGGTCTGTGGATTATCTCAAGTAACCAGTTTAGAGACATTTTTTGGCACTTTAAGGACCACGGTATGAGTGCCATCAAGTCCTACTATATTTGAGTGAAGGCAGACATCTTGACACCTGAAATCTCCATCACTCAGCAACTCACATCAAAACAATCTAGATAAACAGCACTACATTGTTGTTTTGGGGGTGAACTATCCCTTTAAAGCAGCTGGTAGCTAAAGAGAGATTTGGCTGTCAAAAATGGACAGCCAAATGTTGGAAGGCCATGAGAATACAGGGACTGTATGTGGTCAGAATATCAATGACAGCGCTGTTGTCTTCTACATAGCTGAAGGGACAGACGGTAATGGGGACTTAGGTGAACCTGCTGGGACAGCAGGGGTTGCAGCTTTCCCTCTTCAGCCAGCACTACAAACAGCTTTGGGGTAGCTGGACTGTCAGCTCTGTCTGATGGACTTTTTGTCTGGAAGCCATTGGTTTGCTGAGGCAAACACCTGTGAAATGTGGAGCCACAACTGTGAACCTTTATTCTATAACTCTGTATTTCCTCCAGAGTAATAGATAGCTGGAATCACTAAACTGGCACATCTGCTGTCTGCTGTCATGAGAGAATGGAAACCTCCCAATAGCTTGTTCAACTGACTAGATTGACTTTGCTGCCGGAGGGGTTCATCGGGGAGGTGCTGGGTTTTCTACCAGATGCTGCAAGCAGCTAACTGGTAATGTCACAGATGTGGGAGGACATTGTGTCCCCTTCAGTGTTGGAAACAGTTAAAAGCAGGGCTTGTAAAGAAGAAGAGAGTGTACTGTCACACCATATGTAGTCAAAGTATATACGAATGGGCAGTAGATGTGTGCAGTGTATGATCAGGTGTTAAGGTCAAGTGAATTTTCAGTTTGTCCTTTTGTCATGTCCTCAGGGAGAACATAAAGGGAATCACAGATGGTTTCTGCAGACCTCAGTGTCCCTGCATGTTTAATATGTACAGTGAAAGAAGAGTACTTTAATGTATGGACTCTCAGAGGGGGCTGAAGTTTTTAATGTCACTGTACTTGACATTTTTTCTGTTGCAAGCTGTAATTTAATCACACATTTCCATCTCTGTCTTCCTGCCTTTCATATACGTCTGTCCTAGGAGTACAGTAACCCACAGAATTCAGTGTGAGGCTTAATATGCTACAAACCCCTACATTATTAAGGGAGGCGGCTGTGTGTGCTCTGGTGCTGTAATTTCACACACAGGACAGAAAATTGCTGCTGCACTGTTCTCTGTTGATTGCAACTTTCAAGAATGCAGCTTTTCTAAACAGCTTCAATCAGTGATTTTCCAGCAGGAGTTCTGCCTGTGACAGACAATAGAAAGCTCCTGCTGCAACACCTGTGACTGGGGTGAGGCCAGACAATATCAACCCACAGAGAGACTGTACATTATCCAATACTGATTTACCCTTTGGAATGGCCAATTGAGTAATTCTATTCTTTTCAATGTATAAACACTCTTTAAGGAGTCTGATTGGTTCTGCAAATGTGCAGGGGCTTATTAGTGTGAGGCTGGATGATAAACAGTGTGCCTCTGACAACTACATAATTACTGCCTAAGACACAGGCTCACCTCTTGAACATTGTTCTTCTTACAATGGCACTCTTAATGCAGTATAAGCTCGGCTGGTTGTCAAAACAAGGAAAAGGAAAAACTAGCTTATTGTTGCTTTGAAATCACACACATACACTTACAACAACCTTTTCCACTTCAAAAGCCCAAAGCAATATAACATAAGAGGTATAATAGCAAACCCTCGCACGCACACACACACACACACACACACACACACACACACACACACACACACACACACACACACACACACACACACACACACACACACAAACACACAGACGGGCAGCCACTTGACATTCACTCATGACGTCATGTTCGGTGGTACAGTTTGTCCCAGTTCTCACTAATCTTTGTATTAAGTTGGGGTCAAGCTTAAGATGAATTAAGGAGGAACTTCAGCAGTGATAATGCACAGCAACATTATGTGTTCTTCACTCAAGGACACAAGGTTTGAATGTGTGGAGCATACAGATCACTTTGGTAGAAAAGCACAAGCCAGTGTTTTACCAAGTGAACCCACAGTCTTGAAGAGTGGTTTGTACCAATTCTACAATATCATTTGAATATTTAATTTCCATATGTGTAATTAATCCTGCAGGGCTGCTTTGCTGGTTTTTCCATCTGAGTCCTATCACTCTAATGTGGGGAAGATGTGAAAATCTGACATTAAAATATTTAATGGGTCCCTTGGTTTGCTAATTTCTTAGGATAAAATTCTTTAAACATTTCCTGGAAATGACTTTGTCATTTAGTTGAGTGATTTCAAGCCCTTGAGTAAGCAGATCGCATTTCACTGGAGTTGTACCATGTGTTATTTCCATGAGACATGTAAATGATGATGATGATGAAGTAATGAAACCCTAAAGCGTATGAAGATATATGTAAGTGAACATGTAAATCTTGTTTCTGAGACTTGTTACATGGGTAATGGTAGCTCAATCGCCAGAAGAAAATGTTGGTACTGCAACATTTCTACAAACCATAAAATAAATAAATTATTACATTTGCACATTTCATAAGGATCATTTTAATGTTTCTAAAGTGACGTAGTCTATGAGCTGACTTTGTCATCTGAGGGTGGCAGGGCTGGGTGGCATGACTATAAGGTGAGACACCTGCCTGATTCTGACACAACACCACTTTATCCTGTTTAAACAATATTCATAACTTGGATTCATTTACATGGAAAACCTGTTTGATTCTTGTGATCTGAGGACCCTTACAGACTAAAGGAATATAGATAACTTAAAGGGTAATTGAGGAATGAATTTGAGGTAGCCAACAACCTGGTTATACATCTGAAGAACATCTATTTAAAAAATGAACTGCTTGGCAACCAGACCAGGTGTCTAACATACCCATTAGGGCCGACTTTACAATGATGTCAGTTGGTTAGCTGGACGGCAAAACACTCGCCACCACAGGGCTGTAGGCTACATAGGAGTCTTAATATGTCGTCTTGTGTTATTGGGAGCTAGAATAGAAGGAGTTATGGCTCAAAACTTAAATTTTATCCCATACCAGCCACCACTGCCCGTCAACAAAAACAAAGACGACTATGGTTAAATGGGATAAGACAAAGGGCTGGATGGAGGCGATCATTGAGAATGCTCGTATGTGCAGCGCACACTTTATATCAGGTGAGGGGAAAAGTATTTACTGTTGTAGGGATGAATAACGTTACGTGTATTAAGGGTTGTCATGTCCACCATCAGTATGCACCATCATCTTCCTCCATTGTCTAAAACAAGCAAAAGAGCTAGTGTTAGCTAATGTCTGTGGAGAATTGTTTTGCCTCCAGCTAAGCCCCGCCCACCAAGAAACATCATACTGTTTACTTACAGCAGAAGGGTCTATTGAGACAGGCATTTACTGTCAATATGTGAAGCCACAAAGGGACTGGGCATTCAGTTTGGACTAGACATTTTGTTGAAGTTTTATGATATTATTAAAATAATAAGTTTAATAACAGACTAGTACTTCTGGTGTCGACTAGCAAGAGTAGCTATGTTTAATTGAGTTGTCGATTCACACATATTTCTAGTTAGTAATCAACCTCTGTCACTTATTATGAATTGAAGAATTGGTATGTTATTGAGAAATGTATTCACTTTTTGTTTAGCAAAGCTCAAAAGCATTGAGTATTTTGCTAGAAAAAAATGAGTTGTTTGGGATAGTCTACAGACCTCAATATGGACAGTTTTAAAGAACAATTTCCTTCCCAAATGTAAACACCAGTGAAAACACTTTGTCATGTGTGATATGTGTTAATGAGATTATTTTGTGGTCTGTGTGTACATGGCGCGTAAATGCAAGGACAGATCAAAGCCTTGGTTAGGACTGGTTAATGTCTGTGTGGGGGTGCAGGAAGTCTCCATCATGATTAATGGGTCTCTGCCTCTAATTACAGGATGGCAGCATAAAGTATAGACACATTTAAACACTGTATTATTTGCCTATTAATATCTAAAGACACAGACTTGAAAGGATTTTGCATTCAGGTTTGTCTGAAGATGCCAACGAGCAGGCAAGGACTCAGAGTTTCCTAAGATAAACCTGCCTCTGGGGTTAGATGTTGGCTACTCTAAGTATTAATTGCTTGTTCTCTGAAGCAATAACAAGATTATGTCAGTACCAGTAATTGGCATAACAGGTGGGTATGTTAACCCCTTCACTCCCCAACCAGCATCCAACACTCCCAACTGGATCTCTCTCCTCCTCTCCCTCACACTGCAAACTCTTTCAACGGAGCTGGACGTTGTTGCCCACTCACCCGGGTCTGTTCTTCTCTTATAAGGTAGAAAAAGTCGTTTATGTGTGCTTGGTTGTCAGTAATAAGATAGTTGGCCTTGTGTGTCTGTGTGTGTGTGTGTGTTAGCTTCTTAGAGCAGCGCAGTTGAACCTGTTTTAAAGATACAAAGGCGTTTTCAAACATTCAGATATGTCTGAAAATCTGTTTTTTTTCTTCTCGATAGGAGAACATGTAATCATTTTTGTAGCCCAGTGCAATAAGTTAGGATTTTTCTGTGGTGTTGCCACTTGTTTCTTTCCTTCCATTTTGTAATAGGCTGGCTCCCTGCGCGCGCACTGTCGGTGCTCTCTAATTAGTGCGCGCACTCTTGTGTAAAGGTGGAGGCACGGCTCGTCTCTGCTGCGCGGCTCAGAAGAAACTTGTGCGGTTGAAACTTTGACAGCCATCGTTAAATGTGTGCCACATAGCGAGACACATTTCAAAGTATATGCTGCTCAAGAACTCACCCAATGTCTGACGAAGGAGAGGAAACCGACAGCGGCGAGAGAGCCCACCTCTCTGAGTCTCCCTCCCCGCCTCTGTCTGTCTATCCTCCCCCAGGATCTCCTCCCTCATCGCGGCCCCTGGACATCTTCTCCTCCGCCTCTCCGCTGCTGGGGGACACAGACCCGCCTTACCTCGCCACTCCGGAGTGCGTTCACGCGTCTCCGGAGAACCGGGAGCCCGGGTTCTCCCCACACTTCACACCGCCAAAGTTCTGCCAGAGCACCGGGGACATTGGCTCTCCGTTATGTTCGCGGCCGGATGTGCGGATAGACGCGGTGTACGGCCACCGCGATGACACGTTCCCCAAGTGGAGAGGACGAGGAGCGGCGAACGCTGAGCGCTTTCAGCACCGCGGACAGAGGCTCCACAGGGCTCCGGAGCTCTCAGACCACGGGAACCACTTCTCTGCTGAGCACATCGACACCGGGTTCAACTCTGAAACCAGGCAAACGTGAGTCATAATTTTATATTCACCCACAACTTTTGTTCATCCACCCAGAGGCATGATAAATTAGTAAAGTCACCAGTTTTGTGGCCTTGTGTGGAATCCATGTGCTTATTTATAAACTCTGCAATTTGCAGTTGTGCAAAGAGGCTGCTGAGGGAGAGTTTAGAAATGGAAAAGCTGTTCTGGGTTGAGAGAATTTAATCAACACCAACTAATCCACCTGGGATGTCAACAAGTAGAGGACAGGGTTGGAGAGGGCAGAGTAAAGCAGCTAGGATTTTCACTGAGCCAGCTGCATCCACCTGTCTGTGCAGCTATGGAGCAGTGATTGACTCTCAGCTGTGCTTTACAGTTTCTTTATGGATTAGCCTACATCAGTAGGGCTGGACTGTAATGTACAGTAGATCAATCCCACCAGAGAGTCATCATATATTTTGTTGTCATGCACTGCTTGAATAGCTAACTGATGTTCCCTTCCTATGGAACCAGGGGAGTAGCACTAAATTCTGGGTCCCATGCATGAGGAGTCACTGTGGGCCCCCTGCCCTTCCTCTCTTGAGCCATGTCTCTCTCACACACCTTTTGAATTTATTTTACAAACTCTGTTTGCTTTCTTTCCCTTTCTTTTCTTTTTTTGGAAGCTTGATTTCCCTATCTTGGGGAAAGACATGACAGTGTATGTTGGTGCTCCAGCAGCATAAGCAATCACTTACTCAATGAATCCCAGTGCAGGGGCGGAATAAACCATTTTGCACCTGTAATGGGTGAGAGGGGCCTCAGAAAGCTTCAACTATTTTTTTTAAATACAAAGTTAAGTCTTTCAACCGAATTATTCAGCCAATTTGAATTTAGTTATGGCACTAATTACTTGGAAATCAAACACTGCAAACAAATCCAAACCTTTCATACCAGGCTTTTCCAGAGCCCCCCTCCTGTCTGGGCCCTGGGTGATCAGTCCCACTTTTCCCCCCACTATGACAGCCCTGCATGGAACATTTGCAGTAGATGCATTAAATCTGTGTTAACTGAGTCATATTTAAACTTTGCTGTTATTATAGCCTCACTTGTGCTGAAATATTAAGTTTAGATGAATAAGTGTCTTTGTGGAATTTCCACCACAGCCCTGATGACGTCCTTGTGATGAGAGAGAGTATCTTGATTGGTTCCGGTGCACAAATGCATAAGCAGCAGTCAACAGGGAGAGTGTGTGCGTTGTGTTAGTCTGAGTATGAGAGAGACAACAGGGCAATACCATGTGACGCTGAGCAGACTACAGAAATTGGCTTGCACAGTACATCCCCACAATGTCACACTCATCACACACACAAAGCGTGCACAGACTCACTCATAAAACCCTGACTGGGTACCTCTCTGCCATTTTGCAAATGGCTTATGTGTCCTGCATAATTTCTCATAATTGTCCTACATGTTTACCTACTTCAACGTAATACAAGTGCTCACGGGACCATTTGGTGGATGTGGTCCATTGCATCCATGCAGAAAACATCCATACAGGCACAAATGGGACATAAATGGTGACACTTAATGGATATTCATGTAGCACTGCCAGCTTAGTTATGTCTATCAGATATTGAGAATGGCAGGCCTCAGAGTGGCTCTTTGATCTTCCCTTGGTCTGCTCCTTTGATACACCAGTGTTCAAGTTAAAAGGCCCTGCATGGAAAAGAAGCATGTATGCTCTCACAGATGTCCGACTAGGCTAACTGTCGGATGTCTTTGTGTGTGCCTGTGTGTGAATCAGAGGGTAAGAGGGGGCGAACATGCCTGTTTCTCATTACCGGCAAAATATGGTGAGCAACTCACCTTTGATCTTAAAATTGGTAATTTACTGCTTGAAAGAGTGTCCATGTGTGTGTGTATTTGATAAAGAGAGGGAGAGAGAGACTCTTCTAAGATATTCTGCTCATGTCTGTGCACTGATAAAGTACTAACTCATTAGTCTGTTAGGTAAATATTCCTGCTGAGTGGAAACTTTTTTTTCCTCAAAATGTGATTTCAGACCTGATTTATCTTCTTTTCTTCCTTTCTTTTTGTCTAATTCAGCGGTACATGACCTAACCTACTTGATTGCTGAAACTTGAAATAATGAACTTGGTGGCCCCCGAGTTCAGCTCTAGAAAAAAAAAACTGATTAAACAGGGTTCGTGATAAAGAACTCACAGTCAGTGACAAATATTTTATGAGATTTTCATTGCATGCTGAGGCTGTGTTTTGTCTACACTTTCATTACATTTTTCAGTGCTTTTCAGGCAACCCTCCTCTCACTGAAATGTATTAAGTATACCAACAAGGTAAAGCTTTCTATATGCTCACATTTATTGTTTGGAATAAAGCAATGTACAACAGCAGCACCTTTTAAAAGACTGCATGTCATTTTGCTTGTTAATGCACCATTTATTTATTTATTTAACCTTTCTTTAACCAGGAAGCCCCATTGAGATTGGAAGTCTCTTTTCCAAGAGAGACCTGGCCAAAACCCATTTAAAATGCAACAAATACAACATATAATACAAAAATCCACAATAAAACAACTACTATTGAAACAGACTGGCTTCTCAAGAAAAACAAACACATGTCTCTGTCACCACATTCTTCAAGATGCCCTTAAATTCATCGATGGATACAAGTGTTTCTAATTTTAGATCTAGTTAAAAGCACTAGCATTACTGCTGACTGTCATGCCAAAAAATATGTTTCTAGATTACAGATGGGTTTATTACAGTGGCTGACAAGGGCAAACAACTGCCCAAACCATCTCTATTGGGAGAAACGTTCTGCAGCTTCAGAAACAATGCCAATTAAAAAACACACACAAAAATCCAAAAAAATACAACATAGCAACATGCTGCAGAAATCGAACATCATTGTGTATTGCAAATACACAATGATGCAAAGTCAAAAACACACAAACCCTGAAAACAAATGCAACAGAAAAATGCTGCATATGCATAACACAGCTGAAGCTCTTCAGGGTCTAGGTGGCATGCTAAGTGGAGCACCTTGATTTTCATCCTGAGAGAAAGAGACCATAAAAGAAAGGGTTTTTGTTTTTGAAGCAGGAAGAAAAAGCGGGCCCCTAGGAAAGCTACTCAGCCTTGATTCCAATTTTTTCTAGTGGCCACTCACGGTACTGCAGCAAATAATCCCTCGTGGCCCACAACAGACGTCTTTAAAACGGTTGACACTTCAAACTAGAAACATGATCACTTATGACTCTGTCTTTCATAATTTTTGATCCATGGAGGTTTTATATTTGTAAAACTTTCCTCAAGCAGAGAAAAGTGAATAAAAAATCCCTTACATCTAACAATGTAAAGCCTACAAGTCGAGTGGGAACCTCATGCCAAGTAAAGCCGAAAGCTTGAACCTTTTTTTTGGCGTATGCACCAGCGGAGCAACTCCATTGGAATGAATAGGTGCCGTCTTGGCATCTGTTATCTGGTTATTATTATCCATCTATGGAGTAAATAGGCAATAAAGGGGGATTCATGGCATTCTAAACCCTCAGGTTAAAATCCCTGGTATACCATAATACTGTGATACCGCCCAAACTTTAAGCCAAATGATTGAGGCTATTTTTTTTGGTGGGTCACCTATTTCACTTGGCATTCATAATGCTTGTTAATACAATATAACCCAAATATAGTATCATTGGTCTGAAAGAGCTACAGCCTGGCTGAATAAGGGATTTCTGCAGTGTGTGTGTGTGTGTGTCAGAATATAGTTGGAATCACCACTAGCAGTGGTGCGAGATAGTTTCTTCTCCCTTTGCTGACAGTTTTGTTGTTAATAAGAGAGGGAGCCGCCTGCCTGGACAGAGACCCTGAGTGATCTGCAGCAGCCTCTGCCTCAGATGCAGAATTAAAAAGAGAGCTGTGTAGACTCAGTAACAGATTGAATTGGTGCACTGTGTACAAAATGTTGCCATATAATCATGTTGCAGAGTTGCTTCAAACCATCTATTAACACTAAATCGAATGAAATGTGAAGCACATGTTTTTCTTCAGGTGTTTGTGAACCAGAGCAGAGATTAAAAGGGGACTGAATATTGGACTTAAATTCAACAAGTAGGCAGAAAGATGGGATGTTGTACAATTTAGGTGTATTTATTAAATGGTAGTGTGTGCTCTTCTTCTTGTACATCGTCATCATGTTCTGCTACAAGGTGGTCTCGGTCCTTCAGTCTTAAACACTACGTGATGTAAGAATACAGTCACACACATAATGTATGTAGGTAAACTATAGACTGTATAAAGTAATGGATATAGCCACTATAACGTCACTTATTGTTTGTGACTCCTGTTTTGAAACCTCAAGTTTGACATTTGAGTTGTTGCCGTCTTGGATTCTTGGATTTAGGGTGGGAACCCTCTTGCTGTGAGGTGACAGTGCTAACACATGCCAGCACAGTTGTTGTTTGGACAACAGAGTGGAGATAACCTTGATACTAGCTGCTAGTTTGGTTGCATTCACAGCTATAGTTATCTGTGATAATGCTAATGCTGACTATTGCTCTCAAAAAACAGGCTTAAAACATTAAACGAAACTGTACTACTTGAAAAACGGAACATATGATTCCTTAGAGGGTCTTTTAGTACAGCGAGTCACTGCACAAGACTTTTTTCAGGCAATTTACAATGAACTTTTATGAACTAAAAACACACTGAAATAGCGACAGCTAGGCCTGACTTATACTCTGTGAATCTGGAGTTAAACCATGGTTACATAACCTATCCAATGTTGTCACTGTGGTAGCGACTCATAAATGAATGGCACCAACCTGTCACTCAAAGCAGCCACACCCTTAATTATACATAACTTTAAGCCTTAATAATAACGGAAAACGTAAGAGTTTTGTGAAAGAAGACAATGCATCTAACAGGCAGAACTTGACACGGCATCCCAGAACATCAACAACCAACGCACCCGTGGTACCTTGCACATCATATCTGGATGTGGAAAGTCCATGACAAACCGTCTATGTGATGAAGCTGGAGTGGGAGTGTGTTGTTGAGGTTGCCACTTGAAGCAGACATACATACATATAATCTCCTTCACTCACCAGTTTTTCTTCTCGTTCATCTCTTTGTCCACCCCCCACCATACACACAAACACACACTTTTTGTCCATCCATCTCTATTACGCCTGTCTCTCCTGTCTTTGTGATTGTAATTCCACACATAAATGATGCAGGTAAATTCTATTTCAGATCAGAATCGCAAACAGTCAGAGATGGATGGAGATGAAGATGGAGAGGGATGGAAAATGATGATTCATTACCTGAATATGAGGTTATCTAAATGGGCTGGCAGCCAGACTGTCCACTCATGTATGAAGAATCTTCCCAATGCCTACAAGTATATCTGAGTTTGTGTGTGTGCTGGGGGAGATATGAGGAACACCCTACAATATAATGCATTGTGATAAATCAACTCAAACTACAGCCTTAAGAGACACTTATCTTTCAAACATTAAGCTTCATGAATGTGATATCACTGCATGGCTTGCAACACGATTTACAGATGATGTATGTTGTGTCCACATTCTGTTTGAATACTAATGATTTCATATATGTGTTAGTCCATGGGTGCCCCTTGTGTCAACATTTGTAATCTTGTGTATGTTCATGTGTGAGGTACTAGTCTGCAACTGTGTGTGTGTGTGAGAGAAAGAGAGAAAGAGAAAGGATTTTTTTTTGACTGGCAGCCTAAGGCACATACAGCTGATTGTGTAAATTGAAAATCAACAGCTGCAGACCTTTTATACCCTTTAAAAGCACACTGACACACACTTTCTCTCTCCCTTTCTCTCTCACTCGTGCACAGACACACACAGACACACACACTCACACTTTTCCACAGTGATTTGCCTTGGTGAGCTCTTTAAATCTCCTCAGTTCCACATCCTTTGACGCCTCCAGGGAATGTTCCCACCATGAACAGGTTTCCATTTTCACCCTTTTCCTTCAGTGTCTAGCCTTCTGTGCACACACTCCCTCACACTCACACACACACACACACACACAAACACACACACACATACAGTAAGGGGACTTACAAATAGCCTGTATTACAAACAACTTCTTTTGCAGGTCTTATTGTTAAACTGGACCCCTTGTTATTTGCAAGGTCACTGCACCAGTTCATATTTCACAAAAAATGTACATTGAAAATCTTTAAAAGTCCTTTGCATGGACAATACAAGCCAATTACACTTCTAAAGTTATTCAGGTTAACAGTTAGATTTGAGTCCTTTTAGTTCACTCAACAAGATTTGTTTCAGTTGTCACATTATATTTCACAAATTAAATCTCAAGTCTAAATTTGTTATTTCCCGCTGGAGAAATAAACTGTTCTGGATAATCATTCCCACCAACACTACTAGTAATTTTCCCTTCGCACTTTTCATTTCAAATTTTACCCATATTTAGTATCTCTACTCTGCTCCCACACTGTCACTCAGTCTTTCTCCCTCTCGTTTTTCAGCTGTGGGAAACTTTTTTTCACTGTGTAGGTCAGAATGTCAGGCCACACAGCAGATGCGGACATTGTCGCAGATCTTTGTGTCCCAAAAATAGAATAAGAGGAGAGCAACAGTCCCGATGAAATGTGTTTTTCAATATACCTTGTGATAACCAGTGGCCCTGTGCAAAGTAGTTATATTTGACAAGTCTCTATTGATGAAGAGGATTTTTCCTGCTCTGTCCTGCTGGGATGTGACAGCACGTCACTGGAAATGGGGCTCCATCTAGGACGAAAAAAAGACATTGAATAGACCAGGAGCTATGTGTCCATGCCTGTGTGCATGTGTTGATAGATAACGACAGATTCACCACTGGCCAAAGAGTCTCTTTGGATGACCACTGTCTCATGGTGTGAATTTGTCATGCCAGAGCCAATTACAGTGACAGCTTCATCGCTCTCTTGCCAATCAGAGCTGCTGACCTGAGATGGCCCCACAGAAAGCTCTGACCCTGATAGCAGTCCATTGATTTGACCAAGGACAGACATACATCACAGATGTCTTGGTGGGGCTTTTTCTGGGGTCGGGGGTGAAGTCTGTGTTAAGCGTCTGCTGATTGTGTTTGACCAGTCCATGTGCACGGACGACATTCACACAGGGAGACAGTTCTAACTTTGTTTGCCTTGTTACACTATAGTCAGTTTGATGTAACTAATGATACTGTCTTCTTCTCTTGCCTCCATCATTTGCTCTCTTGCTCTTTCCTTCACCCTTCATCACTCCTGATGCGCAAGCACACTCTTTGGCTGCAGTCTCCATCTTCATCATTGTCATCCTTGTTCTTCTGATTCTACTCACTGTTTACTGTTCTTTCTATTGTCTCCAGGGTGGAGGCCATGCATCGCCGGCACACCACACTGAGAGAGAAGGGGCGTCGTCAGGCAGTGCGGGGCCCGGCGTACATGTTCAATGAACGCGGCTCGGCCCTTACCCCAGAGGAGGAGCGTTTTTTGGATGCCGCTGAATACGGAAACATTCCTGTGGTTCGCAAAATGCTGGAAGAGTCCAAAACCCTTAACTTCAACTGCGTGGACTACATGGGCCAGAATGCTTTGCAGCTGGCAGTGGGCAATGAGCATCTAGAAGTGACGGAACTGCTTCTAAAGAAGGATGGTTTGGCCAGGATCGGGGACGGCCTCCTTTTGGCCATCTCAAAGGGTTACGTCCGAATCGTTGAAGCCATTCTTGCCCACCCTGCCTTTGGCGGAGGTCTCAGATTGACTTTGAGCCCTCTGGAGCAGGAGATGCGTGATGATGACTTTTACGCCTATGATGAGGATGGAACGCGTTTTTCACATGACGTCACACCCATCATCCTGGCTGCTCACTGCCTGGAGTATGAGATCGTCCATATCCTTTTGACAAAGGGGGCCCGCATAGAAAGGCCACATGACTACTTCTGTAAGTGTTCGGAATGTGTGGAGAAACAGAAGAAAGACTCGTTCAGTCACTCACGCTCCAGGATGAATGCGTATAAGGGCCTGGCCAGTGCAGCATACCTGTCACTTAGCAGTGAAGACCCTGTGCTGACCGCCCTCGAGCTCAGCAATGAACTGGCGAGACTGGCCAACATCGAGACAGAGTTTAAGGTAGGGTGGTTTCTATTTTCTCAACATTCAGTTCTTTGTTTTTACTTTTCTGTATCCTTATTTTTTCCCCAAACATACACAAACATACTGTTTCATATGGGTGGAAAAAGGGTTGACAGAAGTTTTGGCAGAGTAGCAGAAAAAAGGAAAGTGAAAAAGAGGAATGCTCACTCTGAAGACACACACACACAGCACATGTAATGTAAAGACTATAGAAAGATGAAAGGATTAGGGCCACACGTGAAAAATTTGAGGTCTGAGTTTAAAGGCAGAATTCTGAATTTCAAGTCTTTAATCTGACTTTAAGCTCAGAACTCAAATACAGTTTTTACATATGGCCCTAATCCTCCTCTGTAAATGATTAAACAGCTTTACTGTAAATGTAAATGTATCCCCTCAAGCATGATTACAGTGCTTGCATTTCCATGTTTCCTGTGACATTTTTTATTTATTTTTTCATGAGTTTAGGCTGAAGAGTTACATTGTGCTGAATGGATATGTGTACATCACCCCTGCCAATGTCTTAACCCATTCCTGCAGATGACTCACCTTCAATACTCTGATATTGACCGACTTTCCCAGTGAACTCCCAGCTTTTTATTTCTCTTCTGATCTTCCTATTACCAATACAATCTCTACTCAAGTTGTGGTGAATAAGAACTGTAAAGTGGAACACTTTTTTGTTCGATGGAAAATATGGGAGATTTTTGTGTGCACCTACTGAAAAATAAGATTGCATCTGAAATAGTGAAGTTGCTAAAATAAAGCTTGCTCCCATAATAATGCTGCCAGTGGAAAAATACTGCGACCGAGAGAGAGAGTGAGAGAGTGAGAGTGTGTGTGTGTGTGTGTGTGTGTGCGTGTGTGTGTTAGAGGAAATTAAGTTGCTCGTGTGTGTGATAGGCAGTGATTGTTTGAAGTGGCTGGATCTAAGGTCTTTATATTTTTGACTCATAAAAATCACACACACACACATACAGATACCACATTGTGTGAGGCTGAAAATAGCTTGTAGCTTGAACTGCAGCAGTAGCTACAAACCATACAGTCTGTGGCTTGGTTGAAGTTCTCAACGGGCCGAAGAAATTACAATCTAGACTGAACTGACCCATGTGAGTTGAAGCCTGAACCTGGCACGTCTGAGACTAACACATAAAATACTGAGCCTGAGCCTGAATAAGCTCGACCCCCCCCCCGCCCCAAAAAGCACTAGTCGGCTTCTTACGGCCAGGACACATTGGCTGTGTGTGCAAGCCACATGTGTTTTTTTTTTTTTTTTAAGATTATTTTTTTGGGCATTTTTGCCTTTAATGGACAGGACAGTCAAGCGTGAAGGGGGAGAAAGAGTGAGGGAGTGACATGCAGCAAAGGGCCACAAGCCAGACTCGAACCCAGGCCGCTGCGGCAATAGCCTTCGTACATGGGGCGCCTGCTCTACCACTAAGCCACCAGCGCCCCAGCCACATGTGTTTATGGTGGAAAATGGACCAACTCGGTGGATCACCAAATCTCCACACTGTATTTCCACGGCAGAGAAGCTCCCTGCTCTGGCTGGGAGGATGGACAGAGGGCCCGGCACAGAGCCTAGCTGCTCCCTCTCCTTCTCTCACTGCCTGCACTTTTTAATATTTTCTATTGATTTATTTTTTTCCACAGCCTGAGCCCTACCTGACCCGGCCAATCTGCACACATTTCCTGCCCCAACTTGGTTCAACCTGTCTGTCTTCAGGACCTGTCGGGCTTTGGTTGTGATTGAGAACTCTAGGCTTGGTGAAGTCCAGTGCAGTGTGTTTTACATTGTATTTCACTACTTAAACACTTAAAAGTATGGCTATACTACTCGTCACTCCATTCATCATCATATGAAGTACTCTATTGGTATCAGTGTCACTTTAAGGGTACCGGTATTGGTATCATAATTTTTTAAACAATCCCCAGTCCTAGTCTTGAGATAGATTGACTGGCTCAGGCAAAGTACAACGTGCCCGCTCCCTCACACTGTGTGGCAGGTTTGGACAAGCTTTTAGCAGCGGTTTAAGATGGAGACGATCCCCTCTCACTTTGTTAGCTGCTACTCCTGTCCTGAATCAGCTGGCTGGGGATGTTAAGACCAGCACACTCTCCGACAAATGACAGTGACTCACTGAGAGCACACGACAGCCACAATTTAATATTTTATATATACATAAAAAAATAAAGTATACTGTCATAAAGTGACCAGTTAGGCTGGCTGATACAGTAAGATTCAGTAAGATAAAGTATTTCTGTATTGTTGAGGATAGTTTCTGTTGTCAATGTATACTGTGAAAATGGTAAGTCAGTTAAAAAATACATGTAAAATTTAACTTGGTTGTTCACCACAGTATGATTCTGACAGTCAAAAGACAACTATATGTTGGATAAGGCCTCTTTAGCAGTCAGCTAAGGGTTCAGGTAGCAAAAAAAAAATGCAAATGTGAAAAATAACTCAACAACAAGACTACGGTGCTAGAATGGACAAACCCATATAGCACTATATTTTGGCGCAGGTGCCTTCATCAGCATTTTTAGAGAAAAACACCTCCACTTTATCTCCAGCTGCCCACACTGTTTGTTTTCTGTTTTCAGTGTGGTAATAATTACATACATTTTGTGAGCAATCTCACTTTGTCTCTCTGCCAGGGAGACCTGTTAAAAGCCACTTTGCTGGCTCTAAGGCATTGGTCATTTTTGTCAGTCTTATGTTCCACTGTGTGAAAAAAGTGCCCCTTTCTGTTTATCCCCCCTTTTATCCAAAGTCAGCAGAGAGTTTTTGATTTACGGAAAATAATCCCCTTCGTTCACCTCAAGCCAAAAAACATGTGGACTTAGCCGACTTAATAGTTAGCCTCAGAGAAAATGTTCAATGTTCACATTCATAGTTTATTGTCTCAATCTTCTGGTGGGTTTTCTTTCATGAGGTATAGGACTATGTCTCCATTTTAATGAACAATATTTATTATTACAGGTATTTTTCACTTTAGAGTGAGCTCCTACTGATTACTTACAGAATAACGTTTAAAGTCAAGATCATTAGTGAAGAAAGCAAGATCATTTAATTGAACCAGTCATACTGATAACATTACAATTCCCATTTCTGTGCTTATTTGTATCCCTTTGTCCACCCACATGTTGCTGCAGCTTATTCCTCCACTCTCTATTTATTTCTGTTTGTCCCTATGCATCCATTCCTCAGTCTCACTCAAAGTACCCACCTTTGTGTTTGTCAGTCAGGCTTTCAGCTTGTCATTTTGTTCCCTGTCTCCAGACAAGTTAATGAGAGGGGCTCACCTGAGGGACCAGAGTTGTGTTGGAGCTCATCTGTCTCATTAACATCTCATTATCACCCCCCTGTCTCCTCTGTTTATTTGTCTCCCTGTCCCTCTTCATATCATCCTCTCATTACGTCAAAATATCAAATAATTTTAAGACACTGTGCCAATAACGTGAAACGCAGTCCTGTTTCATATTTGGAGAGCAAATAGAGGGAATAAAAGCTTGGGCACAGATTCTATTATCTTAATTACGACACCAGTGTTTGCTTCTTAGTGTTTTCTGGGTTTGATGTTCTGACAGAACAGTTTGTGAATAAACTATTACGCAGCAGGCAACAGTGAACTTTTAGAAGTTGGAGAGTTTCACAAACACATAAATGTTTGATTACAGTCAGCCACACCGAGCAGCCTATGGTCTTCTCTTTCTAAGGAGTCAGATTTTTTTTATCCACAACTCCAAGTACCGCTTATCAGCAACTAGTGAATCAGTGACTACTCAGCTTGCCATGTGTGTGTTTTATTAAGTTTCTCAGTACTCTGTAGGTACGCCATCTTGCTACCTCACTACAGCTGAACTCCCACTCCTGCAGTGAGCGTCATCCTCTTGCCTGCCTCATACGCCACACATTCACACTCTTACTGCCTGCGCACAGGGACAAGAGAGATTACTCTGCATCTTCCAATCATTTTTCTAGACTTACTGTTGGCAAATTGTTGCATTACTCCTTGGGTGCTTTTTGTACTGCTCTGTGCATTAACAGTAAAAGCATGTTATGTCAGAACAAGAAGCCAACAAGATTTACTTTTTTAAATTCTTTATTCATACTGTCACTCAGCATTTATAGCTTTGGTTATGCTTCAACTTAATGGAGATCCCACAACATGACAAAGCACTCAAACTGACCTGTAACACTGTAAAAAAAAAAGATCTGTATTGGTTGTGTGTTGACCAACATGGCTCACTGATGATCAGAAATCTGTATCAACGGCAAAAAAACATGATCGTGGCGTTCCTAGCCTCCTCTGTATTTTGGGATTAATGTAATATAGCATATAAAGCTGCATCTCCACTGCATAATTCAGCACAGATCTACTCAACTCGACATGCACTTATTTGGTTTTCCATCAGCAGAAGTTGTAGACAGTATCTGGTGCCTGGTAATGAAGCTTAGCAGAAGTTCAGTCAGGAAGACTCTTTTTACACTCTCATTTCATTCAGAAATCCCTCTGCCTTACTCCAGCTTCTACTCTATCAGCCGACTATGGGCGTCGCTCCAAGTTAATTTAACCAGATTTTGCCACAGTCTCCCTGAACCAATCATATCTTTGCTGTCAATTTGGCTCTGCCGCTGTCAGTTGTCATTTCAGGACAAACAGATGTGACCTACCTCCACCCCATTCACCTCCACTGCCCAGTCCTGCTCCTCATCCCATCATCCCCATCCTTCAGCTGCCCTCATCTCACCTCCACCACAAATGTTTAGATTCCATCGGGGGGAATATTCCTAAACTAAACATGGCATCTGTACCCCCTCAATATACACGCCAAAGTTGTTCAAGTCTCTCCTGATTGGACTTCCTTTGGTACCATGGCGGTCAAGGTTCCCAGCAAGCTGAGTTGATACGAGAACATGGAGCTAATACACTCTGTGTTCCAATACCCATACTACCATACTTCAGTATGCCAGAAAAAGATTTAGTATGTCCTGATACATAGTATGTGAAATGCAGTATGCCAAAAATACCAGGATGTTCAACTACATCTGGTACGATTTTGCAATGTGCAAGCCAGCAGCTTGTTATTCTGGCCCACAGTCCTCTGCACAGTGGACGATACATCATATCGACTGAGCCGCAAACAGATGACAGCTTGACAACTGATTGACAGCTGTCAGAAGTCACAATGATGCATGCAAATCAGTGTGACTGATGACCAGTCCAAAAGTAATTATAGGAATATTGATTGTTTAAGTCAACAAAATAATCCTAAAGATTATAAACAACAATAGGACATTATTATAAACATCATGACAGAGAAATGCAGATGTAATTTCACTGTTGCAAATATAATATGTTAGAATATCTCTACAGTTATAACTTATAAACTCCCGGGTTGATCTCCGTCTCTGGAGAACTCTGAGTGGTGTTTGTTTTATCTCCAAGTTAATGCAAGAGGGTCAAAATTCAGGGTGTAATGTTATGAGAAAGTAGAATGTCCCCATTGTGTGCTTGCTGCCTGCAACAGGACATACTTTTTAAGGGCAGCTGCAGGGCCTTCTAAAAGTAAAAAGAAAAAGTATGCGATTTGGAGCACACCCACTATAGATAACTGATGTGTAAGAAAGAACCGTCACTTACACGACTTGTGACATCCTGCAAAAACCCAACACTTTTAAACAGCTAAGCTACCGGCAATACTGATATCAGTTCTTTTAATCCAGTCATAACTGCACCGTACACACAATTGATAAGGTATAGAGAGTCCTCTGTTTGGTCCTTTGTTCAGCGAATGCCGCGTTGAATATGAAGTTACACCACAGTCGTGCGCCGTTGCCATGGCAATCGGCTGAGAATCCCGCCTACACTAGAGGGCTCTATCAGCAGCGGAAAACGAAATAGATAAAATAATCTGGTACCTAAATTGAGTCGAGTTGAGTCAAGCCAAACGATGCAGTGGAAATGAGGCGTTACATGCTAATTTCGTAAAGGTTACATTCTTAATTTACCATATAAATACACTAAATGTATAGCATGGGACACAGCTCTTGTATCCACTTGTGCTACAGAGAATAAAGAATCAACACATGTACACACAGTCAAGTGCAAGCAAACAACACTTTCTCACCCAGTGGCACACTGACGCAACCTGTCAAAGTGCAGAGATGAGAGTGCTGCTGGTGTTGCACGTTTGGTGCTTATGTGGGGACTGCTAAAGGCATATCAGGACCTCCCGAACAGCCTCACATTTATCTCCAAACATCTTACTTTTTAAGACAGCCCATCAATTTTTCATAAGAGCCTCTGGACACAAACACACACAGACACACACACACACCCTTGGGAGAGACAGAGGGAGGGAGAGAGGGGCAGGCGGCAGAAGAAGGTGTCGTTTGATTTTGTGAATCACATTTTATTCTGTTCTTGTGTCATACCAATTTTGGTTTAATTTAGTTTAAATGAAGACACACAGCCACAGAGAATGTGAAAGGAAGCTGCACTGATAGTGAAAGCCCATTTAAATGGACCTCTCCCTCTCCTCTTCTCCTCCCTCCATCTTACACCTCTCTCGCGCCACATTTGAGGCTTGACTCATGTCCCCCCTCAGTTCACTCATCTGTAACCATTCTCACTTCGCTTCACACTCCTCTGTCTCCATCTTCAATCTCACAACATCGTTCCCTTTCCTTTATCTCAGACCCCAAGGCACAAACCACATACCCTGAATTGTGATTGGTTTTTCACATGTACTGCATGTGTGTGGTGTTTGTGCACGTGTTCTTGTTATGTCTTATGAAGTCTTATGATTTATTATGAAAACATTTTTGTACATGCACTACCCTGAAGCTTACTTTTCCCTGAATGTAAACAGATATGAAATTGTTATTGATTTCTTTCACTTAGCAGCCTAAAGCTGAAATACAACAAATCCCCACCTTCTCCTTCAAGTCCCCAAAGGGCCAGTCAATGCTTGCTACCTAGAATTTACTTTTTAATTTCCAGATAGCGATAAGCCTTTTGACCAACCTTATCTAACATGCTGTTCAGTTTATTTTTTATTTCCTGTGATAAATCCAGGCCTGAAGAGTTGCATTTTGCATGAAATTTTTCGCAGCTGTTTGGTATTTAAGAGGACGGACATGCTGTGACTTTATAAAACTGATTACACCCTTTTATATTCAAGACAGACACTGTGCGAGTCATACGAGCATGAAACTCCCTGACTAAAAGGGTCAAACATTGGAGGAATGCAAATTATCTTCATGGTCACTGAGTGCAATAAATTACAGTACATACTTTATCATACCTGCTTACAGCAAAAATGTGCCCTAAAAGGAAGTGAGCGTAGAGCTGCTAATTGAAATTGATTGCTGAATTAATGATGTTGGTGGGGAGGCCTTGTCAAAGTTTGGATGAAAGTGGGCATTATCAACAGACTGTAATGGTATGATTGCACACAGAACAAACACAGCAGTGAAAACATAATGAGAATCACTCCGTAGGGACCCTAAACCTGCCAGAAGCTCCAATCTGCTGACTGCAGAGCTTACCTGCTTGGCCAAATGTTGAGTAACAAAACAAGCCTGGAGGGCTGAGGGTAGTGATAGAAAGAGGGGTGAGAAGTGAACTGCGGGGACTACAAGACAGAGAGGCACAGGGTTGAAACTAGGGATGTATCAATTTATAAGCCACACATCAGTACTGGCTGATACTCGCTGTGGTGACTGCCATCGGCCTAATAGCAAATAAGATGAAAATCACAGATGGCAGTTATCGATGTTTTGCAAAGGCTAAAAAGCAGGACTCAAGACTAAAGGCGTCTAATAGAAAATGTGTTTTGGACAAACAGAGATCTTCTCTGGGACGCTATCGGGACAAAAGGACGCAGTAAACTTACTACTGATGCATCAGGGGATGCATCCCTATTTTTTCCTTGATAATGCTACATCGTGAACAATAAATCTGTTTTGATGTTGGCAGTAGGAGAGCTAGTTAAAGCTAGCTGTGAGCAGCCAGTGGCTGGATCTATGTCCTGCCGGAGGTTGCACTGAGTTACATTATGATGCGTTCAAGCTCTCATCTGTGAAAACATTTTAGTAGCTGTATCTTTTGGTGAGAACCTTGAATAATTATAGCTGTTTGAAGGAGAAATTCGTTAATATTTTTACAGAAATAAAAATAGATACTAGAAAGGAATTGTGAAGCAGTTATTAAAAAAAAAAAAAAAAAAGGTTTTCATGTAAAAGGTTCTTTTAAAGGTCGTTTCCCTGGGAACAAATGGGAAAGAAATTGTGACAACAACAACAGCAAAAACGTGGTATCTGTCATTGGCCAACTTGTTATATTAAACATCGAAATAGGCCCAGAATTCTACAGTCGTGCATCCCTAGTTAAACTGGAATGATTAGTGAATGAACTGAAGTAAAAAGAGTTAAAAACTCTAAAAACTCTAAAGAGTTAATTATGAATTGTATTGACGTGGACAAAAGGTACAGTATATTCAACAGCCATAGTTCAGGAAATAAGAGCCAAATTACATTTAAGGAATATTACACTCAAGGCTGTGCTTTAGCAGTCATTATTGGCACTTCAGTGATGCAGCTGCACGCATCACTGAAGTGCCAATAATGACGGTAAAGCACAGCCTTGAGTGTAATATTGTGATTATACAAGAGTTTACCAACAAAATTAAAGATGTCATCAAACTGTATTCATATTGTGGGGCAATTCATTATTAAAATGAAACACCTTTTGCCAGTGTTATCTGTTTCCATGGAAATACCAAGTGGCAACATCTGGGGCTGTAAAATGAAGCCAATGGGTGACATTATGTCAATGGGAAATACATGGGTTCTGACTAATAACTGGAAAACAATCAGTCACATCAGTAGACTCCCATGTAATGAAATTTAGTTTACTACTCCAGTAAATAAGCCGACCCTTAGCAACAGCCCAGCAACAGAGACGATTTCTGGTCCCTGTTTAGTCAGCCAGCCAACTTGAGCTAACATTTATGCTTTGCAGAGATGATGGGATGTCCCAAACTGAATAAATACCACACACATAAACACAGAACTGCACAGCTCAGTCTTGTTGTACCTAAGATATCTGCTGAAAAAAAAAATCTATGGACAGATTTAGCCACCACAGCTGCAAACTTCATATGTAGGCAATTTTGAAGATATCCCTGTGTCAGAGAATCACGGGTACAGCTGATGTGATCCGAATATTTACAAAAATTGTGAACTCCATTGTAAACAGGGTCGGAAATTACCAGCCACCATCCAAGTGCTGTAAGTGGCTACTACATGTGCTTCACTCACCAGCCAAAAAAAAGTTAATTTCCAACCCAGATTGTAAAGTCTAAAAGTCAAAAGATGTATGTAATCACTTCCAAAATTCACTGCGTTTTTATCCAACAAAATTTTTAGCCTCAGTCTATATTTGTTAGTGTTTAGTCTTTCAAAAGCAACATTTTCACCAAGGTCACAAACTGTTTTGCTCCCCAGCTTGCTGCACACAAGGGAGGCACACACCTGCATTAATGGGATGATCTAACAGCACTCTAACCAGAGATGATATTCATTACAGACCTCTGAATTAATTTGAACTTATAAACAAAACAATCCATCTTGTATTGCTCTTGTAGATTACTAGTTTTCAGTCCCGCTCTGGAAGTTATTTGTAATCATGAGGTAGCACTGATTTGATTTTAAACATCTAGTTGACCAGTCAGATTGCATGGTTGGATCTACTTGTTGTCTAACTAGTGTTAGCTTCACTCCATCAGGAATGTCAATTTAAGGGATTGAAAACACAACAGTGATGTTTCCACTCCATAAATAAAAAAGAGGCACACACTCATAACTCTGATACATTTGCTTCAGCTTTTACAGTTTGTGATATTAATGACAAAGATATTTTTCATTCTTTATAAGTTGAAAGAAAACCTTCGAGCCTTCAGTCGGTCAGAAACGTCCATCTTTATAAGAAATAAATTCATCGGCATTATGTGTGTGCAGCTTTCCATAGTCTTTTTCCATTTCACTGACGCACACAAGTTGAAGTAATTTTTGAAAACATTGGCAATATAAAATGCAAATCAGTGTTTCCATCGACTGCTGTTATGCAAATATACTTAGGAGAGTGCCACAAGACGACACCAGTAGCTCTTCTATTACTGCTAAATCCATGCCATTACTTTGCCGCCTCCCAGGAAGACAATCATGTTCACTGAATGAATGGATCAGCCTCCTGCGTTCACACTGTCTTCTCCTTGCTGTCGTCTTTGTTGACGCCCTTTTCATTTTTTACTTTTTGGCCTTTTTGCTGGAGTGGTCACATTCCAGTATATATCCATTTGTATTCATTTTATGTGCAAATGTAAACTGTGCATAAAATCAGATAAATGGACTGAATGAGCATTAAAACCAAAGTGGATCCCTTATTTTAGCTTCTGCGGTGTTTGAGTGCACTCTATTGTTGAACCCAACAATGTATAAAAACTGTGAATGTAACAAAGATATTTTTCAATGTGAGATTACTGTGAAATGATCGTTTTACATGGTAAAGTTTGTTTCTTGTTAAAACTGAATTAAATTTGCTTGGCTGTTAAGATAAAACAAGTCAACTGGACTCCCTCCATGGTCAAATATACTGTATAAAGATAACCCACCTCTCTGCATGCTGACTTTTTTTGTTTTAATGCCAAGTCATGCTGATTTATTTCAAAATGGAAAGGTCATGAGCCAAATCACATTATCATTCTTTCAGTCTTTTTACACTAGAGCCATAAAATTGCAAATGAGGATAGATGTCTCTGTGAGGTTGGCATTTCTCAAGTCATTAACCCCTCAAAAAAAACGTGTCCGAGCTCATACAGGTGAGGACCTGCACACATGCAGGCATGAAAGGCAGGAGAAGCGGTTTCAGACTTTTTTGTTTTGATAGTTTGAGGCGAAGGCACGACATAAATAATTTCAGAACATGTGTAAAACAAGACAGGAAGAGACAGCAAACTTTGGGACAGTGAAAAAAGACAACAAAGGAGGCAGCTGAGGACACAGTCGCAATTTGATGAATCTTCCCTCTCGTTTTACATTCATACATTTGAAGAATGCTGCCTTGTCTGAACCAGTTTACATGATGTACTCAGAGTTGATGTTTAAAGTTCAGTTTCTCTTCCCTCTTGTCCTTGTCCATCTGTCCCCTCTCCCTGTCAGAATGACTACCGTAAGCTGTCCATGCAGTGTAAGGATTTTGTGGTGGGTGTGTTGGACCTTTGTCGGAACACAGAGGAGGTGGAGGCCATACTGAACGGCGACGTGGATCAGTGCTCTCCAAGCCCCTACAACCGACCCTGCCTCAGCCGTGTCATACTGGCCATCAAGTACGAAGTCAAGAAGGTAAGATGGATAAATCAACCATAAGGACGTAGTGGTACTTTCAGTTGTAGTTCACATTTTGTTCGCAACATGCAAAACCTACAATCTTGTTGCAAGAATCTATTCTTCTAGGACCATCACCAATTCACTTGACATATAAGTAGTAAAATGCAGGAGCACAAAGGACTGAGAGAAGAGGCAGTGGTGGTTGTTTAATCAAACACCTTAAAGTGGCCTATTAGCATGTGTAATACCAAAGCAGGAAGTGGTGTGACACTTATTATAGTGCAGCAAATTATCAGGATGAGGAGGCCAGGGTGATCTTTCCTATACTTAAACATACTCTAAAAGGGTGCTCCAGCTATTTGGTAATGCATTTTCAAAAAGTTGGTGGACCTTGCAAGACATAAATCAAACGCATTAGAGTCTCTAATAAGTGTCAAGATCCAAAAACACTGCAGCCTACATCTCGTACAAACGTCTCCGTTTGGGAAACTTGGTACTAAATTAGAACAGAATACCAAATTCTCAGTTTTGGCTGTGGCTGACGTCCCTGTGAAACGAGAGCAATATAAATACCTCATAGGTGAATGGATAAGACATCACATCACATCACATCAGAAAATTCTTGTCTACATCCTGTTGTGTTTGGAAATATTTTGTGTGTTGTGTGTTTTACTGCAGTCAGTGGTTTACTGTGTAAGGTGTGCATTCATGTGTGTGTGTGTGTGTGTGTGTGTGTGTGTAAGAAAGCTGGTGTCTGTGAGCCATTTTGCGCACGTGCACATACAGTATGTTTGCGTATGATCGTGCATGTGGCCTCAGAGGGCCCCATGTAAACATCAAACTGGCCTCTATTTCAGAGAGTTAATCCCTGCTGAGCAGAGGTGCTCTCCTAAATGTCAAACCAAATGCCTTTTCCCCATTTCTCACTACAGTACTTTCTCTCTCACACACACACGCCTGTTTGACCTTCATGTGCTGCATGTTTTCTGTAATCAGGTAAATCCCAAGAGTGTGTGTGTGTGTGTGTGCATATGGTGGTGTGTTAGTGTATGTGTGTTTGTGTGTGTTGGGCAGCACACAGACTGTTCGAGCAGTGTTTTTATCCTGCACAAGAGAGTGTGACCAATATTCAGGGAGCTAATTACACAGGAAGCACGGAAAGAGGGAGGGATAGGTTGCCATGGCAACCAGGTGAAGCATGACTGTGTGTGGCGCATGTGGCCGGACGCAGGCAGGGTTCGTGTCATGGATCATTGGGTTGATAGACTGGTCACCGGACACCAGTGGGAAACTATGTTAACTACGATCGAGTGCGCAGGGGGTGTGTGGTTTCCCCCTGAATGTAGATATGATTGAGTGTTTACATACGCGCTGTATGTGTGTGCGTTTCGATCGGCGGATGGGAGCACAGGATGTCAGTCGGCAGCTCAGATAAATGCTCCTTGACGGTGATGGCTGAGGCTGATTGGTGATGGGGTGGGAAGGATTGATGGAAGGAGAACACAAAGGGAGAGAGCAGGTTCGGCCAGATGTCATCCGTTGCTCAGATCTTACGTATTAAGGAAAAACAACACACAAACACAGAGTTTGATTGTTACATTAGTTGACCTCCTACTGAGCATTGATTCCCCTGTTGTCCACATCCTTCCTCCAGCTGGAACAAAAACATCCATCCTCTCCTTCCTCAACACACCGGTGGTAGCTCTCAATCATCACTTTCTTTCTTGAAGTAAAGTCACTAACAGATGCTTAAATGTCAGAGCATCTGATAAAGCAAACATGCTTCAGTAATGCTTCTTGTTTGCTGCCTGCTTTCTTTTCACAGACTGCGTATTAAAGGAATATTTCACCCCCTAAATTTGTGTAACAATTACTCGCCTCCGGTGAAAGAAGAATCCAAAAACTGAGAAAATTGTTTAAGAATTTAAATTATAGAGGACCATACTTATTAACTGTAAAACTATATCAAAACATCTGTTTAACTTTCACACAACTCTTGCAGTATAATCGAAGACTCATTTATCCAGTCGTATGCTCAGCACTTCTCACAGCGCCCTTCTTTTTTCTTCACAGCCAGACTCCATTGACAAAAACAGTAATTTTATCTTGCTTAATATGGGGGCTGCTGGTCTAACACTGCCACAGTCATTTAGTTTGTTTGTGTTATTTTGTGACCTTGGTGTTTTAAAGGGTTATTTCAAATTCACCAAAGTCACACAATAACACAAACAAACTACCAATGGAGGCAGCAGCTGAACAGCAGCTCCTGTGTTATGTAAGGTAGAATTGCTAATTTTGTCAATGGAGTCTGGCTTTGAAATAAAAGCATAGTTAAAATTTACTTAAAGTCAGCTTCCTGTCAGAGAGGGCTGTCTGTTGGGAAAGTGCTAAGCATATGACTGGATAAATGACACCTAAAGTGTACCTCAACAGTTGTGTGATAGTTAAACAGATGGTTTTTTTTTTTTAGTGTTATTAAACATGGTCACCTATGAGTTCAGTTCATGAAGTTTTCCTCACAAAACAGGGTGAGTAACTGATAAACAAATGGTCATTTGGGGGATGAAATAGTGCCTTTAAATTCATTTCATATTACATTTCACATTTTAAATAAAGCCAAGTGACATCCATGAATACAAACGTGATGTAAATGATATATTTTGACGGTAATGAATACACAATATATGTGCTGTAAACAGAAAAGCGACCTGGGCACTCAGCTATTGGGAGAAGCCCTCCTCATGAATACATTATATTTTGTTATCCTTATTAAGTTTAAATTCGTTGCACTGATGTAATTCAAAAGTAAATGAAAGTACCAGGTGTAGCATTGGTGCTTTTCATGATAGTCTTATAAGAACCTGAGAAAATAAATTCAGCCTGCTGCTCTTGGCATTAAAATCCAAACAGTATGTGGAGGTGGGATGTGATCAATGGAAAAATGGTTCAAAAGATACAGGTTGCACCATAAAAACATCAACATCTATAAGAAATAGAGCAGCCAGCTCTCTGTTACAGAGGACATCTCCTTCACCATCTGCTACCTATTTTTAAAACACAATAAAACACGATAAGCCTCTGATCTGTCTCAAGAAAACAAAAAGGATTTTCAGATTTTAACAAAACAAAAAATATACCACAACCCCATCTTCTAGATTGGGCCACTTTGAGACAATCACCGGTGTAATTTTCTTGTCTCTGGAGTGTTGTGTCCTGAGCATGACACAGTGGTGGAAGAAGTATTTGGATTGTTAATTGCACCTTAATAAGACTGAGAACACAACAATGTATATTGTCAGACTTCTTGAAATCAATATTCATTGAAATACGGAGGACCATCTCTTTGGAACAGCCTTCTTCCATCTCTATAATCATCATCTATGTTGCTATTTAAAAAGCATCTGTAAAGGACTCTAATTTGCAACACTTCATTGATTTATTTGTAATTTGTATGATCAATTTGTTTTGTAAATTGTACATCTTAAACAATTTTGCTTCTTAGTCTGGAACTCTTGTTCAATTGTGCAATCTTTGTTTTCGTCTTTTTCTTTTTGTGTATGATTGCTGTTATTTGATAGGGGAGGTATCTTCGTAAGCCATTTTGGCTTTTAACCTCTCCTGTACAATGTTTTTACTGTTTGTTTTTCCTGTATTTTCTATACATGTATGTGCAACTAAACTAAACTAAACTAAACTAAACATGTTCCATTAAAGTAAAAATCCTACATTCACAAATTCTACATAAAATTCCAAATGCATTAGCAGCAAAACCCAAATGTAAAACATAAAAGTACCAGCACAGATGGACCCCTTTCAGTGTGTCATATACACATTGTATATTATTGGATCATTATTGATGGATGAACCTTTTGGTAGCATTAAATGTTTGTGTGAAAACATTAAGTAAAAGAGTTTAAAGATAGTTTGCCAGAAAACATTTTTACTCTCAATATTTTTTTGTTTTGTTTTTTTAAATTGAACCTGAGGATAACTATGTCTCTGCAGTCAGTCTGTCAAATAAGCCACCTTCTTCCTGTTTGTGACTACTGGGCCATTTCATGTAGCTGTCAGTATTGTTCTGGCACGATGTTTGCTCAGCGTGCTGCTGCTGTTCAGACTTTACTGATCCCTCAAGCGATCTGTTAAACAATCAAAAACAAAATCCAAATGTTTTATGGATATGAGAAAAGCAAATTAGCATTGCCTTTCTGAAAATCTTATTGATAGTTGTTCGCTCCAATTCCCCTCTCCTTCTTTCGTCTTTCTTACATTCTCCATTGACTTAAATTTCTTGTCCCTTGTCTCTCTCTTTCCAGTTCGTTGCTCATCCCAACTGTCAACAGCAGCTGCTGACTATCTGGTACGAGAACCTGCCCGGTCTGAGGCAGCAGTCCATCGGGGTGAAGTGCTGGACAGTGCTGGGGGTCACCGTCGGTCTGCCCTTCCTGGCTATCTCTTACTGGATAATGCCATGTAGCAAGGTAGGAACACACATGGTGCACACACAGACAAGCAAAAGACAACAACTCCTCCCTGTCCTTTGACCTCTAGCTTCCTGCCCTACTATCACCTCTGATCTGAAACAGATTTCATCACACAACCAAACACACACATTTTTTTGTTTGTTTTTGTTTTTACTTTTGCAAATCAAACCTATAATTATGTTTAAATAGGTATAGATGGATTTTTTCCTTCGTGCAACCCTCTGAAGTTTTTTGAGATTGAAACTAAAATAAAGCTGCAGCGCTGCCTTTGTTTGGTTTCCCCACTTTGTTTCCCAGAATGCCTTTTGTCAACATCTAGAGAAGAGCCATGTTGCAAAATGTTTTGTTTGTGTGTTTCAAACATTCCTACAGACCCAACGACACAGTACTCATAACGCAGATGAAGCCATATATTATCATATTGCTCGTATTATAAACAATAATAAACAGGTATGTTTTTTTTTTGTTTATCATGCCTTCTTATAAGAATGTATCTATTTATAGTCTGTAGCCTGCGAGCTGACCAAGGCTGCTTTAAGACTCATTACACTAAAGAAAACAAGATTGTTTGATGGATGAAAAATCAATTTCTTTGTTCCTTGATTCTCCTTGTGGACTTAATTTATCCTCTGTGCAAAAGCCATTTTAGGACATCGCGGCTAAGCCTGTCAGGCTGAGCTCTTCATTTACATCATCTCTATAAACAGATAAATGCATATGAAGGTAGAATCTGTAGGAAACAGGACAAGATTTTGGTATCAGAAGTGTTCTGGCTCCTGTTTGTAGTCCGTTTGTAGTCTGGATAGTATTAAGCAATCACGTTTGAACAGCTGGTTAACAGTCCGTGTGGAGACTCAGAACGCATCAGCCAGTCTGCAGTCTTGGAACCCATCACCTATAGTCTGACGACGTAGTTTTACATTAGCTTATTTTATACAGTAATTAAATAGGACTCTCCCATGGCGACACTGAATCAGCCTGAAACATTGGCCCCCTCTCTCCCAGAGGCTTTATCATCATCAAACCAAAAGCTGATTGGTTCCAAGATTGACAATAACACGTCATGGTTCAACTCCTCTGAGCTGTACTTTATTATCTTCAGCTGTACTTGAGTGGAATGCTAACATGCTAATCATCCCATCACAGCCTGGTGAGCACCTATGAACATGCTAACATTAGCCATGCTAAAGTTATACTCCATCCAAACTCAACTGTTTCTATAAGTCAAAGACACTCATATGTAGCCTATTGTTAATTTATTTGATAGGCACGATGCAATTTCTTAAACTCTGGTTTCTAGTTGAGCTTACATGTAGGCCCTCTCTGCTCACAGTTACATATTCATGGTTTGCAGAAATGTGAACATATATTCATATAGTTGTAACTTGAATGGTTTACAATGGAAAAACTTCAACCTCCACGGACAGTTGTCTGCTGTACTGTATTACACTTCCTAGCTATGAGTCTGTGTGCTTGTATGTTTCAATAATTCATATTTCTGCTAAAATTACTTTCTGTTTCTCACACTTCCTCTTGGACAAACCATTTGGGCTTATTGAAGTCATTAGGGTTATTTCTCAGGGGACCATGAATATGTGGCCACTGGCCAAATGTAACGGCAGTCCATTGACTTGTTGTCAAGATATTTAACTCTGGACTAAAGTCAAATAGACAAATCACTGGCATCGCTAAAAACATAACTGATGATTTAAAGAGCACTGTGCAATCACCATTTGATTATAGGGCCCTGAGGCGCTCTAACACATTTTGTTAATACTCCATCAAGCAAATTATAATCTGTAAAGTGACAAAATATGACAAAGGCCACACACACACACACACACACACAGTAGTTTGAGCGAGTGGTTATGCAAATCTGTTCATTAACCTGGATAATCCTTTACTTCATCATCGAGTGGTGTGTGTGTGACTGTGCGAGTGCATGTGTGCATTGAGGTGGATTCAAAAACAATGTTGAGGACCTCTGAGTGGTTCCTGCTCGGTGTGACTGATGAATTAGTCATTTTGTAGACTCAGAGTGAGAGAGAGCAGCGAATGTCAAGTGAGAGAGGCGATGGAGAGCAGTAACGCTGAGAGCGTCTCCACCGGCGAGACGTGGATTTAATCATGAGACTGGCTGCTTCTGATCACAGTTTCACGAAAAACACCTGTGTGTGTTAATGTGAGTGCGCGGGGGTCTAATATTTGATTATGAATCATAAAACAAACCGATGAACCTGCGTGTCACAGTCTGCCGTTTTCTGACGCAGCTAAGAGAGCAGGGAAAAGGTAGCAGTGTAATTAATACCAAATTAATGTAGGATGCAAAGCACCTTGTTACTGTGTACTATTAATATCATCAATTAATTATTATGACATGTTTCTGAAAGTACAGTTGAATTATGAAAGTAAGGGATGTTGAAAAAGCAGAACTACAGAGAGTCAGTCCATCCATCCATCCATCCATTGTCAACCACTTATCTGAAGCCAGGTCGCAGGAGCAGCAGGCTGGGCAAAGTATTCCAGACGCCCCTCTCCCCAGCATCGCTTTCCAGCTCCTCCTGGGTTACCCTGAGGCATTCCCAGGCCAGACGAGATATGCAAACCCTCCAGCGTGTTCTGGGTCTGCCCCAGGGCCTCCTACCAGTGCAACGTGCCTGGAGTACCTCCAACGGGAGGCACCCAGGAGGCATCCTGATCAGATGCCAGTACCACCACAGCTGACCTCTTTGGATGCAAAGGAGCAGCGGCTCCAGTCCAAGCTCCCTCGGGATATCCAAGCTCTTTCTGTAAGGCTGAGCCCAGCCAGCCTTCGGAGGAAAGTCATTTTGGCTGCTCATTCTTTCAGTCATTAGCCATGGCTCATGACCATGGGTGAGGGTTGGGACATAGATGGATCAGTAATTCGAAAGCTTTGAGCCTTCCACCTCAGCTCCCTCTTCACGACGATGGTCTGGCACAGCGCCCGCATCACTGCAGATGCCGCGCCAAACCACCGATCCATCTCACACTCCATTCTACCCTCACTCGTGAACAAGACCCAGAGATACTTGAACTCCTTCGCTTGAGGCAGTAACTCCCTCCCAACCTGGAGGGGGCAATCCATCATTTTCCGACAGAGGACCATGGCCTCGGACTTGGAGGTGCTGACTCTCATTCCGACCACTTCACACTCAGCTGCAAACCGCCCCAGTGCATGCTGGTGATCACGGTGTGATGAAGCCAACAGAACCACATCATCTGCAAAAAGCGGACCCCCTCCTCCCCCCCGGCTGTGCCTTGAGATCCTTTACATGAATATCACAAACAGAATCCCAAACAGAGAGTGGCATAATAAAACAAGTTGAACTGAGAAACAAAATGGATGTTTATGCACACCTATTAATGTGACGGCAGCCCAACAGAGACAAAAAGATATATTAATGGATCTGATAGTAAAATAAATAGAGAATACCAGAGGGAAAGCTTTGATGTGTTTTGGCTGATTGTGTGTCATGTGTTCACCTACACCTGGCACTAATCATATCATTTTGCTCAGCTCATATCAACAATTGCTCATCTCTTACAGCTCATAATGTTCTCAGTTTTTATGGCACAACAACACACCATTATCAGAACCTCAAACCATATTACATTTCATATCAGTGGGGGGAGATGAAGAGGATATTAATATTTTTGCTGCTCAAAAATAAGTAATAAATCATCGAAGGCAGACACAGAACACGTGGATATAATTGCTTTAGAAATCTCCCTTAAGAGAAACATACGAGATATGCTTTGAAGGTGATGGGAAACAGATGCGTGTTTTGATATTGGATGTTTCTCATTGATTGAAAAGGGTGAAAAAAAATGGGGGAAACATAAAGCGAGTGATGGGACATGTATTGAGAGAAGCACACAGCAACCACTTCCCAGTCCTCCCTGAGTGACAGAAAAGAGATGAAACATAGAATAAGATAAAAAAAACAAGTGACTGATAAAAAATTGCCTGCAAAGGCCCAGAGCAAGCTTCATGCTTTTGTTAAGGAGCTCTGTCTCAATATTTGATTGCATTTATGCAGCGCAGCGTACAGCTTCACTGGAGGGGTCAACTTGTAGCATTTTATTATTGATGAACTATTGCTGTGAAGACTTTTATTCCTCAGTTCAGATTCAGAATGAGACATGGCAGATATGATATGTGCGAGGCAAGACTACTGAAGACCAGAGGTGGCAGACTAGAGTCGCATGACTTTACTTGAGCTGCAAATTTTGAGGACCTGGAACTTGCTTGACTAACAGTGACAAAAGACTCAACATGACTTTGACTTGGTATTTATGACTTGAGACTTGACTTAGACTTGAGAAGAAGGACTTGACTTTTTTTCTTTTATTAAAGTACACCTCCACTTAAAAAACCCTCCACTGAATTCAAATATATTCTGTAACTGACAATACAGGAACGGTATAGTCCTAATCCTGAGACACACCAGCTCTTTATTTATGCTAATTATAGCAGCTATCACAATCAATTTGACAATGATACGCTGACATTTATAAATGCCATGTGTTGCTCTCACACTCCCACATTAGAGAATCATTCTTCTATAATTACTGTCCTGCAACCTGTCATCCTTTTAATGTGAACTGAAAGGGAAAAAAGAAGGAAAGAAAATAAGAAAAGACAGAAAAGAAAGAAGGAAGAGAATACTGAAAAAACAGAGGGACAGAAAGAAAGTAGGACACACAAGAAACAGGGGCACAAGGAAAGGAGAGGAGGAAAGAAGGTAAAAGAAGGAAGGTAAAAAGAAAGAAAACACACAAATATGAAATGACAGAAGGACATGTATAGAGAGAGAAAGAAAGAAAGAAAGAAAGAGAAAGAAAGAAAGGGAGAAAAAACAAAAATGAAATAACAGAAGGATAGGGAGTATAGAGAGAAAGGAATGATGGAAGGAAGGAGGGAAGAAAGAAAGAAGAAGAAAAAAGACAACAGAACACAAAAAAGGAAATGACAGAAGAATAGGAAGTATAGAGAGAAAGACAGAAATGAAGGAAGGAAGGGGGGAAGAAAGAAAGAAGAGGAAACGAAAAAAGAACACACAAAAATAGGAAAAGACAGAAGGGCAGGAAGTATAGAGAGAAAGGAAGGAAGGAAGAAAGAAAGGGACAGAGGGAAAGAACGAAAGAAAACACAAAAAAAGAACAACACAGGGACAGGAAGTATAAAGAGAAAAAGAAAGAAAGAAAAAGAAAAAACAAAAAAGGAGCAACAGAAGACAGAATCAAGGAAATGAAAGAAGGAAACAAGATAACAAAAGTAGACAACAGGGGAAGATAGACCTAAAAGAGGAAAGGAAACTAGGCAATAAAGAAAATGAGGAAAATAAAAAGGAAAGGAAGTATAGAAAGAAAGAAATACAGCAAACAAAATGAAAGATAGAGGTAAAAGAAAGAAATAGAGAAAGAGAAATAAGGAAAGCAAACAAGGACACAAAAGATGGAAACAAGACAGAAACCAAGGAAAGAAAGACAGACTGAAAGGACAGAAGGAAAGGACAGACCCCTGTGTTTTGGTTTTTGATAACTTTATTGTGGTTTTCCTGCTCTGGATCTTCATCCTTGTCTTGGTCTTTCTTTATTCTTTCCTCTCCAGTCTGTTGGGAGATTAAGGTCACTGTAAGAAGAAGAGTCCAACTGATACACGCAGGAAAGAATCAAAATACAAAATGAATTTATCATTGATGCAGAGACTGGAAATAATTGAGTGGAACCCCATTTTTATCACCTCCAAAATATGAGACATCGGTAGATGGGATTGTGTATCTGTATGAGTTACAGAAAGAATGAGAACAAGAACATACATTTGAACATGTATGAAAATGTACACCCAATATAGCTACAGTATGACAGAGGGTCTGTGCTCATATACAGATGATAAATTATTCAGTATGGACGCCTGTCTGTACACAGTCAACGCCAGGCCTGCTTCTCCCAGGTGAACATGTCTTAGGGAATAATAAAGGACAGTAGCTCTACTCTGGCCTTTTGAGATTCCAATTTCTCACCAAATCTCTTTTATGTAGTCTCCATGCGCATGCTGCCAGCGGCCCCCATCTCTTTGGAGGAGAGAGCATCAGCTCTTGTCACCATCACGCTGATAAAAAAGCAACCCATGGGGTTTGCAGTCCTCACACAGCAGTAGACCTGATCTAGGATGACCATCTCATTTAAGCTGAGGGGTGAAATGGATCAGCCTTATCACCACGGAGGCAGAGCCATCCCAGTGGCAGGAGGAGGTTTTGCAGGGTTAAGATTCACCAGGCAACCTCTTCCCACAGGGTTTAGTGGTGTGTGTGTGTGGCATGGGGACAGCTACTGAATCTGATGTGTCACTGTGCATGCAGAGAGAGGAGAAAGCCTGTGGGTAGTTAATATTGAACACAGCAGGTTTAGAGAGTGGCGAATGTTGGCATGTCAAATAAGTGTGTGTGTGCACACGGATGTGCGTTTGTTTATCTTGGCATATTTTGTGCAATTATAAAAAATGTCCCTCTGTGTGATGGCATGTTTAACGCTTGCATTACGATCTCCCCATATGGTGCATTTCCACAAACTGTGCTGATTGTTGGCATCTAGTTACTCTGGCATTGTGTTGCACATTCATGAATTACAGCAGCTGCTGTTTGCCTGCTAAGATGATTGTTTAGTGATGCTGTTCTGATTTTGATCTCCAAGGGGCAAAAACTGTGGAACTCTGAAAAAGGCATGAGCACTAATTTATCTCAGTAAATAAAAACTGATGTTATGTTTGGCTTTAATTTTACTCTTTTGTATAATCACTTGTTTAACTGTTCCAAGAAGATACGAGTGAAACATGTATCAGCGGCCTGATTCCCTGACACAAAAACAAATTTTAAAGTAAACACAAAACCATACAAATAAATGGGTCCCCACACATTACTGCCACTGCTTTTACATTATTCCACTGAGCTACAGGGGGTTGTAAAGCGCCAAGAAACACAGCAAGCAGCAACCAATGGCAGGGAAGAAGAAGACTGCCAGCCAGGACAACATGGTGTAAACAAAGCAAGATTCAAAGTGTTTGAAAAAATAATCAGCTTTGCAAATTTTTCATGAAAAGAAAAAGCCTTCAGCACATTTGTAAAGCTTAATAAATTGCACAATGTCTTAAAAAATGTTTGTCCAAAAGACAAAGTTAGCCATTATCTGGTTGCCACAATGAAGTTAAATGTTTGTTTTTTGAGGAGGGCAGTTGGTGGAGACCAAAGCAGAGCTAGAAGGAGAGAGAATACCGTGCACAGTTCAGAAGCACATTGGAATGCAAATGTTGCTCCATGTCCATGAAACTGTTCACTAATATCTTTAAATCAACCTTTGTGAGGTGATGATGTCAGCACTGTGTTTACAGCTTGTTGTGCTGCCCCTTAATGTGCATTTCAAAGAAATTCCTTCTCTCTTCTTACAGGTAATCTGTCCTTAAAGGTGCACTATGCAGGAATTGTCAGTTACTGTGTGTAAACATAACATTCAGACTTGGCCCCTCCTCCCTGCACTGCTTGTACATAAACTGCAAGTATCTGTACTAATGCAGGAAAAAAAAACACACTTTATTTTGAAGTACAGTGAATTTCTGGCAGAGAGCTTTTATTTTGAAGTGTAATTTCCTGTTGTAGATTGAGTGAATCACAGACAGCTAGCTAACAGAGACTGCAAACTAGTTCAATGGCATGGCCAAACACAAGTATGATGCTAAATATTTTAAACTGTGAATGCCTTGAACTAATGACGAAGTACAAATATGGACCCCATGAAGGAACCACTGGACTAAGCTATCCACCAGCACCTAACTATCCAACAGAAATAGGCCAACTTTGTCTTGCTCTTTATCCCCATCTACTCCTTCAGTGCTTGGCAACAAAAGTGGAAGTGAAAGTAAAAGCCAGCCCCAAATTCACTCTCCTTTTGGAACAAACGTTGTCCCCATGGTTTTTCGCCTTGCAATATTTGCATTTTTTTCTGTGCTGTGTGCATGCTGCTACTACCTGGAGCCAGATGTATATACCATACATATGCACAAAAACCATGTGTACACTTTTTCTCACACATGAACTGGTATTTAGAAAGGAGGAACGTGTAATGACAATGTATGCACCTCACCCGTTCTTCAGACCAGGTGTGTGCACAGTTTTAGCTGAGATAGCTGCAGGTGACATAATAGGAATGAGATTAATTTGTAAATTGTTGTTTGCCAAGTTCACTGATTTTGTTATTAATTTTGCAGACTGCAGGGCGCTCTGTAAAATGTCAATCAAAGGCACATTTTTAAACTTAATTTGTATTATTTGTGAGTGATGAATTTCTTCAATATTTTTATTTACGTTTGTACCATCATTTTCCTGTTAATGATAATTCATTTTATCTTGAATTGTGAAGCACTTAGTAAAGTCAGTTTCAACATGGACGCTATGAATGAATCATTGATTGTACTCCTGATGCTGATTGAGATTTTACCTCAATGTTTGTTTGCAGAAATGTGATGAATTAGTGGTACTGCTACAAATACAGCCGTGCGTAATGGGTGTAAGCATATCTGTCTTTGTGTGTACACAGTTAAGTCATTATCTGAGTCTATACTTTTTCTGTGAGAAAAATCTTGCATAGTTTACCTTTAACCTTCATTCAACACTTGGTCCTTGGTTAGTATTTGGAAACAACAGACACACAATTATATCCTCAATCTTCTCACATCCAGCTTGGTCAGATCCTGCGAAGCCCCTTCATGAAGTTCGTGGCTCACGCTGTCTCCTTCACCATCTTTTTGGGTCTGCTGGTCGTCAACGCATCCGACCGCTTTGAGGGTGTCAAGAACCTGCCCAACGAGACCATCACAGACCACCCGCGACAGGTGTTCAGGGTCAAGACCACCCAGTTCTCCTGGACAGAGATGTTGATCATGAAGTGGGTGTTGGGTGAGTCACCTTCTCACACACACATGGTGCGCACACACACTGTGGCAGTGTTTGAAATTCTGCACAGTTGCAGCCAATTAAAATGCAAATAGATGTAAGATAGTCACTGTCGAGGCAGATTCCCCGTCATGATAAGAGATAACCTTGATACAGCATATAAGAGAGTCGAGGCAAAATGTTTCATGGTGGATTTTCTTTATGAAATGTATTTTTTAATTAGTATGGATGTACTTTATCGGCATGCGAGCATAGAGGTTCATGGCCATTTTGATACCAAAGTTTTGAAGGTTTTTGATGCTAATCAAAAGTACTGAAATCAGTCAAGTTCCTGCAAAGAGTCTGTGAACCTTGTTGCCCAATGTTGATATGAGACAGAGTTAAAGATTAATACAGCACCATACCAACCAACTGGATGAAAGCCAAGGCCATGGCAATACAAAAATTCATTCTCTTTTATCTTTAAAAGATCAAATAGAAGTTTCCTGGTTGGATACAGCACAGGCCAAACTAGCTGGAGCAGCACAGTAGCCATGCTGAGTCCCAAGGATAAGCTCGAGGGCCCAAAAGGTGGTGCTGAGGAAATATGTGGCGTGCTCTGTCAAAATTTCAATGTCAACATGTTGATTTTTGGTCATTTTGAGGTTTTGTTTGAGGTTGGCTTTCAAGAAACTCTTATTGCCAAATTCATACGATCAATAGAGTTTTGAAGCTTGTAAAGGCATGATGACAAGCTAGCAGCGAACACTTGTTAACCGCACTCTGGTCCTACACAGCACCTATCTCCCTCCCTCTATGTTTCCCTAAAATTATGAATGAAAGGCTTAACTATATAGTAGCAAGGCAGTGTCCAGGATAGTGGCTTTTCATGTGATTTCTAACAGACAAAGTCTTTGCTTTTAGAATATTAAAACCTCTTTAAATCCACCGGATTGTGACCGGCAACCCGCTTGAAATCACATTGTTCTAAGCGGCTTAGCATTGCGCATCAAAATAAATGCTAACTGTTTAAACTGTTGTCAATATGGACATGCTACACATCGTTAGCTTGGTCAGATTCTCCAGTTCATTTTATGGAAACCATGATCACCAAAATATAATTCTTTAAGCTTGAGCATCATGGTAAACAAGAGGGATGAATCTAGTCGTGAATATTGTCATGTAAAGTCCGCTGCTGACTTTGTTCATCAAACAGATCACAGTTCTTCCAACATAAACAATATTTTCTCATCTTCCTGCACAGTGTTGTTGAGTATACTTGTTTTTGTTATCTTGCTGGCTACAGAAAAAAGTGTCTCCCAGCTTCTCTGTGTATTTTTCACCCTGAGACAGCCCCAAAGTACAGCATGCTCTCCCAGTTTGGAAGGCCAATGGGCTTTGTCTTCTGTCATCTAACTTTGAGGGCACAGCACAACAAGCTTTAAAGCCCTTTGTCTCAGAATCATGCATCAGTGATGCATTATGTAATGGCACGTGTTTTGCTTAATATGTGTTGTACAAAAACAAAACTGATATTATTAGGAAGCTAAGACTCTCCTCTTTCAACAGTATATAAAACTCCAATGTGTTTCAGGTTTAACATGACTGAGATGATGGAGCATGTCACATATTAGATGGAGGGATAGAGAGAAAGAGAAGTGGATGAAAGATAGGAGCTGTTGAGGGAGCTGGGTGAAAGTAAGGGAGGGGTGGAGTGTGTGCCACACAAGAAGACAGGCAGGAAGAAACAGGCAGATAGACGGGGGTGACACAAAGACAAACTCAACAGATAAATAGCCCGTGGCAATATCTGTCAGACCTCAGCTGCTTCCCATCTGCCGATGTTCTTCCTTTCATCTACAAAGACGAACATCTAACAACATTATGTGAGTGGTTTGTGTATGGTGGTGCACATACGCTTGTGTTTTTATTTGTTTACGTGTAATGGCACCATTATTTGCCCATCCGGGGTAATTTTTGGCAGCAGGTGCTTTGGTGTGTGTTTCTCTGTGTGTGCGTGTATATGTGTGTGAAGTGAGTGGAGGCTTAGGTGGAGCAGGGTAATTGTAATTCCAGCAGCATGCTCTGAAGGCCCGGTAATTGTTACAGAGATGATACTGATCAGGGCGCCATTTCAGTAAGCAATTTTCTCCTTGTTTCGGCTCCAAATAGAGAATGACAGAGAGGTTGCGTGGGAGGAATTAGGTTTTCCATTGAGTGTTTGTTTGTGTGTGTGTGTGTGTGTGTGTGTGTGTGCGTGTGTGTGTAGAGTATAGAGTATAGACTTTGTTGTCAACTGTGTATGTACATGTTTTTCTGTGCATGTATAAACTTCTTTTACATGTTGGAGCCTCCTCCAACAGGCACTGTCATGAAGTTCCTAGAAAAGTTAGGAATTTTGAAAAACTGAAATTCAGCCCTGGAAATGGTTTGGCATTATATTTATGTATTGTTTAAAATGTGTTCTTAAAAATCCCAAAACATGTTGCGCTAAATACATTCCTTGTATTGCTAATTTAAAATCTAGAGCTGCTCTGCCTGACTGCTGAAACATCAGTAGTATCATGTGATACACATAGATCAGACTGGCATTGTGTCTTCGCCAAGGCCACGCCCCCTTCTGGGGGAAAGACACATGCTGTCACATAAGGGACAGAAACAGGAAAATACCAAAAAGCCGCTGTATAGACGTGTTAACCATTTCACACTGAGATCTGAGGCACAGAAGATACTGAATATTTGCTGTCAGTGCGGTAAACCGCTACATGATGCTAGTGACAGTTATAATCAAATATACCTATTTGATTGAATCACCAGGTGTCTTGATCTGGACACCTAGAAATGTATAGATGTCTGGATAAGTCTGGATGTCAGGCTACTGTGTTGGGTCATTCATCCAGTGAGACGGGGGGAAAGACTGAAGGGACACGGTCAGCCCTAATTTGCTTCCACTCAGATTAAAGCAAGGTCACAAAATAATTATAGACATGTCCATAAAAGAAATGTTTGTTTAGTAAGAATTAAATGCATAAAAACTGGGCAAAATTATATAATATCCAAACATACATCAAATTGCATTGACACCTGCAGGATCTACTGATGTTTGGCAGCGGGAACATCTAATAAGCAAGTAAAGTTATCAAGGGCCAGCAGTTTGCTTAATGCCTGCAAGTGTGTGTTTAATAATGTATGGCTCGTGGTGTAGTGACAGTTCATAAGGTGGGTGTACTGCAAGGTAGATGGGTAGGTTACTGAGGAGAAGGTGGGTTTACTGTCCTGTGTACTCCAATGGCTTTTTGGCTGATAAGTGTATTTACTGTAAATGGCCAGAAAAAGAAGTAGGTATACCCTCCACTACACCACAGTGTATGGCTCTATCACTAAATAGGCCTTCCCATTTTAAACTACCTAAATACAGTAATAGAAATGGGGTTAAACATTATGGAAAAGTTTAGAAAATTAATTGGTAAAAATGTGTGGGATCCCTGGCCCTTGTTTATTTGCATCTATCTTGTGTGTATTTCCCATCTTTCCACACTGTGTTATTTGTGTTGCCATCCTCAGGTATGATTTGGTCAGAGTGTAAGGAGATCTGGACCGACGGGCCAAGAGAGTACATCATGCACCTGTGGAACGTCCTGGACTTTGGCATGTTGTCCATCTTTGTGGCATCCTTCACAGCACGCTTCATGGCATTCCTCAAGGCATCCAAAGCCCAGCAGTACGTGGACATGCACGTTCCAGACGAAGACCTCAGTAACGCCTCGCTGCCTGATGAAATCGCCTACTTTACTTACGGTAGGCTCCTGTTTATGCTTAAAAAGTCTTTAAATACACTGAATTCGTTACTCTAAAAATAAGGCCTTAATTGGTGTTAACATGTCTTAAATCAGTCTTTCGTAAGTCTTAAAAATGATAAGGCATAGGAAGTAGGAATTTATGGATTGTTTTTCTCTGCCATTGCATCTATTTTACCGGATGCCTCTTGCATTGATGTCACGCAGATCAGAATAGCGAAACCTCAAAACTCGTATTTTGTCTCCAGCTGGGATGCAGAGGATCCACTGTCTGCTAGCTAGCACTGTGCCCTGCACAACATGGGGAAGTGCAAACTTATCGAAAACTGGCTCTTTAACCAAGATTTTGTAGGCATGGCTGAGACCGGTAAAAGGCATTGCATACGAGGCTAAGTTTATCTCATGCAAAAAGTTTTTCAAACTTGATACAATGGTAATGGAGACAGAGAGAGAAAGACAAAACTGTCTAGAATGCCAAAGAAAGACAAAAAAAAGTCATGTTTTATGTTACAGTTTATTGATGCTGGTTCTTTCGTTGTTGTTGTTGTTTGTCTTACATTTTATTAAAAGTAGCATTAAAAAAGTCTTAAAAAGTCTAAACTCTAACTTGCCTTAAGCTGTAGGAACCCTGATTTATAATGAAAAGTTTTAAAGATGTCTAGGAGTTCATTTAGTTTACTAATGTCTCTGGTGTTTACTAGAGATTAGTCTGACTCCTTGTATGTGTCACTCTGTGCCTTGTTTTCGTAGCCATTGTGACTGCCACTGTTCATGATAACTTCACAATTCTTTTGATATTTAATCTGAAAAACATAATTTTGTTGCAGCTCCACAAAATGTCACACTGCCTCTCTTCTTATCTACCACACAGTTTTCCCCAGGAAAGGCCAAGTTGACACCACATGATAAAACGTAAAAGCTTTCATGAGGTGCTTGAGTCATTGTTGTGCTGCATCAGATGAGGAGCAGCAAATCAGATGAGTGCTTGTGTAAAAATGTCACGAATAACTCAAAACCTGAGCTGGGGCACTACAAGATAAGAGTGCATTTGTCATTTAGATAAAAAAATATGTTTGAATTATGCTTGATGGCAGCACAACATATTCAGTCAGCACATGCATATGCACAGGCTCAGGTTTAAGTGAATGCAGCAAGCGTTAAGAGTACACACAGGCAGATGGAATAAACACAGCCAACATATATTTAAGGTCAGAACGACAAGAGGGGCATTAAGATTTAAATAATATCTACCTTCCCTACTCTTTCTGACTTTATTGGAAACACACACCTGCCTGTGCTTGGGTCTGTGTTTCCACTTGATTCATTTCAGAATATTAAACTAATTGGAAACCCTTCAAGATCAGAAAAAGTTTTAAGTGACAGAACTTAAACTCTTCTACAGCATTAAAACCTGCCTCAGGCTGCAGGCTACTGGACTGTACACTTCTTGGTGGCCAACGAAGGGAACCTTCATCAGTGCTGTCATCTGGTGGTCTGACTCTGTCATGACACATCAGTAATAAATACATAAAAATATATATTACAGGAGTGTCAGTTATTATCTCTTTATAAGTGTCCTTTATCCTATATTATCTCTGTTCTCCATATCTGCAATGAGATGTGCACATGTTGTGTATGAAATATTTACTCCCTTGTCCCAGATAGTCAAAGTTAAACAGCAAAATAGTGAATTAAAAAAATACTTTATATTTGTGTGTTTGTGATCTTCACTTAATCTATCTTCTTAATATCCTATTTTTCCATCCAGCTCAGTGATGTCTGTCTGACTGGGCCTCTTTTCTGTCCCTCCCTGCTGTCCTCTGTCTGTGTCCTTACTTCTCCTTGGACACTCTATCCCTTTATCCCCTCTCTGTGCCGGCCACTCGTGTCTTACTCGCCGCCTTCCCTCCTCACTCATCCTCTTCTATCTTCACTTAATCCATCCTCTTGCTGTACCTTCTCCTCCAACAAGCACATGTTCCTAAAAACCAAGATTAGGAACATCTCCTGCAAATATTTGGATCCCACTGTAACCAACAGTTTGATTTGTACACACCCAGAAATAAAAAAATGAAAAACAGTTATGTGCAGCTGGCGGCTGAGTTCAACATCAAGCCAGGGGAGTTCAGAATTTGCATAAAAGGTTTTTATGATATTGATGATAATAATAGCATATCTGACTTATATAGTGCTTTTTAAATTCCTCAAAGGCGCTTTACATAGTGAAGAACATATATATGTAAAAACAACAACAACAACAACAAAAAAAACAGATTGAATCGACAAGGGAATATATACACGGACTGGAAGCACTGGGAGGGGGCGTGCTGGTGGAGGAGGTCAGAAAGATATGGGGGTGCCAGGTTGGGCCTTGTGGGTAGTGAGTACAGTCTTCAGATTTATCTTGTGTTTAACCTAGAGCCAGTGGAGGTTGTAGAGGTCTGTGGTGATGTGCTCATGTGAGCGGGTACAAGTAAGTAGGCGGGCGGCAGAGCTCTGTACATTCTGGAGTTTATGAAGGGTGTTGCTTGTGGTACCATAGAGGATACTGTTGCAGTAGTCAAGCCTTGATGTTACAAGTGCATGAATGTCTCTGCAGCAGAAGGTGAGAGTGAGGCAGCCAGTGTGACAGAGGCATAAGAAGGTTGTTTGGACGTGATTGACATTTGGCAGGAGCGAGACGGTGAGGTCGAAGATAACTCCACAGTGGCACACCACCACTGGCACAGTGAGAGAGACTGATGGTTAATCATCCTCAGACCTGTCCTTTCAGTCTGATATAATATAATAAATTTAAATTCTAAATCCATAAATGCAGCTGTGGAGGATTATGGTTGATTAAAAATGTCCTGTCGATGTCAGTTATGTTGATTATGGATCTATACTCGCATACCTGATGCATCAAGTTTTATTCAGTGTGGAAATGTTAGATGGGTAAAATCTGGGGCTGGTTTCATAAAACACTTTACGTTAAGATTTTCCTTAATGTCTAAGTTAAGATTTCCTTTAAAATAAAATTGGTTGCATAAAACACCCTTAAGTCTCCTCCTTAAAATTTCCTTAAAATGTTCACTCAGGTATTTATTGTTTTCTCCTTGTCTTGGTCTTATACTCAAGGAATCCCTAGACCAATACAAAGCAAGGTTAAAAAAAACTTAGGGTACTTCTGACTCACATGACAGAGTTTATGGTGATAAATGGAAAAACACAACACTTCCTACGATCATTTTCTGTTTTCTGGTATTTAGGGATCAAATTTACTTTGTAGCATGTGCTTTCTATGATTGTATTTCAATCAGGAGAAAAAGAATATTTATTAACATGAGCGCATAAGAATGAGAAATGTGAAAAGTCTTTGGCGATTAGACGGTTTAATTTAGGGAGTGTGATGAATCCATTGTCGAAGAGCAAATAGCAATAGCGAATAGCAATAACAATTGGTGTCTGGCACCAGGACGTTAGCTTCAGATCTTTTGAGTCCTGTGGGATGTGAGTTTGGGTACCAGCACATCCCACAGATGTTTGATCAGATTGGGATCTGGCGAACTTAGAGGCCAGGTCGACATCTTGAGCTCTTTGTCATGTTCCTAAGGCGAGTGTATCCTTACATTCAAAAATAAACTGTAATCAGTGGGTTTTGTGTAATTACTGTTAAATTCAAGAGATAAAAGTACGTATGATCCTGTTAGATCTGCAGTAGCGTATCAGATGATAAGGTAACAGCATACTCAGCTGCTTGTCTTTTCCTCTCTTCTCCTCCAGCCAGGAACAAGTGGCGCCCCTCAGACCCCCAGATCATCTCAGAAGGCCTGTACGCCATCGCCGTGGTGCTGAGCTTCTCACGCATCGCTTACATCCTGCCAGCCAACGAGAGCTTCGGCCCACTGCAGATCTCACTGGGGCGCACAGTCAAGGATATCTTCAAGTTCATGGTCATCTTCATCATGGTGTTTGTGGCCTTTATGATTGGCATGTTCAACTTGTACTCGTACTACCTGGGAGCCAAGTACAATCCTGCCTTCACCACGTGAGTTATGCCTGGCTGAGACACTGGCTACGATTAGATTTTGAGTAAGTTTAAAGGTATACTGTGCAGGAATTTGTCAGTTAGTGTTTGTATACAGTGAAGGTGCTGTGTCCACGGTTTTCGTACCCTCCTCTTGGATGCATGCTGCTTACGGTCTGGCACCACTGTGAATGCACAAAAAGGCTTGAAATGTGTGTAAGCCTGTTTCCAAGCATAAATCAGGATTTATAAAGAAAAAAAATGTGTGTAAATTTAGGGAAACATTAATGGTGAGGTTGTGAGTTGAAGACAGATTGTGGAATTCGATGTGAGCGGTATGATTATAGATATAATGATCTCTCACACATTACAACTCACCTCATATCACACGTCTCTTATAGATCCACTTCATAAACATTCAAATGCAGCAGTGTTATTTGTGTTTGTATCAGTGAGCCAGAACTGTTCCATAAGCACCTTTTGATTGCAAAACATGTCACCTAACATCTCAAATCAAATGCTACTCAATATTTCATTAGCTGTGTCTCACCATCTTCACTACCTGCACATATAGATTGTGTAAACTGGCAAAGACGTCAGGGTGCAATTCTTTTTTTTTTGGCATCCACCCCTTTTTAAAATGTCAGGTAGTGTCCTGTTTGATTAACTTACTGCAATCAAAACAGCAGCAACATGTTCCCACTTGCTGCCTTTCTTTAGTTTGTGAATATCCGTTTTCTTGGTTTTCCTCTTGGCCGTTGCCATTATTTACTGTAAAGAACCACTAATCAGCCGACTCATGTCTATGCATCAGCATTAATAAGGTGCTTTGCGTTGACCATTTACGGTTGAATGAAGCGTGTAGAGGGCGGGATGTGAAGCTGGTACACGTGTGCAGACAGTTCCAAGTTGATTTGGCATTTATGAAAGGAAATAGCACGCTGGCAGGTTAACGCACGGTTTAATAAATCAGATTTTTTTTTTAGCGTACGTACATTTCCTCATTTGCATGTACGCAAACATTTAGTGTGGATTCTACGCAGAGTTTTATAAATGAGGCCCCCTGGTCTCTACCTTCATATAGTCCCAGCCTTACCTGTGCGCTGTGTCTAGGAACGTCCCAAACACAGCAGAATAAGAAGAAATTTGTTAGTCTATACATAGTTTTTAGAAAAATCCTGCAGAGTATACCTTTCAACATATGTTCGTGTTTGCATCTTCATGTCTGCATCTTCTTTACACTCTCACAAACGTCCACAAATGCTTTCACAAACAATGTGTAGCTACACAATGGTGCTGCTATATTGCTTTTGTATCAAAATTGATTGCAAAAAAGAGGAATGATTCATGTCAGTAGTATCTGATTTAGTTCCCATGTTACTGTAATTGCAAGTCAAAGTCATGGAACAAGGAAATCTCCAGGACAATAGAAATGGTCACATGTCCTCCTTGATGAGACTGTTTTCTGGCTTCATTATATCCATGGTGCTTTATCAGTTGCAGAGATCGAACTTTGATCTCCCCTCAGACTTCGTGCAGGCAATCAGGCTATTTGGTGAAATTTAATAAGGAGGATGGTGAATGGGATGGCTCACTCATTAAAATCTATAACAAACACTGGTGAACAGTGGTTTTATCTCATAGCTTTAGAAAAGTTATCAGAGGGAAATAGGCATTTTGTCCAGCACCTGTTTTGTAAGTAAGTAAGTGAAGTTTATTAAGTGTAGTACGCTTCACAAAGCAAGGTCACAAAGTGCTTCACAGAAATAAAATTATTACAAATAAGACTATGAAAAGTAACAGTAAAAGGCAATAAAAAGAAACAAGCAATAAAACAGGAGCATCAGCAGATCTTAAAATACACAAAAATGACAAAGACAAAGGCCAGTTTGAATGAGTGAGTCTTTACTTTTTAAAGAGGTCGACAGAGACTGCAGACTGTATGTCTGTAAGAAGAGTGTTTCACAGTGTTGGGGCCACCACTTCAAAGGCACAATCACCTTTTGTTTTCAGACAAGGACAAGGGATTACCAGTAAGTTCTGGTCAGAAGACCAACTGGTGATAAGGATGGAGCAGGTCACAAATGTATATCCTCCTTTGACCCTGTGTCCTCGTATGGGGACATCACATTGTGGGTTAACTTGATCATATACTTCACTCTACTTAACTTAGACCTGTTGTCCCCGTTTGTGGACACTTTTAGTGCTATCTCGTGGTAATAAGAACACAATACACTAATCCGTGTAAGTTCTCTTCTTCAAGATACACTTATGTTTTCACAGGAAATTTCACATTTACATAGGCTCTTTCAAAATAAACACACTAAGTCAATACAACACAGCAAATTGAGTATTTTTTTTCCCTTCAACAACAAACATACATGGTTGGGTTTAGGCAACAAAAACAAGTGGTTAGGTTTAGGAAAAAAGAACAGGGTTTGTCTTAAGAATGTTACGGGACGCGAACACTGCTCTCTCGGGTGAAAGGCGGTGTTTGTTGTTCCCATCTGCAACCTCTCCCACTCGCCCCACTTGGACTTTCGCCGCCTTAACTTTTGTCCTTTTCCTGCCACGTTTCCTGCTGATGCCACAGGGCGCCGTTAAACTGTAACTACAACCAGACGTGTATCATGCCGACGTTTAAGGACCCCTTTTTCGTTGGTTTCTGATTCCGCAAGTCAAGCACTGGATTTTGACGACTTCAGAGTGAGACCGTGCTCAAAAAACAAGATAGCAGCCACCTCTACCAAATCAGTCTACAGCATGATCCCGACAATAAAGTGGACAAGGTCCCAAACCTGATCACATTTTAGGGTTAAAACTTTTGTGATTAATAATGTTTGTAGTTTCATATGGCAACAAATCTGACCAATTTTAGCCAGAGTAACAAGCCTAGACGCTGTTAATGAGGAAGTCCTCATTTGAAGACAGTGGAACTTCATTGTCATCTTGTATGAGGACATTGGGACTTAATTATCATTGATGATGTATAGTTTTTTATACTTATCAGGTCCCACCGACCCTTAATAGCAAGAGAAATTAAGATGCATACTAAAGAAAAGTTTAGGGTCTCAGGACGATATAGCTGTCTGACCATGCTGAGCTCTATATGTGAAAATAACAACCTTAAAATGAATCCCGAACTTGTGGAGAAGCCAGTGTAGAGAATATAAGATGGGTGTGATGCGAGTCATCCTACTGGACCTGATTAATAGCCTGCAGCACTCTGGATCATTTATAGATGGTCCAGGGACAACTTGTTGTGGCAGGTGAAAAGGGCATTGCTGTCGTGTACCCTGGATGATATAAAAGCGTTAATGACCATCTCTAGCTCAGGTTGTGATACAGCAGACCTAAGTTTGGCAATGTTTGTTAATAGCAGCAACATGCACAGGTCAGTAATTTGATACGTTGATAGAAGCACATAGCCCAATCAAGAGAGATTTCTAAGATTAGACTGTCCAGCTGAGGAAACACCTTGTTAACTGTATCGTAGAAGAAAGATCAACTCTGCTGTAACGCTCACATACACACAACCATTTTGGACAAATTTAAAATGGAGGTAAAATTGAAATGCCAGGTGTTTGTAGGAAGTGTCTGTGGCAGCAGACTCTGTCTGAGCTGTGGGAAAAACACATCAATACTGGTATGATTTAATTTTTGATTTAAAAAAAGGAAGAGGCATGACATGCAGTTAATGATGAGGCAAAACATCTCAGCCTATTGACTTTGTAAAATCCATTTCCTTTTACATCAATATGGATGTGGAAGTAACGAGAGAGGAAAGGGAGCTTTTGAACTGTGTCTGCAAAGTTTTTGATGCCAGTCCAAACTATTAGTTTCTCAGAGGCATGAGAACTTTCCCATCATTCAATAGGTGCCAGGGTAGTCAGTAAATTCTGTGGACCAACTCTGATCTGAAGTAAGATTTAACACACTATAAGAAAGGGGTTGACAGTAATATGATGGAGTCCATTGTACCAAATGAACCCTTCAAGAATAGGCTCACTTTTTTTCAAATCTATCTTTTACAATATCCACTTGCCATGGATAGATTTTTAGGTGTAATTTCCACTTGGAATTGGCCAGATGTCAGATTTCTGCCTGAGAATGTGAATTGACCTGCTGATTTTGATCTGATATGTTCCAAAGAAATGTCACTGAGGAGTAGCATATTTAACATATTTCGTATTACTCTGGCAGATTTTAGCATGATGAATATCTTAATTCTTTCCCAGATTTTATTCAGTTACTATAGTCCCGATATACACCCACCAGCCACTTTATTAGGTATGCCTTGCTAGTACCGTGTTGGACCCCTTTTGCCTTTAGAACTGCCTTAAGTCTTCTGTGGCATAGATTCAACAAGGTGCTCGAAACATTCCTCAGAGATTTTGGTCCATATTGACATGATAGCATCACACAGTTGCTGCAGATTTGTCAGCTGCACATCCATGATGTGAATCTCCCGTTCCACCACAACCCAAAGGTGCTCTATTGGATTGAGATCTGGTGACTGTGGAGGCCATTGGAGTACAGTGAACTCATTGTCATGTTCAAGAAACCAGTTTGAGATGATTTAAGTTTTGTGACATGGTGCATTATCCTGCTGGAAGTAGCCATCAGAAGATGGTACACTGTGGTCATAAAGGGATGGACACGGTCAGCAACAATACTCAGGTAGGCTGTGGTGTTTAAACCATGCTCAGTTGGTACTAAGGGGCCCAAAGTGTGCCAAGAAAATATCCCCCACACCATTACACCACCACCACCAGCCTGAACCGTTGATACAAGGCAGGATGGATCCATGCTTTCATGTTGTTTACACCAAATTCTGACCCTACCGTCTGAACGTTGAACGCAGAAATCCAGACTCATCAGACCAGGCAACATTTTTCCAATCTTCTATTGTCCAGTTTTGGTGAGCCTGTGTGAATTGTAGCCTCAGTTTCCTGTTGTTAGCTGACAGGAGTGGCACCTGGTGTGGTCTTCTGCTGCTGTAGCCCATCTGCTTCAAGGTTCGACGTGTTGTCTGCATACCTTGGTTGTAACAGTGGTTATTTGAGTTACTGTTGCCTTTCTATCATCTTGAACCAGTCTGACCATTCTCCTCTGACCTCTGGCATCAACAAGGCATTTTCACCCAGAGAACTGCTGCTCACTGGATATTTTCTCTTTTCCATCCTCTTTAACCCTAGATGGTTGTGCGTGAAAATCCCAGTTGACCAGCAGTTTCTGAAATACCCTTGGATACATTATCTTCGTCTACTTTCTGACCATAAAGCAGTTCCTTCCCAGCATGGCTACATTGTTAAAGAGGGGAAACAAAATCCAGAGCCCTTGTTCTGGCTTCGGTAGTCTGAGTCAGATAAACCAAAAGGGACCTTTGTTGTACTTGATAATTGAAAATCATCCAACTGAAAAGGGGTGATAACCCTGATGACTCTGCATACACTTAACCTGCTAAAGCAGTCGCATTTAACATTATTATCAGGGACATTCGTTGCAAATGGTCAATTGCACATCTGAACTGAGGAGTCAATTTGCACGTAAAGACTGCAGAGCATATAACTGACTATAAAATGCCTTAAATATATTCTTTCACTTCCACTTAGATATTCACACCAGCAACAAGAAATTCAAAGTTTATTCTATCAATTTTATGTCACATTTTTACTCTCAAGTTGTGTCTTCAATCAACCCGTCCAACAAGTCCTGCAACACATCAATCTGAATACCAATGCTTCTGCCTCCTTCCTTCATTTTATCTTATCCACGTGTCTGCGTGCTCATTCTTTCACATCAGCTGCAGACAGAGTGACGGTGGATCTTTCACTGTCATTGTCTGATGCTTGTAGGAAAGTTATCTGTCTTTGGCAGCTGACAGAATCTTTCAGCAAGTCTGTTTATCATCATTCATCTCAAAATGAAAACTCTCTCTGAGGTCTCTCGCTGTCACATATCATTACTCCTTTTCTCAGAGGAAGACATCTGCAGATTTGAACAGATGACATTACACCATTTCTGCTCAATCCAATAGAGCAAAGCATCGCTTTACAAGTTGGTCTGTAATCATGTTGTCAAATGCTGTTTTTTTTGTTTGTTTTTTTACTAGCCAGAGTGGAAAAGTCTATGTAATTGCAGTTTGGCACATTTATCTGGTGCATGTAGGTTCACTCTTACTAGTTGAAAGAGAGTCTGGACTAAGGAAGGCACACATAACTGCGTGGTTTTTCAAATTTGGTAACGAGTCATCCCACCCAGGTCAGAGCAATAAACAGGTTCAAATCTGTACATTTAGTGGAGCATGATGTTTATGCTCTTTTGCATAATTTACAGGTTTTTTTTCATATCAGTGAGGAACACATACTGTGACTTGAATTCTTGCCCTCAGCTAATTTTGTATTAACAGGCTTTCCAACCATGACAAACTGCTTCCAGGTGTCAACATCTGTCTCCTCATAAGCATAAACTTTGTGCCTGCTGGCTTGTTTGCTGTTGCATGTTTAGAGTAGTCCCAGTGAACCACAGTAGTTTGTTGCACCTTAGTTTGCTTGCATGAGGACGAAGACCTGCCTTTTCAGTTTTTTTTTTGGATCTAGTTATTGTCTTGGATCTAGGTTTCCCCACCACAAACTAACCAAGCATAAAAGATTAAATAAGATGGAGTCAGAATGACCTGGGAGCATTGCCACCACTTTGTTGTTTCTAGTTGTTTTGGCAAGCTCTACAGTGATTGTGATCCAGTTTTCCTGGCAGAGTTTCCATGCCAGACTGCTTGCCTATCCATCTGTCTGCGTGTCTGTTCTTCTTATCTGGTTATACACCTGTCTGTCAACCTGCCTGGCCTTGGCTGTATGTATGTCCACTTGATACAGGGGCATTTCCATTTGTGTGTAACTAAGCTTAGTCAGGAAACACTGTGCATTTACACACCTTTGCTGACAGAAACATCATCGGGTCAGAAAGACAGCATTATACATCACACAAACAGCGGAAATGCTACTTAAAAATAGATGGGCTCAAATACCAGGTGCAATAACAACAAACACCGCTCTGTTATATTTGTGCAGCCAGATGTTTGACCATCATTAAGGTCCAGACACACCAAACTGTTATTAAAGAATTGGTGGCAACAAAGGCTGAACACACTGCTGACTACAGCCAACAGCTAACCAGCACGTATATCCCGTGCCAGTTTTGTGGATTTGGAGCTAAATGTTGTGCCTGGGGCACGTCGTGTATTAATGATACTCGTTACCTGGAGAGGCTGGAAAAAGATTTCCGTTTCTTCCCTGTTCCAAAACCAAAATCAAATCCTGTAAAGTGTAGGGTTAGCTAGCTAGCTACTGAAGATATAGCCTACTGAATGTATACACATGCTGCTTTTGCTTTGTGATGATTATAACAGTGAAACAAAGACCGACCCTGCTGTACAGGAACCAGTGAAGGGAAGCAGGGAAACTTTGCTGATATTCAACCAGCTGTGTGTCATTGCATCGTGCGCATACTAATGTTATTTGACTTCCCCTGGAGATCCCTGCCTGTCTGGCGGTCGGAGGTCGGGGTGCATTCATCTGCACACACTGCGATGCCACACAGCTGGTTCAATATCAGCAAAGTTTCTGAGTCAGTTTGACATCCTGGATATATCCTTCAAACACAGACTGTAGACCCCTCTGTCTGCTTCTCTCTGGAATCACTGTTTCATTTTTCCAAAAATATGATAATATTTCTTCAGGGTGTGCAGTTAGTGACAGTGTGGGCTCCATGCTTACTCCGACAGCTTGTCGGACCATCACAAAGGGGCGGGGCTACGCAAAAGGTCAGTTACGAACCTTTCTGCTAAAGAGCTCAGTGCATTAATCTTTGTTTTGATTTCATGTCCTTTTGACTTTAGCCATTTGTCTTCTTTTCTCACTTCTGTTTCTCTTCTCGTGCACTGAGACGAACTGCCAATCATAGGGATTTCATTTACGGACAGGCTCTGCAGGCACTGATTTAACATGCTGAATAGACCGAAAGAAAGGTCAAAAAGAGCTGTCAAGGGCCGACTAGAACTGGTGTGTCAGGCCCCTTAAGCTGCATTCACACTAAATCAAGCATTGCACTAAAAAACGCCCATCCTCCTATTCATTTAAATGTGGGTAGTGCGTCTATGTAGGGGCTGAAGGGGAGGGCGAAATAAAAAGAAGCTATTTGCGGGGAAAAGTAAAAACTAAATCAACTTTTGAAGAAACGCAATCCAACATCACGCTGCTATGGCTGGTGATCAGACCAGGAGATGCCCGCGTTTCACAGGAACAGGTCATATGTTGTCTTTCTATCGTTAAATATTACATGTGTAAAAGAAATATGGTGAGCATGTATCAACAACACATGTGTACCATCCTACACAGGAGAGCATTAGCATTGCCTGTGTGTGCCCGCAGGTATGTTGTTTGTGGCAGTAAAGATATGACAGTGATGATAATCAAAAGGAATTCTGCAGATCGTTTCAGGAAACATAAAGAAACTTACTGACGACAAATACTCAGTCACTGAGATGGGGAGATTGACTTTTCATACTTGGTCTGTACCCTCCACTCCCCCACAGGTGGGACATTTAAGTGACATTCTGACACCACTTCCACCCCTGCAGCTAATTGTCACAACGCCTGTTTTTTTATTTATTTGTTGTGAACACCGTCTCACATATTCCTCTCACCTGTGAAGCCCGGGAGCAATTTCCAAATTTATGACCTGCTGAACATTCACCTCAGACAGAATCACTGATGATAAAAAGTGTGTGATCGGACTTCAAGTGTAGGGACTCTACCTTCCCATGCCGACTTACCCTGTGCTTCTGTGCTGTGCATACAGTAGCTCCTCTGCTGAGCCGCAGCGCAGGGGTCTTAGAGGCTGTGAGTTCTGCTTGGCTGCCCACATGGATCCAAAGACCCAGGCAACGTGATGAGCCGACAGACAGAGCAGCAGCATGAGACGAGAGTTAACTGACAGAGATGCAGATAGACAGGTAGAAACAGATGCTAATGGAGTCGAAATGGACAGAGAGATTGTGGTCACAACCCGTGAGTCAGACACGTTGAAGACTTCTCAAAAGGCAAAGGACAAGTACAGAAAAGGCCCTGCAGACAGAAGTGCCTTATCGTCACTATTACACAGTCATTTTCATCACGAGGGTACGATCCAGCTTTGTACATTGTCCTCTTATCACTTCCCCTCTCTGCTTTAGAGATCAGCGTTAACACAGCCGTGATAAAAATAGAAACTATTTCATCTTCACAACCTCTGACTGTGTTTCTTGTCAGAGAAGTTTGGCTTTTTTTTGGTAGGAAAATGTCCCTGCCTCTAAGTAACCCTCAGTGGTGTTCCTCTGACAGTTTTCAGTTGCCTACACACGAAGTATGAGCTGCATAGAGACGGTTTTAGCATGACAGAAAACCCCTAAATTCTGTTGCTGTTGTCAGTCTCACCACCAGGGGTCAGTTTGGCTCCAAATCTCAACCTGTATGTACAGTGGTTGAGAAAGCAAGAGCCTGGAGCGGACTGTGCAGAGACAGTATTGAATTTATTTTTGTCCTGTGTCTAATTGTTTTACTGTGTAAAACTATATGTATTCAGATCAATATTTTGCCTATCAAGACTTTGCAGTCGGCGCACTGTGATGCATTGTTGTTTCTTTTCTGTCTGTGCATGTTTATTTTTCTGTCTCACTCAATTCAATTACTAGATATGATTGCAATCTGTTTGGTATAGTGCCTATGCAGTGTGCAAATTATGAATTCTCTGAGAGACAATGTTCCGTCTATCTCTTGTCTCTGTCACACAGCAGCGTATCGGTATGGATGTAAGTGTGTGTGCTAGTGCTCAGCTCTGTGTGTGTGGGCTGTGTGACTTTAGCTATCTGACGGGGCATGTTTGATGGAGGGCAGAAGAAAGGGCTAGTCTGATAGCTCTGATACAGGGGGATGAGGAGGGAGCCAGGTGTAGGTAGTAATGATACCCCAGGAGGGGCCACTCGTGCTGGGGGACAGAGGAAGGGATGTGAAGGAAAGGAGGGTGGAGTGTGGTGGTGTAGCGAGGAGGAGGATATCACTCTCACACGCGTAGACTCACTCGCACAAGCTCAAAAAACTCACACACATACACATGCATGCACAGCTGGATAGAGCTTAATGAAGACCTGGGCAGTAATAGCCACACATACCCAGTCCCCAGAGGCGCCAAGACTCAGACAGCTATCTGACTCAGACACTTAAAAAAAACACCACATTCTCTTTGTTGAACGCCCACGCATTAATGTGCAAATGCACTTTAGCAGGGGACATGCACAAGGGGCACACACATTCACACATCCGCTCTGTCAACGTTTATTTTTGCATATGCTGTAACAGGTGCTTACAAATATTTATGTGCAGATCAATTCACACACATGCTTATCAGGATTCTGATTTGGACAGTGGTGGTGGAGCAGTCACTCTATGTTCTACTCAACCATGCATGACAACAGTGTACACACAGACAGACAGACAGACAGACAGACAGACGGACAGAGAGGGAAAGGGGAGGTAAAAGCAGATAAAAGAAAAGATGGATGAAATAGCAACGTGTTTTGAAATAGTCAGAGGTGGAAGCCGTGCATATTTTTGGGGCAGAGTAAAAGGAAAAAGCAAGGTGTCAAGGACCTTGAAAAAAATCTCAATAATGATTATGCTGATGCTGAAGTGAAACATTGGAAATAATACTGAATAAATGCAGCACAATCAAAGGGACAGCTAACAGCACTGCAACAAAGTAAGGAGACAAAGTCCACTGGGAGGAGGAGGGGGAGGAAGAGGAGAGAGGGGGGAGATGGAGGGACTGAGGGATGAAAAGAGAACCACAGGGAGAGATGTATATGCAGAGGAGGGTGTTTTTGGCTCGGCTGTTTGTTCAGGCAAAATGTGGGAGAGCAGCCAGGATGCATAGACAAAGGAGGGAAAAAGAAGGGAAGAGAGGATGAGAGAAGGTCAAGCAGACAGACAGACGGACGCACAGCCACACAGGCTCAGCACAGATTTAGGCTGCACACATTGTACCAGTGACCATTTAAAAAGGTGGGAGGAAATCAGAGCTCAATTACAGTATACAGATTCTGTCAGCTGTCCTTTTTTTCCCAGCAGTTAACTACTGCTGTTTAATGGTTTATTTTTAATTATGTTACTTACAGTCATTGAGTTCTTTTAGAAACACTGGCCTTCATTTCATATCAGTAAAAGATGCATGTATTTGAAATGAACTGAAAGACAGAACATATGCGCTGAGACAGTGCTGGCAAGACAGGAGGCGTATCAGATTAAAACCAAGGGCAAAGCCATGTAATGCAATGTAAATGGAGGGAGACAGAGAGAGAGAGAGAGAGAGGGCAGGGATGTGAACTGAGACAAAAGAGAAGAGAGAGGACTGGATAAAGAATGGCATATAGAAATGCAGAGATGAAAATGAAGGCTGGAATGTGAAGTTGAAGTGAAGAATAAGAGAAAGAAGAAATACAAAGAGTGAGAGTTTTGAGTCTAGAGCGACGGATAGAGTTTGAATGTGGTGGCAAGACTGGGATCCTGGTGAGAGAGACAGGGTGTGAAAGGAGGGTAATAGGTGGCTAAGAGAGCCCGGAATGAAAGAGATGGCTGCGACGGAGCTGGGGTGAGCAAAGAGAGAATTTATTAGTTCTGAAGGCGAAGGCAGAGGTGTCGTGTTCAGCCTTTACCAGTCAAGCACATCTGAATGTCAAAATGAGGGGAGGAGACACAATTACAATCAAGGCGAGACAGGCGGAGAGAAGAGGCAGACAAAAAAAAAAAACAGAAAAAGAACGCATTAATGGGATGTCACCAATATGTCAATGCTCAGGCCAGTAGCTTCAGAGTTTGTGTCGATATTTAGTATTTTTTCCAATAAATTCTTCCATTATTGTGACAAATGACGGCAAGCATTCAATTTCCGTCTCGGCGAGATGTAATCCCTCTGAAATGGCTCCGAGACCATCATTTGACACTAAATCTTTGTATTGAAATTCATTTCTTTAGTTGAGTTAAAAGGCTGTAGAGCTGAGAGATAACCCCACATATGGTCATGGAAAAGCTCCAATACTGTTCATTAGGCCATCACATGAGGAATTAATTAGGCTGACAAACACAGGCTTCTGATTTCTGGTGTGTTACTGTCAAGTTTGACCGGAGACAACTGTCATTAGCAGATTTCATCAGCTAATCAGCTAACACTAGCTCCGTGAGTTGAAAACCCTGTCCTTGGCTAAAATGTTAATGTTTCCAGCCAACTTGCCGTTAAAGAGGTCCTTTATAGACACATGATAACACTTTTTACACAGAGATCTTGTGGTAGGGCCACGACGAAGACCCCTCATTACAGCCGCTTTGCTTTTTCGTATAGAACCAAACAACGCCAGCATAATGCCAGGCCAGTGTGTGATTTTAGACACTATGCTGCTGTTCCAGAAGCAAAAGAGGCATGACAGGTGTGACATTTAACACAACAGCATCAGCCTATTGTGTGACATATAACATATGTGTCACCAGCAATAACAATGGCATAATGTGGCAGTAAAGGTCATTCAGCATCCCTATTATAAGGCAGCTGATCTGGACCTTTTGCTCAGGGGGTAAGGAGCTTTATTGACCTCATTGTTTCCCCAATTTGCTGACATTTTCAGCTGCTTTTCTGTTTCTTTGAGTTAGCTGCTAACTGTTATCAGCTGCTTTTTGAAATCTCCTGGTGGTGAGTCGCACACATGACACATCATCAAAACATTACACCCATCCTGTTCGTGATCCCGTCCTGCTGGCTGTCCCTATTACAGACTTTGTTTTTGCACAGTTACTACCTCTGCTGCCAGTTTTACAACTCCGGCCCCACATTCTGTAATCGAACCTTTCGTATAGAACAGTGAGGCAGAATGATGTTGTGACACACCTGCTTTGAATAGGCTGTGTTAAAGGAGCTGGTGGCGTTATCTTGTTGAAACATCCAGTTTTGACCTCGACGGAACAATGCGCGTGCAGAAGGGAGCATGAGGGTTTTGAGAATGGCACAATACTTGGCAGAGTTCAATGTGCCATCACAGACAGTGAGATGACCAACACCAGCAGCACTCATGCATCCCCAAACCATGATACTGCCTCCACCATGCTTGACAGTGGGTACTGTACATGCTGGAGATAATGCTTCGCCTGGCCTTCTGTGTACCCTCACATTAGCAGGAGGAAGATAAAGCTGGAAACTGGACTCATCTGACCACAGAATCCTCTTCCAATTCCTGGCTGTCCAGTTCTTGTGTGCTTGGGCCCAACGACGCCGGGCTAACCTCTGTCTCTCATTGATCAGGGGCTTCTTGACAGCCTTGTAGGACCTTAAGCCATGATCTAAAAGTCAGCCACATACAGTGCGGGTAGAACACTGGACACCAGTTTGGTTTGACCACTGCTGCTGAAGCTCCTGTGATGTCATTCAGCGGTTTTCCCTGCACATGCGGATCAGGATGCGGTCATTTCTTGCTGAAGAAACCCTTGGACGCCCAGATCTTGGTTTGTCTTCCAAGCTGTTGGTTCGTCTGTATTTCTGCAGAGTGTATCCAACTGCTGAAGGACTGCATCTTCACTTCCTGGCTATCTGGCGGCAGCTGTACCCTTCCTGGCTGAGAATCTGTATCTTCAGGCGTGTTTCCTGCGTTAGGTTCCTTGTTTTAGCCTTTTTTGTCTCTGAAGAACTTTCAAATGTGCTGGCTTTATATAGGCACGAAGCACGGCAACAAAAATTGTGTCTTATGTATTTTTATGGAACCAATCAATTTTAAGTGTTTAATGGCTTTTTTAAGATTTGTTTAGTAATTTGGCTGTGACTGTACTAAAAGAAATTGCACTTGAAGACCTAAGAGTGATTCTTAATGCAATATTTCACAAATTCATGGGGTGTCCGAAAACTTTTTTCCACCACTGTAGAGTCAGTCTTCTCACCAGCCAAAGATCCATGTAAAACAGATGACAATAAAGTAACAGTAGTTGCAATTGTTACAGTGTAGAGGCAGTAAGTCCAGGTATTATAAATATGCATCCACCTATTTTTAAGGGTAGCAGGGGGACTGTAGCCGATCCCAGCTGACACTGAGCGAGAAGCAGGGTACACTCTGCACTATTACAGGGCTGACACTGACAAGCATTTATGGTCACATTCACACCTGCAGGCAATTTAAAGTCACTGATTAATCTAACCTGCATGCCTGTGGACTGTGAGAGTAAGCCACACTTCTATTGGGAGATTATGCAAACTCCACACAGAAGGACCCCAGCCGGCCAGCAGGCTTAGACCTGGACCCTCTTGCAGTGAGGCAACATGGCCAACCACTGCATCACTGTGCTGCCCAGTGTTATAGCTGTGATAAGGAAAATGTATGATCAGCTTATTTCTTTCTGAGTTAAAGGTCATGTGTGGAGGATTTAGTGCATCTAGCTGTGAGGTTGCAGATTGCGACCAACTGAATACCCCTTGTCTTATGGCTCAGAATGTGTATGGGAACCTACGATGGCTTTTAGGTAACATGAAAATGTCAAAGGCCTGCTCTAGAGCCAGTGTTTGGTTTGACTGTTCTGAGCTACTTTGGATACATGCCAGTACAACATGGCGGGCTCTGTGGGCGAGAACCTGTTTCCTATTTAAATATGAGGGTCCTATGTAAATATGCAGGTCTCATTCTTCTTCTTCAACATGTGAAGAAAGCCTTGCCAAGTTCTGATAGCTAAGCTATGATTGAACAGTTGCTGTTTTAGGGAAGAGTTTAAAGAAAGGCCAATTAACAATTTAATTCATTAATAAAAATTGCTATTTGCTCATGTAATTTCCCAGCTGTTTTCCTGGAGGACCCATCATTGTGACTGGCTTACATCAAACATAATATCAGCCAAAATCAGCCCGACACAATGGTTTGTGTTGCGTATTTTGAAAAGATCAAGCAAGTTTTTTATATAAATGAAACTGTCTTGAAAAGATGAGGACAGCGCAGACTAACAGAGAGACAGAAACACAGACAGACAGCGAGGGAGCTGGCAAATTAAAAAAAATAAAGTTGATGTCGTCCTTGATTCACTATCAAAACACTCTTAATTGCTTGTCTTGTGGTGTTGTATTCCCTGCTTAATAAGATTTCTCTCGCAACTTGCCTGAAGACACACACCAAAACAGCATCCTTTTGCATTGCTCTCTTTTCGCCTTATTTTGTGTCCCGCCGCCTGTCACACAAATATACACACACTCATAAACAGGCACACTCGGGGGACACACACATCAGTTTTTCTTCAGTTCTCACTTTCTGTTTCCCTCTCCGTCTTTTTGTCTCTCGATCAAACGCACACACACACATATACACACACAGGCAGGCAGCAAGCAAGCATCTCTGGGGAGCATTCATTCATTCATTAAAACCCAAGGTGGGCAAGACCCAACCCCTGCTGTCGCCATGGTGACAGCTCCTTTGGTGCGACAGATAGAAAGTTAAACTCAATTTAATATTTAAAGATGTTTCGTCTATAGTTGCCTGTCTGTCTGACTACCCGTCTGTCGGCAGGAGAGGAGGGGAGATCGAGGAGGAGAAATTTAATATCTTGCTAATGACTGAGGGCCAGAGGGAGAGTGACAGAGCAGGAGGCTGGGTGCAGCCGTTCACAAGGTCTACATTTACATTTACATTTGGACTTTGTGAGAATATTGCTGCGGATTAAACAAAGAAGAGAAATATATGAGAGTGGGGGAAAACGATGAAAAAAAGAACAGTATAAATCACAGGAATAGATTGAGTGACGGAAAAAGCTAAAAGCTGTTGGGATGAAAGATGGAAAGGGATGTGTGTGTGTGTGTGTGGGGGGGGGTGATTCATAGAAAGATATAAAAGCAATGGGAATAGGAATATAATGAGAAAATGGGTGAGAGAGATGGAGAAAAGGAATGAGAGGCAGAGATGATAGCGAGAGCGAGAGAGAAGGGAGCTAAGACAACAACAGAGACAAACTTAAAGCGTAAAGCAAGAGAGACAGAGAGCGCGTCTCCGGGGGAAGAGGTTGATTTGGGCCTGCCGGTGATTGGGTTTGGACTGCTCCTGCAGAGACGAGGTGACTCACCAATCCCCCGCACACACAGACGCACACAATGCTGTATGTGGTGTCAGTCTATACAGTATGTGTGTGGTAGAGAAAGAGAGTAACAGTAAGTTCTTTACTGTCAGTGTCCTGCAAGGGTAAGGGTGTGTGTGCCTTTGTGTGTGTGTGTGCGCGGGCATGTGAAGGCGTCATGCTGCGTGCAGCCTATTGGGAGCTGTCACTCTTAATAACAGATAATAACACACTGTCCATCTCTGTCTCCAGATGCCCACTGTCCCTGCTGATTCACTGCCTGTTGTGCAATGATGTTATAAAACACACACACACAAGTTTGAAATGAAATAATCTCATTCTCATGTTGTTAAAGAAATCGTCCATCATCCCGCGCATCGAGCATCTCATAAATCTCAGTTACAGCTTATTGCATAATACACACATGACCAGTACCTGAGCTGACATTAGCAAAAGACAAATTCAAATTTTATCAGTGTTGTTGATCTCCAAGGATACATTTTAGATTTTTCATAATTGCACTTCCTCCCGGAGAGGCATCTCACACAGATCAAATAAGCAGAAAACAAGCTGAGCAAAACAAATGATGGTGCACAACAGCACCGGCTGCTGCGTGCGTCAACATTATCCAGTTGGGAGGAAGACCCTCTGCTCTCATACTTGAACGGTTCATTTGCAAAAACAGATATTTTCTTTTTTATTTATTTTCCTTAATCATGTTTGTTTGTTTGCACTCCAATCAAACTGGTCATAGTGTAATCATTTTAAGAATGACCTAATCTGTTTATTTTTTCAACTAAACTCTTCACTCTTGTCCGTTTTTTTATCTGTATATAATGGATAGAAATGAGAGGTGTAATATATGTAGCTATATTGGTACACTGGTCAACTGTATAGTGCTGTGAAGAGAGCTTCACTTCCAGTAATGGTGCCAGCACATAAATGTCACATACACATCTTTGGACCTCAATATGAAACTTCCAGTCTGCCCAGGCGAACAGATGAACAGTGTGTATAAATAGCCAGCTACATGGTGAGTGTGTACTTTTAATTGTGTGAGTACATTTGTCCCTGCCAGTGTCTGGTTTAATGGCACATTAATGTTGCCTGGAACGAAGCCCTTCATCATTATCTACACTCAATGTTTTTTTTTTTGTTTGTTTTTTTTTGGAACATAAAAATGTAAATCGAGCGAGCATTTCACACGGGTGGGAAGGAGAGCCGGGAGACAGAATAATTTGATTAAAAAGATAATTTGGATATAATGAAATAGCGACCAGATAATTGTCCCCCTTTTTTTTATTTTGTTTCATACTTCAAAGCCAAGGAAACACATTTTTATCTTGTAAGAGAAGCTCCCGATAAGTGACGAGGCATTATTTAAAGACAGGAGGCTCAAAATAACAGCTTTTCAAGGCAAGGCCACCAGAATCACCTTCCTCAGCTCTCCAGATAGGCTGGTCGATGTGTGTGATGTGAATAGTGAGTGAGAAGATAGGATTGTTGATACCAGCCTTCGGTCGCTGTTAGTCTCACAGTCTGTCTGGTGTCTGGGGCGTCTATTACTGCAGCATAAAGAAGAACTACTACTCATGCCTGTGAATGTGTTTCAGTTTACACACGTTTACAGTTTAATGTGTTGCACTTCTGATAGTGATACTGTAATGTGCATAATAGAAAAGAGGACTATTTGTCAAGTAATTATTAAAGGGTATATATACAACAATCAGAGTCTGGGACAGGATTTCATGCACATGGCTCTCCCCTCTGACATTATAAGCAAACATGAGGTGGAAGAGCTGTGCTAGCTGCGCTAACAGCGCTAACAGTGTAAATTGGAGTTATGAGGGGCGACCAGGAAGGGGGACCGGATGGTGAGTGTTATGCAACACAAACCACAAATAAATGTTTGCATTCTACGTTTCTGCAAACCATGGATATGTTACATTTGTATGTTTTAGTTTTCAATTTTATGTTGTGATGATGCTCTGGGTAACGTGTGGTTAGGTTTAGGGTTGGAATACATTATGTTTTTGCTTTAAATACCCGCTTTTGTCACAACAAACTCCTATGGAAATGCCCCAACAATCTTTCCTAGATGTCACGCCATCCACCATCCCTTCCACTTCTTCCTAATGACAAACTCACATACATGTAATCTGAATTACAAATCTTTAGAAATTTTGATATACATATGGAACGTATTTGTGGTTTGCAGAAACGGCGACTGGACTGCATTTCATTCGAGCAACAACTCCATTCCAACACACAGAGGCAGTATGTACCAGTGAAAATCTGTTACAGAAGAACTTGTAAAAGTATAGGACAGAATTGTTCGTTCAGCTTTGGCCAGCATCAATTCACTTGTGTGCTAACCTGCAAATGCCCAAAACACACTAAGCAGCGGCAAAGTGCAGCCTGCAGCGAGCTGCCATGCAACCGCTGTGGAAAGCTGCAGCAGCCACTCCAAGCTGCAGCCATTTGATTTTGTGGCAAAGTATGGCCAAACTAAAAGTTGGAGATAGTTTAAATTTTAGTGGCAAATCGCAGCCAATAAGTTAACAGACTCCTACGACTCCTGTGACATGTTGACCTTTGTTGTAAAGAATTCCTTCCTGCCTGAAACATAAGAAAACGCCTCCTGCACTTCACCACTGCTTGATGTGTTTTCAGTGTAACACCAGGAACTTTTGGTCCCCTTGCTCTCCATAAATGTAGACCTTAATTCACTCAAAAAGATGTTGCCTGTAAACATAATACAAGTAGCTACAACATTTATCATCACACCAGAAATGGCAAAATAATTGAATTAAGAAGTTTCTTGAAGAGGTTTGGTGGATGTGATTCGATTAGCATTGACAGCGGCCTCTGACTGTTGTGATTCAAATGATGCTAAGTTCCTGTTTAAGTATTTAAAATCATTTATAATTAATGAGAGCAAAAGACAGAAGACATAAATCTAAAATTTGAAGTAACCAAAGCTGCTCTAAAGGCCCCTTTCCCACTGGACGAAAGAAAGTCACTATGCTGACATCTGGCTTTTGTATTTAATGGGAAAAGTCACAATCAGCATTCACTCCCGGGACAAATGACTCTGCAGTAGTGACGGATGTTTATCTGCTCCAGTTGGCTCTGGTCTGTTCAGCAGTGGGAAAGCAATGTCTATTGTCTGTTTTTACCAGGTTTTCCTGCATTTTAAAAAACCTGTATAGAAGCACTAACTTCAGGCTAAAAAAAAAGGGTACCAGTCAGGCAGAAAATTGTGCGCTCAAGCAGGACCCCGACACTCATTGAGAACATGTGTTTTTTTAGGGCCCTTAAGTCTATGAGGGTAAAGGCTTCTGTGGTTTTGAAATAGTGACTCGTAAATTTATGCTAGCAAGTGTGTTTTTTGCGTGTTTAATGTTCAGTACATAGTGTAAGGCTCTGTGCATAACCTCACAAAACCAATATTTGACATGCAGGTTAGCAGTGATCCTTAGGCATATTATCAGAAGGACACTGGTCATGTTAGTAAGGATGTTATGAAATGTTGAAATGTGTAGAAATCAAATGGGATGTCTCTTCCATGTGAGAACATGTTTGAAGTACATAGGCAAAAGCACTGATTCAGAGGTGAAAAGCAATACATACATGGTATGTACGGACCATTCATCACGCCATTCAGCTAAAGTTCAGAGATGCACAGGGAATAGTGACTGCAGGACAGGTACCTCAAGGCCAGTCTCACACAAAGAGTCGTTCAGGAGAAGTGTTTCCAATGAGCAACAACAATGAACGAGATCGTTCTATGTTCAACGTGCTGTAAGAAAAGGCAGTAAAGGAGTCAGTCATTACAGAGTTTCATCTGTCTATCTCTACCTGGTGGAAGCACTCAATGTGCTTGTAATGTGTTCCTAGAAAGCAAGGTATCTTTCAAGGAAGTGTGATGGATAAAGGCACAGCATGTTCTTAGATGTTTTGCACCTCAGTTAGAGAGAGGGAGAGAACACATACAGATCTGGTCTTGAAAGTTAAAGAGTGTGTTTTGCTTTCTGCCTAAAAGGTCAAAGCTGAAGTAGAGGAGTTTCTGTTTTCATGTGTGAGTCTGAGAGAGAGGAGGGGAGAGTCTGCGCCTGTGTGTGTTTGTGTCTGTGTCTGCCTCTGTCTTTTTATGTATGTGAGGTTGTGTTTTTTCTCTCTCTGTGCTTTCACCTAGCTCTCTGCTTGCCAATGTAACTGTGTCTCTTTGAAAGACGTTAAGCTGGAAAACACCCACAGCCTCAGACCAGGAACCTATAGATCTTCTCCTTCAACAGCCTCCTTCCACCTCCAGCCCCTCCAGCAATCCAACCGGGCGGCTTCTTCCTCCCTACTGAGCCCCCCCTTTGTCATCTCAAACCCATGCTTGCCACTCATGGAATATTTAACGACAGACATGCACCTGAATGTCAATGTTGACAGGTCCTGCAGTTTTATGCTGTTTTACCCGAGGTCAGTGTCAGAGAGTGAGCAGAAATTTGACTGTGGACCTCTGCAGAAAGACCACAACATTCTTTGAATGTAACAGTTTGATTTTTCATATCTAAGTGTCCGAAGGAAAAGAAATCCTCTATGTATTTCAACCGCAACTGCTGTACAGTGTCCAGGATTGGGGACTGATCTCAGTACTTTTAAGGAGACAGACAGAATTGCGTCAAATTACTACTGAGTATCAATTCACAGTAAATTATTCAATGCCAAATTTGAGTACCTGAGAGCACATCTGGATGAGAGTAAGCACTCTTTCCAGCTGTGACGTGGCTGCTGCTGATTCCTGACACTCTGACAATGGAGGACGGAACAAAAGCAGGTCACAGCCGTTAACATAGTGTAGTGGTGCCAGAAGCCTTCCTTGTGTCTAGACTGCAAACATATTTTTTATTCGCACGTTTCATGCAAAAGTGAGGCTTTATATCTATGCAGTTGTCTGCATTGGCTCCATGCAGACTTGTGTCGCGGACCTGAAGCATTTACTTACGCTAAAGTCTATTGTTACACCCACCACAGGTCTCTAGCATAAGACATGACAGGAAATGAGGTACGCATCTTTTTATTATAGAAGTTCGACAGACAATCTATATTCTCCCCCCTCACTCTTCTTAAGATTTGCCCCCCCAGCCATCACTTACAAGGCATTGTTCCAATGTCACACCAGTGCACACTGCAATCAATAGGCCTTGCACTTGAAGTGCTAACACATTTCCAAAGTTTTGTGATTATCCTCACTGCAAACAGTCAGCCACAGCACACCTTAAGCCTTCCCTGGGTTTAACCTGAGCGAGTCTCTAATTAGCGCAGGAAGCAGGCAGATAAAAACAAACAAAAACAAATGAACAAAAATTAAAGAAAGAAATCCAGTCTACCCCAAGGACAATACCCATATCTTTTTGCCTGTTACCAGCTCACGTGCCAGGGCGGACTGAACAAAGAAAAAGACCAAACCAAACAAAGCCAAATGGTGAAAATGGTCCCGCGGCAAGAGCAGCTAATGGACCACTGATGCTCTGCAGAGACACAAATGGATAATCTTAAAACACTTCACTTCAAAATATTAAAATGCATGCAGATTAAATGTTAAAAAACTACATGGCTAAAATTTAAAATAACTGGTACGTCTATCTACTTTCCTACCAACCACCAGCTGCTTTCAACCCAGCAGGGAAGCAGGTCTGAAATGACATAGGTTATTACAGAGAGAGTTAAGAACTGAAGAAAGTACCATTGGGTACCAGCATTGAATTCCAGGTATCAGTACTGCTGCCAGTATCGACTGAAATGTGAACGATACCCGTCACTTATGGTGTCTCTAGATGACCACTTTCACAAATTTAATTTACATCGACATTCAAATCAAACCGGAGAAAGTAAACTTGGCCAGCATGAAAAATGCTCAGTGTCTTCTGAAAGTGTTTAATGAGCCGCTGGGTTTAAATGTTTCTTCATTTATCTTAATAGATACAGCCTTGACAGCACCCCAGAAAACACCACATGCACATTCATTTTAAGTTATGAAGAAGTGAAAAACAAATTTTTATTGTTTCCTCATTAACTGCAGTTATGTTCCGGCATTCATTTTGTGTAAAGGGCAGCACAGGACAAGGCTGCAGGCTTAATGAAGTGACTTCTATAAACCAAACGATCTCTCAAATGCTGAAGTTGAGTCATTTCCTGCTTTTTTCCGGTTTTGCAGGAGTCAAACATGTTTTCCCGACGTGTGTGCAGTGCATGTGTGTGTTTGCATGTGTAGGTGTGTGTGTGAGAGAGACGGATAAATGGGATAATGTGTTCAGATTGGACATGACTCATCAGTTATTTCATCAGTGCCACCTCATAAACCCCACGACATTAAAATGCTTTTTTGTGTGTTTGTATGTGTGTGTGTGTGTGTGCGTGGTGTTGTTGAGTGAAAGAGCAATTAGCTGCTAACACAGTGGGCTTTTATGTGTGTATTCACTGTCATGTACTGTTTTCTTACTGCCACATCTTCTCTCTCCCTGCAGAGTGGAGGAGAGTTTCAAGACTCTTTTCTGGTCGATCTTCGGGCTGTCTGAAGTGATCTCAGTGGTGCTGAAGTACGATCACAAGTTCATAGAGAACATCGGCTACGTGCTGTATGGAGTCTATAATGTCACGATGGTGGTGGTCCTTCTCAACATGCTCATCGCTATGATCAACAGCTCGTACCAGGAGATAGAGGTACATAAATGAGACGGTTAGTCAATACAGAAAGGGTATGATGTTGTCAACAAGTCAGAAAGGATCATTGTTTGATCACCTCTGAGTCTGCAGGAGAATTAGAGAGTGAGCTGAAATTACCAAGAGACTTAAAAAATCAATACAATGGCAACAAACAGACACAGAATACAAAATAAAAGCAGGAGTCTCACTGAGAAGTTGTCACAGAAACATTGAAAAGACAATATAGAGGTAGAAGTACGTCTTTTTTTCCTCAAAGGTTTTCACAGTTTTGTAGGGTTTTGTAAAGCCTCTTCTACACACAGTTCCCAGGTAAATTACTGGGATAACCTCTCAAACATTGCTAGTGATTTTCATTACTTACACATTCAGAAACATATCTGTGCTGCGCCTTTTCACACTGGCCATGACAGCTGCCAGAATAGATGGGGTAAGGAGCAGTCCAGCAGATGGCTGTAATACAACACTCTGGATGCGAACTATGGGTGCAAATCACCAGTTTCATCACGATACAATATTAATAATGTAATTGTAACGGCTTAAAATTTACTTAAAATTTTACATAAGTATCGAATTCAGCTCAGTAATAACTGTCAAGGTTCAGAGACAAAACAATTGTTTTTTGCTACTCACTCAATATTAGCTCAAGTGCATTTAGGTTTACATTGTGCAAATTAGCCTAGCGGCTAGCAGTGTTTTCGTCTACTCAGAGCTTAACAAATTACCTGTGGCGTTATAATTTTTCTTACTCACTGTTGGTTTAAGTCGCCGCATCTCCTGACGGAACAACTCAGTTAAATTTCAGCCTGCATGCACATAGTTTCAAGTGAACATAGTTGAAACAGAGCAGCTAATGTTGCTGTCGTGAGAAGTTAGCAGAGTGAGATGCAGTCCGGGCAGATAGGTCCCGTTTATCTTTGACAGCATTGGTAACATACGCCATGTGCTTTGTCTGTTGAGCTGTATATTATCCAAAATCCAAAATATTTCCACACTGCTGATCTATTCCCCAGTAAATACATAATCCCCAATGTCTTTCTCTTGGCTGCTTGCCATCTGCCTGCTGCTGTTTGATGGGGACACAGACTTTCAAAATAAAAGTGCATCCTAAAGATGACGATATGGATCAATGTTTTTGCTTTGCATCAATGATACGCCCCTAAAGATCACCCGAGCGAACACCTTCCCTTTACTTCTAGCATAGTCTGCTGTAAACCCTCCAACATCCCTCCAACCCTCCAACATCACAGCTCCAGTTACACTGTGTGTGTGTCATACCCCCTAGCACCTTGCCCCAAGGCTACTAAATGAAGGCTCCCATGGGGTCAAAGGCCGCGTCCCAGCCTTCATTTAGTAGCCTTGGGGCAAGGCTGGATGTATGTGTATGCAGTGCAAGACGTCTTTTATTATTTCAGGCACATGACTAGTGAGGCAGCTGTTTTTGTCTGGTTCCAAAACACACAGAAGGACATAAATACTAAACTTTAAACAGGTCACAGATTCAAATATGCCATCAGCAAGGTCTTGTTATTCGTTCGCTTACCCTATACGCATTCGTACCCGCTTTCTGCTTTTATTCACAACACAGCCGTGCCGACATTTTTCCTGAAATGTAACTAGAGCCCCTTTAACACATGCACTGCAAATGTTACATTATCTAGACATTACCCACAGGAGCTGTATGTGAAGACACAAATGTCAGAAGCAGTTGAATCGGACATTAAACAGTCTTTTCCTGCCAGCTCCCTGGCATTAAGCCCATGTAATGTGTGTGAAATAGGGCAATTAATAGTCCAGAGAATTCACAGTGAGTGCGTGTCATTGTTGATGACGTTTCCATGAGGTTTGCGTGAAACCGGAAGAAACAAACATCCGAGGGTGAAGAAGAAAGGTCATTTACACTGAGACAGCGACGACAATGTCTATTTGGAGAGGTGAGAAGATTCGAAGGCCAAAGCCAAAATAGTCAGACAAATTAAAGGGACAGCAGGAGACTGTGTTGTTTATTAGCAAATAACAAAACAGCTACGTGACAATTGTGTCATCTGCGTCATGTCCTGCCTCCTGTCCACTCTACTCAGGTGCCACCCCTCACCTAAACCAAAGTATTTCCAGTAGATGAGAATGCTACTGACACAGACATGCTCCTGTTGTGTGCTCGAAGAGTGAAAGGGAAACTCCTGGCAGTGTCCAAACTTGGGAAACTTGAGAAATTTGCAGTACAGATTTTGCTAAATATTGACCCCTGCTCCCATTCACACATGACCCCAAGCAGGAAATGTTCCTGAACATTGTAGGGATAGACTGCATGAGTAAAAGAGGTTTAAGGGGCTGTACACATGGCGTGTCTTTAACCGCCTGGAAAATGTGAGGTTGAGCGCTGGGCGCTACTTTGTGCCTACTCTGTGCCAACTTCTAAGGGCACAGAAGCAGGTTGTGTCTAAGGTTGCCAAGCAACCATAACCAGCACCGTATCATAGCCTACTTAACAGAAGTCCTGAGTGAAGAGCTGATCTTCTCCAGGCATTGTTTTGTAAGTGTGTATTAGGCCAAAAATGTTGTACAGTTCTGGTAGCCCTGCACTGAAATAATTAACTTCATCTCTCGTATTTATCACAGATTGATATTTATGACGGAAGGGAAAGGTATCTGTCAGCTGTGACTGGTTGTTCTTCATCACATGACATGCTGTGTGCGCTGCTGCATTCTAAAACTTGAACTCAGTTTATCTCAGGATGCAGCAGTCGTGCCCTGAAAAACAGGCGCTCTGGAATGCCTGCGCGCCGCTCTGGCGTTTGAGTGCTCCTGCCACATGTCTACACTGAAAACAATGAATTTAAGGGCGCAAAAAAACGCAGCATTTGTACACCCTGCTTATTTCAATTACTCTCTATGCCTCTTTCCATCTGCCTGTCTGTCCGTCTGTCTGCAGGAGGATGCCGACGTCGAGTGGAAGTTTGCCCGAGCCAAGTTGTGGCTCTCCTACTTTGACGAGGGCCGCACCCTGCCCGCCCCCTTCAACCTGGTCCCCAGCCCGAAGTCCTTCTACTACCTTGTCCTCCGCATTAAGTCCTGCCTGATACGCCTCTGCAAGGCCAACAGCCGTCGCCATAACAACGAGCTGGAGCTGGGCATGCTCAACTCACAGGCCAAGGTCAGTGTCAGGAATTATCTCCTTGCTAATCCAGTGATGAATTGCAGACACAAACTAAATAATATTTTTGTTATTTTGGATACGTTATCGTATGTGACGGGGACAACTAATGAGCTGATATTATTTTTGACATTGTGAAGATGGTTAAGTAATGATTTTCCAAGCCAAGTTTAAATAGCGACTAAATAACAGACTCTTCTCTTAACATCAGCATTATTGTCTTTTCTAAGTGCTTTGATTCAACTAGTCCTACATTTTCTGGGAACTGTGATGGGAGCTAATAATTGCAAGCTAATTACTAACACCGTGCAATTTGTTTTTCTTGCCTCCCATTCAGCAAATTATTACTATTAACAGGAAGATGGTATTATGAGTTGACGTTTACAAAGAAAAAGCATGTTACAATTAGCAATTTAGTTCAGTTCCATTCAGTTTTCTCTCTTTGCTTTTGTGCATTTGTCTTTTATTTAAAGAACATATTGCTGCAGTGGCTGGCAAACTGTTTACCATACTGATTACTGTCCATCCAGATGTTCCTCTTTGCAGAGTCCCAGCTAAATGATAGGTTTTGTTTCCCATATGGCTCCAGTTAAAGGACTGTCTACTGAAAAAAAGGGCAAAAGACAAGCTTAATAATTGCCTGTTGACGGTTTAAAAGCCTTGGTCAGCTGTTAGTAGCATGACTGTCAATTACTAACATAGCACACACACATAACACAAACATAGTCCTCAGATGGGCTTGTCATTAAGACCCAGAAAATACATGAAAATCCCACTGCACACCTGGGATGCAACTTTAGCTATGCTCACTTTCTCCCCCTCAAGGTTTGTCCATCTAAATAAAATCACTGTAATGAAAAGAAAGTCTCACATGAGGGAAATAGCATAGGCTATTTAACAGAGAATCAGTCTTAGTGCTGGTGTTGTCCGCAGGCTTTTCCTCCGTCTGATTCCTCAGCTCAAATGGCTCACCTCAGCGCCTCGGCTAAGCTATTAGTCAGGTCATTGGATCTTCCCGCATCTGTTCAAATGCCTGTGCAGGTTTCAGATGGGGACAAGATGGGTTACACCCCGCTGCCTCCGTGAGCTCCTGAAGTTCTCTGCAGCTCTGACAGTTTAACTGCAGAGCCAAGCAGGTGCGGCAGGCGATCAATGCATAAGTTCACACTCGACCAAGGTGCAGCATCGAGAATGTCAAGTGAGATTCGGAGAAGACAGAGTGGTCTTTCTGAATCAGTAATTTTTTCCTCTCTGTCTTTTGGTCCTTGTTTCTCGTGTGGGATATCGACCGTTTGAGAAAAGTGAGGCGCTAAATTGAAGCTAATTGTGTTGGTTTCAAAGCAGCATATGTTCAGAAAGATAACAGAGTTGCAGTTTGTGAAATGGAAAGAGAAACTGACTGAGCCTCTGGTTATATATACTTTAAGGAACATTTGTATATGGGTTTGATTTTTTTTTAATGTAAGTAGTGTGTGTGTGAATATGTCTTATATATTTACTATTTCACATGTATTCATTTCAGACTAGATCACAGAGTGTACAACAGAGTCAGTCTAGCTTTGGTAAACGCATAAAAGATGTGTTCCTCCTTACATCCACACAAGCTGAAGCAGTGTTTGCCATCTGGTTGTGTGGTCCAATAAAGCAGTGTGGAGATAAAAACGTTAATTTTCCTCTTTATTGCAAATAATTCAGAAGGTGTTCTCTGTTTTACAGTCATAATAAAAGGACATATTTTGTTCTTTCAGAGAGCACAGGATGAGTTTCCCTGCAAATTAAATATATATATAGAAAATCAATGAGAGCACAAATGAATGTAGCTCTGAATGGTGTCTGCTTTGGGTGACTGTAGTTTGTAAATGACACCTATTACATATAATTAATTCTCTGTCAGTACATGCTGTGGGTTTATATTTATTTTTCACATATATACAGTATGTTGTATTTTCACAATTTTAAAGACTCCAGTTGCTTTCAGAGAGAACTTGAAAAGTCTTTAACATTAAAAACTGATGTGATTTGGCTTCAGCTTAAAGGTTTGTCAGTTATTCTTCAGAAAAAGCACAAATGTACATCTTGTTTATTATTCTTTATGAAAGGGACAGAAATTAAAATTACATATTTTTCCTCTTAGCTGTAGTGTTACTTATCAGTCTAGATTGTTTTGGTGTTGAAGTGTTGGAGATATCGGCCACAGACTGCCTTCTCTCAAATATAATGGAACAAGGAAGTGCATGAGGCTTTGAAGACAATTTCTGTAGTGCCTAGTGGAAGACTTTTTCCCACTGACTTACATCGGGAAAGAGATGTTTGTAAATCAGTGGATACCGAAATGACTCAGTTTCCTATCTGAATTTGATCCATTCGGTCCGATAACATTGGGAAATCTAGAGGAGGAAACAATTTATTTCCATTTAAGTTAACAGAGTGCTACACTGGAAGTAGCTGGCTTGGCTGGCAGAAGTCTCTAGTGCGCCTACTCTATGTGTCGTACAGTGCGGAGGCTATGCCGGTTATCTGGGTAATTTTATATGCAGCAGTTGTCAGCACCTCCAAATCTGAGGCCATGGTTCTCTGCTGGGAACTGGTGGATTGCCCTCTTCAGGTTAGGGGAGAGTTACTGCCTTGAGCGAGGGAGTTCAGATATCTCTGGGTCTTCCTCACGAGTGAGGGTAGAATGGAGTGTGAGATGGATCGACAGTTTGGTGCTGCTTCTGCAGTGATGCAGGCGCTGCGCCGGTCCGTCATGGTGAAGAGGGAGCTGAGCTAGAAGGCAAAGCTTTCGATTTACTGGTCCATCTATGTCCCAGCGCTCACCTATGGTCATGAGCTTTAGGTAATGACTGAAAGAATGAGATCTCGGATACTAGCGGACAAAATGAGTTTTCTCAGAAGGGTGGCTGGGCTCAGCCTTAGAGATAGGGTGAGGAGCTCAGACATCCAGAGGAAGCTTGGAGCAGAGCTGCTGCTCCTTCGCGTCAAAAAAGGGTCAGTTGAGGTGGTTTGGGCATCTGATCAGGATGCAACCTGGGCGCCTCCCGCTGGAGGTATTTCGGGCATGTCCCACTGGTGGGAGGCCTTGGGGCAGACCCAGAACAAACTTATCTGACCTTGGAATGCCTTGGGGTCCCCCAGGAGGAGCTGGAAAGCCTTGCTGGGAAGAGGGATGTCTGGGGTGCTTTGCTCGGCCTGCTGTCCGACCCGGACAAGCAGATGGATGGATGGACAGTTAAACCATTTTGGTTTCATGCACTACTGAGCAACTTTCATAGGCATGAACGAGGTACTGTCACAAGCACTATTCTCTCGTCCATGTGTAGATGCACATTTCCTCCTGCGCGGTGATACAGTTGGCGGGTGTAGATCAAGAAAAAGAAAAAAGATCCTACATGGACCTGCTCACAACGAGGTCTGTGGATTATCTTCAGTAACTGGGTCCTGATTTCTGGAAAGAGACATTGCTGCAATGCATTGTTGAGTTTTTGAAATGTATTTATTGATGCCTCTACTGCCACAAGCTGAGTGGCGTCTAGTTCAGTTACATTTGAGAGACGGCAGACATCTCTACAGTCAATATCTCCAACTCTGCAACTCACACCAAAACAATCTATACTGGTAAATATCACTACAGGTAAAAGGAAAAATAGGTGGTTTGATTTTGGTTTGAACTGTCCCTTTAAACCTTTATATCTTCCCCTTGTTATGTTAAGGTAGCTCCACACCTCCACAGCTTCAGTGCATATACAATAGCAGCTAGTTGCGTGTGTCCACACTTAAGTTAAAACTCACTTTGACACAGCAGCGCTGAAATGACACACAAGCTACAAAGCAAGGTCATGGACGTGGAAGGCATCTAGAAATGAGTTAACAGAGATTCACTCCGGTCAAGTGATGCCGTTGAGTCTCTTGGCCCTCTCTTTGAAGACATCTGTGAGCACTAGATACAAAGCCCTGTCTCTCATCGTTGTTTTGTTTTGGCAGTGTGTTGCCTCCTCTAACACCCTTTCCAAAGGCTCCCATTATAAAAGATCACTCAACCATGAAATGTGACGTTAACACTGAACTGTCGTCTGTATCTCACTGTTACAACAGGACGAACGCCACAGGAGTTATCCACGCCCGGGAGAAGAGTTCATCCCCAAAAAGTCTAGAAAACATCCGACCAGATACCAGGTAAGACAGAGAGGGAAAGGGTGGGTGGAGCAAAGATGAGACAAAGCAGAACCAGAAAACCTCAGGAAAGGGGAAAGAATGAATAAAATGAGAGAGAAACATTCAGGCTGAAGCATACAGAGCAACATAAAAGTATAGAAGCAGAGAGCAGCAGGCTGGAGGATGATAATGGATGATGTGAGGAGAGATAGAGGGAGAAAATGAGAGGGATAGAAGAGATAAAAAGAGGCTGATATGAAAGACCAAGGTAAGGAAGAGTGAAGGAGGTAGGAAGATGAGACAGAAACAACAGAGAGGAAAGAATTTTACTAGAGCTTGGATGAAAGGACATCGACTGAAAGGAAGGCAGGATTGAAGAAGTGACTGCGAGTGAAAGAGGGAGAGGAAGGATGGCAAAAAGAGAAAGAGAGCAACAGAGCAAGGCTGAGAATGCCTCTAATGAGCTGTTTGAGGGAGATCGAAAGCAGGCACTCAGTAAATGAGCTCAAAGTATCACGCTGAGGAGAGAAGAGATGCTCTCCTCCTGAGTCTGCCCTTCACCTTTTCCCTGAGGGGAATCTAACTTCCTTCACTGGTCCACCACGCTTTTTCACTCAGCCCTCCCAGTTTGTGTCTGGGTTTTTTTTTTTTTTTTTAGTTGTTGTTTTTTCTGTTTTTTCCAGCACACAAATACACAGAATCACGCACACGCCAAGCACTGTGATTTAACTTGATTAGGCATTTGTATGTGTTCAGTATGTGTGCTGACAGGTATAGACTCATATTCAGTCTCTACATGCAGAGATTGACTGCTTGAGCCTTGGCAGCAGCTGCAGGACATCACTATTGGCTACAGATCAATACTCATACATTTCACACACAGTCTCCGAGACACAGTAATTTTCTCCACCACTGTCTACAGGATTGTGTGTGTGTGTGTGTGTGTAGGCACGTATGCACGAATGAGAATAAAAGCACTGTGCATCGTCACATCACCTCATCACCCTCCCTCTATAATCTTCTCCTTTCTCCTCCGTATAGAAAATCATGAAGCGCCTCATCAAGCGGTACGTGCTGAAGGCTCAAGTGGACAGAGAGAGCGATGAAGTCAATGAAGGTAAAACTCCTCTCTTCATTAAGCCCCACTCTCGTTGTGTCACTCTTGTCTCAGGGCACGTGTGTGCATGAGTGTATGGACTGTTAGGTCCGTAACACAATGAGCTAACAGTCAGCTGTTGGTCAGTTTTGGGCCGTCGGTGAGCTTCAGTCACCCTAGTTTTTGCTGTGTCTCCTGCACTGTTGTCGGTGGTCGGCCCTTAACAGCTTTTTTTTTTGCCAATTCAGCATGTTGAATCGGTCTTGTAGACACCAGAGCCTGTCGGTAAATTAAATCACTCTTAATTGGCATGAGAAGAGAAACAAAAGTGAGGAAAGTAAACAAAGGACTGAAGTCAAGAGGGCGTGAAATGAAAACAAACTTGTTATATTAGATAAAATTATGTTTATAGCGATTGAACTCGTATGCCTGGTTCACACTGCACAACATTTTTGCCCGTTCCGACAGTCACTCTGTCAGATTAGGTGAGCACGGAGTCATAAAATCGTGCCCTGACTTGGCCAACAGACATAACAGAGTACAGGTTGGTCCATGGCCAATCATTGCTGGTTGTCTTTCACAATGTCGGTGATGTCATCGGGTTATTCTTGTCCCATTTCTATTATTATTACTATTATTTCAGTCACTGTGGCTGTTTATGCGCTAGCCGAAGTGTTATTGTAGTGACATAAAAAGCACCACCAAATGTCAAGAGCTATATTTGAAGTATCGCATGCACCCTATGAAAGTCACTGAATCCTCCACAAGTTCCTGCAAATGTTGCGCAATAAAAGCCTGTTGAGGAAATGAATGGATTCTCTCAACCAAAATTAGAAAGGGGCTTTTAATTTTAAAGGGGTACACGAAGTGTTGAGTTTGGCGGCGCAATGCATTAACTTTATCAAGGCAAACGACAAAAAGAAAATCAAACATGCTAGACTTTCTGTCAGGAAGTCAGGAGGCGTCCCAGATGTGGTGTCGCTTGTTCTCTGCTATGACACACTACAAGAGATAAATCGATGGAATGATGCTTACGACACTCGTTGTCGTTCACAATCCCATCCGACACCATAGTGCGCTGCGTCAGGCTATTATCAGGCTGATATCATGTAGTGTGAACCCAGCATTAAGCAAAAGTAGTTCATAATTGTTTGTGTTATTGTTCACTAGCACACAGTAGGTTGCGTTTGGTCTTACATCTGGTTAGGTTGTTAATGTGCTAACTGGCTAACTAGCATCTTGAATCCTTCTGGTCGGTCTTCTGGTTTCCCTTTTTGAATGACAAATACATACTGCCGCCACCTGCTGGTATAGAGTTGTGTCTACTCACACAAATGTAGAACATAACTTTTTCGCCGTGACACAAGCGACGTGAGGCGGCGCAACAGTCAGCCTTCATCACCACTAGTTCTCTGATGTTGGTTTTGTGTGTCACGGGCTTTACTGGGGGACTAGAGGTATGAGTGACTGTGTGTGTGAGCTTAAATCCATGAAATGAGGTCACACTGTATATCTCTGTATTGCATGGCTGCATATACTCACACGTGTCAACTACAGCACAGTCTCTTGGCCTTGACAAGGAGTTCTTACCTACATACTAGCCTGCATTTGCTCAGGTTCATGCATCCTGATTGTTGCGTCCGTGTGTGACTGTGTTGCAGGCGAGCTGAAGGAGATAAAGCAAGACATTTCCAGCCTCCGCTATGAGCTCCTAGAAGAGAAGTCCCAGGCCGCTGGAGAACTGGCTCTACTCATCCAACAACTTGGCGACAAGTTTGGCAAGAACACCATGAGACACTGACAGGACTCACAAGAAGGAGAGAGAGGGAAGGAGGGAGGGAGGAAGATGTGAAAGGGGGTTGAAATCAGGAGGTGGGGGCAGAGGGCAGGGGTATTTTTAAGACCTCGATAGGGGAAGAGGGAGAAAAACAGGAGGGGAAGCAGGATGTTTATGGGATAGACAGGGAAGAAAGTGGAAGAAAAGAGAGTTGCTAACTTAAAGCAAAAGGCAAGTGTTTTGTATATGCAATGACCAATTAGGGAGGAATGTGAAAGGAAGATAGCTGCGACTGCAGGGTCAAAGGGTTAGAGGTGAAGTAAACTCAGTCGGAGGGGGTTTGTCTTGACAGTTGAATTCTAATTAAAGGCAACGTCTTGAGGGAGTGAGAGAGGAAGACAGAGGCTCGCAGGCTGGGTGGGAGAAAGAGGGAGACGAATGAGGAGGAGAGCACAAGCGGCATGAGATATGAAGAGGCACCACAGGGCAGAGGACTGAGGCAGTGCAGTGATGAGGGCCCCCACATCCTCAAGAGCTATCAGTGCATCACCAACACAGAGGAGGGAGAAAGAGGGAAGCCCAGAGAAGGGATGACACAGAGAGAGTGCTGGAGGGTGAGGGGGGGGACAAGAAGACAGATAGACAGAGATATCTGAAAAAACTGCCACTGTTATGCTACACCAGAAAGGCTGGCTTTGCTTCTATGTCTTCACTTTGTCAGGACAAGCATAGTGACGCCGGCTGAGATGCTGTACACCCCTTTATACACCTTTATACACCAGGCTATCTAATTAATGCATTTCCATCCACAATGCACAACTTATGATCAGGAGTCAGATGATTCAGGAAAAAAAGCGGTGAAACAGAGTAGGATATATGCACTCATAGCTCCCTCCGAAAATGTAACATTATTTATTCTATCATAATGTCGGTCAGAGACCTTTGTATGTCCACATAACACACGTGTTGTATAGATATTTATTACTGCAGCTCCATGTGAACTGTCCCAGAGAGATGCTATGTTAGTAGAAATTGACTTGGTAGAATTAAAAAAAGGCAAAAGTGGTGATAACGTTTCTTCAGACAGCATGTCTTTTTCACTCAGAATTATTTTAAACACAATGTACTAAGTAAGCACATGCTACCAGAAAGCATGGGTAACTTCTGAATAGCAAATGCAGACAGGATATAGAGAAACAAAAAAAAGATACATTTCACATGATACCTCGCCCTTTTTGTTTAAAGCCAAGGTCTCACGCGTATTTGAATAACTTCAAGCCAATAAACAATGTTTAATATGACCTAGAAAACTGTTGTGGATGCTTTCCTTTTTATTGTGCCTTCGCAGCACAAAGTGTCTCTATTTTTTAAAATAGTAACCAAAAAGCTACATGACCTCCAGCAGTTGTGTTTACAGCTGTAAAAAGCAGGGGGTCAACGCTTACGAGGAGCACATGAGGACAGAAAAACTTTGTCTGATCGCTTTAGGGCAACCAGACGTTTGTGAAATGAGAAAAAGTGGAAGATATAGAGTTATGGGATTTTAGACTTCTGGAACAACAGTGCAATCATTTGGCTGTAAAACACTGGGATTGTACTGCAGAAGCTGTGTGAAGTAATTTTATGGTCTTGTTTTTCTTTTGGAGACTTATTTGATGCACCACTGCACTAGCTAACTGGCTGTGTTAGATTTCACCAGTGATTCAACTGACATAGGAGTGAGTGAACTGTTGGTTTAACTAAATTAATTCAGCCCAGGCACCAGAAAAAAAATGTTGGTATTGTAACATTCTGCAAACCCCAGATATGTAACATTTATACGTTTTTAACAAGTCGGGACACGTCCAGCCATGTTTGTACGACAAAAACAGACATTAATAACACTGCTAGACATCTCCAGCTGTGTTTGTAGCAACAAAAGCGGGCATTTTTTAATGACAGTTTGGGACATGTGAGGCCATGTTTGTAGTGACAAAGCCATATTTGTGGCGACAAAAGTTGGTGTTTTTAACAACAGTTTAGAACATTTCTAACTGTGTTCGCGGGACATGTCCAGCCGTGTTTGTAGCAGCTAAGGCAGACATTAAAAACGGTGCGAGACATTTCCAGCTGTGTTTATAGCGCTAAAAGCAGGCGTTTTTCAACAACAGTTCAGGACTTGTCTAGCCGTGTTTGTAGCAGCGACAGCAGGTGTCTTTAACGACAATTTGGGACACTTTCAGCCATGTTTGTGGTGACAAAAGTCTTCTTTTTTTAACAACAGTTCAGAGCATGTCCAGAAGTGTGTGCAGCAGGCGTTTTTTAACAACAGTTTGGGACATGTGCAACCATGTTTGTAGCGACAAAAGCGAGTGTTTTTAACACATTTTCGGGACATTTCCAGCCCTGTTTGTAGCGACAAAAGTGTTCTTTTCTTAGCAACAGTCCAGGACATGTCCAGAAGTGTGTGTAAAGACAAAAGCATTTGATTTTAACAACAATTTGAGACATTTCCAGCCATGTTTGTAGCGACAAAAGCAGGCATTTTTAGCAACAGTTGGGGAAATGTCCAGACATGTATGTAGCGATAAAAGTGAGTGTAACAACAATTTGAGACAATTCCAGACGTATTTGTCACGACAAAAGCTTGCATGTTTTAACTGCAGTTTGGGACATGTCCAGCTGTGTTTGTAGCAATAGAGGCAGGCATTTTTTTAAACAAAAATCTGAAACATCTCCAGCTGTGTTTGTAGCAACAAAAGCGGGCAATTTTTAACAACAGTTCAGGACATGTCCAGAAATGTTTGTAAAGACAAAAGCAAGTGTTTTTAACAACAATTTGAGGCATTTCCAGCCTTGTTTGTAACTATAAAAGCAGGAGTTTTTTAATGACAGTTGGGGACATGTCCAGATGTGTATGGAGCAATAAAAGTGAGTGTTTTTAACAACAATTCAGAACATTGCCTGCAATGTTTGTAATGACAAATGTGAGCATTTTTTAACAACAGTTTGGGACACCCATGTTTGTAGCGACAAAAGCAGGAGTTTTCAATGTGAATTTGAGACATTTCCAGCTGTATTTGTCACGACAAAAGCGGGCATGTTTTAACTGCAGTTTGGGACATGTCCGCCCATGTTAGCAGTAACTAAACTGGGTATTTTAAGCCAAAACATATTTGCCTAACCCCAACCAAGTTGTTTGACCTAACCACAAGATAACCACAGTGTTGTCACCCAACATAAAATTTAAAACATTTAAAACATTTTCAACATATCCACTACATGTGAAATGTACAAATGTAACATATCCATGGTTTGCAGAAATGTACAATGCCAACATTTATTCTTATGTTTTGATTGTGTGATTAAAATACACCATATAATCCACTCCGTCCCTTTCAAATCAAATTTGATAACATCAAAAATAAAATTATCAAGCTAAGATGCCACGATTTTATTACTCCATTATTGTGTGGATGCATGCGTGGATATGTGAGGAAGTCGGAGTGAGAATGTGTTGATTGGTAGAGATCAGCAGGGTGCGTACTGCACATATTAACACATTAAGAGGGCTGTCATTATTCATCAAAAATCAGACCTTGTTCATAATAACATTAAACAGTACAGTAAACCTTAATCTTGCAGGACTATGAGAGTTATTGCCATGACAAATGTATCTATATTTGAATGCTTACAGGTAGTTTTTACAGCTTTGAGGTTAAAAGCCTGAGCTCACTAGTAGGTGCGGTAACTCACAGCACACTTCTTAGCACCATTAAAGTTGAGTGATACTTTTTATCAGAAGGCATTAAACATAATTAAAAAGGTTTGTAGAGATATTAACTTTTCAACCTATAGTGACCGAATTTTGTTTCAGATACACAAATGTTGTTTAGAGTCCAGTTATTCTTTAAATAAGTGGTGTGACTTGTGTCTTTATTTATTTGTACTGTACGTGTCAGAGAGTGAGAGAGCAGCTAACTAATGTTTGTGTGCAGATTCAGACTCATAATGACAAGACTCCCAGAGAAGGTTCTATGATTTTCACCGCCTCAAAATCAAAAATGACCCCAAATACTGTATTTTTCACTTGTACGCAAGAACTATTGATTAAAGCAAAATCTTGTACTGTATATTGTCATATTTTTGATCCTTGAATTAAAGAGAGTATGCTCTAAACTGGTTGTTTAATCATTGAATCACTGTGTGTGTTTGTGCTGATAGGGGCAGACTGATGATATTTAATGAGTCTAAATATTCAGTGTTTGTCCCCAACGATAGCCCTCAGTCGATGACAAGCGCTGGAGCAAATCCAAACATGTGGCTGTGGTGTTGCTCTGCACTCCAACGACGGTATGCACACAGACACACACACAGACAAATGTACACATTCAGAACAAATGCTCTTGAAACAAACATTTGAGCAGCTGGGAGGACCACTCTACTGTAAAAGCATCACATGAGGTTACTGCACACTCATCATACAGTATGTTTTAGAGGGCCATTGACTCAAGAGGGTCCTAAAAGCCATAGAACAGCTTTGTGACTGGGAATTTTTTTCCCTGTAAGTGTGTGTGTGTTCAGCTGAGTCATGCACCTGTGTCTGTTGACCTTGGCGTGTGAGAGACATCCTGAGAGCTGCCCTCTAAAGCAGCACTGTAAACACTATGCTCCAACATATGTCCAGATGTTTATCAGACCTCACTTCTCCATACCATATATCCACCACTTTCTCTGCATTGCTTCAGGCTGTCACTGAAAGACTTCCTTTTATTGTCTAGTCTGTGCACATAAAGCCAACGAACTCTGTAAAGTTGTCACAAGAACACACCTTACATGGTCATCTTTCAGGCTACATATGACAACGGTCGACACATTGTGGGTGTCTTTGCTTTCAGTGCAGTTTCTGTATGTGACAATTTTATTGAAGCAACTAACCCGAACTCCAGGAAAAACGTTGGCATTGTAAGCTTCTGCAAATCACGTTACATCTGCAGGTTATTATATCTAGTAGATACATTGAAACTTTATGTTTCAATAACGCTGTGGTTAAGGTGTGGTTGTATTTTCATTTTGGATGAAAATACCCAGTTTAGGGGGCACAATCCCAGCTGGAAAAGCAGCAACGTCTCAATAAATACAATTGCTTTTTGTGCCACATTCCAGGCAGGCAAAGCAGTGATGTCTTGTTAAAAAGAGTAACCACTTTGTGTGTTTAAAAAGGAGCCAGAAATACAGTGATGGGTCACTACAAAACACCCATGTTTTGTGCCTAAAAAGCTGCTGGAAACACAGCAATAGGCTTGTTCAATATGAACTGTGCTTCACTTGGAAAGTTGACGATATCAGGCGGCTGCAGCAGCAGGAGGCGGTGACCAAAAAGCCGCGGTGAAGTTGATCAGTTTCCTGACAGTTTGCAGCAGCCTTCAGTCTGTACATGAAGTCAAAGAAACCCTCACATCCTGTCTGATATAATGTTGATTTATTAAAATATTATTAGACTCATGTATCAGTTTGTTCTCAGTCTCCAATTGTTTTAATTATGATAGACTGATTTATTATAAATGCTTTAATGGCAATCAGTAATTTATGTTCATGGTTCAACCTCCATTTGACATGAATTCTCATGTAAATCAGCTTCATATCAGTTTGCTGCTGCAGAGAACCTCAACTACACAGGCTAAATAAATTGTGTTTGGATATAAGGTTAATATTTTCAGAGGAAAAAAATGACAACAATAAGACAACAGCTTTCACTAAAGATCAGTCAGATATAGTCAGGGCTTCACATCTGTACAGATGTTATTTTAAGAATCCTTACATCCAACTGACCACAAGTCTAAAATGCTTAATACTTCAATAATCAAAACAGTCCAATGTTAATATACAGTGTACTACGTATAGTTTATGGTGAATGTATTTAGTCTCTAACAACTAAACTTCACCCTCAGTCGCACTTGAAGAGAATGAAAAGTTTATCTAAAACATCATCTTGTTGAGTCAACATCTAAACCAATCAGCCGTTAGATCAGGTGAGAGCCAGGCTTTTCCCATCATGCTAAGGGTCTTAGAGTCGGTGAAGAGCAACTGCGGCGCCTGGCTCTAAAAACTGTGGCCTCGCTCTCACAAGATTATCGTTGTCCACTTTTGCATGATGTCAGATGAAGTGGGACACAAGACAAACAGGCATGCATTGTGCGACGATCGCCATTGATCGAATCTGCGCAGGCCTGCTCATCTTGAACGAGCCTAATGACTTGTTAAATCATAACAGGTTTTGTTGGTCTCGAACAGTGGTCTGCAGCTTCTCAGGCTTCTCGCCTTGGTGTCACACCATCCACCATAAACTCCACCTCCAGATGAAGTCACCTTATATATTACGTTTATTTAGGAATATTTGATTTGATGCGTATGAAACACGCAACTGTAACATATTCAGTGTTTGACATAGACTTTCCTCTGCCGACTGGGCTGGAAGCAACACTGGTATGCAGAGAGTGTAATGAAGTTGGTGAAGTTTTGATTAAAAACTGCTTTCCATTGATGTCTTTTTAGTGTTAAACCCACAATAGGCACATTTATCCATTCATGTAACAGCTGTAGACAAATATTAGTATTGTGAACTTTTAATCATGTACTGCGACCCTTTAAACTGCAGACCTTGTACTTTTCTTCTTTTTTGTGAGTGTTGAAAATGTGGGTGCTGGGAAGAAAATGTTTTTTGTATTAGGTCTGACCTTCATCAGCGAGTCACATTTTCTCTGGAGCCAGTGCTCGCTCATGAAATGCAGCTGTTCAAAGTAAAGTTTTGGATTTTGCACTTAAGTTTCAGTTCACGGTGAAGACTTCTCAACAGCGACCATGCACAGAATTTCCTGAGTCGATAAACTCATCTTTTGCATTCTCACGCTGTGTTTCAGGTTGTAAGGTATATTTTTAGATAAAATGTCACCAGGCGCAGCTTTAAGGGAAACTTTATAATAACCACAATTACAGGCTTGGGTACACTCTGAAGAGCATCCTTTCTTTCCTCATCACGTTGCTGAGTCTGTTTTATAATCTTTGTCACATCCTCTCCCTCTGTTTCCTCCGCTCTTCCTCTCTCCTCCCCATCACTCACCGCTGCAGCATATATACAGGCCAGTAAAGCAGAAATGCCAAAACACTGTCTCAAAAGAAAGAAGACTGAATCCAACCCGCGAAATGCTGTACAGCACACATAAACAGCAGCCGAGACCCTTCCTGGACTATCTCCATAGCAACAAAGTCAGTCCGAGGGAGATGTGCTTTTGGAAGTTCACAGGAAATTCTATTATCTGATTTCCTTCAGTGCTCTCCCGCAGACTTTTGATATGAGTTTTTACCTTAAGGGCGTTACACAATAACATGCTCTGTCAATGTCTGTGTGTATTTGTGCAGGCGTGTGTCAGACGTGTTTGTTTGAATTACGAGATAAAGGTTTGTGGATGTTCATCGGGTCACGCTCAATTGTGTATGACCTGTGAGCAGACATTGCCTTGTGTGTTCACATAGAAAGTGTATGTGTGTGTAACCGTATAACTGACATCCCTTCACTGGTGTAATTTGTCCCAGAGGCCCAAGGAAGTGTTTCCAGCCCTCTCCTCCTCTTCATCCTCCTTCTCTCTTCATCCCTCTTGCCTCCTCCATCTGTCTTTCTCTGTTTCTGTCTGTCCTGGCAGAGCAGTGAACGATGTGACCTCCTGCCTCTGAAAGACAGGGATTCCAGGGATTTGGAGGAGAGATTAGACCCCCTCACTCCAACGCACCTCCCGCCTACTACCTGGAAGCCCCCTCAGGAGACAAACTTAACAGCAGACACACATATTAAGAAAAAAAAATGCTTTCTTGCTCATACAAGCACATACAAACATAGCAGCTTACCATTCCCTGTATATTATTAGAAGCTTGAACACACACGTAGGTGGGCTCAAACATCCTCTCTGCCAGAAATCTGCACACATTACGCACTCACTGAGGCGTGAATACTCACATATGCATGCACGCTCGCACACCAGGCTGTCTGTCATAAGTGCTCACATTTAAACAGCAAATGCTAACTTGTTTGTACACAAACAAATAAAAGCTCACAGTCACATGTTAATGGATGCATTAACAGAGAAGCAGGCTTAAACTCAAAAGTCTCATTGTGGCTCTAACTCTTGCAGATGAGTATGTGTCACTCATTTTTGTACACACTCACACGCAGATACAGCTCCCTCTTTGAGACATCAATCACCCCCTTGAGTCATCTCATTCTCTCATCACAGTACCTCATTAGATGAAAGCCCTCTGGACAGGACCTCATCAGGACCAACCTCTCAAACAAACTAAAGGACAATTGTAGCACATAAAGCTGTCACAATCGTACAATCACAGCCATTCATCACCAAGAATACAACCTTTATTATATCATCTAACCTGCTACAACCCATGTTTTTCTTCCATGACATGACAGCCTGTAAATAAATTGCAAATCCATAGTGCTGAGACTTTCTTGAGTCCCCATCATCGGTGAAACGCCAATATCTAATTTCTGGAGCAGTCAGAGGGCTAATGGAGTAGTAAGGGGCTATATCAGGGGGCTTTCAGAAGAAAAGTCTCGTTGAGTGTTTACCAATTCGTCAAAGCCACAGTGCACCGGTTCAAGATGGATGGAGAGATTGATATGACAACTCCCTGACAGGCCCTCCAGGTGGCTCAGCTGGCCCTCGAGGCTCTGCTGAGGAATGAGAGTGTACGCAGCCACAAGGGATCTCATAATGGCAAGAGCAGCGCATGAAACTGCACACACAAGATAAATGTGTCAGGTGGGCAACAATCTCATGGGATGTTTTCTTCCCCATAAAAATCATCATCACTTTCAGCGCAATAAAAAATAAAACAAAAAAAATGTGTATCGTAACAGATGTCATAGAATAGCTTCTACTCAGCTGAACTCAGAGCTTGAGCACTAAATTATGTATTTATGGGTTGTAGTGTTTTGCAGAGCAGTTCATGGAGCCTGATTATTAGGAGGTTTGATGCTTCTTGGTGCACAAGGTAGCATAATCAAGCATGCAGTCTTTGACCTGCTGTTTAACCTAATCTAACAGGCAATTAAACTTATTTGAATCCCTTTGTGAATACGCCTGTCTGATTTGCAGCACAACTTCTACCTCGACCGTTTGAGGGAATTTTTCTTCATGTTCCTCCAGTAGGATTTAAGTCCTCACTGGCATTCGAGTTTTCTCCATTTTTCCCAATTTGCCACAACTGAGAGAAATATAAATAAAAAGCAATGTCTTTGACACAAAATAAATCTTCAGAAATAAGCAACTCAATTTTAAAGGTTTACAATGAAAAATGAAAAGTTACAGGTCAGCAAGAGCCGTAGTTTCTGTTGTGAGTGGTCAAAAACTTCAGCAGACTCAGCAGAATGTAATTACAGTTGTAAGAAATGTTTAACAATTGTCAATTTCACATAAATGTGCAACATTTTAAAATGTTACATCGCAGTATATCCAACCCATTTCATTCCAGAGCTGTCAAATACTGCCGCTTGGTCAGTGATTTCTGAATCAGACACATAAGCATTCTTTTGCAGCAGTATGATATATCACTCAGGGGCGGTGGAAGTGTCAAACAAACACTGGACTTTCACCCAGGAGGCAAGTGTTTGCTTCCTGTGATAATGTCCAGCTGAATCGTGATATTTTTTTTAAACCTGACCATATGCTTTTGTTGCACAAGGAAAAAATGTAAATACAAGGTGATTTACCAATTATAGGAGCCATCCGCAGTGTAAAATGTATGTGTGGGATGCTAATTTGTCCTGTAGGAGCCACTGTTCTGTCATGAGGGTGTGTTAATATAGACAGGAACCATTCGCTGAGGGACAGGTGTTGCTAGAAGGAGGAGCACACAAAGTTTTTTTGACTGCATCGCCAGGTCATGTCAAGTCAGGTGTACGCTACTCAATGTAATGGTGAAAATTTCTAACTTTGAATGGTTTATGGACACAGATTTGTGGGTGTTTGCAAGTTTTTCATTCAAGATTACAGTGGGGAAAAATATAATATGCATCAAAGAAGAAGAAGAAGTCTTTGTTTTCACCTGATGAGCAGCGGTCGGTTAGGTCAGGCAAGTGTGTCAATTATTAAGTAGCCTGTCTATGCAGCCCCTCAGTGGCTTCAAGTTTAGACTTAGCTGCTACACAAATGTTGCTAAGTTTGTTTTTAAAAAGACTGTATTCATCTAACAAGCAGACACTGTACTGTTCCCGTTAAAATAGAGGTGTAATTTGAAAATGTAACTGGACATGGCATCCCAGAACATCAACAACAGATGCAGGAGGATAGTTAGCGCATCATATGTAGACGTAACAGTCCATTGACCACACGGTGATATTTGACAAGTTGGGAGTGAGGACGTGTTGCTATATCATGTGAAAACACAGAGAATGCACATTCAGCACATTTTAGCACCCGATCAGTATATTATCAGTCCATTAAATAACTGTTGTGGTCATAAACCTCATAGATATGGGTCAGCAGGGGCTTGCTACACACCTACTGGAGGGTTCAGAAGGCCGTTGTGGCCCATTCAATGGCCTTTACCAGTTCGCTAGGTCTCACCTTCACTTACCAAAACAACAAGGTTAGCTTTATAATGGTTGGACATAGATATTGGTTTGACATGGAACTTAAACCCCAGTCTTCTGGGTGAAAGTCCTGTGTATGATCCATCTACCAGCCCTCCCCACTTCTGTGCATGTGGACTTTCTTGTACATGGAGAAAGACCCATTAAAGCCCTTTCTTTCAGAACGTTCATTTCAGGGTCTGATAATGGCCCTCTCAGACTAATAGTAGGTATGCAGGCCCCTAATCTATGCTGCTTATCACCGCTGATGACGACCATTTAATGGCCTGATAACAACCAGATGGGCTGGTTTTACTATAGAAGCCAACTGAGTAAAGTGGGCAGTCCTATTTGTACAAAATGAAGGGTATCTGATCGGATATACTTTTTCATGGCATGACTCAGTATATCATCATCATTATCATCATCATCATCGCCTTCTGCATCGATATACCTTTGTGTCATAGCATTCATCATCTTTATGATCCCTGGCGTCATCTTCTGTTCAGCATTCTCATTGCTACAATACAATCACCATTGTCATCCTCAGCATTCCCATCATATCCACCTTTGAATCTTTATCTTAGTATCACTGACAGCGGTGAATAATCCATACGATATGCTGCAGACGATCGACTACAACATTTACTGGATTGCAAACACTCTCCAATTCACTCTGTGTGAGAGCCGTGTGTGAGCATGAGAGGAGAACAAGTGAGGTGCAGAGAGGAAGTTATGTTTATACCAACCCCGCCCCTGCTGCTCGTCATATACAGCAACATTTCCCCTCAGTGTATTTATGTACCTACAGCATAGTTTCCCTTTTATGGGCCAGCCATAGCTGTTGCACCACCATTCATCTTCTGACTCACTTTGCCTTTCTCTCCCTTTGTTCTGCTCTGTGTTCTGTTTGTTTTACCTTCACCCTCTCTCACTCCACCCACGCTCCCATTTACTGTTTGTTTCTGTCTTTTTTTAATCTGCTGTTTGTTTCTGTCTGTCTCAGCAACTACAGTATTTTCTGCTCTGTCACTTTATGTTTCTCTCCATCCTGTTGCTGTTTTCATCTTTTTCTTTTCACGTGATACGTGTCTGTCTGGCTCTTCCTCTTTCTCACACTAGTTCTGTCTGAATCACAGGTGGCTGTGAACTTAGTGACCCTGAAAAAAAAGATATCACTGAGTAATTAGCTTCTCTCTGTTTTTCTCCTCCTCCTCTTTTCGTCATCACAGACTGAGCCGACAGACAGCAGAACTTCACTACGTCTTACAGGGAACACTGGTTCTTTTATTTCCCACTTGATCTATTCAGTTCTCCCTCCCCCTTTCTTCTACCTCCTTCTTCCCTCCCGCTCTATCCATTCCTTCGTGTTTTCTGGTGTTTAGGGCGTCTTGGGTGAGTCTCTGCTCTATCACATGGCTACTGGACCAGAGACCCTCCCCACACTGAGACAAGCACCCATTTACCTGGGGCACCCCCTCCCCTCCTTCCCAAGACCTCCTTCACTGATCCTGAACGCAACATCCCCGATATGACTCGCATTTGAAATGCAGATGAAAAAGAAGGAAACAGAGACGCTAGCTGAGGCTCACATTTTCTGCTTCTCTCTTGCTGTTTATTTACTGTCCTAAAGATCACACTCTGAAATACCCCAGTGGCCCATACTGGCTGAGTCTGCCTTGTTTGCTATTGAGCTGAGAGGCCACTTGACCTGCACTGAGAACTGTGGCTGTGCTGTGTACATAGTAAAACAAAAATGTGTATTTGAGCCTTTACTGCAATAAAATATGGTATAAATAGAAACAGATGTGTGGACTTGAGTCACATGACCTGGAATCGAGTCAGACTCAAGTCAAGACTTAAGCAGGATTTACACTTCTGCGACGAATCCACGCCATACCCTATGCCGTAGCTTGATGTGCATCTCCCCAGAAGTGTAACTACACATTGCTGTGACGCAGACCTCTTGTCTATTTTTGTAAGGTGAAACCATTTCCCTCAGTGGAGAGGAAGTTTTTATTTACTTTGATTTCACAGATAAGAAACAATAAGTTGTGAAGAAATCAACTATTTATCCTGGCTTCATATGAGAAGAAGAAATCTCCGCTCATCACTAGGCTAATTTATACATTGTAAAATGCCATAGGCTGTGCTAATAATATTAGCATGTTATATTTGTTTGGAAAACATGTTTAGTGTAAGACAGTTGTTTTATCAGTGAACCTTGTGAGTTGTAATGGAACCAAATTTTGTAACATTACCTGTGTTAAATGTTGCTGTTGTCTTCATATGAGTAGAGGAAAAGTCCGCTAACTGCTAGGCTAATTTACACAATGCAAAATGCCATAGGCTTGTGCTAAAAACATTAGCATGTTGTCCTTGTGGGGAAAATGTGTCCAGCAAAAGACAAGCGCTTTGTCTGTGAATGCTGCGAGTTGTAGTGAAGTCGATTTGTGTACTTGTGTTTGAAATTGTCTCTATTAAGCCATGTTTAATGTGTGTTTTTTCTTTACAGCGCTTCACATAAACCTTGATGCCGACTTGTGTTATGGTGTAACTGCAGAGTGACACAGACACACCAGTGCACAAGTATCAATGCTCCCAGCTAGGGCCTAAGTAACCTTTTAACAAACTTGTTTCAACAAATTTAAAAAAGAATTTAAAAGCATGTTTAATTTTTGTAAGTGTAATATATTATTACTTTATGTTGTCTAAATGGCATTGCATTTGGCAAAGAGTGCATTAGGATTTATTTAGGTCTAATTAAATCAACAAACAAACAAACATATATATATATATATATGTTTGTTTGTTTTTTTAAATATATTTTGGCCCTCAAAATATAATTTAAATGAATGTAATTTCAACTGTATAGTGGTAGTTCTGTGTACTTGAGTGATTACATGACAGCTCTTGCTCACTATCCATTTCTCATTTTTACTGTGAGATTAAGTAAATGCCTTTCCTTTAATTCCCCCCTGAGATGAGGAGATGCATTTGGTGTTCTGGCGAGATAATCAAGTGACTAATTGTGGAGCGTCTGATTTCTGCCAATGGGGGCGTTTGATGCGCTGGCAGGAAGAAATCCTATTTTGCCGGCTGATTTTTCCACGGAGGTTAAAGAGGAGATGGTTTGAAGAGAATGAACACAATTACAGAAAATGAGAGAGGGGAGACGTTTGTGTGTCACATTTCTTTGTTTGTTGACGATTCATGTTGAAAAATCAGTCGGACAGAAAATGGAATTGTATTGACATTAGAGATAAAGGAGTCCAAGCTGCTTGTGTAGCCATTAGTGATTGTATTGTCTGTGTTGTGTGATTTGTGTGTGTGTTTTGAACTGATTAGGGGCATGTGTTAGCTTGTGTTGGAGTGTATTGTGTGTGTGTGTGTGTGTGTGTGTGTGTATGTATGTGTGATTGCCTGTGTTCTCTCTCCTTCTCTGTCTCTGCTTATGTAAGTGTGGCAGTGTGTATGGCTGCTTGTGGTTTATACATGTTAAATGTCTCCTGTGAGTGTGTTTATGTGTGTGCACATACAGGAGCGGTGGTCCCATGATTTGTCTCTCTCTGTTTTTGTGTGTTTTAGTCTAGAGAGTCTGTCTGGGAATATTGCTGTTATCAGATTCTACTTTTGTGTGCATTTGTCTTAGCAAGCAAGTGGGACAGTTTTATTATTTAAAAATATTCATCATTAATGATTTTGGAGCCTTGGTAGCATCGTTTTTTTTTTGTTTTTTTTAGGCTGTCTGCAAGTGAAGCAGTGAAAAGCAGAGATGGATAGACTCTATAGACAGTATATTTGGGTGGCTGCTGGACTCCTGCCAGTGCGGCGAATGACTCCACTGCACTGTGGAGCTCATGCTGAGGAAAGCAACAAAACAATATTACTCTTTCATGAAGCAAAAATAAACAAAACTCAGTAGACTCGAGCAATTTGGCTCAAAAGGATTAGCAATAATGGCTGAGGAAAGCACTGCTGTGAGTGCAAATTACCATAGCTTTTGTTTGTGCTCTTTACTTCACCCTCACTTGACATGGCGTAATTTGAGGTGACTGGAACTTAATGGTGTAAAACAATGGCAGAAGGCTCTTAGGGAAGATTTTCAAAATGTTGATCCTTTCCCTCCTGGAAATAATGAAAAATAAGAGTAATGAAATAACAACCCTTGAGCAGAGCCAATTCTCCAGTTAGCTGACAGTGCAGAGGAGTGTGTATCATTGTGTGTGTTTTATCAGAGTGTATGTGTGTTAATGAGAGAAAGAGAGAGTGGCTGGTGTGTGTAGGCTACATACACTTAATCCCTGTTGACTTGCATGGCCTGCCATTTTGCTGTGGTTATGTCTCATCAGCAGGAACATTAAGCTTCTTTGAAGCACTTCTCCGTTTCTTTTTTTTTTTCATCCTTTAAAATAACATTATTAAACTCCAGAAAAAGAAATCCCACAACTTTTAGTTTTCTTGTTTATCTACATTTTGAGCTCTGCTTCATGGATGAGTTGTCTTTTTTCCTCTTTTTTATGGATTAAAAGGATTAAGAAACAGAAAGAGATGGAGAAAGGGGCGTAGAGAGAGAGAGAAGGAGGAGGGAAGAAAGAGACATGAAGAGAAGTGGGAGAAATGGACCACACATTAGAGAAATAGAAAAGAGACATTAGGGAATTGAGGAAGCAGAGACGACTCAAAAGGAATGCTAAAGGTGAAAGAGTGAAAAAACAGCCAGTTATATACAGAGTTTATGCTGTGTTCCCATGTGTTTGTGCAGAAGCAGAAGCAGTTACTAAGGGACCCCTGGTCTCTGCAGGGGGGCCCTAGAAAAGTTTTATTTTTGATGAATAAGAGACAATAATAAAATGAAATTGAGCCGCTTAAACAAAAATGTTTAACATTTGGTGCCATTTTTGCCAACAAGTAGTAAGAAAAAAACAATAACTTCAGAGATGAGCAGATAAACAATAAAGGTAGGCTTAGGGCCAGTTCATAGTATCCACATCCCATGTCCGTGAAGGTCCACTCTGGTCTGTGTGACATAAATGTTGTCATCCACCCATATCCACAAGGGTCCCCACAGACCCCTATGAGGGCGTCCACGTGCAGCCCATTTTTTGTGACTGCACTGACTGTAGGCATTGCAAGCAAACTGGCTGCACATGTTCCAGTCTCCTGCTCCACACTCCAGTCCAGTTCAAAACACTGCCATCAAGCCAGCCACAGCTGCCTCACCACCATGAAGTTTGTTTTAAGTTGGATATTAGACAGACATTCACTCCATACCCGGCAGCAGCATCTTTTTAGTTGCACTTTCACCCGATGTTGACAATGGGAGGACTGTAAACTGACCTCCCAACCCACCTGTTTACTGCCAGAGATTTAAGCGGACCATCAAATGTATTGTGAATACAACCATGTCCACATGTGTGTGTACATCCACATCTACCTGACAGTAGCTGTCAGCAGACCCTCAATATGGAGAGTATGTCCAAGCCTCAAGTAAGTTATTTACTGTCCCCTACAAAACAAGCCCTCCCAGGATTCTGTTGTAAAAAATATTATATTTTACAGTTGTATTAGATATGATAAGGTAAACTAAATTAATGACCAAGACAAGAATGACAGTCAATACAAACTAGGACAAGAGCTTAACAAACTGCAACCCATGATTTAAGTAAAATAAATTACATTTGGATCTCAGCTTAAGGGCCACTCATAGAGTTGCGGGGTAATAGACGAAGATTGTTTTTATTGTAATCTATTTAAAGGTAGTGTTGCTAATAGGTCACACTTTAATCTTCACAAGCGTATATGTACATAATGTATGCTTAAACTTTACAATACACAAGTTAGTTCAGTGCCATGTGCAGCAGCAGCACATTACAATAAGGGCAGCTGCTAAACTACATCCTGCTTTGGGCCCCCATAAGTCTTGGACCGCCCCTGTGTTTGTTTGCGCATGTATGACGCAAACACATAGAAGGTGAGAGGTCAGTGTTTTTGTGTGACATGGTGTTTGACAGTGTCGAGGAGGGTTATGGGAACTTCAATTGTTTGAGACCCTTAATGAATCTCTATAGTGGTGGAGAACTACAATTCAGCATTCCTAATCAAAATTCCATTGTCATGGGCTGCAGCTAATGAGCAACTCCTGATAACTCTGACAATTAGTCACAGAGCGAGACATCAATCGACATATACGTCATGGTATATCTCAACCCTTCCCTCTCTCCTTTTCTGTATATTCCTTTGCTGTCTAAACCACATCACTTCATTATGATGTGGAAGGGCACAGGTCTTGAAATGGGGGGTTGGGGTGTGCCAGTAGAAAATTTTGAGCAATTAACGCCTAATTTGCTGCATTTTGGTGATTTTTTTAATGCACCAATTTGTGCCTTTTCTGGATCAATTTATGGTATTAATGTCTTTAATTTAGTCAAAATAGAAGTCCTCCACTACTTTTATGTTTTTACTGGATGGGACAAATGCACATGTTCTAAATGTTGAAGGGGACATGTCCCCTGTGACCCCCAAAACATCTACACCTATGATGATGGGTGAGTTAGGTCTGCTACCAACATCACTGTGGAGTTTTACATGTATAATGTTGATCATCACTCAAAGGCACACAGATTTTGGTAAAATGGGTCAGATTTCCTTTGTGTGTCTTTGGATTTGCCTTTGTGGCTATGTGCGGCATGTGCGTGTGTGTGTGTGAGAGAGACAGAGAGAGAGACAGAAAGAGAGTGTGTGTGATGGGGATGAGGATAGCAGAAAGCCCGTAGCGAAGCAGTGCCACATCCAAAAAAGCAATAATAAACAGTAATCTCCTTAGCCGTCACAATTATTGCTGTCCCTCCACGTATGTAAACAAGGCTTCAGGCTGTATTTAGATTTCCCATGTGACATGCACATTCCACCAAACTCTGGTCCACTGTAATCCTCTTTATTGTTGAATACAGTTGATGTGGGACACCAGGACACCGCTAGGTATTTTTGTCTGATATTTGTAGACTAGTTTGCCTCAAACTTTTTATTGTCTGTCTGTGTATATGTGCATGCTGCATTAAAGTTTGTAATTTGGGGATGGTTTATGATTTTGCTGCAGTGTGTGTGTGTGTGTGTGTGTGTATATGTATAAGTGTGTGTGAACCCCCCTCCGTCCTTGCTCTCTATGCCTGCCAGCCATCCTATTGTGACAGAACAGGTGCAGATGAATATGAAACAGTTCGGCAGAGCTTTTAGGGTCCAGCCCTTTGTATGCACGCTTATGTCCGAAGCACCATGTAAGAGCAAACTAGCTCCCAATTTCCACTTTTACCATCTTCTTCTCAGTGTCTGGCACAAATGTCAAATCTGTGTCACAGAGTGCACACACAGTTATGTTTTAAACAAGCAGACAAGGTCATGTGAGATGCAGATGCAATGGCAGTTTTGTTGCCTTTTTAAGTCTTTCCAGGAGGAAATGTGCTGCCGGATGAGTCAGGCACTTAGAGTCAGACAAAGGACTACCTGGTAGACCTTTTCTAAAATGTAATCACCCCTCTGAGTTCTTACACACACTCACCAATCTCACCCCAGTGTGACACATTCCCCACGCTGACCCTGAAATGGCTTTGAGTCAACTTTCTCTCATCACAAAATAATGTGAGGGGTACTGTAGACAGAGAGACGGACAGACAGACTTACAGACAGACAGACAGACAGACAGACAGATAGATAGATAGATAGATAGATAGATAGATAGATAGATAGATAGACAGATAGATAGATAGATAGATAGATAATCTGGTGTCTCTCTCCTTACAGTACCACACATCCACATTTCCCTGTCTGGTGACGTGCCTCCAGCGCCCTCCTTCCCCTCTCCTGGTCTGCAATCCTCTCTCTCCTCTCTCCCCACTCTCTGTCACACACACAAAACCCAGGGCGAAGATGGGAAGCTGTTCACGACCCGGTGTGCTGCTGTGTTTTGTCCTTCATTAATCTCTCCTTTCGTCTCATTTTAGCCATACTGGATCGATAATCCCATAAGGGCAGACCCTCGGTAGCTTCTGTCTGACGCGTATCGACCCTTTCCTGGATAAAATAACAAGCGAAGAGCTGGAAAAGCGGGGGATCCGACTTGCCCTTCCTCTGCGCCCCTGTGCGCACAAGCAAAAGGAGATCTTGTTGAAGCCTGCTGCGCAAGCCTGCTCCCCAAGACGCGCAAGAGGACGTGTATGTTCGTCCTCGCCGCTGAACTTCGCCACCTCTGACAGACCCTAAAGTCATTTGGATATCGCTACAGTATATCCCATCGCAATCTGTGCTTAAACACACGCGTGGCAGGACGATTTTGGATTTAAACGCCAACAAGTGGAATTGGAAATGGGCTCTTTCACCGGGACCCTGATCTGCGCTGACACGTGGATTCGATCAGTTTAGTGCTGCGGGAGACGCGGCGTTGATACCCCACTACATATGGTCTGTGGGTGCAGGTTTGAAGGCATCGACCCGCCGCTTCTCCACAGCGCGTCCTCGGCGGGGCTGGAGCGGACAGAGCCGGGGACGCTGAGGAATGCGGAGCCGGGATTTTGTCTTTTCCAGCTCACCTGCGGAACTCTTCGCAGCGCAAACCAAAGTAAGTAATTTCCTCACAAGGTCCTGTGGTATTTCGAGGAATCTATACTTATCAGTGATTCCAGCCTACTTTAAAATAAAGTGTTTAAATATCACTAATGGCATCACTATTTGTGCTTACAGTGTAGATTATTTAACTCACTGGATGTTTATCAGTGACCTTGTCAGACATGAAGGTATTTTGTCTGCAATGGGATGGCTGGATTTTACTCCTATCCTAACAGGCTGTTCCTAAATGTGTCACACATTCTTTCATCAGAGATAGGACACCCAGACTGAACAAACACGGGGTCAGTAGGCTACATAAGCTTCTCCGTGTCTTTTCATCTTCCAGCCAACCGACGCAGCCGGTGAGCGCGCGGGGCGCCATGCTGAGACAGATCCTCCTCAACTCCACCGACACCCCAGACTTCGACCTGGTGCTCATGGCCCAGTCCTCTACGCACGCCCCCTCCTCCCTGAACGCCTCCCACGGCGGCTCGGTGAGCGTGGCCGCTCTCCTGAGACCTACGACGGGGCGAGGGGGAGGAGGGCTCCGGGAGGGCGAGCTCCACAAACCGGACCTGATCACCTACATAGTCATGTGCCTACTGCTCTTCTTATTGGTGCTGCTCATTGTGTTCTTCATCAACTGCCAGCTCCGGAACTCTTTCTTCGCCTCCATGCCATATGACAGGTCGCTGAGAGAGGCCCGGACCTCCTACAAGTAGGCTAGACCCCCAGGACACAATCTCTGGGACTCTGGGTCTTTAGTGAGACTCTTGTGGGGACTTAAAGGGACAGTTTACCCCCAAATCAAAAATACATATTTTTCTTCTTACCTGTAGTGTTATTTATCTGTCTAGATTGTTTTGGTGTGAGTTGCGGAGTGTTGGAGATATTGGCCTTTGAGGTGCCTGCCTCCTCTTCAGTATAATGGAACTAGATGGCACTCGGCTTGTGGTGCTCAAAGCACCAAAAAAAAAAACAACTCAACAGCAATGTCTCTTTGCATAAATCATGACCTGGCTACTCAAGCTAATCCACAGACCTTGTTGTGAGCAGTTTCATATAAGAACTATTTTCTTTCTAACTAAGGGCACCTGCCAACCGTATGACTGCACAGATGGAAGTGTGCATCTACTCATTGACAAAAGGCTTGTGCTCCTTGTGCGTCCTCCCAGGCTGAGCTGTAACATTAGCTAGCTCAGTGGTCCTAGGTGAGGTAGCAGTAGCATGCTTGACGGTTGACGAGTGTAAAAATTTTTTCATGTAGGGACTATTTTCTTTCTTCCAAACTACACCCGTCAACTGTCAAGCGTGCAACTGCTAGCTCACATAGGACCACTGAGCTATCTAATGTTACAGCTCAGTCGAGGAGGATGCCATTATTGTTTATATCTTGTGCTGTCATGAGCACAAGCCTCTTGTCCACGAGTCCATCTGAACAGTGATTCGGTTGGCAGGTGTAGCCATTTAGAAAGAAAATAGTTCCTAAATGAAACTGCTCGCATCAAGGTCTGTGGATTATCTCGAGTAACCAGGTCCTGATTTCTGGAAAGAGACGTTGCTGTTGAGTTTTTCAAATGTATTTTTTGGTGCTTTGCGCACCACAAGCCGAGTGCCATCTAGTTCCATTATATTGGAGAGAAGGTAGAAGGTAGACGTCTCTACGGCCGATATCGCCAACACTCAGCAACTCACACTAAAACAGTCTAGACTGATAAAAAGCACAACAGGTAAGAGCAAAAACATGTATTGGTGATTTGTTGTGGACTGTCCCTTTAAGGACTATCTGGTCACCCCTGAACTGCTGCTGCACGCACTGGACTCACAAAGTTGTTGCCTTGGACACATTGGAAGGCCTAAATAACCTGGAATCCCCAACAACACCGACCATGAGTAGTCAGGGCCCCGATTAGACCAAATGTTGCCCACATGTTTCACTCTAAGGCCCACAGCCCCATCCCCCCAAAATAGCACTTCACACCATGGGGTACCATTAAGAAGATGAATGGCATGTATGGGCCAACTGCAGGTGGGAAAAGATAACAGTGTAACTCCTGGTCAAATTGGTGACTCATGTATTTTCTGGTAATGAATGAGTAAAATGTGAAACCATCCATCATCCCCTGCAACCCCCCTGTGGTCCCCGCGCTGCACTTTGGAAACAAATTGTTCATTCCTTTACAGTATACTCCCAAGCTTGTACTAATTCATCTAGCTGCTTACAAATTTGACCTGGAGCCTGCAATTTAGGTCCAAATTAACTGTATTTCACACTGGCCCTGACAAGATTAATCTGTTTTTTTCCTCATGGAAACGTGACTTATGGTAACATAGAAAGAGTCTACAGTAGATTGTATATAAAATATTTTGTATGACTGTAACTTAACTGTCTTGTCTTGTGAAAATGATGCAATCAACTCACACTTTCCATCCTTTTGTCCATTGTAAAAAATGCTGATTAAATTACAAACCGTAGGCCTATATCGTCACATAAAGATATTCAAATGTACTTTGAAGTGGCAGTCTCTTCCTCTGTGCATCTGTTTATGAATGGCTGAAGATGATGCTGCAGCTGCTGATGTGAAGGGCTGACTGTTAATCATTTAATACGTCCGTGGAGGTGTTTCACGAGTGCCATAGGGCTGCTAGCCTTATCGTGCACTTTCACTTTTAATTAACCTCTCCCCCGCAATTTATAGCGCCAATATCCCGGAGAATGAAGACTTGGGGCTGAAGTTTATGACGAGACCTGTGCGATAAACCACACTGTTGTCGGTTTCAGTGCCACCGGTGATGCGCAAATCCTCTCCAATCTTGTTGTTAGAAAACACCTCTCACATACCAAGACAGATAGATGAGCCTATCTCTGTAATCCTGTGCCTGTGTGTGTGTGTGTGGTCGTGTGTGCGCACAGGTTTGTGCACGTCAGAGAGGTAAGAGACACACTGCATTCCAGGTGTTAGACATTATACAAAAACTCGGCGATTACTGCCGTGCGTAATCATAATCTTATTTGACTCTGAGACGCGCTGATATAATGAAGTGCAAACGGGGGGCAGAAGGCCACCTGCCTGAAGTGCTGAACTCGCAATGACCGACCAACTAGCCTCCATGCGGATTTTGGAAGACAATCAGCCGAGAATTGGGTCGATTTAGTCAGCATATTCAGAACAATACGCGCCTTCCTTGGTCAATCATTTGCTGCAATTGCCTCTAATGTTCCTCCACCCAGTGCAAATTGCATCTGTGAATACACAGAAATCATTTTAGAGAACAGTATAAAATAGGCTACTGCACTACAATTGCTTCCAAGTGGCACATTAACTTTGCTGCACACGCTGTTATAACACTGGTGACATTGCAGCTCCTGTCACCACTTGGTGGCGCCCAAAGTCCGATTATTTGTTTGCACAATATGTTTACAGTACAAAATGGCAAAGTGCCAAAGCCACACATGTTGAAACTTCACCTTTACAACAACTAGCTGAAATGAAGCAATATCCCTGGTATTATTAGATCCATAAGAAAGGACAGGTTACTAATGGTGACCTTCTTTATATGCTAATAATCACTGTAACATTTGCACCAGTGAGATCTTGCTCAGCTACATCAGCTGAATTCCTTTGCAGATATGTGAGATAAGAATAATTGCCTGTGTGATATCGAGGTGAGGGCAACCTTAGATGTCTGAATAGAGGTTTTCCGATTAATCTTACATCTAAACTTAAGAGTCAAGGAGACACACATTTGTGTCACAGAGAAAGAGATGACTTTTATAATGTGGTAAGGTTACAACAGATACACTGGTGAGGGCTGAAGGAGAGATCACACTCCAGGGGTCTTTAACTACAGGCAATACAGTCTCTCTTATAGAGATTCTACTTTATATAACCTAAATAAAATAACAGGGAAAAAATAATATTCTTTAAATTGCCAGATGAAACCCAAACTCAACTGATTTATTGCAGAACTGTAAAGCTACTATCTCCTGTATGAACTATTGGTTAAAGTTCAGTGGGATGTCAGAGGTTACTGCTGAGCTCAAACATGTGTGATAAAAACCACACAGGCAAGACACACAGACTGTGTGATGATTTTGCCTCTTATTTATTGTATCTCTGTAGTCTTTATGCATTTTTTGTGGCTCTGTGTCTTTATGTGGTCATTTTGTTTCTTTTTTTTGGATTGTTTTCTGTCTCTTTGTAGTCATTTTGTGTCTCTGTGGTAATTTTGTCTCTTTTTTTTTTTAGTAATTTTGTGTTTCTTTGTGAGGCAAAACAAGACAGCTTTATTTTTATAGCACAATTCATACACCAGGGCAATTCAAAGTGCTTCACAGAGCAATAAAAAAATAAACCATAATAAAGGAAACAGATTCACAATAAAAGAGTAAAGAGAAAAGATATAAAAGGTAAAATAATTACTAAATTATTTACAATTAAAAAACACAATAGCACAAAGCAGACAAGGGGCGCAAAGATTTAAAAAGAAAAAGATTATTTAAAATGATGTAAAATTGAGTTTAAAAATAAGTTTGCAGTCATTACAGGGTGGAGTCGGTCTAAAAAAGGGATGTTTTTAGCTTTGACATAAAAGTGGATATTCCGGGTTTGTGCTGCAAGATAACAAAATGCTGCATCACCATGTTTTGCTCTAACTTTTAGGATGGTCAGTAGGTCAGCCCCAGATGCTTTAAGGGCCCTAGAAGATTCATATGTCACAAGCATGTCAAAGATATATTTTGGCGCTGAGCTACAAAGTGATTTATACACAAGCGGCAAGATTTTAAAATCAATTCTCTGAGTGACAGGTAGCCAGAGTAAGGATTTTATAAGTGGAGTAATGTGGTCATATTTCCTAGTTTTTGTCAGGACCCTAGCAGCATTATTCTGAATAAGATAAAGAGTACGTTTATAGTCATTTTGTGTCTCTTTGTGGACATTTTGTGTGTTTTTTGGTCATTTTGTGTCTCTTGTGGACATTTTGTGTCCCTTTGTGGTTATTTTGTGTCTCTCTGTGGTCATTTTGAGTCTCTTCTTGGTCAGTACATGTTAATTTGAGTGACATTTTGCAGGTGACGGCCAGTGGGGCCCTTATGCTTTGGGCCCCTGGATGTGTGCCCAGTAGGCCCGTTCAGTAATCCATCCATGGTGGTACCTAGCAGTTGTTGTCATACTTGGAAACAAGCTATTTTAATATTCCGGTAAACTGGCCTGTGCTGCCTGCTGGTGGTAGGTTAGTCTACTACATTGCTCACTTGATTTTTTAATTGACCGTCGGTGAGCTTTTTCCTACTTTGAGGATTTTAGATTCCAAATTAAGACACAATTATGACACAGTACATTGTTACATCATTTCCTGTGCTGTTCTAGACATAAGTCACGAATGGTGATGCCATCGAAACACAAACTGGACAACTTCTATAGCATAAGTGAGCAATTAGTTTGTATTACATCACGATCTATTGCATTTATTTGTTTGATCCCTGGTCCCACAGCTCCGTGGAGTCATGGAAAAACTGGCAGCTAAATCCTCTCAGGCTCTCAGGTGTAGCAGCAGAGCGCAGGCTCCTCCCCAACCAGCTCTGACCGGACTGTCAGAAGAGCAGGAAGACTCCTCCAGCGCTAGAGACCGTAGTCGCTTCCCCCTGTCATTCAGGGGTTAAAAAGTTAACCAAACTTGTAAGCAGTCATGGAAACTAATTTGGGATACACGGTCGGGCCAAGTCATCCGTGATACCAACTCGTCGCCCGTGTTGTAGTCGCCGAAACAACTCGTGGAAGTGGGAAGAGCGGAGTTTTTTTTCTTTCCTGAGACTTTACCTTCTGTAGTCAGACGAGCTAGCCTAGCAAGCTAACGGTTAGCTCAGTTAGTACCGCATAGTTTCGGGACTTGAAATTCACATTGTTTAAATCTTCGGCTTGTGTAACATGTGGATACTCGTAGAATAAATCGTCATTTGTGTTTTATAAACGCAACAGGTCGCTTTCGTACTTTTCGACTCGAGGACTTGGGGCTGTGCTTTGAATTTCCCTCCTTCAGTGATACAGACAGGCGGCTTAGCTAGGGGCTCGCTCCGTGTAACAGTTGGCTTCCTACCAAATCATTAGCACCGTTGTGCTAATTGTGGCTAAGTTAGCCAGGGTACCAGCATAGGCCCAGGGGAATTAACTGTTGGCTTTTTCGCAAAGTCAAGAAACACCGTCGGGGGAAACGTTTGATTTGTTTTTTACGTTTTAGTGTTGGGAGATTAAAGACACACGAGTTTATTGTGACACCCCATTCACGAGAACGGATTACGCTAAAAATATGGATCCACACACGGGGAACTCTGCCTCAGCTGCTGGTCCCAAGAAGGACAAGAAAGCAAAGAAGAGCATTGAGGATGGAGATGGGAAGAAGAAATTTGTGAGTGTTACACAGGTTGAACTTGTTACACCTTTATGATCTTGCCCATATCTTCTTAGATGATAACATTTGATTATTTTCTTTGAAGTGATGCTACAAAGAAATAAACTGCCACCATACCTGTCTTTACTTTGATCCAGTGTTGTGCATCAGCTGTCAACCGAGCTTGAAAAGTTTGAGTTTATGATTTAGGTCAAAGTAAGTGTCAACTTATGAGGAAGTAGGTGGCTCTCCAACTTTGAAGACTTGTGCTGTGCAATAAACCTTAAGTAATGCAGTCCTCACATATTGCAACATATCAACAAATGACTCACAGGTTTTAGTATTTTCCAACAACATTTGATAAAACTATAAAGACACATCCAGTTATACACATGCTCAGTTATGATTGTAATATGTACAGAGAAGACTGTACACTATATTAGGATTGTGTCAAATGAGCAACCTAACTTTTTATGCTAAGGTGTGGTATTGGCACGTTGAGTTTTCTCAAGGTGACTTAATTGTGATGACATCATGTGGTGTATACCTGGCTGTGTCTGCAGCATGTGTGAGTCAATGTGGTGTCTTGATGGGAGCAGAGCAGTAAGAGTCACCAGTAGTCATGCTTGTCATCAGCCACTACAAACTCTTGCGTAACATAACCCCTTGGCCCTGTCTAGCAGCAGGTGAAAACTGATATTGTACACACTGACAAACGGTAACCATAGAGGATGCACAGAACAGAAGACACATCTGGTCACTAAGTAAACAGTTTGTACACACTCACACACACACAAAACACACTTACTGTCGCAGAGTTTTCAGGTCCTCTAGTGGTTCCCCCCTTGTTTGACCCACAAGATGTTTTATATCCTGCAGACAGGAATGAACACAAACCGTTTCTTACAACACACATTTACATAGAGAACACTTTGTTCAGGCCTTTTGTTGGAACATTTTTTCATGAGCCCAATGGCATGTATGCCAAGCAGTAGCGATAGGAGGTAGTAGGTGGGTCTTTGTTACCAGCATGGTTTTGATGACAAGACACAGTCAGTGGACTAGACTGGTAGTAGTAGTATAAAAGCTGTCCTTGCTGTGCTGTAAATGGCTCTTTCAGCCATTGAAAACGTATTCATTAGTGTTGTTATGGATTTATCGATGCATATTGACTCTGAATATTTGAAACCGTTTTAATAAATTTATACCCTCAATGTCAATTTTCCTTGTGGAATCAAACATGGCATCAAATGTTGATATTTTTCGAAGTATTGTGTCAAAGTAAGAAATTTTAGTATAGTGACAACACTGGTAGGTGGTCTTTGTTACTGACAGATATTGTGATTGCGATATGAGATATATTTTTATTGGAATTTTGTATTTAATTTTCACTAAAAAAAGATGATGTGATTTTTGCGAGGGTCTTTACCAAACAAGCATTTACCCTCATCTGGAATATGATTTTTAGGCAGTGGCATCTCTGTAGCACCACAATGCTTCATTTATAATGGTTTTTGTGACACATTTTGCTACATCAAAAAATTGCAGCTCCTGTGACTTGGATATCGCACTTGACCAGATTGCGATTTCGATCATATTTGGATTAATTGCGCAGCCCTAAGACACAGCCAGTAGAGTAGAGTACCATAAATGTATGGTCTTGTTTTTTTTAGCCTTTGAAACAGAGAGATAGAAGTGAATGAAAATGAAGAAAGTATTTGATAAATGGCATATTTTTGCAGTAGAGCTATTGTACGCACAGGTTTAGGTAGGGCTATAGGTAATTATTAGCCACAGACAGAAATCAATTGTGCAATGTCCTCAGATAACACTACATACACGAGTTTGTGTTGGAGCGTCATTCAACCAGATGGTGTGAGTGCATGCCTGTGTGTGCGGCCAGACTGCCCACCTTAGAAAGAGCTGTGCCCTTGACTTCAGTTCACTGCTAACTCTGAAATTCGAACCCATTCTGGCAGGATTTTTTATTACACCACAGTGAGGGTTCAGAAAGAGGTTAAGTGGTGTAGAATTATTTGTGATGTACTTGTTCCACAGTGTGACATTGCCTCTCTCAAGTCTCAACTACCTTGTCTGTGGCATTAACTTTTTTTGTCTGTGGCATTAAATCATCTATGACTTCATCACTCTCTGCTTTTGCTTCTTCTCAGACATACAAGTGATAATAACATGATGAGATATATGACTATGATCTGTATTGTCTCCAGCCAGCCTGGTATTCGGTCTACCAATCCAGAGTCATTCTTGTGTGAATGTCTCTCTGTTGTGCTGTCTGGGACTGAATGAAGCAGTGTGGGTGGGTTATCCAGTTTAAGTCATCATCTCTTTTTCTAGACACATTCACTATTTTTGGATGACTCTGAGATGGGATTGTTGATTTTTTTTCTACAGTCTGTTGTTGGAATAATGCCACTGACATCAACTAGGTTTTACATTAATAAAAATGCTATGGTTGTTTGCAGCATGAAGCTTTTGGGATAGATGGACATTTTTGTACTTTTGTTTTCAATAATCAAATATGTGGCTATTTGCTCAGCTGCCCAATCACCATTCAGTGCATCAAATGTTGCCTAACCCCAGCATCAACCCCTGTAATGTTTACTACAGTTCTACCCCACAAAACCATACTTTATTGATGTGATATCCCCCTGCTCTGTGTAAGCATGTCTGTAAGCTTGCCCTGAGCACATGTGAGTCTGTGTGTGTGTCCCAATTCACACACACAGACTTTTTTCTTTGACACATGTAACCTTCACAGGAATGCCTAACAGGATTCGCCCTGCTTACAGGTACCCCTGCAACTGAGCATGATCCATGTATTTAAAGCCAAAAGCAGGTCATTTTAGCTGTGCTCCCTGAAGCGCTATCTGTGTTCTTCAGGCCCAGAGAGAAAGGATCAACATCCATGAATGCTGTTGACATAAACAGGCTGGCTCAACCCAGCAGGCAGCCGCAGTGTGGATTAGCCAGGGATCACTGCCTTGGACAGTTGTTTGGGATACAAGATGAGTTGTAGATCACAGATTTAGGCTCTGGGACATCTTGTTGAGCTTGGCAGGTTATCTTTTTTTAGGTGAAAGGTTTGCTGAATTCTCTCAAGCACAAGTTGACTTATAAATATATAAATATTGGGATTTCAAACTTTGATACAATACCTTGAAAAATATTGATATGCAATACCATTTTCAGCACCACTAGGAAAAATTGACATTGAAGGCATAAAATTTACTTTTTTTTTTTGAAAGATGAATGCTGTAGCATGACATCAGTGGCTTCTCATTTCTTTTCTTTTCTTGGTTAATAGCAGAGATCATAACAATGATTGTAGAAAACATTAACAATAAGAGAGAGCAAGAAAGCACAGCTGGTACTGGTGTATTGATGGAAAACAAGTATTGAAAACCATTTCAAATGATCTGAATCAATATGTATTGATACACTGATACTATAAACAGCACTCAGCCCTGATAGGGAATATTACTTGTCAAGGAGACCAATAATCAACACTTGGAGTGGGTTGTGAACGTGTTCCTTTTTGGCCTTCTGGGGCATTTCTCTCAGAGCTTCATTGGTTGCTGGTTCACTAGTTATTTTCATTTCAATGAGAGCGATAATACCATTGGTTACACTTGGAGCCAGAATCACAATCAGAGATTTGAGGTTGTGTCAGAGAATGGTTTGCATTGCATACAATTGCAATCAAAGAATATTGCCAATTATGATAATTTGAAAATTATAATCATAATCTTACAGTATGTAATTTGTAACTTCTTGTATAACTTTCAACATTAAAACAAACGGGGCGCCCACTAGCTCACCTGGTAGAGTGGGCGCCCCATGTACAAAGGCTACGTCCTTGCTGCAGCAGCTACGGGTTTGACGCCAACTCTGGCCCTTTGCTGCATGTCATCCTCTCTCTCCCTCCCCTTTTCACACCAGACTTTGCTTTCTAATAAAAGGCAGAAATGCCAAAAAATAATCTTTAGAAAACAAGCATACAGATGCACATTAAACTTCTTCCTGGAACTTGAAGAAGACCAGATGTAATTGATATAGTTGATGTCAAACAGTGAACCCTGAAGCAAGTATTGAAGCAGCACATACTCTCCTCTGTAGTTGAATATTCACAGAGTTGGAAAATATGCTAACTTCCTCATGCATGCGACCTCAACCTACCAGTTTGATTACTTCTGTCATGTTAAGTGAGTAAAGATTAAATTAAAGTCATTTGACTTTTCTGTGACAGTAATGATGTGTATATTGTGAATGTGGACTTAAATGCGTTAAGAATTGCTTTATAATTAGATTGTAGCACCCTGAATCTAAATCAAATTGTCAAGTGAGATTCCCAGATGAGTGTCTTGATACAAAACCTATCACAGTATATTGCTGTATTGATCATTTGTCCCACAGCTCAACTGGAGCAATGCATTTGAGTTGCAGCTTCTGAGGAAAACCACAATACACTCTAGCACTATCAGTCACAACAAGAGCACAAAAAAAACCTCAAATTTTGGGGCAGTTTTTTCTCACTGTGTTTGTCTGACTTACATGCAGCCTTCTATCTGGGGATGGTGCCCAAGCCGTTGCCAGTGGGCACGTGTTTGGGTGTTGAACACAGCTTAAAGTGTTGGTGTTTATCATGATTAATAGCAAGGATAAGTGCACCTTCCTTCAAGCATAAAATCTTGTGCCTGCATGTGCGTCTGTGCAGCAGTGCACCTACTTCCTGGGGGAACCACCTCAGCAAATGCTTGATTTAAGGCCATGAATTAAACCAGTCAGGTCACAACTCTTCAGTCACAGTCTGACTCAAGATGTCTGAGTCAAGTAGAGAAGTTAAAAATTTGCTTTGGTGCACAGTTGGTCTCTTTTGCCCTCTTTCTTCTTATGTGTCTGTACTAGTCCTCCAACACACAAATACACCTAGACACACACAGACACACAGTTTCCTGTTCTCTGCATCTCAGGGGAAGAAGAGCATACTGTGAGCTGAAGAATAGGATGACTGAGTGCCAGCGTGAAACTGGAGTGGTTAATGGACGGCTAGTGGCAGGGGCCTCTTGGCTCAGAGTGAACGGGAGTATTTTAGAGAGCAAGGCTGAGCAAAGGAAAGCAAGTGAGCCCTCAGTGAGCAACGACTGGGGGAGATGGAGAGGGAGGGGGAGAAAAGAGGGGAGTGTGGCAGTAGCAAAAAAGTGAGAAAGAAACTAGAAAAATAGAAATGCAGGTAAGGAGATTAAGGAAGGTAGAAAATGTGCTCGAGTGGGAGTGCGGTCAACGATAATAGCAAGTTACAGGTGGTGTGATGGGTATGGAAAGCTAGAATAACTGAATTGATTCTAAAAACACAGTTAATGCGTACATTTCTGTGGTTGAATCATTGAAGCCTGTTGTCAAAGATAACAATCCTGGTATGACATGAGTGAAAGTCTACCATTGCAATTCACTGTAGTCATATAAACTGTTAAAGAGATGGATGCTAGATTAACATGCAGAGACTGTCTTCGTAGATACTTCGGAATTGATTTCTGGTGGCAGTTTTAAATACCCAGCTCACAGCTGTTGTTATTCACTCTCAAGTTAGGCTAAGATGCTGCTCAGACATCACTGAATAGATGGAATAAAGGCACTTGTTGGAATAATCTGCTACGGATGAGCATAATGATTAACGTGCATAGTAGTCTCTGTTTGCTTTATCTACGCTGTGCTTTACATTTTGAAAAGGTACAGCTGTTGGCTCAGCTGAGCACTGACTTTTGATGGCTCTGAAGCTTGTTCTGACTGGATGCAAGAGTGGAGTTGTGTAATAAAAGTGCTGTGCAGGCACACAGAGGAATGCAGAGTCACTGCACTGCTGAAATACCGAACTTAGAATGGAATCTCACTTTCACCTGGGTGTTTGTTTCATTCAGATGTGTTTTTTGTATTATATCATACATCACAATTGACTTTTTGAACCTGTGTCTCCCGATTATAATACATCATGTGCCTGTGGCTGTGTTTAGACATCTCACAGATGGGTAGTCACAAGGTACATGTAACAGTGGTGGTCCTACCTTCAGGTAACAGTGTGTCCATATTCTCCCTCCACAACTGCAAACACAAACTGGGGATTTCCTAGTAAGAAGACTTTTACAAATTATCCACATCTATAGACTTACAGATGGCTAAAGACATTAATCTTGCTGCTTTTTTTTTTTTTTTTGAGGATTGTGACTTTAGATCCCATTTTTTAGATTGAAGTTGTACTATGGAGCTAATGTGTATAAACTGGGTATAAAAGCATTACTGTGACCAATAATCTCTCTCTATATACATATACAGTGCCTGGAATTCATTTTTCAAAATAGGGAGTGAAGTCCTCCCTTAAATGCATAACATAGGAGGGGTTTATACTTTTTTTGAAGGGTTGGGGCGCTAGGACCGCTTTGTCCTATTCTTCCTCATATTACATTTCATTGCTTTTATTTGCCTTTTCAAGATTCTCTGAAGTATATACATTGCTGTAATGTCTCTTCTCTTTCTCCTCCTCTCTAGGGGCCATCTCTTTGAGCTGCATCATGGTCCTTAGTCATTCTTTTGGTGGCTCCCTATGTCCTTTGTCTCTTCTCTTCCTTTCCTTGCTGTATGAGAAACGCTATCTGAGTGGTGACTTTAAGTTGACGTTTTGTAACATCGGCTGGTAAAAGGCGCAGTACACAGTACATGGAGCCGCTCATTTCACCAACGATAAGTTCAAGCTGCATATGAAAAATGAGTCATTTAGCCTGAAACTTGTCTTTGGATTGCTATATTGGCTTAGTAACGTGACCGTTAGGCCTACATGTTTGAGGATCCTGAGGATTAATGTTGTTAACACTGACATCGCTGGCACTGCCATTTGCACTAGTCCTTTCAGGCTCCGCCAGTGGTACATCATGCTTGCATGCCGTCAACTTCAGATCACTGAAACCTGTCAGTAAATGCTAGTGAGAGATGCTGCTAAAGCAGAGAGGGCTCATAGCCTTGTAGAAATAGGAAGAGAGAGCGCACTAGGTGTGTTGTCCAGGCAGAGCAAGTTGGTCTGTCAGATGCAGCATTTCTGGCGGACTGGCCTTACTGCACTGGTGCAATTATGTTAGCTGAAATTCATTTTACATCACTTTAAATATGTGCTGAAATATCCTGCATTTTATATATATATATATATATATATATATATATACATATATGTATTAGATTTGTGGGAATCATTAAAAATATGTCCAGCACCTCAAATTCTGCACTGAAATTCAGGTCCTGATGTAAACTTCAGGTATATCATTCTGCTGAAGGGCATGTACGTGTGATATTTTTTTTTATAAACAGTTTTTTAAGGAAATTCCAGAAAAATGTCACAATACATATATCTATATTGCAATGTAAAATTTAGGGCTAAGATGATTAAGCCTAATAGATTTTTCAATAGACAGAAAAATTCAGACATTGTACTTTTAATCTATGATGAAAATAATTATCAGGTTGAGCCCTTGTAAAATTACATATTTTGTGATAGAGGACTTAATCCATATCACCCAGCTGTGCTCCTGACTCACTAACTAACTGACTGTCTGAAGGAGCAGCCATTCAGTTACTTTCCTGTTTCATGTCATCATGAACAATTTATGAGGGCAGAGTTGTTGTTGCTGTCTAATTAGTCCGAACCACTGTAACAGCATTCTGCATGCTTAAGGAGGAAACTTTTTTTTTCTGGCCGCTGTCATACTGTCACTAAATAAGATAACTGACCAGATGATATTTTTAGGCTGCTGTGCAAAGTTAAGTCCCACAGTGGCAAGGCAAGACATGGAACAGACAGGGATGATGAATGATTGTTGAAGAGAGGGTAAGAGAAGAGTTAGGCCAGTTGACAGCTAACTTATACTCTGATGGGAAAACTGTCAGTGTTGAAACTCTCCTTATCAGATGGTGCAACTGACCATTTTTGTGTTACTTTTGGGTTGTTTGTGCAGAAAATAATGCCTTGCAGTTTGTGTTTGTGTAGTAGTGGGTCATATTGGGTCATGCATGTGTTTAGTGTGTTACAGAGAGGCTGAAGAGGAAACAGCATTCTGTTTTTCTGCATGTCATACTTTGTCACGCTCATCTACTCATACTCAGCTGAGCTTTCAACAAATGCCTATGTGCATGTGTTGCCTGCAGCTGAATGTTTACCACAGTCAGTTTCACCTGCTCAGATGTTTGTCAGACCTTCACTAGGTGTAAAGTCCGCTCAGTTAAAAGGATTGAAAGTCTAGTCCAGACAGTGGTGTTTCATTTGTTTTGTTCGCTCTCGGGTCTTTGACTTAAAATTAGCTGCCACCTCTGTGTATTTCTGGCACTTTATGGCAGCGTTAAAGAAATGTGGCTCCCCTTTTCAGCAGGGTTTGTCTGTTCCTCAGTGGGAAGATATAAAAGAAATATGAAGCACCATATTAATTTTATGTTCAAACTACTCTGACCTCCTGGGTGCTCACCTATTGTTCACATGCTCATTTTGTCAGCTGTTAAATCTTACTTCTCCTTCTTACTTTTTCTAGTTGGGTTTGTGTACATGTACATGCGTGCGTGCACACACACACACGCTCACACAGATATGTCAGCGCTTCCACCCTATTATTATTTCTCAAATTCTGAGGGCTGTGACAGGAAGTTGTGCAAAAATAACGAACAGTAGGCTTCCTTATTCGTCCCCAGTATTGCTTACCCTTATCTCTTTCCTTACCTCCTTTCCATCCATTGTGCAATGACGTACCAGTGGTCTACTAAATATGTTTACATACATCCTGTTCTCAAATCCTTGGAGGTCAGGCTGATGTTAAAGTATACAGCAGGGTTGTATCATTGGAGCCTAATGGACTGGGTTGAAACATTCCAGGCTGGAGATGGATAACACATCTGTTCTCTCCTGAATAAATCAGGACACTGTTTCTGTTGTTGACCTTTTTAAATTGATTTTTATGCCTCTGTGCCGACAATAGCTGTAGCTGTAGCTGGAGGCATTATGTTTTCAGTTTGTTCATCTGTCTGTCTCATTCTCCTGAACGAGATATCTCAAGAACGCCTTGAGGGAATTTTATTTTCAAAGTTGGCTAGTTAACCATTTGGACCCAATAATGAACTGGTTAGATTGTGGTGGTCACAGACCAAAGGTCAAAGATTTGATTTTGATGATCAAAGGTCAAGGTCACTGTGACCTTGCATCTGTCTCATTCGCGTAAATGTGCTATCTCACGGATACCTTGAAGGAATTTCCTCAAATTTGACACAAACGACCACTTGGGCTGAAAAAGAAACCGATTAGAATTTGGCTGTTGAAGGCCTAAGGTCAAGGTCAGTGTTACCTCACAAAATGTGTTTTTGGCTATAACTCAAGAATTCTTATGCTAATTATGACAAAAACACACAAATGTCTAATAGGATAAAATGATGAAGAGATGACATATTATATCCAAAAGGTCAAAGGTCAACTTCACTGTGACATAATGTTCTACATAAGACACTTTTCTGGCCATTTTTTAACATCATAGCTCAGGAACAGAAGCAGATACATTTGGTCTGATATTGACTTGGCGACAGTAATCTTTGGTTTCCATCTTGAGGCTGTGTTGATTGTATAAATCCTCTGTGTTGCTAAGTGAAGATGTCTATGAAACATCCATATTTTTACAGACATGGATGTCAATCGTAAGAAAAACTTGACTGGTGTGCAGAGGCATACAACAGTGGATCAACACAAATTAAATTCCATTCACCTCTACTGTAATAGGGTAGTGGCAGAAATCTCAGAAGGCACCCTTAAAGCCTCAGATGAAACAGGAACCATGATGGTGGTCTCTGTTCTAGTGTAGTGACCTCAGCGATGAGTTGAACTTCCACTTCCATTATGATAATCATAATGGTCAACAAAATGTCAAAAAATATGGAAATTGTCCATCACAAGTTCACTATTGAATATGAAAAATAAAAGCTAAAAATAACACATTTGAGAAACTGGAACTAGGGAATGTTTGGCATTATTGATTGAAAAAGTCACAGGCTGCAGTGCCTTGGTGGCTGAAGAGTTACAGTACATATAATGTTACCACAATGTCGCTGGTTTGATTCCATACAGGGATGTTTGTTGTCACACCCTCCTCTCTCTCCCCCATTTACTATCTGCCTCCTCACTGTCAACTCTCCAATAAAAACAACAATGATGAAGAATAATCTTAAAAAAAGCTAATTATTTATTCTTAACCCTGCTTCATTACGGATTTGCACCCCACTGACTGGGCACACTAAAGTTTGATTCCCCATTTTTAATGTTGAAGCCTGCAGCAGACTTTGCTTTGTGCTTTAACTGCAGTATCTCTGATTAGCTCTCCACTGTGCTGCTTGTGAAAGAAAGAACTGCCGAAACAGCATAAGGTTAACTTGAGTTTCGGCTTAATGGCTATGACTCATCATTGTATCGTCAGTATAACATATTGCTTTTTATCATTCTTATTCTTCCTGAGTGAGTCAGGGTGTTTTTCTGATTTCATGTTAAAAACCCTCTAAAACATGCTATCTTCACTACACCTTTCAAGCTTCTTACATTTTGTCTCTAGTTTTATGATTACTAGACCAGTCAGTCAGTTGGTCAGTAGTTTACCTATGTTTCTGTGTGTGTGTCCGACTGAAGTTTTGTATTCATGCCGTAACATAGGGCTGACTGAGCTGGCTAAGATATGTTGCTTCTTGAGCTGCCAGTATGCCTCTTCAGAAGTGCTTGCTGGATGGTTGAATAGCTTCAGAAACCCCTCCCCCAATCCTTTTTCAGCGTTGGATTATTGGGGGGGGGGGGGCTACAACCTTATAACCTTATGAGACTGTCCACTGTATTAAAACATAGCAGCCAAACAGAAGTGAGTAGTCTGCTATTTAGTTGAGAAACCCTCTAAATTTTGATTGAGGATTTTTTCTATCAGCGATTAATCTTACAAGAGAGATTTTCAGTACACCAAATAATAATTCCATATATACTCACCCCTATAAATGTGCAGTGTGATAAATGATGGCGTCTTTAAAAAGACATACAGTCACACAAATCATGGTCTCCTCCTCAGCGTGTAGGTAGGTAAGCTCATTCATAGTGATGCTTTTCTTCTGGTAATCATTCTGCAGTCAGTCAGTCAGCCAGTTAGTGACAGAGGGCAGTGTTGTGACGAGAATTTCGTAGTATATATGCACTAGTCCCCTGTCTGTCTTTTTAACAAGGTGTTCACCTTTAAGCAGAGAGGTTGATAGACAGACCTGTAGACTAATCTTCACAGATATGAATGCTCTTGACTGTGTTTCCTATGCTGTGCATGGGGGGCTTAGTTAGGATTACAGTGTCAGTCCTCCTCTGTGACTCTCCCCAGTCTCCCCTTGACAGATTACAGTTAATCTCAGACTGCTCTGTGTATCTCAACACTACGACTGTAAACAGCATGGGTCTACGTTTCGCTCTCACAACATTGTGTCTGGAGGGCAGCAGTCTATTTCTGTAGGAGCAGAGCAAGACGTTAACACATTGAAGGCTGTGGGAGAAATTGAGCTGCTGGACACACATGCGCACCCTGCGGTGTCTTGGCTAGGGGTGTAGGAAACTAAGCTTAACCTGAAATCTGTCATTACTTCGCATTGTAATCACTATGTGAGCTGATTTATAGCAGAGGCTTTTCCCAATCATTTACTCATGTACATCTTTTAAAATCTGTTAACAACAGCTAATGGGAAATGTCCAAATTATACAAAAAAGTAGAATACTGACTAAAGCTAATTTGTGAGTATCTTTGCTGTAAATACCAAAATGTGAAAGGAAATGCATTTCCAGTGACTAAGAATAACGTGGTAAATTGAATCAGTTTTAAGTCACCAAGTGTTTTGACATTTTCCTCAACACAAAACATATCCAAGACAATACACTGTACTGATGAAGCAACAGTTGTTAAGGGGATACTTTGCTGAATTTGACCCAGCTTTGTATCATGTGGGTAATATGTGTAAAAGAACTATGTGAAACTTCCCTCAATTTGTCAGCGCCCAGCTCTTCCTGCTCATTTGCCAGCACAAATCTGCTGTATGACGCCTGGGGACACTCTTGGGCTGATGCTTGAACTACAGGACTTAGATCAAATAATAACACGAGGCAGCGCTGATCAAATAAAAACTAAGATTCTGTAATACGAGAGTTTGTGAACAGGAAGTGGCATCTTACTGTTTCCTGTACTGTGAAAACAGAGGCATGAAATATTGAGATCAATCGGTAAAGCTAAGCAGTGCTAATCAAATGTGAATGAAGATTCTGTTAATGTTTTGCATTACATCATCCACTAGCAGGAACGGTTATTTGTGTAGTGCGGCGCAGTGCATTCTGAAGAGGACAACAGACAGGCAGAGGACACACAGCTGACATTATCAGAGCACGACCAGCCCCCCACCATCCAACAACATCAGGTACGCGAGTCCTGCGTGGCATCGACACCAAGGAAGCACTAGGACCGGATGGAGTACCAGGGAGAGTGCTGAAATCATGTGGTCACCAGCTTGCTGCAGTATTCACTAACATCTTCAACCGTTCACTGCAGCAAGCCACAGTCCCCACCTGCCTGAAAACTGCCACCATAATTCCTGTGCCCAAATCCTCTGCCATCACAGGGTTGAATGATTACCGGCCTGTGGCCCTGACACCGGTGATCATGAAATGTATGGAGAGACTGGTGTTACAGCATGTCAAGGCCCACATCCCACCTGGCTTTGATCAACATCAGTTCGCCTACAGGTCCAACAGATCCACAGACGACGCCATCTCCATCGCCCTCCACACCGCTCTCAGCCACATTGAAAGCCCCAACACATAAATCAGGATGCTGTTTGTTGACTTCAGCTCGGCATTTAACTCCATCAGCCCCAGCAGACTCATCAACAAACTGCAGACACTGCAACTTGGAACCTCCCTCTGTCTGTGGATCAAGGACTTCTTGACTAACAGACCCCAGCATGTCAGAATGGGTACCTCCACATCCTCCACCATCGTCCTCAATACTGGTGTTCCTCAGGGCTGTGTGCTGAGTCCAGTCTTGTACACACTGTACACTTATGACTGTGTCGCTACTCACGGCTCCAACACCCTCATCAAATTTGCGGATGATACAACCGTTGTGGGGCTCATCAACAACGGTTATGAGACACCATACAGGGAGGAGGTCCAAGCACTGGCGGCCTGGTGCAGTGATAACCACCTCAACCTCAACACCAAGAAGACAGAAGAAGTCATTATTGACTTCCGGAAGTCGAGGACCACACTGCACTCAGGCCTGAGCATCAATGGGGAGGAAGTGGAATGGGTCACCAGCTTTAAGTTTCTTGGCCTGCACATCTCGGAGGACCTGGGCTGGACTGTGAACACCACCCACATCATCAAAAAGGCCCAGCAGCGTCTCTTCTATCTCTCTGTTCACCAGCCTTCCCTCTGGCAGACTCGGAGTCATGAGAGCCCGCACCAACAGACTGAAACACAGCTTCTTCCCCATGGCTGTGAAGAGACTGCTACAGGAACCATGACCCCCCCCCCCCCAGTTTATTTTATGACAAGGACATTGTAGCTGCTATAAGAGAGCACCATACGAAATTTCACTGTATTTATTACAGTGACAATAAAGCTTCTTATTTTTCTTCTTCTTCTTCTGGTTGTTGTAGGTTTTCTATCATTTGAGCAAAAAGAATGCCACAGCCCTTTTCCTCTGTTTTCTCTGGTCATATATCACCAATTAATGAAGTATTTTAATCTTTTACTGCATAGACAGCCTAGTTTGTGAGTTTCCAGCTGTGAAATACTTCTGTAAAAAGAAAAATTCAAAATGGATTTAATGGCATTGAAATTACATTGTGCATTGCCATGAGAGTCACTTCACAGCCTCTGTTGTTATTTAAGTTATGACTTATATTTATTAATAGGTTACAGTATACTCACATCTATTTTAATCAGCTATGCACGCAAGCCTGTGATTCAAGGTGTTAAGCTTCTGCCTGAGTTTATATTGTGGCCTTACACACAGCAGTAGACAGGGACACACCAAAACCTGTAAAGAGAAAAAGAGCCTTCCTTTGCTCTTCCTCCCTTGCTTTGTGCAGTTTCTTTTTTAGGCAGTTTTCATTACTTGTGGTGCAAGCCTGTCTTAGGTAATGGTATGTAATGAGCTAGTTGCTGTTGGGCCTCTAAGCCACCGTAGGAACAAACCCTGCCTCTGTCTCTGTTGATTCAGAAGGCTGCAGTCATCCGTAGGAGCAGTCGATGATGCACGCATATCAGCCAAGTCTCTGTGTGCTGTTACAGTGGACTTAGTATGTGAGGGTACGAGGGAGGTAGTGAGAATTTGTGTGTGTGGAAACACTTGTCAGTTCTTGTGGTAATATGTAGGTGAAAATTTGAGGTTTATATACTGTATGTGAACTTGTGTTTGTGTGTGAGGGATGTTACTGCAAAGCACTCTGATGGATGCTCCACTTCACTTGTGAGCAGGCGATGTGTGTAGGTGGAAGAGTTTAAATGTGCTGTGTGGCAGCCACATCACTTTTAAGACTCTAGGCTTCAGGATACAGCCGTTATTTAAATGACTCTGAAGGCCCAACACCCCACTAGCAGTTTTTTTTTTTTTTTTTATCTGTATTGCGATGACTGTTAGAAGTGCAAAGTAAGCTGAGCTCTGTGAAGCGTGCAGTCATGAAACAAGACGGCTTACAAAGGTAAAGTTTGTTTGGAGGCGTTACAGCGTCAGGCTAGGTGACAGCACTGGCAGTGAATCAGGGGAAAACTTTATTAATGCTCAAACAGAAATGACATTATCAAGAAATATAAAAATGGCTGTGGCATAATGCACTAGTGCCACAAATTAAAAGGAAACTTAAAGAGTAACTGCACCCAGTCAACTCGTACTGATAGCTTCATTCTTTTCTATTTTGCGGTGACATTTAAAGTGGATGTACAAAGTTTTCCTGTTAAACTCTGGTGTTGCAACTATGGCAAAACATTGCTTATAAAGTGCTTTTTAACGTCATGATTGTCTGTGACTTTGAAAATAGCCGATAGAGTGATTTGTGAATATCAGATGTTATCAATAGATGTTTTGTAGTTGGCATTGTTGATTACTGATGTTACAGTTTGATTACTTCTGAATGACAAGGATTAAACAACCTCCTTCAAGCTTTGTTGTTGGTGATGATAAACTTACATGAACTGTGGTGTTGATATTGCAGAGAGATGGAGGTGGTAGTTGTGGGTTGACTGTATTATTTTAGTGCTGCTTTTGATTTTTCCTGACCCATATAGACATATGGGTGAGTCATCCACAAGTGCGTAAATATGAGTTTATATGTATTTGTTGTGGTGAAATTATTTACATTTGTAAAACCTATAATATTTCTATGTGAAATTAAAATGCATGTTTCCATAAGAATTTACGCATATTTGCAAAGTGCTCTCTATCTTTGTGAAAATTACTTTACACAACACAAATAAAATGTGGATGATGAGATATTTGTGGACACATTTGTGGATTGTCTTCTGTGGGTTACAACTGTTAAAGTCCAATAAAAACCTCCATAACTCCCTTTCTCTTTTGCCATCTGTGGGCATAATTAAATTATGTACTATTATTATTGGTGATTCAGATCGACTTCCTTTAAATATCTCAGTGAGTGTTCTGGAAAATCCATCTGGAAAATCCTGCTCTTCTCCAACTTGTACTTCTTATATAAGTATAAGTATAACTTTTACTAACTTCTTCAAATTTGGTGCAAATGTCCTCTTGGACCCACGAATAAACTTATTAGAATTTGGTGGTCAAAATTCAAGGTCACTGTGTCCTCACAAAACAAGTTTGTTGCCATAACTCAGGAATTGATACACTAATTATGCCAACATTTTACACAGATGTCTAATAGAGTGATGAAGTGATGACATTTTATATCCAAAAGGTCAAAGGTCAGCTTTACTATGACATCATAATATTCTGCTGAAACACTTTTCTGGCCATTATTCAACATCATAACTCAGGAACAGAAGGGAAGGCATTTGGTCAGATACTGAAGTGGTGACACTAATCTTAGTTGCCCAACTTGAAACTGTGCTAATGGTATAGCTCTTCTGTGCTGCTAAGGGGAAGATGTGTCTGAGGCATCTGTGTTTTCACAGACATGAATGTAAATAGTAACTGCAATTTGGCAGGTTCGCAGAGGCATACAACACAAGGTGGTAATTCTAGTAATTCTAGTTTTCCCCATTATATAAGCAGAATGTGGTTGAAATGCAGTGGAAGGGTTTGTGATTATAACTGCGTAATGCCTGAGGGTGGAGAACTAGTAATGTATACTTTTATAGTGATTATTTAATGCAGCGAAGTTCATACATGGTGGAAGTTAAGAGGTACACACACCGCACACACTTTGGCGATATGTGTATCTGTGAGTGTATGTGCATGTGTGTGCTGTTTGGTCCAATTTTAATGACACCTGCTGTACAGTTTTGTTTTAGGCAATGTATTTGTGACTTGGTATTACTTACTGGTAATCCCCATACAGTGAGAAATTGTGAAATGTGTGATTGTCAAGGGGCCTGGAAGTAAAAGCCCTCTTCATTTTCCCTCATCAACAATATTTTGTGTCCAGCTGCTTGATCACTTCCATGGCTTGGATAGGCATAAAAACTCATCAGTACAACAAGACTTGTCAGAATTCTGTAAATACATCCAGCAGTTTTACTGCTCACTATGGTGCTACATATCGTTCCACATTGTTATGGAGAAGTTTTCTGAATTGGCTAAAGCTGTAGCTTGAGTCTGTCGTAGCAATGGCCACTGAAGCTCTGGTTAGGTACTGGGGACCTTAGTGGTTTACAGGTTCAGAACCCGTTGCCATTCAGTATGCATAAAATGAATTCACATCCCATCTGTTGTTGTGGCGCTGGTTGTTGAGATTATTTAATAATAAAAAAAGGTGTTATGTTAGACTAAGGGCCTGTGTTCACATAGCATTTTTCTTCAGCAGCAAAAAGGGATTGCAGCGCGCTGAGGAGTGCTTTATCCCAGCGCTTCATAAAATAGCTTTCCCAGTCCCTTTTCTAAATGGTGCGCTGTGTGTGGATTTTGTTTCTATGACAACAATTTTTCGACATTAATGTTTGCTAGGTAGCTAAGGTGACGCTGCGTTAACAGAGGGTTGATAACACAGTTATCAAAAACCTTACAGCAGTACAGTGATAAAAACACAACACTCACCAGCAACCACTCGGAGTGGCTGCACAAAAAAGGTGGTGTGTTCTCTACGCTCTTTCCTCATTATGAACCATTGAAAAAAAGACACCAGCGCTGAGAAAAAAAAAATGCTCTGCGGACACAGGTCCTAACTAATTAAATAAAAATAATCTGACATTCAATTGTGAAAATAAAAGAGAGAGAGAGATATCTACATTCTTTAAGTAATGTTTTGTGGTATAGGTCATTATTGTATTTGTTTATTTTGTAATGTCTAGGTATGCAGCTGAGATATTTTTAAGGACATGCTTATGTTGAAGTAGTTATGTATCTCGTTGTATTGGTTGGCCCTTTTATGGACATGGTGTGCAAAAAAGGATGGTTCAAACCTATGTTTTCTTTTAAAAGGGATAGTTAAACATCACTTTTGGCCAATTTTGACAGCCCTAGTGATATACAGGCCAGTTCATTTGCAGATGTGAACATGAAGAGGAATGAAAAAACACAATATTTGTATTTTTTTTATTATTATTATTTTTTTTTTTACTGAGGCTCCATGTGGAACGACACAAAAATACCTATAAAGAGAGATGCTGCACAACCTTCAGTGATGTGTTTTGGAATCATTACATTTACACATTGAGTTTCTTTAGTGGCCAGTTGTAGTTAGGAAGTGGGGCAGGATGTTGGTGGGGGGGTGGCTTATGTTAAGGTCACACTACATGTTGAGTCCTTAGATCTCTAAACTTTTCACATTACACATCTCATCTTGTAATCGGGAGTCTTGAGGTCGTTGTGGTTTTCACACAACATGACTGACCTGCGACAGGGGTTGCACACTTCAAAATCTTTCTTCTGTGTAGGGATCCACAACCTGGTGTTGGGGGGGATGCTTACAGGAAATAATCATTGTCAATAAGTGACAAAGTAGCATTCTGAATAAGTTATCAGGCTAATAGCTTACTTAAATAATGCGTGCAGTAGTCCACCTTCCACCTTCTCTTCCCGTCTCTGTCATTTTCTTTCTCTCTGTCTCAACTACACCTTGGAAAGCACCGCAGGGCCTCTTGTCTCTGTCTTCAACCTGTACCATGCATTCTGTTTGGCTTTAGCTTGCCAACAAAGTCCCAGACAAGTCCAAATACATGGCATGCCAGATATCTGGGGAGTGTCTGCGATGCATCAGGAAACCTCTCAACTTCCGTCTTTGTGACAGACACATAGTGACCAAGTGCCAATTTATTTTTTTATTTTTCTGAATAGATTTATTGTACTGCTTGAATTATCTTAAGGCTAAATATAGACTGAGGTTTATATACTGTAGATTATTCAGCTATTGGCTGAATAAATTTGAATTTTTTCCCCCATTCAAGCTTTTGTTATGACTTTAACCAAATTAGCTAATTTTCTCAACAAATAAAAACTTAGGGCATCATAATAATTTGAAAGGTGCAATGAAATTGTTTTTTTTTTCACATTTCAATTTTAACTAATGCTAACCAAACATTTTCAAGAAACTAAACTGTAAATTTCGACCACTATTTAATTTCCTTAATGTGGTTGGGATATCTGTGCTGTGGGCAGCTATGAGTTGTTGAGCTATTGGTAAAACACAAGTGGCCTTTTATAGGATATAATTGGCATTTTGAAAGGTGTTGCATATGCGGCTTGATGCATTACTGGTTGTGTTAACAATCAGTTAATTAAATTGGACCATCAAAATTAGTCTGTGGAACCATGGGAGGAGATGTTTTCAGTTAAATCAGCTTTTTCCTGAGGAGACAATTGCTATTCTATTGTGAACACAACAACCAATCTGGGACTTAGGTTTATTAATTGAATGTTATTCATTTGACCTTTCATTAAAGTTTATTCAGTTTTAGAAGACAGACAGGGATGCAAAATTAGAGACATGGCAACAGGCCCTCTCTTGTTTTAAGCAGAGGGGGGGTGGGGGTGGTTGGGTTTTGTCTGTCCACTAACAACAGTAGACCAAGGATGAGGAGCAGTCATGCAGCAAACATGCCCCACTTGGACTGACATACAATCATAATGTCTCTCACACATAGACAGTCAGTGCACTCAAATACACCTTGAGTCAGTAGGTCAGTGAGGCGTGTAGGAGCTTACAAAGTGCAGCAGAGAGAAGATCGGGTGTGAGAGAATTGGAAGATTTCCAAATCAGTGTGGGGTAGTGGAGAGTAGAGGCTGACCTCTGAGGATTAGACCTCATAGTCTTGGTTAAATATTGCGTGTACTATTTTGGGGACTCTTGCTCTTTCTTAACTATACTCTTTCATAATCTTTATGTGAGTGTTTGCATTTCTCCTTGTTGCAGGTTGCTTGGACGTTGTAACTAACCTGGCATGTGTCAACAAGCAGGGTTCCTCTGAAAAAGTGACTACAACACTGTTACACCCAGCTCTTATAGTTAAATGCTCAAATGAGCATCTGTGATGGATCAAAAAAGGTCATCTAATTTTTTTCTGAATGTTTTGCTTTTCAGCTCAAGGCAATGTAAACTCCCCAAAAATGGGAGGGAAGGTATTTTTTTAACTTAAGAACCCTGTTCACCACACAGCTTTGTGTGTGTGCATTACGTCAGGGTGGTTGGTCATTTCCTGCTCAGGCTCTATTCATAGGAAAGTTTTCAGCTGTGGCTGGGTGTGCCGGCCCATGTACTGCTTCCTCCTGTGCGATATCATGAGTACACTCTGTGTGTAACCATGGCAACATTGTAAGCAATACAATGACAAGCACACTGCTCTGTGACTCCACAACTTTTAATGTTCAGTGTTCAGAGGTTTTCATATATAAGGTCTTAATATTGTACCCATCTTTCTTCAAAACATACACTGTAGGCATGATATGCAGTCTTTCACACTTCCATTACCCTCCATCTTCACCTTATTTTCCCTCCATTGCCACACACCATACACTCAGCACCTCATCTGCCCCCTCCACACATTCATGTCCGCTTCATATCCCTCTCTTTCACCTATACTCCCCACACCCACCTAACTCTGTCTCCCAGACCTATTCACATGGTATTAATATCCAGAAATGTTACAACCCCAATGCCGTATGTAACCCATTACAAATAAGAGAACACTAACAGAATTATGAGTGCAGTAACCCCACATCCATCTTAACAGACAGGTCATTTGTTTTCTTTGTATTTCTATGAATACTCTGTGAAGGCATAAGATTATAGTGATTTCTATGGTATTATTTTATGCTTTATACATTTGATAGGAGGAGACAAAAGGTTTTGAGTTTTGTTAGAGCCTTTATATAAACCGTTAAAAGCATCGACAGATTGGCAATTGCCTTTTTATTGCGTTTCTTTCTTAACTACATTTCTGTCATGTTGCAGTTCATCTTCTTTTAGCAAAGCAAGAGAAGCCAGTCCCCAGCTGATACTCAGGATTTCTTTGAAAGTACTGGACAATGGATGTTTATGTGTGTGAAGCTAAAGAGTAAGACCAAATGACAACCAAGTGAAACTACACGCAAGGCTGAGAAACAATCAGAACTATTCAAATGTGGTACAGTAATAGACAAGGCTTGACACTAATTCTTGCCTGGAGATCTTTGATAAGTGACTAATGCTGACAAACAAACATATGGAAATCCAGCTTAAGTTTTACTTTTAAAACCTCCAGTCCTTTCATTTGAACATGGTTGATTGCTCAGGCCTTTTCCTAGTGCTTCAGTACTTCCAGGATAGTTTACCATCCGGTAGCTATAATCCGACTTTGATAGAAAATGTAAATTCTCCCAACTCTACTAGTGCCTTACAGACTTTAATTGGTCAGCATCATAGCTGATCTCACCCTTCCTGTGCTGGCATGACCATACAGTTTAGTTTGTTCAAGCCATGGCTGTATAGGCCTATTTGATTAATAGAAACCTTGCTGGATATATTCAGAGCTTAAACAAACTTGCCTTGCATTATTATATACCATAAAACATTGTTTTATATATTTTTTTTTTACGATGATGAACATTCCAATATACAAATATCTGTGGACACACCAGTGTTGATATCTCTCAGGGATGAAGATAATACAGGGTATGAGATTAGGGCTGTGATGATAACCAAATCACCACAGTGCCAGGGTCATCTGACATTACTGCAATGAGGTCATCACCGTCATCACTGCATTCTTTTTTTTGTTTGTTTTTGAGGTAATATAATAAGTTAATTAAAAATCGTGCTACTTTGGCTCTGATGCAGCCCCACTGTCTGCATTCAGCACTCGGTAGCCGCCCTCAGTGCCCCTCCCACAGCACTATCTGATTGGTTACACATCAGGGGTAATAGCCTGTCAACACCGACAGCTGCCATGCCACAGGTGGAGCTGCTCTGGTGAGTGAGCGGACTTGGACCTGTGTGTCAGACTTAAGATGGCAGATATTACTTAAGTTTCAAGAAACATCACAATCTCTTATACTGTAAACTGCCATAATGAGGTGATGTGTTGTTTTTTCACTGCGGTAAGAAAATAATCTATACCGTCAGAGCCTATAAAAGATTGACATAACACAATAATGATGGGATGTTATTCACTTAATTTTTAAATCTAGCCCCAAGACACATACAGAATATGTCACATCCTTATCACATTTGCAGTATCTGTCAGAAAAACCACATTTCCCCCCCTAACGTGCAGCCCAGCCATTACCTTAGTGTGCATCAATCAAATGATCATCTGACAGAACTGTCGGTGCTTCACTCATTTGCCTGAAAGTGGCCACTCTGCTTTCTGCCAGTCTGCATTTACTTAGTTTTTATTCTTGCTCTGATTTACATAATCTCACACCACTCTTAGGACCTGCTTCTTAAATATGTATGCACAGACAGGTGCAGGTACGCACACACAGAGAGAAACATCAGCAACGCTGTGTGACTGTCTCATTATATCGCTGTCACAAGCCAAATGCATCTGCTGATTTTGCGGTCTCTTCAGCTGTCTAGTTGTAGAGACAGACATAGAAGACAGACAGGGCCCATTTCCTATCCTCCTTATTTTTGTGCTGCTTTCAAGGCTGTGTAATAACGCTCCCTTTGGAGTGTTTATATGTATTGTATGTGCGGCTGTTTGTGTGGGTGTTTTGTAAAGGGCTTTGCATTGGGACACTGGAGGGGGTTTTTCCCACACAGAAAATTACAAAGCAGCAATCAGTGCACCACTCTTGATTTCTTACTTTTGTAAACCTCATTTGCAATTGTGCAGTTTTAATTTTCGTTTAAACCTTTTAGCCCTTATTAAAACGATCATGCATATTACAAGTTAACCAGCTTAATGTTGGGGAAGCTTTTGTTGGGATTTAGACCTCCAATTACCAGTTTCCTGTAGGAAACCCAAGTAATATTGGACAAGTCTATAGACAATACAGTACAGTTGAACATGCCTATCCTGAAAATAACGATAACATTGAATTAAAAACAAAACACTAATGCTCCGAGGCCCCAGTGGTGGTGGATTAAACTCTATCTCTTTTAGTAACCTTGGATGCTGTGACACAGCCATTTGGTTGAACCTAGCTACTGTTACAAGCCTGCTGCTGTCTCAACCCACCTATGGGCACTATGTGAAAGTTGCTTACTCTGGTGAGGTGTTGGTGGCTTGATGTTCACCCAAACTGTAGTAAGAGGGAGCCTGTCGCATGCACCACTTCATCTAATCAGCTCATTGTGGCTGATTAGATGAATCGGCTCATTCAGCTGGCAGCTTGTTCTTGTGGAGCCCTCTGCGTTATAATTGAGGAGCTTTTGGGTTTGGTATTTGGACAAAGTCAGCGAAAAACTTTCAGAGCTCAAGAGGAGGGAGCTCTCATTATTCAATTATGTCGAATACTTTTACGTAATAATTATGTAATCATTAGGTCTATAAGGTGTCTCAGAATGGTAAAAAAAAAAGGCCAGTCGCAGTTTCACAGATCCCAAAGAGATGTCTTTGAGAAGCTGGGAAAAGCACATGGTCGACAGTTTTTCTTGCTAAATGATTTAATTCATCCTCAAAGTACTTGTGATTAATTTTGTGGCCGATCGCCAGTCATTATTCAATTAATCGAGTAGCTATTTATTTTAGAGTTGGAATAAAATTGATTGTACTCCTGCTGTGACAAAAGTGGTCATCTGTAGATTAATTGCCAAAATTAGTGACAATTACTTTTTATTTTTATTTATCATAGTTAGATTATGTCCTTGTGTTCCACTTGTGTGACTAGTTTTCTTCTTGTCATTCACAAGTGTGCTGGTATACTGCTACAAAGGTTACTCAGTTCTTTCTGTCAATTTTAATAGCATCAGTTTGTCAAGGCATAGCCTTTCACACCACAGGCTGAGTAGATTATTTTTCAGTGTTGTTTCAAGATCAGTGTAGCCGACACACACATTCATGCAGATTTTTATGTTGGCGTTATACTTCTGAGAATAGCATGCATAACCAAGTCTTGGGAACAATTCTGTGTTGTAGTGTATGGACTGTCAGAAGATCATATGATTATGTCACGTAATCATTTTACAAAACCTTTGTTTATCGTAATGATTCTTGGCTGATTGTAATTAAAAGATAACACTAAAGCAATTTAATGTAAGAGTTTAAAGAGTTTTGTCTTGTGCAATGCTTAACAATGAAAAACAGTTGATTGCACTGAATAACAATTAGGTTATTTGATACATAATTTTGCATTCATTGCCATATTGTGATATGCTTTGTATCTGAAAAATATTTGTATAGTATTTTGGTATGAATTTCAGCTATATCTCCCAGCTGTGTGAATAACCAATTAGGACTTGGATCATAGCTGGCACTGTCTCTCATTCATTTAACAGAGGCTTTGTTGGTACTCAGAGCAGAAAGTGGTTCAGAAGCGGTTCACTGTTGCCTTTATGGTTCCCCTCAGACAGAAAGACAGTACTTATAGGCCCATTTCACCCCCTTAAAGACAATCCTTGCTCAAACACCGTGGCTTATTTTGTATATGAGTGCATATAACTGTACTTGTGGGTTAAAAAGCGGAACTTTCCGAATTCACAAATGGTTTTTGTCTCTTCCTCCACCCTCTATCTCTATGACTGTCTTCCTGACACTCGTGTATTCAGTTTCCCGTGCGATTACCCAGAATCCACTCTGCCTACTGTCAGCTGTATATTTCCGTTTTGTGGGCGAAGTAGCACCACAACATTTGTGTGTCTATGTGTGTGTTTTTTTTTGCCCAAGTCTGTGTCTGTGTGCATAGGTTGAGGGTCTGTTATTTCATGGCAGCTGTGTAAGCGGAAACATCCTTCTCTTGACTAGTCTCCCCATGATCAGACTGCCTTTTTTCTCTGTCTTTCTTTCTTCCTCCTCTTTACCTATTCTCCTGCTACAGAAAAATGTCCAATGAACTCGTCCATTTGTGGCTGCCCATGTTATTGTGTTCTTATGACGTCCCTTGACAAGGGCACAGGAAGTCCTTAAGACTACACTAATGTTGTTACAAAATACATACAGTAAATGTTTAATGAGAAAATACTCCATACCTTTTTCAACAGGTACAACAGGCCAATTATCTACATTGAACATCTAGAAAAAGATGTAAAACGATGAAACAATAAGCTGTATTGGCTTCATGTACCCCTAATTCAGTGCCGTGTAAAAGCAGCAGGTGACTAAAAGATTAAACAATATGCAACACAACTGGAACAAAAGCTTGCAAGCTGTGGAGCTCACTGTAGCCTCGACTCATTTCACCTCTCAAGTTCATTCATTTGATCTGATTTATTTGGATGTGAATGCGGTTAGTCAGGCTTAAGCACGCACACACGCACACACACACCCACCCACACACACAAACACACACACGGATCTTGGGAAAACTACTGAAGGAAAGAATTATTAGCAAATTTTAGGTCCTGAATTATTTCTGTAATACTGATGAAAGTGCAAGGCTCAGCTGTGAGGCAAATATTAGAGAAAGCTTGATATCTGTTATATTACTCAATATACAATCTGACACTACTTTGTCCTGCTGCAGTATGTTTCAGTCTAAGGTTTTGAGGTGGTGGTGTTGTGTTTGTGTGCATTGTGCATCATGCATTTAACATTTTGATTGCTGCTACAGAACTGTAAATCATGAGGCAAAACATTGATTGTCTTTACATTGTCCTGTCAGATTTATTAATGGGAAACATGTCTTACCTACTGAGTGGCCTTTTCTTGATGGGAGCTTTTATTATTCTAATGTGAGTTGTAATTATACTAATGAAAGACTATTTAATGTCGCAGTGTGTGCTCCCTTTGGAACTTTTTAGGGAATGTGCGTGAAGATGTTGTTTGTCTTACAGCAGTTGGAAGCATCACTGCTGGGTCTCCTCGGGGGGGCATTATTGGGTGTAGCCTGACACCTAGTAGGCAAGACATGTACATTCATACCAGCACACTCAACAAGAGACAAACCAAACTTATCACAGTGTATTACAATTGAATTCTGTTTGTCCCACAGTTATTTTGCTCTGTGGTATTTCAGATGAACTGTAAATCACTTGACACTTATTTTGTTTTAGAACTTAGAGGCATTGAGCAACATGTGGAGGTCAAAGAGACAGGAAAAAAAGACAGGCTCACTCTCATAGTCAACAAGTACATGGAGCTTTCTCTAGAAATACAAAGAACAGAATGAAAAATCCAAGGTACAAATAATGTACTGTGGTCACCAGATATATTGTTGAGTAGATGGTGTCACTTTATGCTGTTGAAAAGGTGTTTTTCACAATCACATTTAACCAGTTTTATTGACCTGAAGGAAAAGTAATTGCATTAAGAGAAAAATATTCTCAACTTTTGTCGTGTCTTGAAAACGGCCTTTAAGAACTGCATAGTTGTCCTTAAAAGCACTAAATTTGATGCTGTTTGTGATATTACATGCACAACATGATAATAACATATAACATAATAACATATACTACTGATAGATGGGATGAAGATGCAGCAATGCAGGAAAAGCCTGTTATTGCTTTGTAATTTTTTCACTTATTCTACTTTAATTGTGAAAGAAACTTTTCCTGCTTTTACCCCATACCTCAATGACTAATATTGTTACATTTTAGTGTTTTTATTGTAATATATTATTTAAATTTTAGTAACTTTTGAAATCTAGACTGCTGAATATTCTGAGACAGAGTAGGGAGACTAGTGCACCACAGGAGAAGGGAAACATTTGTCAGTAGCAGTGCATTCAGTCTGTTTGTGTGTGCGTGATCCCTCAATGAGGGGACTTGGGGTTTGATCTTGTGACCCTTTGACCCTCACGCTCTCCTGCAGCTGAGCCTCAAGTTATATGCGACTTGATGTCTTGTGAGTTGTTGTGACTTTTGCTCCCCTGTCAAAATACATGGAAAACAACTTGCCTTTAATTTACAAGGCAAATTTGCAGTCAAGAACAAACTGTTGATATTGTCCTCAATTTTTAATGGAATTAAAAAAAAAATCACTTCCATTTTCCCTTCCCCTTTTGTTAGTTTTGACTATTCTAATTTGAGACATTACCATGTTACTTGCTGTGAATGACTTTGTCAGGACATGTGTTTGTCCAGTTTGAAAGTGGTGCTACCAATAATGGCTTTCCGAGGGGACATTATTGAATGTAGCCTGACATCTAGTGGCCAAGACATGCAAGTGTATTTCATTTATATTGGTGCCTCTTTCCCCTCTTCAATAATGTATGGATGTCTCTCTGCTTTTGACTGTTTGACTATTGATCTGATACTAATAGGTCACACATGTAATTACTTCCTTCCAGGTGTCTTGATTACCTCAACTTTGAGTCCAGCTCCTTTAACTTTAGCTCTGTGTAGATATGTTTTAGTGACTACATTGGGTAATAACACTGATTTATTTGTAGTGAGCCCCTTTTTCCTGCTATAAATCACTCATGAACTCTATAGACAGTTTCCTGGATCCGTTTCCTGTCATAAATGATTTCTGCCTAATTGATTCTTTTTCTTTCTCTCCCTCCATCTGCCTCCCTCTTGTCACCGCTGATCCCTGCCGTCTGTTTGATTTTTTTCCTACCCTTCCATTCCATTTTTCTCCCTTCCATCCATTCATCCTTTACAGAAACTCAAACGCCTGATTCCTGATGAGGTAGGTTTGTTACTGCTTTCAGCCGTCACCTGTGCACTTGACTTTCTGTCATATTGATCTTCGATAAACCAACTCACCTTTGTCTATTAAATGTCACGTCACCGTCTGTCACACAAGCCTAATCCACCATAACACGTTTTTAAGTATGTGTGTGTTGTCCTGTGCTGTGCTCACATTGGATGTGCATGCTTTGAAGATGCACGCTGATTGCATGAAATGCTTGGCACATGGACTAGTGATGCCCTCATGTGTCTGCCACATGAGGATGCCAGACTCATACACAATGACTCACTCGCATTTTTGAATGATTATGGAGGGTCACTATGTCAAAAATGTGCCAAGATTACATGTATCCAAAAGTTGATGTTCTTTTTTATTTGGCAGTAAATTATACAAAACACAAGTTTTGGCAATTTACCACATAAAGTCATCAAAACCAGAGGGAAGGAAATCCCCTATTGTTTGTTAAAACTGAGTCTTATGCTCTGTGCCTGCCAGTGTTGATTGCATGTTGACTTTGTGTGGCAGTGCTTGTTGGCAAAAACCTCTGACGTCTGTAATCCCTAATCATCATCTCACAGTGTTGAAAGGTTTCTACTGTTGTAGAAAATATGATATCCCGAAATGACGAGAAAAATAGCCCTTGTGATTTTTTTTTTTAAGAAAGTAGACCTGAATTCAAACTGTGAGTTGATTAGGGATTTTTACCTTTATTGTGGCCTTACAGTGATGGTCACACTTTGCAGTTTTTCTCCCTGACCTCCTTCCTCTAACCTGTGTCATATTGTCTGCTAATCCAGTTGGAGCGTTTCACCAGCATGAGGATGAAAAAGGACAAGGAGAAGCCTGGCCATGTGCCAGGTCAGCGACACTCTTCAGCTGCCAGCTATGAGATCAACGCTCAGAGTGCCATGCTGCACGATCATCCTGATGAATACGTCCTGGAACTCTTCGAACAGATGCTGGTGAGAAGGACAGTAAAAGTGTGTGCATGTGTTGTGAGTGAAATATTCAGCTTTTGGAGCTGTTTAGTGTCTCCTCTAAACAGCCATGGAAACTCTTACTTGGTATTTTCCGCTCTAGGGCTGCAACTAATGATTATTTTCATTGTCAAATAATCTGTCAGTTCTTTCTTCAAATAATTGATGAGTTGTTTGGTCTTTGAAAAGTCCGAAAATGGTGCAGAATGTCAAGCAGTGTTTCATAAAGCCCAAAATGATGTCTTCAGATGTCTTGTCTTGTCCACTACCCAAAGATATTCAGTGTACTGTCATAGACGAGTAAAGAAACCAGAAAATACTCACTTTTTAGAAGCTGGAATCAGAAGGGTTTGCCTTTTTAATTTTTACTCAAACAGATTAATTGATTATCAAATTAGGTGATGAATAATTTGACCAATAGTTGACAGCAAATTGATTAATTGATTAATAGTTGCAGCTTTATTCCACCTTTAAATACTTAATCAGCCTCTGATTAAATACAGGCGGCACAGTGGAGTGCAGTGGTTAGCATTGTCGTGTCACAGCAAGGGGATTCCTGGTTCGGACCCAGGGTGGGGGAGCCCCTCTGTGTGGAGTTTGCATGTTCTCCCTGTGTCAGTGTGGGTTTTCTCTGGGTACTCCAGCTTCCTCCCACAGTCCAAAGACATGCAGGTTAATTGGTGACTCTAAATTGGCTATAGGTGGGAATGTGAGTGTGAATGGTTGTCTGTCTCTATGTGTCAGCCCTGGGTGTACCCTGCCTCTCGCCCAGTGTTAGCTGGGATAGGCCCCAGCCCCCTCGACCCCCAACAGGAAAGCAGTTATGGAAAATGAATTAATTGATTAATAAATACACTTGATGTAGAATTACCAATACAGTTTTAAAAGGACAAAAAAAACAACCACAATTGTGAAAGAGTTTATTCCTTCTCTGTGTTTACTCCAAATATGTATGCTTTGACAAAATGTGACAAACGACCTCACAGCACATCTCTTGAAACCGCAATGTTTGAAATTCTATATTAAGAGTTTTTCTAAGTAATGTCATATTATCTAATAATTCTGCTCAGTGTCTTAACACATCAAAACCACTCCAGCTCAAACTTTTAAACTGAGCATCTGTCAGCATCTCACTGGGGGCTTTACTTCCAATTTAGGAGAGACTAGTTGAAATATCCCAAGGTAATTCTTCGCAGATATAAATACAATATGATTTCCATATTGGTGTGTATTCTCTGTTTATTAATGCTTGAGTCTACAGTTTTTTCATCACGCTATCTCCTTGTCTCAAAACACTTTGTTTTCCCCTCTAATCCTACTTCTTTCTGTTTCTCCTTTCCTCCTTCCTCTTGTCTCTCTGCAGGTGGATATGAACCTGAACGAGGAGAAGCAGCAGCCTCTAAGGGAAAAAGACATTATGATCAAACGAGAGATGGTCTCCCAGTACCTCCACACGTCTAAAGCTGTCAGTACCAAAATAAATGTTGCTAATACAGTATGCTGCAGGGAATTTGCAGCTTCATGCGAGGCCTTTTTACAGCACTGGCTAAAATCAGCACAAGTTACAAAGTGTTTTCTTCTTTACATGCCATATTGTCTAGTAAGCTAAACTCATAGTGCTATAGTACATATGGATTTTGATACATTCACTTTTAAAACTAATTGAATGAAGCCAGACTAAAGTGTTTAAAAAGCCAATTTAAAAAGTGATTACATCATACAGTGACACTATTATCTTAGAATAATTGCTCATACAAATGTGCAGACAAAGGCCTTTCCTTGACTGTCTGTGTTCAGGGATTGCTGTTTTATGCAGTTTAAGTGTTCTTACTCAAGCCAAGACCGGATCGTTATAGACGTTATACAAATGCATTCACTGGTGAATGTAGAGTAAATGAAATTTTACAACCATCATTGGGAGGACCAGCCACCCTTCTAGTAGTTGGGTGAATAAAAGCAGCAGGTGTAATATAATCAAATATATGAAAGCGAGTAGCTCAAAGGACCTACATAACCAAGCACAGATGGTTGCTAGCACAGTTCATTTAACTGTGAAACAAGCCTATTAAGAGAAAATCCTACACACAGTAGCCTTTAATTCTGCAAATCAAAATTTCAAATTAAGCTTGACTGTCTCCCTTGGTGCCCTGTCGTTGTGCTTTCTTGTGGAAATAACACCAATTACAGCGTGTAAGAAGACAAATATAAATGCAGAACACAAAGTGATGCTGTGTTTGTGTGCTCACTTTGTCTGTTTGGGTTTGTCGATTAGGGTCAAAACCAGAAGGAGAGCTCCAAATCAGCCTTGATGTACATCCAGGAGTTAAAGTCAGACTACCGAGACACACAGCTGCTGAGCTGTCTGGAATCTCTGCGAGTCTCACTCAATAACAACCCTGTCAGGTAATACACACATATAGTTACATACAGTTAATGGGTGTAATGGTGCAGAGAGGTCATGGTTCACCTCATACCCCGCTTTAGGAGTCACAGTTTGGTGTAGTGTGGAAAAAGCATGTGCATATGTTGCTTTTCATTTAATTTAAACAGACATTAGTGCAAGTCTCAACAACAAACAATATCCTCATGCTGGGAACTGATGTAACAGTTTGCACCAAGACAACTTCAGTAAACTATTTTATCATATAAATGGGCAACATGTCAAACATTTCTGTATGACACTGTACAAACACTGAACAAACATGTTTCCAAAGTGCAACAGGTCACAATAGGCTATAAAACTGAAAAGCAGCTCCTGTGCTATTAACTTAAAAGACAAAATAAATAGAATAATAAAAAATATAACTTGTACATTAGGAGGAGTGTTTCAATAAGTTCCACCTTGGCTGTATGCCAGTGTAAATGCCAATTGCCTAAGTAATTGTATTATACCGTTCTGCTTTCGTGTCGAAAGGTTACTTTGGTTCCATATTACACGCATCAATCTAAATACTGTGTATTCTGTGTGTGGCTGCATGCACCGAACCTTGACCCCTGTGCTGTGACACTTCGACATGAATACACTAACTATTATAGCCCCAATACATACGCTGTCTATAAAAATAAAACACTGAACCCGATAAATTCAAAATGTGCTCTAAATGAAATGTTTGAACCTCCTGGTGTGGAGTCCAGACCTCAATCCAACTGGGACATTGTGGTGAGGCTTTTTAAGCCCAGTTCAGACCAAAGATTCACAGCAAGACAAAACAATTTTAGAGTTAGCAGGGAGAAGTTGCAGCGGTATGAACTGGCCTGTCTCAGTTAAGCTCAAGCTGGCTGATGATGTCACTTGCGACTCAGCTTGTCAAGTCGCCAGTGTCTGGTTTAAGGACATAAGCTGCGTCATTTGTTTACACAGCCAATCAGCTTGTAACAAAGTCAGCTGGTTAAGTCAGGTACAAACTGTCAGCAGATGGCCTGTTGGCTTGCTGTGGCATTCTCTGTCAACAGCCCTCCATCCATCTGAGTCTATTGTTATTTACATCCCTGTGGCTGTCACATATCTTGGTCTCCGTCCTCATGGTTAGTTGATGTCATATGGTGGGTAGCTGCTGCTGCTGGTTGTATGTGCGCATGTCACACACATACTCAAAGGAAACACAAAGAGTCATTGTAATGGAGACGAAGCAACGCATCGTCTAGTTGCGTTAATGTAAGCTGTCAGGTTTTCAGAGCGTTGCAATTGGGTGCTTTGCAGGTAGTCTCAAAATCTTTGGTCTGAGCTGGGCTATAAAGAGACTGATCTTTCATGATCACCATGTAACAAAGCTTAAGCCATTTTGCAAAGAAAAATTTCAAACACAGCAGTGTCCTGATGTGCAAAGGTGATATAGACTTATTTAAATATGCTTCAATTGCTGCTAGAAAAGCTTTTATGGATTACTAACCGAATGGAGACAAATTCTAATGCAGTCCTGAACACAGGTGATCTCCATTCAACCTATTGTATTATGTGACTTCCAAGTACAGTCCATACTTGACCACTAATTGTATTTGGCACTTCTGCTGTTAACAGGCTCACTCAGTATTTTTTTCACCATATAGGTTCCAGAGTTTGACCTTCAGATAAAAGAGGTGTTTCTTGACTGTTGGAATTGAACACATTGGACGGTTACTACTTTATTTCAAATGTCACATCATCAGAAAACGTACATAATTTATGTTTAGTCATCTGGTCGTAGTCTGTTTTCCAAAAAACATGTAATTCGGTTTGGGATGGTGATCTGAATTTTTGGACACTAGATCATAGATTGTCCCTGTATAAGAGGATGGAGAGCCCATATGCTACAGCATCAGCTACAAACACAAAATCACAAGTAATAATTGTGCTGTTTTATAATCGTTAGAGCCAACAACACCCACAAGAGTGAATATTCCTCATGTTTTAATTAAGGCAAAAAACGACTAGTCATTATAAAACAACCCACCAGATTTTTTCAACATTGTGAAATTTATGTGAACACCAGAACTACAAGTAGGTGATGCTAGTCCTCTAGGAATAAAACATAGCTTGTTAGTTGGGCTGTGTGCAGAATGTTATTGAAACATGCAGCCATTGTCAACAGTAAAGTGCATACCTCTTAATCAATAAGTTAAAAGATGTACCGAGAAAAAAAAAAAGAATTCAAAGTGAGAGGGAAATTACATCGTACACAAAATATTCTAAGAGATTAGCAAAGTGAAAAAAGCATGTGATAAAATGTTCAAATGTCTAATGCACAGTGGACTAATCATGGTGTGTCACTTCAGCTGGGTGCAGAACTTTGGAGATGAGGGACTGGCTCTGCTGCTGAATCTGCTTAGAAAACTGCAGGAGGACAAAGACGAGTTCCCGTAAGTAATTTAAATCACAGAATAGGCAGTTGTAGCCTTTAGTAATGTGTTTTTAATGTCCTTCTGTTTCTGTCTTCCCTCTCATTCCCCAACTAGAATGATGGGAGTGAAATGTCAACACGAGATCATTCGCTGCCTAAAAGCCTTTATGAACAACAAGGTAAGAAAACTGACTTTTTTTATGTGCATCAAAATATAATTTCTTTGGTGTGATTACACATAATTGCTGCATGTAGTTGTAAGTAATAGAATGAGTAATAAAATAATGTATATACATTTTATGTCCTTGTTGTAGTGTAGCAATTCTTCCTCTAGAGGGATCATGAATATAATGTGACAAACTGGTCAGTTCATTACAATAGATGCTGTCAATGCAAATCTTTGAGAGTGCTTTAAGTTTTTAGTGCAGTGAAACCCTAGGTAATTAGTATAAATGTTTTCAGAATCTGTCTTAATTATTACACATCAGTAATTCAGCATAATTGGTGTGGTGCCTGCAAGAGGCTTATTGATTTTGAGTCTTCTGACATTCACTCTAAATTTGAACCATGAAAACCGGGGCTTTGCTTGCTGCAGAAAATAAACCGTAATGGACTTTACCTCATTTTGCTTTCTCTCTTCCTATTTTCTCTCTCTCCCCTTTAGTATGGTCTAAAATCCATGCTGGAGTCAGATGAGGGAATTCCTCTGCTGGTCAGAGCCATCAACCCTAGGGTGCCTCATATGATGGTGGATGCTGTCAAGCTGCTCTCTGCCATTTCAATTTTGGAACATCCTGAGAACCTGTAAGCATTAGTAAAATGCTGACACCAGTTGAACACACAGCAATTATGGCCTTGGGCAGCCAATTCTTCCACACAGTTAAAGTCTGGAGCATACGTCTAATATGCAGTGTTACACAAAGTTATATTCTTGGACTGCTCTATTGGCAACTACTAGAAACTTCGCATTGGCATCAGTGATTGAACAACTACGTATCATATGTTTTTTTTCCTTTTGTACCTGTAGGTGTCAAATAAAGCGACAGAATTTGCTTTTTAATTCTGCTTTTTTATGTGTTGTTTTTAACAACATGTAGTAACATTTTATATGATGTGTATAACGGTCTGTTTTTGCAGTCATGAGCGTGTTTTGGAGGCCATTACAGAGGAGGCAGAGAAACGGGACATCGAGAGGTTCCAGCCTCTGCTTGCCGGCATGAAAAATCACAACATTGCTCTTAAGGTGCACATGCACACACATATGTTAACACTTTTGAATCTCCATGTTTGTTTTTGTTAACAAATGACATAACCCAGTCGCATATGATAGGCAGAACTACTAGATGCAATCTGCACTGTAAAAGTATTACTTGGTTTACAAATATTGTATCTTGTATTACAGTTATTATGTATCCAGTTAGTCTAAATCGTAAAGCTGACTTCTCGATGTGTTTCTTTTGGCAGGGTGGCTGCATGCAGCTAATCAACGCCTTGATCAGCCGGGGAGAAGAGTTGGACTTTAGGATCCATATTCGCTCTGAACTGCTAAGATTGGGACTCAGAGACCTGCTGACGGTACAGAAAACACTCTCTTTTGATCTTCTCTCAAAGCGACTCTAACAACACACATTTGCAAATCCTTACTCTTCGTGTCTCTCTCACTCTTGATGCCTCTGTCTTGCTGACTGGCTGAGACACGCTCATATGCTGTGAAAACTTTCTCTCAACTGTCCAAACTCAATGTTTGTCACACTCTTCCTGTCATTTTCCCCCTTGCCTTTTCATCCCTCCGCCTACATCCCATCACTCTCCCTGCAGGAGGTGCGGATGATAGAAAACGAAGAGCTGAGGGTGCAACTCACGGTGTTTGATGAGCAGGCTGAAGATGACTCTGAGGACCTCAAAGCACGTCTTGATGACATCCGCATTGAGATGGAATATCCTTTCACTGAGCAAAATTGCCCCTCTGTAGAAATTGTGGGGGTCTGCTTTTTGACCTTGAAAATCTATCTACCTGGTTACAACATAACTTTGCACACTCGTGGTTTTGTTACTTTGCTAGTTTACTGAGTGAAAGAAATATCTTTCATAATGTTTCTTTATAATAAAAGAATGTCTGTGATTCACACAGATAGGATGTTGAATTATATGCATTTATTCCCCTCATTATAAAAATTAATGAATGAATTGACATAAAACCAGATCGCTCCTTTTCTTCCCAGTTATCAGCCTGACCACTCACTTTCTTCTAAGGCGGATGCAAAATGAATATTTTCATACTGATAAGCATAATCTTTTAGGCTCCAGGGACATTGTAACCCTGTGTGAGCTTTTTTTTAACATTAAAAATCCATCTTTGCCAATTAGCATGTCACAGACATCTGCTGCTCATCTGCAGTGCAGTAAAGAACAGCAGAACATCAAACGTCCAGCCCCTGGTGGACTTTGACTCCAAAGTATCTGTTTTTGTTATCAGATAGGAGTCAGTCTAAGTAGCACAATACAACAACAGAAACTACATGGTTAAGTGTCAGTTTCTTTTGTTATATTTGGACTTGATGGTTCACTTAACTACACTTCTGTTTAATTATTTTATTTTTTGCTTTTTTATATTAAACAAACACATATAAGACAGGGGATTGATATTAGAACCCCTGTCCAAAGCTTTCAGTTGGCAGCAGTATTTGCAAAACAGGAGACTGCCCCTTATGCTAGGAGGGTCAAGGGTTAAAAAAAAAAAAAAAAATCAGAAATCACACATAGGTGGGGGACTGCCAGAATGTCAGTTAATAAAGATAATAATTATAATAACTATTTATATAGCACAATTCATGCATACTATGCAATACAAAGTGCTGAATAGAAAAGACAATCAAAACATTTGTGATAGAGAAAACATAATAAATATAATAAAAACATACAAAATAATAATAATGATGATGATGATGATGATGATGATGATGATGATGATGATGATAAATAAAAAATAAAAAAGTAAAAGTTACTTAAAAGCAGGAGTAAAAGTTACTATCATTGTACTCCACTATGATATATCATATCTGGTCACTTTGTGGTGGGATACCTGAACCTGAAATGAATCCCTTTATTCTATGCTAATATGATCTATCCCTATAAAACCTGAATGTCTTTAATGATCTTGTCCTGATTTGATAAAAATACATATTTACAGGAAAGGATGCAGAGGACGTTGTTTCACCTTTATCACACAAGTACTGTTTTTGGCTCTTTGACTAGGTTGGACAAGATTTGGACAAGAAGGAGAAAGTCCCCCTTACTGTAACAGTGTACTTTTAAAAAACAGCTTAGAAAGGAATTTAACTGCTGTAATTCTGCTTTTGACATGCAGTTATAATTTTCAACACCAGGTGTCTCCCACGAACCACAACAGTGTAAACACAGTCTGCCTTCCTCACTGCAACACTGAATGAACACAGAGGTCAAATGAATTTTGAAATCATAAACGTACCTGTGTGATAAAACTGATTGAGATAGTTTAACAAGATATATTGAAATTAAATCACACTGTCCCCAACAACAAAGGAAATCAGATGGACTGTAAGTCTTGTCTGTTTCCCACACATTTCACTTTAATTCTGAAGTGCACAAATGACAACTGTGTATTGAGATTTTGATATCTATTTTTACACTGTGTTAATTAAGCCTTAACTGCTTTTGCTTCACTGATGTGAGGGAAGTGTTCGAGATTGTAGTCAACACTGTGAAGGACTCCAAGGCCGAAACCCACTTCCTGTCCCTGATGCAGCACCTGCTGCTGATCCGTAATGACTATTTGGCCAGGTAGCACATGGATATTGACACACTCATACATGTTGATACTCTCACTCATACGTCTGCTCACACATTCACATATTAGAGCTGATATATTGATACGGTATTGTTTTGTGACAAGTAACTAGATACTGTATCATCTGAGATTTACATATCACTGCTGTTCTATTAATGTGACACATAAATTGTCCTTGATGGGTAAGAAAAACTAGAAGAAGGCTAATTGTTAAAATGTTCTGAATGATTGATGAGCAGATAATAGCTGCATGTAGCACAAGGCAAATATGCAGAGGTGCACTCTAGAATTAGAATTAGGAGGCAGAACTCAGACTCCTTATTGCAGCATCACACAGCCATGTCATATATGTACAGGGAAGTACTTATATAACTGTCACTGGGAATTTATTTTCCAGTACCAATGCAAAAAAGCCCAAATAACCAAGACAAAAGGAAAACTTTAGAAGGAATAGTTGTCCCTTTTCTTCAATTCCCTCTCTTCATTCTCCTCTCCCTCCTCACAGTCCTGTCCTCCATTTGCTGTTTGTTTTCTAGAGCACCGTTCAAAGGCTGAGAAATTAATACATGCAAAGAAGTCCAATTCCATTTTAATAGAAATGAACGCCATCACCTCTTATCACCAGAAATATGCTAATGTCTCTCCCTGTGTCTCCCAAAGCCCTTGGGGGTTTAGCTAGGGAAACAGAGGAGAAAGGAGGAGTGAATAATTGAATGACAAGACGGGGGTAGAATAATGTTGAGGACAAGTCAAGAGTTGTACGCCACACTATGTGCACATCTACACATGCATGTCCACTTCCACACTCAGCAACAAAAAGGGAGGAATGCTTTGCTTTACTTAATAATACAGGCCAAACGCACAACAACACATGCAGGCATGCACACATTTGAGTTTAGTCAGTTGTGTTTTTGGTTGGTGTTGCCTTAAAGGCATCAGACAGGCAGGATATTATGGTTTATTTTTAACACCGTTTTGGGAATAAATTGTGAGAATGGAAAAGGTAGGTTGGCTCAAACAAATAGTCCCAGCTGAGGTCTTTTTTACCTCCCCTCTCCTCCATCCCTCCCTCCTTCCTAACCTGCTTTCTCCATCCAGGTGAACCAGTGAAACACAATAGAGGTGGTCTATAATGGACTCCACAGAGAGACAGGAAGTGAGGGTGGGAGGGAGAACTGAAGAGTGGCAGAAAATACAGCTTGATAATTACAGAGATGAAGAGAGAAGGGAGGTGGAGGGCGAAACAATAATGGAGATGAAATTGAGAGTGGAGGTAAATTGCTAGATAGATGTTGAGAGAATGAGGGAGGGAAGTACAGGGAATGGAAGGGTTGGCATTTGTGTGGGAATGAACGAAAGAGTACCTGCTGCTTTGGTCTATTTATAATTTTTGGTGTCACTGTGTTTCAGTCTCAAGTGGAGGTGGAGGCCTGGTAATTTATCGCAATACAGAAATGCAGTCTGTGAATGGTCATACATTATAGACATGCACCTACTGTGCATGTACACAGACTGTACAGGCTTAGTAGATGTAGTTTAACAAATCCAATGACACTTGAATTTAAGGATTAATCAAACTGTGTAAAGCCTTAGGCCTTCTAACCACCTTTTCCTTGATATACCTGGTGTCTAAATTTAATATGTTCAGGCTCATAAAGAATGCCAGGTTTAAAATGTAGCCAAATACAAATCTATTTCCACTTTGACTCCCTTTTCCAGAATGACACTAGATGTCTCTCTCGCTCCACGGATAAATCTGAGGTGTAGAAAAAAAAACAAACCTTGAAGTATAGTGAAGGAGTGGAATAAGTGTTAGACAAAGGCAGAGTGACTAAGAGAGACAAGGGAGGGAGGGAGACAGAATAAATAAAGTATTGAGTTTGTGACTCTGGCAGCATCTAATGGGGTCAGGGAATAAGACACCTCCAAAATTGAGTGTCTGTGTGAAGCTGGCTTGATCAGACACGGGGCGCTGGACATACACCAACACACTCTCAGGAACACAGTTGCACACAATCAATCTTTGTGACAAGAAACTCAAACTGTCATGCTCACACGGACAGCCAATCTCAGTCGCAGACAAAGACAAAGTGACAAAGCATGTGTGTTCACACATTTGTCTGAACAAATGAACCTACTTGCTCTTTGTCAGTCCCGTCCTCTGCTCACGTATGTGCCAGACCTTTTATTAATGCAGACTGCACTGTTATTGCACAACATATACATTTGCTATAATAATGGACACTTTGAACACAACATGCAAAGTGTGTTATAGAGTGATACATTTTTCTGTTTCCCCCCTCCAGCACCACATATTGACTCTCCCTCTCCATTGTTACCCTCTTTCCATCCTTCTCATCTTATCTTCCTCCCATTTCTCTCCACTTCTTTTTCTCTCTGTCTCCTAATCCATCTCTCTGTAAATCTGTCACTCCCTCCTTCCTGCAGGCCTCAGTACTACAAGTTGATAGACGAGTGTATCGCTCAGATCGTGCTTCACAGAAACGGAGCGGACCCTGACTTCAAATGCCGTAACCTCAGCCTGAATGTTGAAGGCTTGATAGGTGAGTTTTCAGACCAGAACGCCCTCTGTCCAAGTGTCCATGGGACCTTGTGCACATCAGCTGACACCCTTCAAAATTTTGATCTATATTCATGCATTTTACACATTTTACACATTTACCAAATCAACACAGGGTCAGAAAAGTCAAACACTGTGGTGCAGTGCTTTGTGGTATTAACCTTCAGCCACATTTAACTCACCCTACCCCACTCCAATCACTGCTGTCAATGTCATTATATCTGCCCTATGTCATTTAACCTTAATTTGGTCTTAATACATATTACATTGTGTGTTTACATGGTTGTCAAAATGTGTATTGGCCAAGACACACCACAGGGTGGAGCCAGATAGGGAATGTGTGGCAGTGTGGGCTGAATTGTGCCACAGGTTTTACAGTCATAGGTCAGTGGTATAAAGTGAATTTCATCAAGAGGATAAAAGCTTTATCTCAAACCAAGCAATCCAGAGTCTGATTCTACAATGTTGTAGGTGAGGTTTCTTTGTCCTCCTCCAATGTTTGATCCCTGACAAGCAATGGTAGATTGGTTAGATAGTAACTCTCAGGCACTGTTGGTGAATGTGTTAAAATAACCAAAGTCAGCAGTGCCCAGTCTGCAAGCGAAGGATAAGGTCACAATTTTTTAGGTCTGTCTTAAAAGAAAAGTCAGATGCCCATATAAACATTGACTGCATTGATATGCACACTGATATTCCACTGTTATTCCGAATATGACAATATTCTGAATTTGATATGGAAAATAGATAGATAGATAGATAGATAGATAGATAGATAGATAGATAGATAGATAGATAGATGGATAGATAGATACTTTATTCATCCCCATGGGAAAATCTCGTATCCAGTAGCTCATATGAAATCACATCAGCACAATTCCATTTGCATAATCTGAATATGGTCTTTTTCCGAACGCAGCATTTTCTGAGTGAGACATGTGGGATATGCTGGTAATATTCAGTTTTTAGGAGCATTCTTTGACATATATTCAGTGCATTAGGAATATCTGTCTCAACTGGGATGCATGCCCAAAAGAAAAGCCCATAATTCTGGTCGGAAGGAGAAATACACCTACTTTTAATTATAAGAGACTCGGATATCAACAGGTTTGTTGATATGCGCAAATTTCACAACACCGACCTTTTCAAGAAGTTGGCTGAAGGAATAAAAGACGAAGGCTAAGTTCGCACAGTTGAACAAGTCTGCCCCCGTTGGCAAACTTTAAAGAAATCCTGCTTTGATGCAAAATGGCACAAGCAACTCCAGCCATTTCACTTTTTCATATTTTCACATGATAAGCAGCAAGTTAGGGCACGTTAATTGGAGTATGCATGGCTGCATATAAATGGGAATATTAGTGGAACATTCATATTCATTAGCCATGTAAACAGCTTAGTAGGAATATTGTCTTTTTTGGAATAATGGCACAAAAATTTAATTTTTGTGCATGTAAACAGAGTCATTGAAACTGGTTTTGCTTGCTGCTTGTTTCCTCATTTTCATACCGACCATTTAAAGATCCTTTTCCAAAAGCGCTACCAGTGGGAGTGATGGAAGACTAAATCTACAGTCCTTGTTCTGTGCAAAAATACATTCCAAAGTTAGTCTGAAGCTAATATAAGTTACTCTTTTCAGCACAGCGTTTCCTCTTTGTGTTACGATGCCTCCACGGCAGCTCAGCAAGAAAACAGTGTCTGGGAAAACAGATAAAGACTTTGGAGGATACTACCTGATTTGATTAACTCGGACTGCTGAAGCCACACATTAGCTTCCGATAAAACTTTGTAATACATTTTTGCAGAGAATGAGGACTATAGATTTTTTCCCCATCATTTCCATTGGAAAAACATTAGGAAAGGATCTTTTAATGGCTAGTATGAAAAAGATGAATAATTACAGCAAGCATAAACTGTTTGGACACACACATGGGTACCCGACTATAGTTTTAAGACAGACTTAAATATTTGTAAACCTATTGTCTAAGTGCCTGTAAGCAAGACAACAACTCTAAACCAGCTACATGGGTAACACAGACTTTTGACTGGGATCATGAAAGTATTCTGATTGCCATTGTTCTGTGTCATTTCATGTCACTCTCCTTTGTATGCAAACATGAAATGCTGAATTTTGATGAAAAGCGGTGCATTCTTGTGTACGTGCATGTGGAATTGTGGACTTGAGTGACAGCACTAAATGTTGACTAGGAAACACCTGCTGACTATAGTAAACTAAACCAGAGCATAATGGAGGTGCAGGCCATGTCTCAAGAGTTCAATACTCCTTTATGGCAGGTCTCCGTTGCTCACCGCAGGAGGCTCTAATTGCACTGCTTCTAAATGCGTCCTGACACACACGCAGGCTGGCTGGCCTCCTTTAAGGCTGCCAGAGTTATTATCGGTGGAAAGCAGCCCAATTCTGCCCTGCATGCATTATTTAGTGTTTTTCTTTGAACTCTGAAATTCAGCACAGTTTTTTTCCCCTACATTCTGGCTCCCTTAGTGCTCTATTCGAAGTTTGTCCCATTTAGCCTAGCCACCATGACAGAAGTAACCCCCCCTCCCTCTTCCATTACACATCCAATAACCATGTAAACTCATACACAAATGCACACTCTGAAATTGTATGTGGGTTGGCATATTATTGTGAAGTTCTTTCATCCGGCAAAATCTTCTCTTTCACAAAATAGACTTCTCATTTTGCTCTGCCTTGCTTACTAGCTTATCTAGATATAAGGAATCCTGCATAGTTTTAACTCCGTTTTCCACCAGCTATATTTTCATTGCAACTGAAGACTCAAACTTTATCTCTTCGCAGTCTGTGTAATTGTCTCTATATGTCTATGCAGTTTCTTCATTTTCTGTTTTAGCTTTTCGCAGCTCTTCTATCTCTGCTATCTATCTGTTTGATCCCTCTCCTGGGCATCATGATTAGCTGTCTTTGATCCAGTGACTTTGTGGCATTCATCTTCATGCTAATTAGTTCTTTTACTGCACATGCTCGCTAAGCCCCTGGGCACTGAACCACCTGTAGGCCCTGCAATTATTCAGTAAAAGTACCCCGTTGGTCAGCCTGTGTCCTTCTCACCTTGTCCTCTGCCAAGCAGAACCTCTGATAATGGATTACTTCCAGACTGTTATATGGGCTTTCATTTTGAATATAAGAATTTGATATGAAATAGTGTGAGATGTGTTTCCCGAAGAGGGAAATTAGTGTGCTCCCACCTCTCTCACACATACACACACAGTCAGACAAAGGTGTGTGTATTGGAGGCTTAAAAGGTAATGATGTGTAGAAGCAGCATGCAACAGATGGCATCCTGTTGTAATGAGATGCCTCCACAATCTTCTCACGGATCTTGACTTTGAGTAGTGTGATAAGGGAAAAAATAGGGACACAGATCGGATGCTTGCTCTGTGTGTACGCATCTGTTTGTGAATGTATGTGGATGCACACCATGTGCCAGACTGAAGGGTGCGACGTCTTCACGCCCAGACGTGTGCAGGTGCGTTGTCTGAAACCCTTATCTTATCCACCACCTTTTTTTTTCCTCTTTCTCTTTTCCTTTCTTCTGCCCTCTCTGTTTGGCCACAGACAACATGGTGGACCAGACCAAGGTGGAAAGCAGCGAAGCCAAAGCAACTGAGCTGGGGAAGAAGGTGAAATACACACAAATAATGAATTCACATTGAAAATCATAAATTCACACTCACACACAACAGTGAGGCATACACACGGACATTTACATGTCATCCCAGAAGCGCACAGGCTATTACAATCATTTAGACACAAAAGAAAATCATTCGCTGTAAAAGCTAACATTTTCCACTCACACACGGACACATTGGGACTGTAATGAAATTCTGTCTGACCAGTTTTTGTCTGACATGGGATGGCAAATGAAAAAAGGGAGGGACAGAGGGTGTCTAAGTGAATGAGCATACACGTGTCTGACAGCCACCCGACAGACAAATACTCTTATAGGCTTGCAAAAACCACACGCAACACACACACATTCACACAAGGGGGTAAATGCCTTGATTGTGGTGTGCTGCTGCCCTGATGTTTCTGTCCCAGTGACAGGATAATTGCAAAGAGGGAGCTGAAACTAGCCTTCATTCAGGCACACATAAAGACACACATACTCACATGGGATCATATCCATTGAACGCACGCGCATCCACACAAGCACGCATTACATGAACGCACTTGGATTCATTTTCGTTGACCACACACACACACCATATTGCTAGTTGTCTATGATGGGGTAATTGCAGGCAGTCTCTTTGGCAAGAATTAGGGATGAGGCTGTCAGGACGCTGACAGCAAGAGTAACGGATCTGCTGTCTGCAAATTAAACGGCCATGTGTGTCTGTGTGTTCATGTAGTCATGTGTTTGAATGCTCTTATCCTGTTTGTCAAGTGTCCTAGAAGAAAAATCCTTGAAAATGTATGAAAGTGAGAAAATTAAAATTGGGGGTAAAATGTTTCTTTTTTTTATGGATGTGAAGGCTTTAAAATGGAAGTGAGAAGTGAGCTCATACAAGTGCACTGAAGCATCCTAACTCAATAATTGACACTAATTTGCAGTGTAAATTATACAATGAAACTGAAAGCACTAGACTGCAGGAAATGGCTTCTGCTGGTCTTTGAGATACGGAAACTGCTGCAGCTTCAAGAGGGAGGCTAAAAGCTTGTGCACGCAGACACACTTTACTCACATGTTTGATTGGAGAACCCTGGTGTTTTGGTAGCTACGGGGATGATATTTATGTAGTATATTTCAAATTATTTTACTGCTTTTTAATCATTTGTTAAAGGAGATTGTTTATAAAATGATTTATCCTTTGAAGCGCTCAACGTTAATACGGTAGTAGTGCGGCTCTGAATTGCAACAAAACCATACCCATTCTGTGGTCATTTTACACAGCCTTCATTTTATTAAACGAATGCTTAAGAATATTTTGAATGTCTAGTGTGTAGGATTTAGTGGTATCTAGCAGTGAGGTTGCGGAACTAAATCTTCCTGCCATGTGCCAAGCATGTAGGAGAATTACAGTGGCCCTATCTAGACCCAGTGTTGTCCGTTTGCAGCTACTGTAGAACAACAGGGTGAACTCCATGGAAGAGGAACCACTCCGTATCTAGAAAGAAATGGCTCATTCTAACAGCTGAAGTACATGGGACATGGACCCAGCATGACTCCAGTATACTGTGTCCATTATAATCAACTGAAGCTGGTATACTGACCACGGGGTGCGGCTCTTGTCCATTTTTTTGTGGCTGCACTATTTTTTCATTTGTGCGTGCGGCTCTGCGGCCCTGCAACAGGTAAAAAGCTACATAAAACTGTGTAAAAAACATGCACAGTTTATTTAAAAATGACTCAAAGGAATACCTCATAGTACCAGAGGCAATTCAGAGCAACCTTGTGGGTGTTTTTTACATTTCACATTAAGAAAATCAGTCAGATCAATGCATCCTGTAGATTACATGAGCCAGTCAATTAATTATTTCAGTACCTCTTAATATAGCCCACAATTCCAAACCATGCATAAACAACTGCATTATGACCTCGCAACACTCAATATGCACACAATGAAGCTGGCAGCAACCACACACTACAGAGACAGAGTCTGTGTAGCTGGTAAAAAAACCACTGCCCCGCCCTGTCTACGTGACATGTTGCGTTCGCGCCCCATGTCTTTGGCTGTAAGGTAACAAAAACATGATTCTTAGTTTTAGGTGATTCCAAACTAATGAAAACATTGTTATGCATGCAATAAAGTTAAGTAAAGATCAGGACAGAACTCCAATTTGCATTTTAATATCAACACATGGACGTTTCGGGCAGGACGCCCTTCTTCAGTGTGTATTCTGGACATTGCCAAAATACAATCTGAAGAAGGGCATCTTGCCTGAAACATCCGTGTGGCAATATTAAAAATGCAAATTGGAGTGCTGTCATAATCTTTATTTTATTATCACTTACATTAAGGATCATGCATTCAGTCTTAAAGGTTTAATCCTGAGTGAGCGCGTTGTGTTTTTATGAATATTAAACACAGTTTCTGCCAATAGATCCCCCTAATTCCTACACAGTAAACCCTTAAGATATTTCTATGGTAATTCAGGACATTAATATTATTCTGTATTTAATTTTTAAAACGGTATTAAAAAATAAATGTTTGTTGTTGCTTTTTCTCATATTATATCAGTATAATATTACCGTACACATGGTACTAAATAATTGCCAACTCAGTCTGTTCCTCCCGTCCAGGGGAAGAGGTTTGTTTGTTTGCAAGGTGAATGAGGCTGCACTGTGTTAAAAGTGCTGCACACGATTGGCTGAATATTCATCACAAAAACATATCAGGAACATTTTCACAGCAGTGGTGCAGTATCTGTGCAGTCCTGGTACCAGTGGGACAGTTAGTTAGAGCCTGAGTGAAATCTGAGGAAATATTGTTTACTTCCCTCAAGATAACACTGCTTGAAGTTTACCACAACACTAAATGTCTGCCTAGCACATTTTAGGATACTGAAACCGACTGTAACTAACTCTCTGTCATCCTCTACATGTGTATTAGCTGGATGCAGAGTTGACAGCACGCCACGAGTTGCAGGTGGAGCTGAAGAAACTGGAGGGCGACTATGAGCAGAAGCTGCAGGACCTGAGCCAAGAGAAGGAACAGCTGGCCACTTCTAAGCTGGAGCGAGAAAAGGAGAACCAGGGACTACAGCAACAGCTAAGCACTCTGCAACAGCAGGTATACACAAACACACCCACCCACCCACCCACCTGTCTGTGTGGGGGGCTCAATGCCTTTTTAATTTAAATAACTTTCAAATCTAAATTGGAGCTGTTTAAATTTTAGTGTGTGTGGAGTATTGGGTCAAAAAGATAAATGTGACAACTTCTCTGAACACATTTTTGAATGAATGTGAATTAATCTTTAAGTAAACGCTTAAAATCACTGAGTGGAACATGAGTTGAAAATGAGTTGAACCCATTATGACACTTCCAAAAATCTTTGTGGCAAGTTGATCAGCTCAAACAGACTTCATACAGTATTGCCATCATTGCCTGATGCCTTTGTCAATATAAGAGAGCCAGAACATTAGGACTGAATCAATAAAGTTTGAGTCAGATAACCGAATCAGTCTTGTTTAATGTCCTGGAAACACAAACACACAAAACAGAAGTTTCTGTTTCTAAAACTGCAAGAAGGAAAAATATTTTGAGGCTTAGTGAAATACAATATTGCAGAAGTCTAAGCACCAAAAAGTTGTCCAACATCTATGCACACCCACACAAACACAGAAGCCTCCTGGCCTTAAATGATTTAGCCAACTGCTAGCATGGCATGAAAAGAGGGGAAAAAAAACTAAAAGGATATCGTGAGAAGAAGCCAAATCCTTTAGAGATTAAGAAACTCAATAAAAACGTGGATAGTGGGGAAATGGGAGTATAAAGAGTGACTAAAGGGAGAAGAAAGGAGAAGAAAGGGGAAGGATGGAGATGGGACAAACAGAATTTTTAAGGCCAAGATACACATGCAGGGTGTTGTTTTTGTGTGTGTGTCTGTATCTGTGTGTGTGTGTGTGCGTGTGTGTACACTCATACAGTAGGGAGGCAAAGATGAGGATTGTTTAGCTGTCAGTGTCCTGCTGCCACACCAGCTGGACTCTGCCTCACAGTGACACCCAAACTCACAAACACACCAAGTGACCCAGAACAGTCTGCCTCTGTGCATGTGTGCTCATAGCCACATGAAGATGTTCCTCAGCGTGTGTCTGCGTGTGCGCGCGTCTGTCAGTAAGAGAAGTACACAGCTTCCAAAATGAGCTTCATCCAAAGTGGCTGATGCCAGCAGAGTCATCGTCTCACCACGCGAAAGCCCAAACACGCATATGCACACACAGTTGTCCAACGCATCAACAGCATCACCAGCCAGGCATCAGACAAGCTTCTCATACCAAGATGGCTCACTTTCTCTGTGTTTGAGGCACTGCCCATCGAAGATTTCTTCACATGTAGAGATCTCTCACTGTCCCTCCGTGTGATGCTGTGCCCAACTCTTCATCTGCTGCCTCACTAAGAAAGCTTGCCTCGGAGGCCCTTTATGTCTGTTACTGTCTTCTCTTCAAAGTCCGAGAAAACGACACAAACAATTAGTTATGCTGCGTACACAGACACTCTTTCACATGCACACTGTTAACACTTTAATCACAACTAAGAACACACAGAGTAAATAAACTTCTCTATACTTTAAAGCGCATATAGGATGTTGCCATTCAAAGCCTAGTCCTCTCTCATAGGCCAGTATTTGCTGGCTTACTTTCACGCTTACTTTTTCAAGAACTGTCGCCTCACTGATGTAAATACTGAAATTAGTATTTCACTGTTGAAATAAAAAATTGATTTCACCCCCCCAATCTAATTTAGAAGTTTGTCCTCCTCTTTAAAACTTTTTCTTTTGAATTCCTCTGTGGACTTAATTCCCCCCTGTTATGTTTTTCTCTCAGCGCCTTGTCCTCCATTCTTTCCCCATCTCTCCCAAAACTCAATCCTGCCCAGGCTTTAATCCCTCTCTGTGTCGCTCTTTCCCCTCTTTTGTTCTGCCTTTTTTTTCTCTCCTAAATCTAATCACTCTGTTGGCATGGCTATTCATCGGAAATGGTGGAAGTTGCCAAAGCTATGCAAAATTAATGTCGATTCAAAAATAATAAACAACCAACAATACACAGTCGAGTCATACTAATGTGATAAATTACTGTATATGATGTGAAGATTTACAGTCGTATGTCCAGTGGTCAATATTATGATAACATGTTGTATTCTTGCTCCCCTACAGAATGAAAAGCTGTCTAAAGATCTGGAAGAGGCCAAGACCAAAGTTGTCACAGTTACTGTTCCTGTGCCAACACCAGGTTTGCCCCCTCCACCTCCTGCCCCACCTCTCCCTGGCCAGAATGCAGGTATGCCCCCTCCACCTCCACCTCCACCCCCACCCCTTCCAGGCCATGCGGGCATCCCTGCCCCCCCACCCCCTCCTCCTCTACCGGGTCATGCCGGTATTCCTCCTCCTCCTCCCCCACCTCCTTTACCAGGCATGCCCGGACCTCCGCCACCCCCGCCCCTCCCTGGCATGTCAGGACCACCACCCCCTCCACCCTTGCCTGGGATGGGACCACCACCACCCCCACCACCTCCTGGGTTTCCCGGTGTCCCTCCTCCTCCACCGGGCCCAGGCATGCCTCCACCTCCGCCATTTGGCTGGGGGGCCCCTGCACCACCCACACTGCCCTTTGGACTCCAGCCTAAGAAGGAGTACAAGCCTGAGGTCCAGCTGAAGAGAGCCAACTGGAGCAAGGTCAGACCTAAGATCGATGATGGAATATATTATACATTTCCAAAGATTGATTGTTAAATGTCAGTTTTTTATGTGGTGATGTAAAAAGAAAATGGGAAAGTTTGCAATCTGACGTAGCTCATTGTATGGAAGCCCTGAGAGGCAAGGTGAAAAAACAAATTTGCAGGCAATGTTGGCCAAAAATCCAATTAAGCCTAAAAGTTTATCTCCCGTGTACGAGATATTATCTTACACTTTAAGGTTTAATTAGGCTGTATTGAGAGTGGGAAAGCTGTGCAGGATGAAGCACTCAGTGCAACATACAAAGGGCATTGAAAGTTCAGTCATTGAATGGTTTTACTTTCTCTGTTAACTAATTACAAATGTCCACTGTAAATCATAATGGTACCATGCAGTTCATTCTGCACGGCTTTGTCCCTCTCAAAACAGCCTAATTAAGCCTAATATTTGTATGAAGGATATAATTGGATATAATATCTTCCATGTAGGAGATAAAATTAGGTTTTGTCCAACATTGCCATCAAAAAGATAGACACACTTTCGTATTATTGACATTCATAGTCTACAATTTTTGACTCATGTGATTTAACTAGGGCGACATGGTGGTGCAGTGGTTAGCATTGTGGCCTCGTCGCCGAACCCAGGGTGTGGGGTTCAAACCCGGGGTGGGGGAGCCCTTCTGTGCGGAGTTTGCATGTTCTCCCTGTGTCAGCGTGGGTTTTCTCCTGATACTCCGGCTTTCTCCCACAGACATGCAGGTTAATTGGTGACTCTAAATTGTCCGTAGGTGTGAATGTGAGCGTGAATGGTTGTCTGTCTCTATGTGTCAGCCCTGTGATAGTCTGGTGACCTGTCCAGGGTGTACCCAGCCTCTCGCTCAATGGCAGCTGGGATAGGCTCCAGCCCCCCTGCGACCCCTAACAGGATAAGCAGTTATGGAAAGTGAATGAATGATTTAATTAACCACCTACATACAGTATAACAGCTATCTATATGTTTGGCTTAAATAATTTGCTCTTGTGGACACAGATGTTTTATATTAAATTAGGCCTGTGGCATCTCCAGAATTTTTAAATTAATTAATTAATTAATTATTTTTAGAACAATTAGATGGAGTTGTGTTTGCTTGTTATTGTGGCAATCTGCCAAAAACGACGCCAGCACTGAAAATGAGGTGGTTGACAGCCAATATAACATGCTGTATCTCAGCTCCTCATTATCCACATTAGTGTAATCCTCATGTAAAAATAGGGAGGGATTTTATTGTAAATAATTCTAGAGCAATTTAAAGTTTGTATGTAATTTACCATGCTGAGTTTTACAATACAGTTGGAAATAGCTCGGGGCGTTCTGTAGTGTGAGATGGAGCTTTAACAGTAAGATTCTGACCTAAAGTGACTTGCATGCACACGTGTATCTCATGACTATGTGCTTCATGTTCTTCTCCACCCTCTCATCTGTGATGGTTAAAACATCAAAACGGCCCTCTGTCTTTCTTTAGCCTAAAGCTACTGTTTAATGGCTTCAGCAGACTTCATCAGCATTTAGCTTCTCTCTTTCTCTCCCTCTCTCTCTCAGCTTCTCTCTTTCTCTCTCTCTCTCTGGCTGGTGAGAGTGTTTGACGAGGATGTCACAGAAATTGCTTTTTAATAAGCCTTCTTCTTTTAACTGCGCCACTGAAAGATAATTAAATTGCTGCTAGAAAGGACAGTATTCTTTTGTAATTTAAATTAACTTTTTTTTCTGGCTTGGTCTCATCGTCCTTTTTGCGTGCTCTCTTGCTTTTCTTTCTTGCTCCTTCAGCTCATCCCCATATCACATTTCCTTTCCCTACTCTCTGTCTTTTCCATCCTACGCCCCCATCCCCGAGGCTTTGTCCATAATGAAAGGACTGATATCTGTAAATTTACTACCACTGCTTTCTCTCCCGCTCTCTCTGTTTCACTTTCTCTCTTTCTCTTTTCCTTTAATGAGAACACTCAGAAAGTGGAGGAAAAACATACAAAGTTAATTGTGACTTGTGACTGGAATAGAGAAAGGAAGAGCAACACCAAGAGAGAGGGGAGGGATACAGAGAGAGAACCCGAGTAAAAGAAAGAATGGGGGGAAGAAAAGCGGAACCCTCTGTATTTTTTCGTTTCTGTGTGTGAAGCTCTGAAGCTCAAGATGTTTTGTGGTAGAGACAGTGTGCGAAGATTAAAGAAAATAACTACCTGTTTCCTCCTCTTTCTTTCCTCTTTGTTCCTTCCTTCCTTCCTCTACCCCTCTCTACTCCCTCTACTATCATACCCCTGCCTCTTCCTTTTACAGCCCGGCTGTTTCTTTTGTTCTGCCGACTTCTTTATCTGCTCATCTCATTGTTTGCCAGGTGCACAGATGACCATTTTTGGAAAATTGAGCCAATTTGATGATATGGTTATCTAACGGATACAATACATCTCGCTCTCTTCTTCATTTTATGTCTCTCTCTTTGTCTCTTTGTATGTTTTTCTCTCTCTTAGATCGGGCCCGAGGACCTCTCTGAGAAGAGTTTCTGGACCAAGGCAAAAGAGGAGAAATTCGAAAACAATGAGCTCTTTGCCAAACTCACCTTAACCTTCTCCTCTCAGACAAAAAGTGAGTGTGTGGTGTGTGTGTTTTTACTACTGCTGTTATCATATTGTTTCACAGTAATGAGCAATGTCTATTTCCCTGTTTCTCACCTCTCCCCACATCCCTCCCCTCTCTGCCTGATTCCATGTCTATTTCAATCCTCCTGCTCTGCTTCCATCAGCCACTAAAGGTAAGAATATCACACACACACACTTCCATTTAGTTCTTTTTTTCACACATCCTCTCCAGCCTTTCTCACCCTTCTCCTCCTCTGCTTGGAGGACACACTGCACATTTACATTATTCAGCAACACTGTGTCAAAACAGCATCTCGCACAACTTCATGAATAAACCACCCACACCTGTGTTTGTGTATGTGTTCATCTCCTCGACGTGCCCGTGACTTGTTGTGCGGAGACAGAGCACCGGGTGAGATGCATGGGGACTTGGGGACAGAGGGAGAGATGGACAAAGAGAGGAGGGTAGAGGGAGGGATAAGGAGAAGGTCACTGATGTCCTTTGACTAGCCACCTGCTGTCCTGGCACAAAGCGCTGACACACGGGCGTACGCTCACGCACGCACACCTGTCCACTCCTATCACCTTGTCCCGGTGTCACTGAGCCTTCTGCTCTAACTCCTCCATATTCATATCATAACCAGGACACCAGGAAATCACAGACAGACAGTGTGTGTGGGTGTGTATATAATTCTATCTGACCTTCAGATTCAGTCTCAGTACACATACACACACTGACTCTTGCCCATGTCATATACATAAACAGGAGTGCGCATGCACACATGGCTGATGCTAGCTGTTGATGTCAGTTAAATGTCAGTGTTGGCAGCTGTCCCATCTGCATTCACCTGTATGGCAAGTCCTAACGTCCGCCTGTCACTCCTTGATTTGACCCCTCCACCCCCTTGGCCCGTACACCCACGCCTCCACTTTTTATTGGCTGAGACAGCCGCCTGTTCCGGTTGATGTCTAATAACCTTTTCTGAGAGCTGACTATAAAGACACCGTGGCCTTTTCATAGCCCCACACCTGTCTGTATGTCTGCCTGTGCAGATGTACTCTGTGTGTGTGTGTGTGTGTGTGTGTGTGTGTGTGTGTGTGTGTGTGTGTGTGTGTGTCAGTGTGTATGTGGGAGAGAGAAAGAGAAAGAGAGAGACTAGGCCCAGTCTGTTTATTACTCTCTATGTGTTGTTATTTTCTTATATCTGTTGAAGTTTGGTAGTTAGGAATGAAACATTCTTTCAAATAGATTTGGTATTTTTTTGAGCTTTTGTGTTGCATCTTATGTTTTTGCAAGCGCGCACATGATTTAATCCACACTGTGTCTGTATTGTGTATACATGTCCGTGTGTCTGTAACAAACAACCAGCTCTGGTTATGCACATTGACCTTTCACCCCTTGTCCTTCATTCTCTTGCTTAAACACACCGCTCAAGGCGTAATACATTCCTCCTGACCTCCCTATCCTTCTCTTAATCCCTCACCTCTGGAAGCCCGGCTTCACTCTTCCTCATCCTCCTGTTCCTCCTCCTCCTCTTGCACCTCCCATTCCTCGTTACCCAGCAAACAGACCGACACCACACCGAGTCACCGCTGACCCTTTCTGACCTTTCTTCCTCCTCTCCATCACTTGCCCAGCAGTGCTGCCGGGGTTGCATGCACGCACACACCCACACAGAAAACAGACGTGCAGAGGGGGATGGGGATAGTGTGCTCAGGGCAGGGTCAGGGGTGCTGACCTCTGAGGCTCGGTGGAAGAGCAGAGAGCTGATGGTGGGAGACACGCCTTCTGGCTGCACATGCCTCTCATGGACACAATTCTACACTTTGACACACACACACTCAAGCGTGCATGTTTTTTTATCTTTTGCTCTTTATCTGTCGTTATTTCCATTTTCAGTCTGTATATCTGCAGCCATGTATTTCCATCTGCTCTTTATCTCATTGAAAACAGGGTCAAGTTCAGTAGTTAAGCTCAGGCCAGGTATCCTTCCTCCTCCTGTCTCCCTCCTGCTGCTGAGCATGTCAGAATTTGACTAAACAAATCTTGGAACAGTCTTGGAAAATTGCAGACCTGATAATTAAAACCTTGATTGTTTGTATTAGTGTGATGTTGCATTTGTCATGTTAAGATGGATTTTGCCCTAACAAGAGCAGATCGTTTCAAATCCTATTTATAGTTGGTATCCCCATAAGCCACTGACGCTGCTATCAGACTCCGAACATCAATTATCCCTGGTTTGTTTATGTATGTGTGATGAATCTATTAGCATCTACAGCAAATCTATCACAGAGCATTTTCTAAATGTTTTCCATATTGAGTGGTGTTACGTTGGTTTCATGTTTTTTTTGTAGTAATGCCTCTAATCTCATTTAGCTGCTCCTGACTTAACATTCGCTCACAGACCTTTTTTGCCTGATAAATGTGTTCTTCAGCATTGAGCTTACTGTGCTACATGTTTTCAGCAGTGGTTCTGAGGTCAGGCAAGAGCACAACATGTCCAGACTATTTGAGAAAAGCTCATCTTACTGGATTTATTCCAGTCGAGGCTTCTTTACCTCAAGACTTTTCACCTTTCTCCTCTCAAACTACTTAACTTGCCTTGCAAACAGCCGTTGCAGCCAAGGCCACCGTTAGCATCACTGTGCTGCTCAATATCTTATTCACCAGGATTGAAGTACAACATTAAGCTGTCAACATGGGAAATGAGAAGTATACATTATATAGTAAGTCAATAAATTGAGTGAGGTCTGGCTTTTTGAGGATGCAAACTGTCAAAGTTTTCAGAAAGTACACCACCTTTGGGAGCTGCAGGCTTCCTGCTGGCTTTCTCGCTACGGTTCAGCTACATTTTAAGTTGTGGGTGGCTTTGTTTTACCTAAGCACCACTTTATGGAAGAAAATATGGGAAGATATATTCTTAATAAGACTACATGCTGCATTTTTGTTATGTAACTGAGCTTTTGAATGCGGTTGAACTGATGCCCAGTCTGAGATAATAGCAAGCTGTTACACTGTACATCTGTACAGCTTGATGATGATGGTACAGCTCGGTATTCACAAGAATTTATTATGATGAAACTAGCCAAATTCCACTGCAATATTTGTAGAAGAGAAAACATGCTAGTATATTGCCATCTTCCTCCTGTAGACGTCTTGAAAAGGCTGCTATTATTTCCTCCCATTGTTGTACTTTGCAAGTGTAAGGGCTTATAATAAAGCCCTGTATATAAAAACCCTGATATGACTATTTGCAATTGCAAAAAGCCAGGTTGTTTAGATGAGCAAGTATGTGTGGCTGCAAAGCAGTTAGTGGAGTGTATAAGGATTCAGATGGCAAGCTTATCCCCACATTCTCCCTTAAGCTACTGGTTCTCAGTTACTTACTTTGAAGTGCTTGTGTCTGTTTTCTGCTTTTTAATATTGGTTTTCTCTCTCTTTCTTTGAATAATAATAATAATAATAATCATAATAAAAATAATAATGGTAATAATTAGACAAAAATAGTGGGTGAACAGAATCCAAACACTATTTTCATGCCGTTACCCATTTTTTTGGAAAGTGTAGGACAGTGGCACAGCTAGAATTCAAACACTGTTCATCTAATATGGGTATAGATATCCTGAACTGTCCTTTTCTCACTTTTTTTTTTAAAGACTGTGTTTGATAGCAGGTGCCTTTTGAAGTCGGCACCTCAGATAGCCCAATTAGCAAAAGAATGAGAGAGAGAGAGCGAGAGATGGAGAGAGGAGGAGGAGGTGGGTGTAAAAAGAAGAGTGAGCGGAGGGAAAGGCAGGGCTAGGGGGAACGTTGGTGATTAATTTGATTCGGGAGAGAAAAGGAGAGAAAAGGGCCAGGAGCATATATGATTATTAATCCTCATAATGTGAGGATCATTTTCATATCCCAATTCTCCAGCCTTTACACCCTTCCCTCTTTGTGTCTCAGTCTCTGTTGCTGTGTTTCTGTGGTCTGTTGTAGTACGGCGACCTCATTTTTTTATTCCAGTGGAGATTCCTCCCCGACTCCAGCCCGAGGAGTCACGTTGTGATGCCATCCACTGTATATCGCTGCATTGCACAACTACACATGCAACAGCACCTTTCCGCATCACATTCGCCTCCTATAAAATCCAGACAAGTTTATTGCAGATGAATGTGTGTTTGTCAGTGCAAGGATGCCTGTATGCTGGTGTATGTGCTCGAGAGAGTGGGTGGTGAGCTCAACCACATTTACAAACCAATTATAATAAGCCTTTTGATCTCCCTGTGTTCTGAAGAAATCAATTTCCTTCTCTGTAGGTGTGTGTGTATGTGTGTGTGTATTTGTGTTGCTGAGTTTCCTCTTAGGTCTGTTCCATTCACTTTTCACCTTAATGAGCCACCAATCAGCAAGAAAGTGCGTGTGTGTGTGTGCGCTCATGTTTGCCTGGGGCCTCTCTCAGGTTGTAGACCAATCAGTTAAAGGGATGAGACATGTCATATATTAGCAATAAAAGACCAAGAGGCATGGAGAATTATTGCGCAGTGTTGTTGATTAGGTCATTACATCTTCTGCTAAACAGAGATCGCAACATTTGGTGACTTGTTTTTGTACAGTGCACTGGCTCAAGGTCATTGTCAGCAAAGGAATATTTCCATGCTAATGAAATAACTTAAGCAAACACATGTCTCCTGGCACTGTTTTAATTTTTACATTATAGCAGACTGATTGCACAGCTGTTGCAAAAATGTCAGCTGTATGATATACTGACACTGTAGATGTACCCTTTGGTCATTCATAAGGTGCAGTTCATTTACAATAAAGTAAATAAGTGGGAAATTCTAGGCACCACGTGATTTGGATCCGAGTCACTGGGCTACAGTGTGATTAGTGATGCATCCTGATGCATCAAGAAATTTTTCATTACTATTTGCTACTATTAAAATATAGTGTATTTGTAATGAAAATAAACAGATGAATGTACTGCCATTATCTTTTATTAACAATATTAGGGTTGCAGTTGTATGAGACCTTAGTCGACTGGTCGCCCGCATGTTTATGATATTAATTTAATCATTAAACTATATATTTGGGGCAACACAATGGTTTGAGTTCAAGGTGTGAGAAAGAATAGTATCAGTAACATTGTTATCACAAGCAGTAATGATTGTGCTAAGTGGCTAATGGGCATGTAGCTACTTACATGTTTCAGATGATACGTCATGTCTGTAGTTGACGAATGATAGTCAAATGCTATCAAAGTGTACACATTGGGTTCCTCCTTCACCTTCTCAAAATGACCACTTTGGATTTCCTGCCCGACATGTTATCAACTAGCCTGTGTAACAACCGCAGGTACCAGCCCTGTGAATTAAGGTGACTCCTATCTGACTGCTGAGCGTGGCCACTTCCTGTATCTGCTCTTTCAAACTAATTCTCACATGGTCCAGTCATCTAGGTTTTGATTTATTTGACAAGGTGCAGCTTCTAATAGAGTTTCACGTTTGTTTTTTTTTTGTTTTTTTTCTGCAACTAAACCACCAATGAAATCTTGTCAACTAATGACCTTTCTGGTCGATAAATGTTTGGTTGACTATTTGGGGCAGCCCAATTATTATTATCATTATTATCACCATTATTATTGTTAATATCGTCATCATCATCATCAGTCACAATGACCCACCACTGAAACCCTAAACACATAGCAGTTAGAAATGGAAGGAGGTAAACGCATCGCACACTTACATCCGTTACGTTCAGCATCCAGTTGGTTCAGCTGTAAGAAGCAGCCTGTCATTACAAAATTGGTACAGACGATCATAATTTTGAGAAATGGGTTTTAAATTGCTGATTATTGACTTTTCTGCATCTTTCAAAAAAGAATCATAATGCACCTAAGAATCGATTTTCTCCCCCACCCCTAGTTCAGCGTCTCTTCGGATTCTGTACCTGATGATCGCACAGTTGCTACTCCACATTTGACAGGCCTGATAAATTACTTGCAAGTTTTTGCAGAAAATGGCTACAGGTGAGAAGGTGAAGACCCTGCTTTTCACTTCACTGGTCTCCTTTCTTGCCTTCCTCCATCTCCTCCTCCTCCTCCATCCCAGTTTCATAATCCCCACACAACCCACTTCTCCAAGATGTTTGTTTTTCACTGTTGGATCCCCTCTAGGTCACAGCCAAGAAACATTTGCGAGTTGTGTGTGTTAGCGCGTACATTTGTGTGCATGATTGTGTATAATTAGGGAGAGTTTTAGATAACAGTTTATGGGGAGTGTAGACTCGGAGCTGCAGTCTCCCGAGACTGTTTAAAATATGTACTAATAAAGCACTTAGATGACTAAATGAGGAACGGGCACACTTTATTAAGCCATAAGAGTGTTTGTGCGCGATTGTGCTAAATTAGTATTGGCTTTGAAAAGCTTGTGTGTAATGTGTTTTAAGTTCTCTGTTGAGTGTGTGTGTGTGCGTGTGTATATCTCAGTGTGTATGTTTGTACTTGTGTAGCCCACAGAAGCAGGCCTTGTTAATAAATCATGCAGTGTTCAGGCTGGGGCTGCAGAAAGAGAAGCAGGTTAATGCAAGGGTCACTAATGCTGTAGAAAGAGCTGGGAAAAATATCACACTATTCTTTCCTTCTATTCTCTCTTATTCATTCCATTTCTGGATGCAGCCATTTCTCCACTCATATCTGTAATCCCTATTTTCTCCCCCCCACCACCTTTTGCCAACAACAAATGACCACACGATTGGATAACTATGGGCCTGTGCACAGTCGTGTCTGTAAGAGGCATAAATCGAAATGGCACCTATAGCCCACATATAGACTAGCTTTTCAGTATGCAGGTATGACCTGTAAATGAAAGATTTGATGTTTATAGGTTGTGTTTGTGTGTACGTTTATGTGCACCAGTGCTTAAGTTGAAATCCTAACTATACCTCTTAAGCCCTCAACAGTAGCGGTGCATTAGGTTGGCTCTGCTCGCGCTCTAAGCCTCGGTGTGTATTCTCAGTGCGGCAATAGCAAGCGTTCCCTCATTCACCATCTCTTTATGGTTGAGGAACAGCCGCAAAACGCCGCTCATTCATCAGGCCTTATCAGGTTCAAACACATCTGTGTGTGCTCACGTTGGCTCTCATTGCCAACTGCAACAGCTCACTCACATACACTTATGCATACACATGTAAGCGCGATCACACACACACACACACACACACACACACACACACACACACACACACACACTCACACACTCACACACACACACACTCACACACGCTTTTGTCCCACTCATTCTCTTCATTCCATCCCTCACTCCATCCCTCCCTCGTTATATCTCTCTCCTCTGTTTTACATGCAAATGAGCTAAGTGTACTCATGCCGGAGCATTACCGCTGTGTGTGCCTAATCTCCTTGCTGCCTTTTCTCTTTCCTGGAGATTATCCTGTTTTTAAACGGAATAGGCTTTCTTCGCTTCACTCGGCTCCTCTCCCAACCAGCCAGCCAGTCGGCCAGCCAGCCAGCCAGCCAGCGTTCCAATGTCTCATCCCAACACTATTACCATTTAAATGTTCCTAGTGATATGACAGCTGTGCAGGGACTGAGAGAACCTCTCTGTGTGTGTATGTGCTTGTGAGTACGTATGTAACCTTTGTGAGTGTGTGTCTTTAATTGAGGGATTGGCTGATAAGCTCAAAAGCTTGTTACAGATGCTAAGTATCCCCAGTGTTCATGATTCTGTCTCTTTTCACCCAGGCCAAGAGGGAAAAAAACATGAACAGAGATGGAAGGATGTGGGGATGAAGGGATATATGTATGCACACCTACACTCCTTCCACCCACTCTTCCTTCCTGTTTTGCTCCTGTTGGTAACAGCAGCATACTCTTTTTCCTCCCCCTCTGTATTTCTTATATGTGTATGCTTTGTGTGTCTATGTGCAGACTTACATGGGCGCATGCCTGCGCCTCTGAGGTGTCAAAGTGTTTGTGAAGGTAGAGGTGCTTTAATTTTTGTATTGATGGCTTGAGGAGGAAGGGAAGTCATACTGAGGCTGCAGCTATGATTAGAAAGCATGTTAATCATGAGGAAAGGCAGAGATAAAGAGAAGAGAAGAAAGAGTCAAAGTGCGGTGCAGCTAAAAGTGCAGATTGACTGTGGATGGCTGCGCTTCCCCGCCTCAGCAACTCCCTCTCTGTTTATTTTTTGCAATATTAGCTACCTATCCCTGAGGGCAGTGACACACACACACATACACACACACAGGAGACTTAGCCCACTTTGATGTCACTGATAGCATACATAAAAAAATGGAGCGGTAAAGTGCAACAACTTCAAAGATGGAGTTGACAAGATAGGAACATTAACCCCCATCTCCCTTCCTCCTTTTCCTCTTCCTCTTCTCTCTCCTGATTTCCTCATCTCTCTTCTCTTATCTCTGCCTGATAAAGGGGTTCTTATGAAAAGAGACAATGAACGAGGGATGGAACCAGAAAAATGATGGAAGACTGGTGGGGGGTGAAGATAAAGCAAGCTGTAAAATGAGAAAAGGCAAGATAGATGGCAGAAACAGAGGCATTTGAAAGTGTCCTTTAAAGTCCAAAGCCCGTATCGCAGTCGAATTGTTTAACAGTAGCCTTAAGCTGCTACTGATGCAGTGTTAGCAAGCTAGTGAGTTATTAGGGTGCTATTAGACTATCTTCCCCATTATGCTGATGGCTTAGACCATGTCTTCGGGGTTCTCGCACAATCGCACATATTAAAACTATCAATTTCACCCGAACTTTGCACACACTTTTACCAACTTTCTTAACTCACACATTATCTTGTTTATTTCCATGTGAGTTTACACAAATGTGTGTGTGCATGCACTTTGGCCAGGGTGTATGTGAGGTCTCTGTTGTAACCTGCCCAGTTTTTATTGCCGCTGGTGTAACATGGCCCCTGGTCTCTAGCTGTGGAGGCTGTGTATAATGTGGATAACCCAGTGGCATTTACACCCGACACCGATGGTATTTACAAGGGTTGGTGGACCAGGACATGCTCCACTTTCTGACCTTAATTTGCTACCAGTAACTGTGCGACTGTGTGTGTGTGGACTAAAATTTATGTGTCATGGATGCACGAGAACTTAGACTTGTACGCATAGTCTATGTGCGTAAAATAACACTGTGTTTGCTCCTTGGTCAGTCACAGTTGATGTGTGTCTGTGCTCATAGATGCCTGTTTTGTATGTGTGTGTTTGCATGCTGAAGCCCTTGCTCCATTACTCAGTATCTGCATGTGTCGTGTTCTGTGAGACGTGGGTTCTGCTTCGCCCCGCAGGCACCTTAATTTTTCACCACGCTGTGTGCTACACTACACTGCACTGCATGAAAGTGTACATCTACACCCTCTCCTGCTCTCTCTTCCTCTCTCTCTCTCTTCATCTACCTCCCCCGTCCTCATACTCTCCCACCACAACCACCACCCACCCCTCACCACACACACACATACACGCGCGCGCCTAATCAAAGCAAGGAGCTCTCTAGATTAGCACTTGAGAAAACTCCCTAAAGACATTCCTTCATTTTGACCATTTTCAGGTACTCTCTTTCCTCCCTGCACCTCCTCCCTCCTAGCTTTGAATTTTTAACCTCCCCACTGAATAAGAGATGTGGCCATCCTCGTGGGGAAAGGAAAGTTGGAGGGAGGGCAAGAAATGAAGGAAGGGAGAAGGCGGGGGAAGCAGAAGGGAAAAGGTTGTCCCTAAACATGCTTTCACATTTATCCCCTAAAAACTCCACTCTGTATGCTCAATAATGCATGGCCATCGCTCACTCCCCTTCCCCCTCCTCTCATTCCCCTCTTCCTTCATCTCCTTCATCTTCCTCTCGTTGGTTCCCCAAGCGCTCGTCACTCCACCCAGCAGATTAACTGCAGGGTGAAACTGAGACTGGCAAAGCAGGGTGATGGTAGCAGGGCATCAGGGACTAACAGTAAAAGAAAGAGAGAGGGAAAGCAGATGAGTAATTTGTCATCGTGTGAATGGAGTTACTACTTTAAGTATTGATCTGAGTGAGTGGGCTTTGAAGTTGTACTATTTCAGTGGGGCTGTAGAGCTTGACTGGGCCTGAAAATTGGAGTCAGACTTCACCCAAAGTTTTATCTTAGCTCAAACAAAGCCTGTGGTGTGAGTTAAAAAAAACTCCATTGAATTGTTTAATAATTTCTCAGCTTGTTTTTGACCACTTTCAGAGACAAAACCATCCCAGATCTGCCCCTGTTTCACTGGGGCAAGTATGTGAAATATCAGTGTAGACACAGTACAGCTTTGATGTGCAGTGATGGCAGAAAGAAGTCAGAAGGATGACTTGAAGCAGAGATTAAATTACACCTCCTATAACAAGCTACAGTACACGAGACATACGGCCCCTATAACTAATGCGAGTCACATGTTTTGCATGTGTACTGTCTCTGTCTTTTGTTTTCGATGTATTATACTTAGAAGTGCTTTGTCTGCTAGAACTGTTACACTGTAGATGCGCAGCGAGCCGAGTGAACCTTTCAGGACTTGTTGTGCATGCACATGGCATCAGCAGCAACTCAAGTCTGTTTGGGTGAATGGAGTGGTACGCCAGAGACTTCTAAAGATCTCTCCAAGAATGTTTTTTTAAAGTCTGTTCTGCAAAGTTTTTGAAGAACCCAGAGAGTTTTTTTCCTTTCAAAGTTTCATGTTGATTTTTGCTCTGAAAGCTTTACCTTCTCCCTGTTTTTTGTATCTACCCTCAAAGAATATAACAGTTTAAAACGGCAAGAGCAACAGACCACAACAGCATCGCAAATAATACTAATAATAAAATAAACATAAATCAAATATCGATGGATCTTGAAAACAGTTCTCAATCATTAAAGTGATGTATTCTCTGTATAAAGACAGGTTTCTTATCCAGGGAATTTCATTGTAATAAAAATCTAAAATTACACAGTATTATTGGCAGTTAGGTTTTAAGGATATTCAGAGCTGTAAAGCTGTCTGCGTAAAACTACAAACACGCTGCTTTCTCTTTCTTCCAGACTCTGAAAAATGTGAGTAGCACTTGATGCAGCACTGCAGCTTTTATGGGAGAAAGTTACTAAAAACGTTGTTGTTTGTTGGCTCACGAGGTAGTTGGCTAACCCAAGAAAGATAAAAGCTTGCTGCCACTATGGGAAAAGTGCAAATTTTTGGGAGCTGGATTGATGATAACAAGTATGCTGCTTGATTGAAGCCAGTTGAAGGAAACAAACATGAAGGCCACTGCATTGTTTGCCAGAAAAAAATAAAAGTTTAATATACAATGATGGGTGACAGTAGCAGGTTTAAACCTGAATTCTAAGTCAAGACTGCCATGAGAACCCCAATATATATTAGTATTTCTAAATAGTAAGGGTCAGTAATAAGTATCTCAGCTTTTCCTTTCTTTCTTTTGTGCATTTGTTGAATTATTCACAAGTTTATTCTTCGTAGTATTAATATGATATTCGAAAGCTGCAGGTACTATTAAAAAAAAAGTAGGAGAGATTACTGTCAAAGATGCAGATGGATGGAGACTAATCTTGGTTCAGTAGACGAGAAGACGGATGGCGTTATTGAAGTTAGAGTGAAGGAGAGAGGCACAGAATGAATGAGGCTCGGAGAAGGACGAATGGAGGCAGGAGTGATCTGTGTACGACTGAAGAGAGCACTGAGGGAGGGAATGAAGGAATGACGAATGATCAAAAGGTGAAGAGACATGAAGCGACCAGAGTGATTGAGGAGATGGAGATTGAGGCGAGGTAAAATGAGGAAGCCGAGCTAGGGTAGCTGCAAGAGCATGTGAGGGAGAAAAGGTGAAATGAGAGAGCTGGGCAGAGAGTTAGGGTGTTTAGGTTGGTCATTGTGACGTACTGCTTTGCTGGCTGCTGTGAAAGCTGCAGGAGAGATGACTCTGCTGTTCTTAACAAAAGGTGACTTGATCAACATGTGCGTCCTGCCTTTTTCTCCATCAGTATACACAATGTGAGAGAACAGATGGACAGAGACCTTTCCCTGCCTTCTTAATATTTCTCTTCTCCTCTCCACTTCTCTTCTCTGAGGAGTGGAACACGTCACAGTGAGCATTTTAATGCCTCGCTCTTCTGACAATGTTTGGCTCTCCACTGAATCTCCCCACTTCCTTTCCCTCTCTCTGTTCTCCAAATAGGTTATTTAGGGCTTGGTACTTAACTGTACACAGTTAGCGGTCAGTCAGCACACACCACATACACACGCACTTCTCCAACAGACTTCCTTAGAGATTGTCTGCTTAATACTGCATAGCACTTAGAGGCATCAACAAGCCCCATGGTGCTCCACTGAGGTGAAGAACGCATGAAAGCATGCTAATTCCCCCCCAACTCACTCCATCTATCCCTTTGTGACCCCCCTCTCCATCCATCCATCACACTACTTCCCCTCTTTGCCCCCCCAATCCTCTCCTTTGCCAGCATGGTTTAATGAGCACAGAGAACAACACTGTACACACAGTAACACGGAATGCAATATGTTGCATGTTATTAATTCATACTGGGGTCCAAATGTAGCTCGTTTCTCTCAACACGTTCATAATCAGCTCGCACTTTCTGTAGGCTGTTATGTATCTACTGTGCTGAAGCTCACATTTCTTGCTTTTTTTCCATGATGAAATTCCATCCATGACCACGTAAAGATAAATGCAGTTCTCTGTTAGGTATAAAGGATAGTCCATTTAAGTTAAAAGAATTAACAGCATGATCACTGTTTGCATTTTACAGTTGTGTTCTTCAGTTAGGTGTCCTCCATTATCTAAAAAGCAGACTCTAACTGTATGAACACAGTTACTGTCATATATGTTTGGATCATTATAGTAGTCTAACAGGTTATTGTGTGTTACAGCAACACTGTTAGTACTGTTTGGTAAAGGTTTGAGTTTAGATTTAGGACATTATGAAATAGCTACAGTACACCAAAACAGAATGTTATAGCCTATTCATATGTGAAACATGTATTATTGGTTATTTAAGAGGAAAAAAATACACTGGTGCATATTTGTTGCATAGTATCTGATTTCTTATTACTCTGCCTGTTCTGTCACACGAGGTCCTGAAAATATATTTTACCTAAAATGATAGTAATAGTCCAAAGTTGGATGTGGAGAGCAGTAGGAAGTGTGGAAAAAACAGAGGTCCATCATTCTGCCCTCTAAACTACATATTTTGACATCAGTCCATGGACTGTTGTTCCTCATGTTGTCCTCTTTAGTGCTCTGCTAGTAGCAGCAGGAATCTGCTCAGCACTTCTGTCACTCTGGATCTTCATCATTGTGTGTTGTGTTCAAAGATACTTTGAAACCTGATTTGAGCAGCCAGAGCATCCGGACGGAGGCACATCTGTGGAAATCCGATTGGAATCGCATTTCACACCACCTCCACATTTCTCCAGACTTCCTAAAATCAATTGGGATAAAATCTGGATATGCCAACAAAATGATTTAGGCTGTCAGTCTGAAGAAGGCCAAAGGCCCCAGGCCAGATTCAAACTCCACAGCAATGTTGTGTTTATATGGATTGTGTCATAACATATGTTGTGTACTCGAGCGTTAGTACCACACATTAGTACATCATGCTGCAGTCATTATGAAATCCAGGGCGCTGGGCGATATGTGGATATAATAAATGGGTAAAGGCAAATAATTGAACAGCTGGAACAGTTGGGTAAGCTCAGAAAATTACATCACTTTGCTGTAATGCAGCCTGTAAAACCAGAAAAAAATACAACACTTGCAGTATTACGATATCGAAAATCTAAGACAGTATCTAGTCTCGAATCACGATAGCCATATCATATTGATATATTGTCTAGCCTTACATCCCCTTTGGTATCAAAAAACTGTGTACACGCCCTGTTTTCCTTTTACAAATGACATGAACCACATAGAGTCTGCTCTGGGTGGTTTGTAGCTCAAGTCTTTCCCCCCCAAACAGACAGAAGTGAACAGAAATGGAAGCTTTTTTTTTTTACTATAAAACACTTCTCAGCTCGTCTACAAAGTGTTAGGGAACATGAAATGAATTCATTAGTATTGGTGTCTGTAAAGCCCTCTGGTTTTATTTCAGACTGTAGTGTAATGCAGAATACATCACATGGGACAGTTTGTGTGACAGCTTTCGAACCAGGACAAGTGTATGTGTCAGGGGACCTGTGTCTGTTATGTGAGTAAGCACATATCCCCCATGAGTCCTCACTTAAAATGTGTAAAGTAATGCTTTGAGTTCTTGCCACTCACCACAATAATTCATAAGCGTTTCAAGACCTGTTGTCAAGGGACTCCTTGTGTGTTAGTGTATGTGTGTACACTTGTGTGTGTGCACGAGAGGCATTGTATGTGTGTGAGAGAGAGTGTATGTGAATGTGTTTGTGTCATAGGGGACCACAGACACTGTCAGCTTCATTTCCCAACATCATGTAACTGAGGACAGGCCGGCCTTATGAGACTTCAAGCTGAAAAACAGTAAAGTGACATTACGCACACACACACACACACACACACACACACACGCACACACATGCACACACAGTCATCAGGGTGAAGGGTGGAATCCTGGGCTTGTCATGCTCTGCGCCGTAATCCAGTTTAGAAGGATTAATTAGGAATTAAGGAGTGTAATGTTATCGGTGCGTGATCCGTTCACATGCGTGCACGTCTGTGCACATACACATATCTCATGCTGTTTGAGTGCGTATATAGGGCAAGGATCATTCAGAACTGAGAAAGAAAAGTAAAGTAATTTTTTAAGGATTTTTCTGACTTTATTACTTCAGTTTTCCTCTCTTTTCACTTTCTCTCCTCCCTCTCTCCCGCCTTCTCTGACTGCCTAACTTATTATCCTCTGTGTTACTTATTACCCTCTCCTACAATTCATCCATCCTCACACTCTTTCCCTTCAACTTCCTTCCCATCATATGTTCTAGGAACATCCATAAAATGACTTTTTCAGTCTTCTCTTCGTCCTTGTTTTTTGCTATTCCTTTTTGCTTTCTGTGCCACCATTATGCTGTCCCTTAAGGTCCTGTGTAGGCTTTCATTCAGTGCTTTCATCCTTCCAGCCTAGCTTTGTCAAAGAGAAAAAGAGTGTGAGAGAGATCTCTATAGCTCCGCTGCTCTTTCAAGAAGGCTACGGCATTCAGGTGTGCCTCTCTGGATGTCCATTTTGTGTCTGGCTTCCCATTTTTCATAGTTTGTCTTTATTTCTGTGGTGAATAGTGCGACTAGGGAGCCGCGCTACTTACAATTGCTTGACTCAAGTCTCAGCCCTTTGCTGTATGAAGCAGCTCTGCTTTCAGACAAGAGTTGAGTGGCTTACCTTTGTCCTTGAGACGATGCTTTCAGTCTTCCTGCTTTTTCGCTCCTCCGCCCCTCTAGATGCTCATTTGTGGATGTGTGTGCACTTGTATGCCCATACTCTGTTTGTGCTTCATCTTACACAATGATTTTAAAGGTAGATTGATAGATGAAAGGCAATAAAAAAGCGGAAGGATGAAGAGGAGGGGAATGGAGACGGCGTAAAAACAAGAAAAATGCGATGAGAGATGAGGTTGTTTATGTCTGCATGTTTCCTAGACTATAATTTTGTGTGTGTGTGTGTGTGTGTGTGTGTGTGTGTGTGTGTGTGTGTGTGTGTGTGTGTGTGTGTGCCCGCCTGCCTGCCAGATTCATTGAGGTGTGTGTTGATACTTCCTCAGGCAGACAGTAATGATATTGTTTTTATTAATGCCTGATTAAAGTTTTAGCGTGTGGCTGCTGGGGCTCTTAGTGCTTTTATAACACTGTGCCTCTATCAGTCGTCAGTCCTCTTAACACACAAATACAAAATGCTGCCTCTCCAACGCTCCGTCTGTCAGTTTTTCCCATAAATAATAAAAAACAAGCATTCAGATCAAAACAAGCCATAGTCATCCACTGACCACTGTGCTCACCATTGTCCATCCATCCCTCTTTTTATGCCTTTGTTTTATGCTCTCTTTCTTTGTCTCCTTTCTTTAGCTTTCCTCTGCTCCCTCCTTCCCCTTTTCTTTCTCACTGTCTGCCGCCCTCCCTCTCTCTTGTTCCCTCTGGCACTATTGGCAGCACTCTGTCTCTGTCAGGTGTGTGTGAGATAGCCTTCACGCCATTGACTTGGAGGAGATAGGCTTTTGGATGCCTCAGCCCCAATTCGACTGGTTCCTTAACTCTTCCCTTCCCGACCGATAAGAAGAAATCACTTGTTCTTGTCAGTCTCTGTAGATTTGATTGAAGGTTATTAGACATTTAATAGATCCTACTGGGGGCACTGCTTGTTTTAGCCCACTGCAAATCATGTAACATAAATTGCCACCATCAATTGTCAGTGTTTTTCCTTTTTTCTTTTTTTTTTTCTTAATGTTTGATTGCTTTTTTCTTACCCTCCAGGCATCTGTTTCTGCTCATTTCAGCATGGTATAAAATCAATGTGTAAAGATTTTAAACTTAGTTTAGTTAAGTAATCCATCAGTAAACTTGATGAACTTGTTTTATTTTTTGCCAAAGTTGTCTTTTTATAATAATGTAAAGAAAGATGGTTTGAGAGTTGGCTGCTACACATTAATATATTCATGACATATCTGAGGTTGTCAGAAAGTCAAACCTCTGAGACAACAATAAGCATAATGTAAGGATTATTTGAGTTAATGTGAGTTAGATAACTTCTCTCCAGGTCATAAACACATTACACTTGCAGTTTCATGGCAGTTTCACTGATGACAATAAAGAAACTTTGTCAAAGAGGGAAAAAAGCAGGCATAGAGTTAGCTGTGATGGATTATGTACCTCAAGCAAGTTTCAAGTTTTAGCGAGTTGACGTTCATTCTGTACTGAATCAAAAAAGTTTCCAAAACCAACTCAGAGCTGCAAACCTTGTAGTATTGTCAGCTTATCGAGTTCTTACGGCTAAGGGGTTGATAAACAGTTGCATATATTTACATATGCAGAAAACAGAGAGACCCAGGAATTTTGTTGGAGTCACATTTCTGGTCTCTGGATGTGTGTATGTTAAACATTTACTCACCTTTTGCCCCAGAACCACTTACTCCAAAAGTGAACATATTGTGTCAATCAATCATATATTGTCAATGGCCTGATAATATACAAATGCCTTTTCTTAATTAGTTTTATAAGGGAGCTGCCAAGAGTTTAAAACCAAGAGCTTTTAGAACACATTGGTGCAAACCAGTAAAACACAACAGTGAGCTGAAAGCAGCACATTGCTCCTGAATGGGGTGTTAGCTCTATGTTGGAACAGCAGTACAAGAAATCTTTTGATCATGTGATTTATATTAATATTTCAAATCTGATGCAATGGAGCTTTAAAGGGCAGTTCACCCCCAAAGCAAAAATACATTTTTTTCCTCTTACCTGTAGTGCTATTTTTTAATATAGATTGTTGTGGTGTGAATTGCCGAGTGTTGGAGATATTAGCCACAGAGATGTCTGCTTTCACTCTAATATAATGGAACTAGATGGCACTTGGCTTGGGGTGCTCAAAGCACCAAAAAAATGGTAACATTAAGCCCTCCTTGGCTGAGCTGTAACGTGAGCTAGCTCAGTGGTGCTAGTTGAGCTAGCAGTATTAGTCAGCTATAAACTAGTCTCCATGAGTAGATGCATGCTTCCTTCTGCGCAGTGATATGGTTGGCAAGTGTAGTTCGGTAGAAAAAAAGTGGTTCCCACATGAAACTGCTCACAGCAAAGTCTTTGATTGATTTCTGGAAAGAGACATTGCTGTTGAATAGGGGTGTCAGAATATTTTTGACTGGTTACGAATGTCAGTCTACAGTCTAATTTTGCTACTCCTGAGTTTAGTAGTAATGCTAGGACTATGACAACAAATACTGCTGGTAAAGCGGTCACAGCGCATGGTGTTGCTGCAGAAACATTGCCCCACTCTGCGGTCCTTCCTCAGGTTGCCATGGTGAGTAAGGGCCTTCATTTTGAGCCACAACACCCCTTTAGCATTGTTAGCTTTGTTAACACAACTAGCACATTGTGCAGGGTCAGCAAGGCTAAAGGTGTATATATAGTTAACAATACTAAAGGGCTTTTGTGGCTCAAAATTAAGCTGCTTACCCACTGGCAGCTGAGGGGGAGATTGGAGGGTGGCCACCATCTTTCCTTGGCATTGCCATCAGGCCACCATGGATCAGGACAGTGTTACCAGCGGTAATCGCCAAATGAGCTGTGCCACTAGCTAGGTCCTACCCGGTTGGTGCACACTGCAGAGTGGCTAACTACCCGGTGGACGCCGGAGGGTGGGCACTTGGCATCATGTTTGTGCATGTTAATGTGGCAAGCTGCCTGTCTGTCAGAAGTGGCAACAGAAAATAAAATAGGCAAGACATTTATATCACGCAGCAATAAAATTTTACCACCTCCAAATGGATAGCACTTTGAGATTGCACACTGAGTCAGTGAACACCGAACTAAAAGTAAAGTGCCTCTTGTATTACACGCCATAATACCTTTTGTTGTTGTTGTTGTTGTTTTTTAATTAACTAGCTAGTAATTGACATCTGTACTGTTGAGTTTTTCTTTTTTTTTAAGCACTTTGAGCACCTCAAGCTGAGTGCCATCTAATGCCATTAAATTCAGGAGAAAGCAGATATCACTCAGCTGATATCCCCAACACTCAACAGCTCACACCAAAAGAATCTAGATTAATAAAAAACACTACAGGTAAGAGGAAAAATATGCAATCTTGATTTTGGGATGAACTGTCCCTTTAACAGGCTAAACATGTAAACTAATGTAGATGGGAATTAAGTATCAACTGGTATAGTAACTGCTTGTAGGTATATCAAGACATATTTAACTAAAATGCAGTGTATTCACAAAACAAGTGGATATTCATTGTAAATATTTTAGCATCTGTTTTCATGTGTTAGCCATATTGTTATTATCTGAGGTTCAATGTTCAAAATGCTCAGCTCCTTACAGTAGCTGTAGCTGTGGTAAATTTGAGATTGTGTGTTTGTTTGTGTGAAAGAGAGAGAGGGAGAGTGAGTAACAAGGCCAGCTCTGCCTCCAGGCTGTTTGGCCCCAAACTCTCATCAGCCTGCTGGTGCTGAAACAGAGAACCTTCTGCCCCTTGCCACTGTACAACCACACACACGCACATTAGAGCACTACAAACACATGCACACATAAAGAAACCCACTTGCATTCATAACACACACAATCAAAGTTTGTGACTAAATCTTCTTCCCCATCTCTCGCCGTCATCCTTACTTGTTTTATCAGTGCATCCCATCTTCTTTTATCCACCTCCCTAATCTGTCTGTGCCTCTATCAGACACTTTCTATTCCCATATCTTGCCTCTGAGACGAGCTCTCTTTTCTTACTCCTCCACTCCCTTCATCCTTATCTTGTTTCCTCGCACCCCCATACATCCACCAGCTTTAGATTACTTTGAGAATGTTTCTTGTCCCCTCTCTCCTCTTTTCCATTTCTCTTTCTGTGTCTCCATCCCTCTCTACCCCCCTCCTCATCGTTCTCCTCTCCTTTCCATGTCCCCCTCTCTTCTCAGCGGTGGTTTTAATGCATTATGAAAATGGACTGGGGCTATGAAAGCGAAACAGGACAAGTTTGGCTGTTTAATGTGACTCCTTTCACTCCTCATCTGCCTCATTGGCACCCTGCGTTTGTGTGTGTGTGTGTGTGTTCATGCTGCTGTGTGAAGTTGTGCTTTTTGTGTGCATATTGGTATGCGTGTGTTCGCACATATGCACATTCTTTTGGCTGCTCTTTTTTTTCACCGTTAACACCGAAAGCTCAATGTGACCAACACATCAGCTGGTCTTCAGACATGTAGTGACACGTTCCTGCTCTTTAATGCACACATGCACACACTTTGGGCAAGCATTAAACTGCATGAATAATAGAATAGACAGGCAGACAGCGTGGAACACATGTTTCTCCGAGACGTGTGTTAATGGAAAAGAGTGTTAGGGCATTGGATTGAAGGATGAAGGAAGCTGGGAAGGGGTGTTTATGAGACACAGGATAAGTTCCACCCTACAGGGTGGTGTGACCTGGATGTAAGTCTCCCCATTTCCATCTCTCTCACTCTTTCTCTCTCGCATTTATGCCAACCTCTCCTTCACTCCTTCAACTATTCCTGCTTTGTTAATTTGTGTGAAGTTAAAGCTCTTCATCTCTGGAGAGAGCAAGATCATCCTGTGGAGAGATGGAGCCAGATGAGCTGATTAACTGATGGTAGATGAAGAGTGGGAGGAATACAACTGATAAAAGAGAGGGGGGGAATTAATATGATAGGAGTGTTGAAACTGAGGCCAGCTGGTGACAATACAGCAACTGTTGGTTAGCCGGTATGTGGTGACAGACTATTGGATAGATAGAAGGTAGAGAATGTGTAGGTGTGAGGAGGTCTCTGAGCCACCTCATACCCTAATGTCAATTTACAGTATTTAAATAGATTTGATGAAGCTGATTGTGTTTGAGCTCGAAGTTTAATGAACTTTTGCTGTGCTACTTGAGAGAACAGTAGCATTGATTTAAAATAGCCTCAGTCTTTTCTTGTCACTTCTTTTCTTTTCCTTCCCAGACTCCCCCTTTCTGCCTCTCTGCCACCTCCTCTCTTGCTTGCTCTTTCTCTCTGATGTTGCAGAGCGAGTGTGTGAGTGTGTATGGGTGTGTGTGTGTGTATGTGTGGCTGGCGGTGGATATTCTGAGCGCGGGCGGCGTATGTGTGTGCATCAGAGTTTAATTGCGGTGTGCATAGAAACGAGTGTAATTAGCCAGCGCTCGCTTCCCTGCCGCCCGGCTAACAACCAGCATCCCCTCTGTGCTTGCTCTTTCTCTCTCTGCCTTTCTTCTTTGTCTCCCTCCCTCTCTCTCTCTTGTCTCATGCCTGTTGCCACAACGACAAGCCCCACTCCGCCATTGTTCCCCGCTGTTCTCCAAGAACAAAGGAGGAGGCTATTAGCTCCCTGAGAGAGGAGTGGTGGAAATGGAGGAGAGGGATAGAGAAGGAGAGAAAGGATTGCTGTGAGGGTGGGATGATGAGATGAGAGTGTGAGAGCGAATTGGCGAACAAGTGAGGGAAGGAGAGAGACAGGCGTGGAGGAAGTGAACAAGGAGACAAAGGGATGGAGTTAGAGAACGAGAGTTTGGGAGATTTACACCGAGGAGGAGAGAGAAGGGGAGGAAAAGCTAGAGAAAGAACATGTGAACAAGACTTTGGGAGAATTAGAGGAGGAGAGACAGATTACAGGAGGAGAAAGGCTTATAGGGCAGCAGAGAGAGCTCTTTCTTTCCTCCTCTAGGAGCAAAAAGTGAGCTGGAACAAGTTATTTAATTTAATTCAGAGAAACATACTTAGTCTCTACACAGAGTTTCATCCCATCTACCTTTCCTCTTTATAATCCCTCTCTTTTTTCCTTCTCCCTCCCCTTTTTGCCCTTTCTCAGTCCATTACAACCAGAATATGAGTCTTTGTGTGTTGGCGTGTGCACACGCAAGTGTACGCGTATACACTTTGTACTTTTTATACACTCATAGCTTGTGTGTCCTTGCTCTCCTTGCTTGTGAGCGTGTGTATGTGTGCACTCTGTGTGAGGGTCATTAGTAGCGAGTGTAGGCGGGTAATGCGCTGTCTGCAATGCTGGCCATCTGAATGTTAACAGATTGTAACGCGGGACAGAAAGTGAATTTGGTTTCCCAAGGAAAATGGAGCAAATTACACTTTTATAGCTCTCTGCCACTATCCTTTGCTCCCGCCATTACTCACTGGGTGTAGCGAGAGAGAGAGAGATGAGGGGAGGGAGAGAACGGGAGAACAAGTGATTGGGAAGATGTCCTTACTGAGGAGGACGGTTTAGGTGCGATGGTGAAACCGTGGTTTATGGGGGAACGCAGGGACAGCTTTTTAAGTAGATGATAACCTCTATCTCTTTTTGACCTTCTTATAGAGATATAGCTCAGGGATGAATGCGTGCTATTATCCCAGGGGAAGTTGAGATAATTGTCAAGATTTCCATCCTCAGTTGAAATTTGCAATACCCATAGACAGTTAATCCTTAAAGTATAATCCAAATGTGAACATGTACCGTACAGTTTTTATATTTGGATTAAGATAGCTAGGTGTTCCTCATATTTACAGTTCTTAATTTTAAAGCTAAGTGGGTTTTAGAATATGTCAATACAGTTATAAGCGAAATGTGAGTGCTATGGCTCTTCATGCATTTCAGTTTTTAATGGTGATGTAATATCATGCACATTGTAATAGTTGACAGCGGTGTTTGAAATAGAGAATTTACTTTATGTACTCATCAGTGACCTTAGTCAAAGTGTTAACATTAAAAGGAGACATATCCTCCTAGCTAGACACACAAACTTTGTATGTAGAGCCCAATAAAATCTGTTTAACCTATCCTCAAATATCTTGTTTCCTCACAGACTCCCCAATGCTTTTATCGTGTTTACACATATCTGTGTAATTACTGATTTTTGTTTTCTCTATGCAACGTGAGAAAACTCCTGAATTTGTTGGTTTATTTTTTTATCAACATCATTAAACATGAAATAAATAAACATACTTTGTTATGCTTATTTGGCCCACTGGAATACATTGTTTATTATAAAGACAATACAAGGGAACCAGCTCTCAGGGTTCTTATTTTCAAAACAGTAAAAACTGCAGAAGATTATTATATAGGAAATTATAAAGCCAGTATAAGCCTGTTGTATAATTCTACTCGACTTCAAAGAGAAAATATCATCATGTCATTTAAAAGTTTGTTTGTAACAACTACATATGTTCTCCCCTGATAGTAACAAATTACTGGCACGTAATCACTAATGATGACTGACAGACAGTAAATGATTTTGACAGATCTAAAGTGTAACAGACTGACGTAACATTAGCTTCAGAGTCTGACAGGACAAGCTGCTTCACAGCCCTGAATCCTGGAGATCACAGTTCCGTTTTAAGCGCTAATATGATATGCTTTAGAGTATTACCATTCATTATCTGCCACCTGTTGGTCATTTGCACTTTGCTATTACCTTAATAGCTGCTATCTAAGAGTGACTCATCTATAACAGAGTTGGCATAGCAATTGATAATACTTGGCCAGTTCTGTTTTTGTAACAGGTACAACACATCTTTGACCAGTATGAGGATAAAACTTCATGTTGTGCAATATTTGTTTGGCTTCTGAATAACTGGCTCAACCCCACTGATCTTAGGTTAACTTCATAGCTGTTGTTGTAAAGTTAAATTAGCCGAGAGTGTTCTTTAGTGGGGTTTTTTGCAGTCTTGTCCACTGATTTGGGTGGGAAACAAAAGAAATGCCTTTAACAGGCAATGTTTCCTTTAATTGGAGATACTAGATACATCCATGGGTCTGTTTCCTCTCATTTTTTGCCCTGCATCTCTGAGGGAAAAAAAGCTGAAGTACTATTACTGAACAGCTAAAGAGGAAAGCTACAATGGCATTGCAAGAGACCGTCGGGATACTGTCTCACCATCAAGACGTGATGAAGTAACATGGGAGAGAGGAAGAGATGGCTTTTGATTTGGGAATTAAAGCAAAGCTTAGCTAGAGTGAAACAGCAGTCAAGGTTGGCTCAAGGGCAACATTTCTCAGCCAGGCAGTGAATGTGTTAGTGTACAAGCACACACATTTACGCACACACGTATACGGCATCATATGAGGATTCACCCGCCTGACCTGGCGGCTCTGTTTCCCTCCAGTGGGAGATGGGGAATATCTTTCCTAGCGATGTGTTGCTTCTTAGCATCAGAAAGATTGTATTCCTTCCTCCTGGAGGGAGCAATGATGGGGAAGTGTCTCCATCACTCCAGCCCCACCTGTCTCCTTTTGAATGTTTCTCCTCTTTACCTCTCCTCCCTCTTCCCTTCCTCCTGCATCTCTCTCTGTCTCGCGCTTTCTCTCTCTCTCCCTCCATCTGCTACCCTCCCTGAGCTGACATTTGCTGTCAGGCAGCCTTATTATTTTGTTCTTCAGGTTTCTGATTAGGATTCCCTCTCTTTCTCTCGGTCTCGGTCCCTCTCCCTCTCTTTGTCTGTCTCTTCTTCCTCTAGCCCTCCCTCCCTCCCCACAAACAACTCAGTCCAATAATGTTTCCTTTCCTGCTTTCACTTTTTTCTGTCTTTCTTTGCCGCATTCAATTCGGCATAATCTAATTCAGTCCATCTCCTACTATCCCATCTTCCATTACACCTCTCTCATCTCTCACCGTTTCTCTCCGTCTCACTCTGTGTTTTTAAAGGTCAGTTTTCCATTTCTTTTTTCTGTTTCTCCCTGCCTCATTTTTTCCCCCCTTCTCCCCATAAAGTTCTTGCTGCAGTCGCTCCCAAGGACTCCGTGTCTCTGGCTTTTAATTATACTCTGTGGGCCCTCTACCCCATCCCCTGTAGAAACATGCACACATGCGGGTTTATGCACCCTCCCACACGCGCGGACGAGGAGCAGACTCACGCAGAGTAAACAAAGTAAACTCAACCATGATTGTCCAGCTGTTGTTACTTCAAACACACATCTGATTTGAAGTTAGTTATTAAAAGTATGTTGGAAGTTATTACAGGTAATTATAACCACGGGTTGATTATCAGGCTGCAATAGTGACTGGATATTTTGTCCGTGCTGAGGTCCGTGAAAGTAGCAGGAGTTCATCATGCAACTGGACAGCAAAGGAGACAGGAGAGGGTTGTCATGGTGATAAGAATCCCTCGAGGGTATATTTCCCCACTCATTCTCTCCACACTCTCTGTCCACTTGCTGTATTTTTCTTTTTGCTCTCTCTCATTGCGTCTCGTCGTCTTTGTCTTACTATCACTTGTCTTTCTCTGCCTGTCACACTCTGCTCTCTGTTTGTTCCTTTGTCTTCACGTCTCTCTCAGGCGTTTTTCCCCTCTTTCTCTTAATGTCTTCTTTTGTTCCCATCTTTCTTTTTGTCTCTCTGTCTCTCTCCTTTCTTTCGTCCCTGTGGTCCTCACCTCTTGTCCGGCCGTCGAGGGAGGGAGAAGCAGAGGAGGGAAAGGAATGCTAATTTTATCACCACAGCGACGGAGAGCAGAAGGAGAGATAGAAAAAGAGAGGGAGAGAAAATGTCACTCGTCTGAGGAAATGAGATGGCCATTGCACTGTGTGTGTCTGTGCGTCTTAACAGAAAAGATCAGGATGACAGTCTGACTGACATTTCGTGTATTTTTCCTCCGCTTTGCCTTGCTCCCCTGCCGAGTAAATGATATATATGTATATAGGTGTACGTATTTACGTGCAGGGGGCAAATGCTAATGTATGTGCGCGTGTGTCTACGCATTTGCTTTTTCTAAATTTTTCCATCCAGTGCAAAAGCTGTTTTCTACCCTCTCTTTGTTTTTCCAAGTCAATCATCTGTCTCTCTCACTTTTTCTTCATTCCACTGCTCTCTCTCTTCACCCCTCACTCATGTCGGAAATGTAATCACGTTCGGGGGCTGCGGTGAGGGAAAGAGGGGGATCATGGTGGGAGGAAAAGAGGGGGGAAAAAGAGAGACTTTGAAGCGAACGTGGGGAAGAGAAAGAAAAAGGCATTTGTATGTGTACCCAATTACCACTCCAGCCAGCCCAAAGTCACCTTCGCAGAGAACGGACGCACGCGCTCTCAAAATAGCTACTTCCATCCCGCCTCCTCTGTGTGTGTATGTGTGTTGGTTACAGTGGTGATGAGGTAGACTGAATAATGTAATGGCCTTCCTCTCGTCCGTCAGCTCAGGGCTTATTACGTGTGTGTCGTCCCTGTGTGTAATTGTAGCTCTGTGTGTGTGTCTGTGAATGAATGTGGGTGAGTGTGTGTCCTGTGTCTGATTGCACTGGCTGATTGAGTCCTAGCCCCGCAGATTTCAACCCTGGTCCTCAGCCTCTGATTAGGTGTTGTGATGTGTGAAAGAGGAAATCGCGCATGTGTGTGTGTGTGTGTGTGTGTGTGTGTGTGTGTGTGTGTGTGTGAGTGTGTGACCTGAGCACAGTGGTCTGTAACAGTGTCTGTTAGTCTGTTTCACAGGAAGCATGTACTGAGTGCTTGTTTATGTCTGTTATTTTGTTTCTATCTTTTTTTTGGCAGAATTTGGGTTTTAGACCTTAGGACTGAAGACAGTATTGCAAAGGGAGGACATTTAGTCTATTTCTTAGTTTTTTCAAGGTACAAATTTAGGGTTAGGACTTGGTTAAGATTTGAATCAGCGCTGGATCAGTGATGTACAGGCTCAGGTCATAAATGTAGTGCTGATGATTAACTTAAGCACTGGGGCCTGTAGACAATGCAGGTCCTTACAAGTAAAGCAATGCAAACGTCTGTGTGTGTGTCCTTGTTAACTGTGGCCTCGTTCCGCCTTGCTTCTTAATTAAGAGACCGTAGGCCTCCCAGCACTGCCTGCTATCCCACACTCCACTGGGGCAGAAAAGGACAGGAACAGAAAGGGAGAGAGAGAGCGGGGACGGAGAGTGAGGACTGAAAAATGAGAAAGCTATGTGTCAAAAAATATTGAACAAAAAGAGTGATAGATTTAGAAAGAAGGGGAGGGAAACTAAAAGAAGGATTGCCTGCGAAGGAGTGAGAAGCCAGAGCTGATGAGGGAGAAAGTAATAGAAAGTGTGGAAATGTGGATTTAGAGAGAGGGATAGTGTAGGCTGATAGGACACAAGGCCCATACACATTCTCCATTTCCCCTGCTGAATTGATGTCACTCATTTCCACAGTCGTCTATGCATCAGATATGTGTGTACGTGTGTGGTTTTCTAGCCGTAATCTGTTCCATCTTATTCTTTACTTTCCATCTGTATAGGATCTTTCGCTCCGTCGCTCCCCATCTCGTGCTATCACATCTCACACACGCTCCTTTGGATGAGCGTGTGTGTGTGGTTTTGTGTGTGTGCATATCTGTGGTTAGATACATGCCTGTATATCCTTGTATGCCTGCCTGGCTATCTCTGCCATTCTCTCCCTCCTCTCTTGTCAGTGTGTGGTGAGTGGTGAGATAGTGGGTTAAATTTTAATGGTGCTGCCATCTCTCAGTAGCTTCTGAAAGAGGGCCAATGCAGTCTGACATACTCACTGAGCCGTGAGAAAAGACAAGACAGAAAGAGGAGCAATAGCTCGCTAGACATACACACACACATGCTAGCTAACAAGTCCACAGCACAAACAACAGGTAGAGTAAAGAAAATACCACACAGTCTTGTGTTACAGTATTTTGGGTGGCATTCCATTGACTTACTGTCAAACCTTAAAATTCAAATTCTAGTATTCTACAGCTTGTTTCTTATGTCATACTACTACACTGTATTTACAGTCTGAGAAAAGCAAAAATAAATATGTGTATTGAGTTTTTCACATCACAGAAAAATGCGTTATCCACCACCCACTGAATTTGAATGACTAAAAATATTGCCAACTATATAAAATTAGGTTTAAAAAGTCTAAAAAAAATGAGCAGTATTCTCTGCTCTGAGACACTGAGGTTGTGTGTCCATTGAAGGAGCTGAAACAAAGATTTAGCTACTGCAAAGCGACAGACTTTCCCTGGCAGCTAACCCAGTAGCACAGTAACATACAAGGCCCCGCGATAGTAGCGACAGACTCTTGTTAGCAGCTAAGCCAGTTGCACACACAGTCTACAGTAGCACAGCACACACGCCCTCAAAACCAAAAGAGGAATGACGCTCCACAGTGACATACTCACGTTAGCAAACCCACTCCATGTTTGCACGGCACACACCCCCTGAATAAGGGAAGGAGAGCTGCTTCACGACAATAGCCCTTTGCTCAGCAGCTAATGGTAGCACAAAGCACACACCCGCAGCATTGAGCAGTAACTGCCGGCGGGCTAAGTAGCCGATTCAGGCTGAAAGACTGAAAGGTGCAGTAGTGATGGTTATTTTGCTTGTGTTCATATGATTGTGGCATTTAACAGAGTTGTTTATTCATGTATTTATAAGACTGAAAGAGCTAAGAGAGCTCATGGGACATAGCGATCTCACCAGGGGGTGAACTAAATGACGCTGATGCTTTGCACTCTAACGTCAGTAGTAATGTAGTATTTATGTATTAGGGAAGGGGTGTGTGATAAGGATGGCTCGCGTGCGTCATCAAGCCGTGCTTTCAGTCCTGCCAGTAAAATCTTGGACACAGAAATAGTGAAATACAGTTTTACGGTCTAACTCCACATTTCAGTAGTACACAGTTCCCAGTCTTTTCATGTTTTTTACAAGTTTTTTCTTACATGCATAATGTGCTTAAAAAGAAATCAGACTTTAAAGCATAACAATTCACTCACTAGCACTGTAAAAATTGTGGATACGAGTGCTTTACCGTCCAGTTGTTTCCATGATAAAAAGTAAACAAATCGCATCAAGGTCAGCCTGCAGGTTGAGCGAAGCAGCTCTGCAGTGCAAAGATATTCCTCACATTAGATTCATTCTGCAGACGCTTTTGTCCAAAGATATGTGCACAGCAGCAGTGAATCCTAAAACAGTGATTCTTTCTCTGCCAGTCTTACAATCAACCATGTTTAGTTACAGAAGACCCAGAAAGTCTCTCCACACACAGTCCCTCTAGGAATGCATTGGGTGAGCACAGAGGCTGGTCTCTGGTTGGCATTATGTGTGTATGAATCTGTGAACTCAATCACACAAACACGCAGACACATGCACACTCTGTCGCTCGCACAAACACTCTTTGCCATATTGTGTGTTGTTCCTTGATTGTTTTCATTCGCCCAGCCTCACATAGCTGTCTGATTGGCAACACGTCCCCTGATGGCTCACTAAGCACATGGTGGGATTAGGTGTGTACTTTTGTGTATGTGTGTTGTTTGTTTGTGTATTTGTGTGCATGCATGTGTGTCTTTTTTGTCTAGCCCCAACTACAGCCAATTCCTGAGAGAGGCCAGCAGACAGATGTTCTGGGAGAGGATTTGCAGGTCTATCTCTCTGTTTAAATATCCGTTTCTCTAGTTTAGTTGATTGGAGGGGGGTTGGGTTGTTTTTTTCTCTTTTTGGGGAGGGGGGTAAAGCTGATTTCACAAACTGGAAACCCTACAGCACCCCAACGGATCTTTGATGAGAGAGACTTTTCCCCAGGTTCCCACGCAGAGGTGGAGGTTGCCAGATCATGGTTGTCATCCCCCTCCAGCTACTTAGCTTGACTATGATCCAGCGTTATTGATGTATTTCAAACACCTGCAGTAGTTTTCCCAAAGCTTTTGCAACAAAGAGAAGGGTTCACAATACACAAATGCAAAGAAGTGCTTGCTGTGTTCTCAGCGGTGTGGATTGCAGGATCGGTGTACTTTCCGGTTTTGCAATGCTTCAAAGCGGTAAATAAAATACACTAAACTCCAGTTCACAGGGGGAGCTTTGGGTTTGTATGTATATGGAGATGACTGCGTGTCTGTCTAGTGTGTTAATCATCATAATTGAGGCAAACTCTTTCTGACACTTGGCTCTCATAACCTGTCTCTTCTTACTCTGTTGATGATATCACACTGTCTTTCTCCTCAGCCTTGTCTCTCATCCCGTTTGCACCACGGCCTCTCCCTCACAATACTGCTCCCCCTCACAGTTTCTCCACTCTGCTCCTCATCCCCTGTATCTCTCTTCCAGCATTGCTCTCCACATATCTTTTTCCTTTTATTTTTCCTCTCCTCCTCTCCCTAGTTTCCTTGGCTTGGTCATATTAACATGTTGGCTGAAAAAAACCCATTGTGACAAGCACCAGAAAACAGCCCAATCTTTTTGCCTGGAGTCAGATACACTTTTTCAAGTGTCTGTGAGTGTACATGTCCTGCGAGCGATGGCTGACATTAGAAAAGGCAAAACTCCCTCCTCCTCTCCAGCCTGCTCACTGTCTCTGGGCCTCGCTGAAGGGGTAATTAGACCTAGCAAAACTGGCCCTTGTCCTCCTCTTTGCCACATATGTGTGTATGCGTGTACATATGTGTGTGTACATGCTCCTGTGTGTGCTTGTGCATGCGTGCCAATCTTTCCACCATGCGGTCAAGTCACAATTGCTAATCAGGCCTGCGAGCCTTGCCTGAAGAGACCAAGAAAAGGAGAAAGGAAGGAGGGGGAGAGAAGTGGGGAGGGAGGGAGCAAATGAGTGAGTGCTTTCTTTTGTCCTCATCACTGAAGCAGAGATAAAGACGAGTGAAGGGATGGATGGTTGGAGACGAGAGGACAGAAACTGAGGGATTAACAGAGGATGAGTGTGTGCTCCAGCCCTGCAACGAGCTTTTAACTGTCCTCCATGGCATGACACCGTGTAGACCTCCATTTTTCTCTGTCCTCCTTTCATCTATTTTGCTTTGCATAAGTCAGAACTGCTTGTATTCATAAAGTGCCTCTCTATCACTTACTCATGCTCTTTTTTTGCACTCTCCCTTTTTCTTGCTCCTTCTTGCTCCCACTCGCTCTCTGTCTGCTATCTTTCCATAAGGTAATAATGAATATTTGAGGGCTGACAGGAGCGCAGCACCTAATCCTTTTTGCCCTGGGCAAAATGGGCCTCATGGGGTGCATGTGTGTTACAGTTCATCTAACTTTTTAATTGAGATAGAAACCCAATTTATAAGTTTTCATTTCTACCTCTGTGCTCATGTAAATGAGACTTTCTGCATGGTGGTGCATATGTCATAGAAGCGGTCAGGATGGGCAGTACATTTGACAAGCAGGGAAATGTCAGTACATTTGGCAGGCAGCTGGCACTGTACATAGAGCGGGTAGCATTCAGCTGCATGACCTGAGTTCATGCATCTGACAGGATGAAGTGTCCATGAGCAAGAGCTTGTGAACCCCCCCTCCTGTTTAATGAAGGTAACACGGGGGTGGTAACTCATCTTTCTCAAATGGGAATGATGAAGTATCAAGTTATTAGCTGTTCTTAATTGCTTCTCTCCAAGGCTACATTCAAATATGAGAGATTGTCAGACCTTCACAGATGGCTGTCTGTAAGAACACTAATCTCATCAGTCAGTCTCACACTCACACACATACGTGAAGTATGTAAGTGTCTGCAAATGTCACTGCATGTCATCCACAGCACTAGGAGCAAGGATCAGGGTTGATTGATACCCAGCATAACAGTGAGCGATCCTGCTTAATGATGTAATTCACTCTCCTCCCCGTAGAGGGAGCACTGTGCTGTGAAGGCCAGTGCAGCGTCAAGGACATTCACACTGTGAATAACAAACACCAGAGCGCCATACAGACTACCAGAGTACCACAGAAAAACTACTTACATACTCAGTGAGTCACTCAGTTAGTCAGTGAGGCACACACACACACACATGCACACACACACACACATACGCATACACACACACAGCTGCTTTGTGAGTTTGAACACTGAGGCGTTGTGTTTTTGCGTTGTCTCCACACACCCCATCCAAGGCTCAGGTGTTGTGGCTGGCTCCAAGGTCACATCCTCATCATCTCTGTCCTTTAAACTAACTTCTCTCTATCTCTCTCGCTCTCTCTCTCTCTCTCTCTCTCTCTCTTTTATTTGCTCTCTCATCGTCTCAGTTTTCACACCTTTATTTGCTCTCGCTCCTTTTGATTTGATTTCCTTTCTCTCCTTTACACTCTGTAGCTCTCCCGCACTCCCTCTTTCTCTCCTCCTTGTAATTAGCCAGTGTAATTGCTGTAGTAAATCTTTTCTGCTGTCCCAAGGAGACTGGCTGATATAGGACTGATTTAATAAGCACACCAGCAGCTCACCTCTCCCTGTGTGTGTGTGCGTGTGTGTGAGTGTGAGTGTGAGTGTGTGTGCGAGTGGTGGGGGGGTTTGTCTGTGTCCTCTGTTATTTGCTATGGGGATTTATGGGCTGTTTGTGTGGTTTCAGCAAGTGCGAATACGAGTTCAAGGTAGTGCTGTGTCGGTGTGTCGACAGTAGTGCACCTTATCAGCAATGCAGGCAGCATACTTTGTGTGTGTGTGTATGTGTGTCTCATCAGTGATGCCGTTACGTGCCGTGTGTGCGTCATCGCTGAAGACCTTCATGGCCAGAAGAGCATAGAGAGGTCAGAATGGCCCTGGGAGAACAACACTGACACACACACACACCACACACACCCACACACACACAGACACACTGTTTCCAAACCTCTGTCCTTTCTCTCTTTCACTTCCACCTCTGTCTCCCCCGTTTGTACCCCCCCCCCCTAAACTGTCACACACAATCACTAAGTTATTTCTTTTGGCTTTTGTCTTCTCTCACTTTCACAAACACACACACAACTTGGATGGTGAGTGAGATGGAGTGTGAAGGTAATAAACAGTGTATCCAGGTGTAGGAGTTTGCCAGCCGTATGCTATCCAGCAGCAGTACACCAGTTTCTCCAGTGGAGGGCACTGTGACTCCACACATAAACAGTCACCTCACTGAAGGACCCACACTTTGTGACTCCTTTCAATACATTTAGATTGAAATACACATGCCACTCTATATTACACTGCACTTTAATACTTTTTAAGAAGAGATAGAGTAAATATATCTCAAACTGTGATTTCAGGCTGATATAGAAAATTTAGTTTTCAAGGAGTCAACATTGAAAGTTTGTGGTAGATTATTCTAAGTATAGAGTTCTGTCATTTAAAAGTATTGAAGTTGTCTGCCATCCAAATATAAACAAATATTCAAAATTTAGAGTACCAACTGCGACCTCCTGTCACCACGAGATTAACTGACAAGCCATTTAATACACTAACAATTTAACAGTCTAATCCTCAAATGTTCCTTTTAATTTGTAAGTTAAAACACCACTGATTGGATCTTAATGAGTCATACAAGATCCCATGTTGCCAGCATTTAATGTCAAAGACCCAAAAGACCCAGAGCTTTCTAAAATTTATTTTAAATGTAATCAAATAGAATATATACAAGTTATTATACTTGCAATTGTACACTATATAAGACTGTTAAATAAGCAAATTATATTTTTTTATAGATGCTAACAAGTTTATTCATATCAAGGCTTGAGATTAAAAAAAAATTGAAATCTTTGGAAAACAAAATTTCAGAAGTGTTATGCCCTTAAGTCTTTGTTGAAAGTTTATTAGTTTAAGTATAATGAGCAGATGGTAAAGCAAAACAAATTATGTAGTCTAAATCATCTAGATATTTTTAGATGTAAATATATATTTGTTTTAGGTTTCTAAAGCAAATGTAGTCTGTTTATATCCAACTTAGTTTAGTGCAAAAAATCTAAGCTGCAGTTACACTGTTCATGCGCCAGGGGTGCGCAAGTGAGCACAGCCTTAGCCCCTCCCACAATCCCTCCCCCTGCATCCTGGCCCTCCCACATCCTGCCCCCGTCCCCCCTCCCCACTGCCCCACCCTGCCATCTGGTCCTTTTCACACAATCACAGACACACACACACGCACATACACACACACTCAGGAATTTTTTTCTCTCCTCATTTCCTTTCACAGTGAAAAACAGGATGAAGGGGCTCTTTCAGACTCGAGGTTACCGTGGAAACCCCCTTATTCTTCTTCTGTCAAACTTGCTTACATTGTAACACACACACATGCACACACAAACACACACACACTCACACACTCTTATATAGAGAGTGACAGAATGTTGGACATTTAAAGTTTAAAGGGACCAAGGCTACAGCTGTCCTTCTGTCTGCCATAGTTTTGGCCTTCTGTTTAGTTTAGACAAAGAACTTTATTCCCCCCTCCCCTTTCTTTTTCTCTTTGTCTCATTCCCTTCTAGTACTAATACATTAGTATTCTTAAGCAATCCTTCGTAAACCAAAAACACAAGATGTTCTTATTAAGTTTCCCTGAAATGTGTTTGGTCTATGATGACTTTAAAACTTGGCAAAAGATTTGTTTGTGTCTCTGTGTGGTTCTTTCAATTGGGCAACCTCAGCAACATTTTCCACAGAACAGCTTACCCCGGAGATATTGATGTTGAAACTATAAACCCTCTCCTCTGTTCCAGTTTAGGCAATCTCCAGGCCGTGGAATGCTGAATGGAAAAAAGTTAGTTTGAAGTTATATAAAGTTAATGTTGTGCTTTTCTCCTATCTTGCCACCAGAGGGCCCATGGAAAAACACACAGGGCGCCACAGATATACAATAGAGCACATCATCTGAAAGCTTTTAGTGGGTTAAAAATAAACTGCAGCGCTCCACAAACAGGGAGTGGTGATGAGAGGATGAATAGACCACATGAAAAGACAGGAGAAGAGATTGAAAAGAAAAGAGGCTATGTTCTCTGGGAGGGGACTGAAACTATTCTTTGAGTTGAGACTATAGTTCAGAGTGGGCTGGGATCAAAGTGTACTACACATTTCTTCTTCTCTGTTTTTGTTCTCATAACTATCTTGTTTTTTTTTTTTTTCTTTCTTTGCATTTGTCTTTCTCTATTTTCTTTCTCCAAGCCTGACTACCCATCGCCTTCTCTACCACACATTTTCTCCTTTTAAGGAGAGAGGGAATGAGAGAGGAAGGGAATAGGAGGGAGGGGGGGTTGAAGGACACACTCAGGTCTGCTGACTGATAAACAGACTCCTCTTTGTGCAGATGGAGGCAGACACACACACACGCACACGCTTAGTTATATATTGACAGAGACCTCTGCATGACTTGGCTCCTCATGATTCTGTGCACCCCTCCTGAGCCTCCTCTCCCCCTCCATCGCTCTGCTTTCTTCTCTCTCTCCACTTAATTAAAAACAGAAGTCAGAAATGGAAGAATTTAGTTTTTCTTTCATGACGCACACATGCATGGTTGCGTGCACAGGAACACACACACACACACAACAGACTTAACCCCCCCACACATCATCTCTCAGTGCCAAGCAGCTGTTGGGGAGACGAGGGGGAAGTGTTCCAGGAAAGAGTGTGCGCGTGTCTTTGGTAGTCGGGGTGGTAGTGATTTGTTTCCACAAAAGGGGCCCACTTTGTCTGCCGCTGCAACAAAAAGGCAGCTGGGACGATAAAACATGTGGATGTTGAGATGTCTGTGCTCCACTAGTGTGTTTGTGTATGGTTGTGTATGTTTTTGTGTGTGTGTGTGTGTGTAGCCACACATGTGTTCTGGCTCTGTCATCTCCTCTCCTCCCCCACAATGACTAAGTGTAACATGGTGCACTGCTCCATAGCCACCACTAGGGGTGCCATCGGCTCATAAATGAAATGAGCCGGCTGTGCATGTGGAAACCACAGAGCAGCCATTTTACAATCTGCACACCAGACCCCATTTTATGAATCAGCCATGATGTCAACATAGCTAAGTCTGATTCCATTGGCTAGAGCGCAGCTGGCACTGTAGCTATTATAGCACGGATGTACACACACACACTCTCACCGGCTCTCCATCTCTATGAGATACACACGCACACACAGAGGCGCCCACTGACCCAGTGACATGATGCCGTCACTAGGTCACTAGTCTTGTCCCAGACTAACTGGATTGTCACTGCTTAAGATTATATGCTATTGAGATCAGACTGCACTGTGGCATGTCGACTTCTTCTACAAGTCTGCATGTGCACACACAGTGCTAACAGGTTTAAAGTTTTACTGATATTTTGATCTCTGTTTCTCTCAGCATTATCTTATTGCTCTCATTTTCTTGATGCAACCTAAAGAGGTGTATTGTTTTAGGTCATCAGTCTCCCTGTTTGTGTCCTTGTCCCAGGATGTTTATTTGTAGATGCTTGTCACTTCCTTTGAGTTTCTTCCGAACCTTTCAGCTGTGTTTATGTGCTTGTGTGAAGATATTTATGTTTTTTCCTCTCAGATGTCCGGGTGGATTTTCCTACCCTGTGTGTGTGGGTTATGGTTGACTTCCTGCTTTGGTTTCCTGGTCTCAGCAGGGACTGTGGCTGGAGTGTTGGACCCACAATAGTATTATTGATTCATGGTAGTGATACACACAGCTGATTATACTGATATAAGGCAAACTGTACGCAAACGGTAGAAGAACAGAGTTGAAACAGATCAGATTACCCTAAAGTCTGAGTCAAACTTTAGACACAAGTGATGGTAGATTCTGAGAGAGGAGTTTAATAAAGCTGAAGCTGAATGAAACAATGGGACTTATTGAGGCCACAGTCCACTGACTGACTCACTCACTGTTTTGTGTGTACGTGTGTGTTCTAAATGGAGAATTGAGGAGCTCATTAAGAGGCCTGGGCTTGTTGACAGACTGTCCGACTGATTGGTCTCTCACATAGAGACAAAGCACTGTTTGACTGGACATATAGAAGGATGGACAGATGGATGAATGAGTTGTTATGCTGTGGTGGCTGTCTCTGTGTCTCTGTGGAGAATACTTACAGTGTTGCTGTTTGAATGAGACTATTTTTTTAACAAAGTGCAGTCGAATGGAGACAGATTGTGGGAAAAGATGGTTGAATGACTGTGTGGAAGTGAAGAAATGAGGCCTCGTATGCAGTACAGGAAGCTACATGTTAGCCTAACCTCAATTATAAGCGATAATAAATTTTAGTAACACTGGTAGTTAAGTAGCTGTAAGGAGGTCTGTCTTTACATCAAGTCGTTACAGATGTTCAGTCCTGATAGCCTTGTCTGTTGTAGTGAACATTTAATTTTAACTTCTGATGTCATACCATGACGTAGTTACCAGGCAGTGGGCGCAGGTGGGCTGCTCATTGTACAGTGGCTTATTTTTTATTTGTATTGTTTGTCTGTGTGCTTCAGACAAGAAGTGACAAAGAGATACAGCATGCTTGTACTGTACATTCTGTGCCAGCACTACTGGCTGTTTCCCAGACAGTGATTCCTGTTTCCTGTTACTGTCTGGTCTTTACAAAGATAAAGCACAGACAAGGCCACAGTGAGAATTACAAACCATAAAGACTGACTGAGGAAGAAGTGGGCGGTGTAGCTCTTGCAGTGTTTTATCGACTTATCGCTGTACAGAAAGTACTTATAAAGGAGAAAAGGTTGAGGGCATTGTTTCTTGTAGGATTTTTGTGATACTTGAGTGAACAGGAATATTTGTGGTATCGAGACCGAGACATACTCGCAGGCATTTTCCAGTACCTGTTTCATTTTTGTTCAAATTAGGTAATACCAGTAGCAATACCAGTACCCTTAAAGTGATACCAATACAATAGAGAAATTCATTTGACAGCTTTTCATTCAACTTCCTTCGATACCCATAAATTGAATACAAGAATTCAGTTGCGTAGATGCCACATGCATGTAGTATAGCCATACTTTAAAATGATTGGGTCGTATCTCTGCACACTGAGCTGCCAACTCCATCAAACACACTGCACTTTACTTCACCACACCATGGACTGCATGGATTGTAGCTTATGCTACTTTAATGTCACGTTAAATCGAAGAACGCTTGTGGTGACTGGCTGCGAGCAAAACCATACAAAGTCATTTTTTTTTCTAGATCAGGGTACAGAAAGGGTCGAATGCCGGTACTGTTTGTCTGGAGAAGTTTCTATACTACTTGGTACTGGATTATTTTGAACAATATGCCTTATATAGGTATCAAGTACTGATACTCAGGCCTAGCCCCCAATAGCAATTGTAATGATGAATTGATATTCAGATTTTGTTGATGAAATGTCCATAAACATGACAAATGCTCACTTCAAGTTACCTCAGGCCAAAACAGTCTGTCAAAATTACTTATTTTGACCCACAGTTATCAGACGTGTTCTTAATAAAAGAATGAGAACATTTTTGGTTGATTGACTAATGACTTCAGCACTAATCATGATATAAGGTATTTGTACTGCTCTATCACATGAATGTTAAATTGAGTAAGAGTGGTTAGATAATATTGACAGAAACAAGTGAACAGCTGTGACATCAAGTACTCTGCTGACCTCAGGTCTGATGTGCCTGTGTACAGTGGGCTATCATGTGGTCAAACCCATGTGCTTGTTCATCTTTCACTCTTAATTCTCATCCAGCGCACATTCACCCTCACACACTGGCACATCCTTACAGTCACAATCCTGACCTTGTCAGAACAAGTTTATGTCAAGTGTTCCTGCCAAGTGTGTGTGTGTGTGTGTGTGTGTGTGTGTGTGTGTGTGTGTGATGGAATGTACTGTATGTGCATATGTGTAAGCTGATTGCAAACTTTAAATGCCTTACAGCTGAAAAACGTCTGACCGTATTTACCAGGCCCACACACACCAGTGATGTCTTTCCCCCAGTGTAACAACCATTTCATAGCAGTTCCATCATACCCAAGGCCAGTGATACAATAATCCTAACACCTCCGTGACACCATACAGTTGGGAGGGAATGAAAAAAGTGAAGGCCGTGCCAAGTCTGTCAGTTTTCATAGCCGTCACATAGGCCCTCTATCCATCCCTCTTGTCCACTTGTCCACTTCTCTCTCTATTAAAGAACCCACTGCATTTACCACTGTCATTTCCAACATTTTTTTCTATTATCTAGCTGTACCAGTCACCTCCCATTAAGAAAATTACAGAGAAATGCAATTTCTAACGAAGTCTCTTCTGTCTTCTATCTTTCAAAAATCCCCACCCCACCCGACCCCCACATTTCTCTATCCACCTCTCCAGCCAAAAAAGACCAGGACGGCGGTGATGAAAAGAAGCAGATGCAAAAGAAGAAGGTGAAGGAGCTGAAGATTCTTGACTCCAAGACTTCACAGAACCTTTGTAAGTCCACAGATGTCCATTAGTTTGAAACGCCTGACACCCATACACTAATGACACTGCTCTTTAAATGCCCTCAGTAAACACCAACAAACTAAAGTGTTCAACTATATCCTTATTGGCGTGGAATAAGTGCTCTGAAATTGTGTTTGCTTACACAGCCATTTTCCTGGGATCCTTCCGTCTCCCTTATGAGGATATCAAGAATGCCATCCTGGAGGTTAATGAGAAGGTCATCACAGAGTCCATGGTTCAGGTACAGAGCTCAGATCTGCCCCACTGTTGGTATGCAAGGTTCTATGCATGCAACAACTCATACATGTTCTAACAGTATGGTGTCGGCTGTGAAAGGTTAGTTTTCTTTGTACTGATCTCTATGGTGCCTTTCAGAGAAGTAAATATTGATTGCACATTGTAATGGCTATAGAATAATAACACCCTATCAGCATTGCTTTCACCATGCATTTCTGTCTGCCACTGGGTACCATCTCCTGGAAAAATGAGGGTTCAATTTATGGCACAAAGGAAGTGTGTCAACCCTTTCACAATCAGAACAGCAAGAGGATGGCACTTTGGTTTTTCCCAGTGCTCTCAGTAGCTATCCCCAGTTACCAAATAATATCACTGCAAGTTCTTTGCAATTACTGTCTGCAGTAGCAGAAATGGCAGACGGTGGAACAACCAAAGCAACTGTGGAAAACAAAATGCAGTGTGTCCTGTGTTGTTGGTAGTTGCCAGGCTCTTAGGAAAACGGGAAGCGATCCGGCTGTCTTTGCGTTAGCAACACCAACAATAATACTTTTTGATGCAAGGGGGGATATGCTGAAAAGTTGTTTGTTTTCAGTTAAATGTGTGTTAAGCTGTTTTTAGAATAATGAGCAACTGTAACAAGTAGGGGAAAGTGTGTTGAGCTCATAGGATTTTCTAGTGACAGCAAGCCTCTTTGTCCTTTAGCACACATTTAATTTAATTTTATTTAACCAGGAAGTCTTTTTAGATACACTGTCTCATTTACAAGAGAGACCTGGCACTTCAAGATGGGCATCACATAACTGCATCAGAAGACATCTTTCTAATCTTTAAGGTTCTTCATACACTGAATCTTCAGGTCACTGAAGCTGCATATTGATTGTCCTCTGTAACTGCTGTAAAAAAAAAAAAAAAAAGCTTTTTTCTTTCAAGGGTCAATCACATAAGTGTCTCCAGATCCTGATAGTCCTGTATACTTTGCTCTCATTGTCACATAGAACCTGATCAAACTGCTGCCACCAGCAGAGCAGCTGAATGTCCTCGCAGAGATGAAGGATGAATATGATGACTTGGCTGAGTCCGAGCAGTTTGGAGTAGTGGTGAGACAACATACACACACACAAACAAACACAAAACAATTGCTTTTGTAAAATCTGTGTAGTTCAAATCGTCAGCTGACCTGGACATGACTAACCACAAACATAGCAGGGAAATCACTTAAATGGAAAATGAGGCATAGAAAATGTCGAAGCACTGAGATAGAGTCATACTGTTGTCAACATATTAGACACAGAAAATCTTCCTGCTGTTGAACACTGACTGCTTTGTTCAACTGTGGAAGATGTGAGTAATGAATGAAATCTCCTATTTATATCACACACAACTGCATGAACACACACACAATCTATGTGGCAACAGATATACCAGGAATGGGTCCCTCTTTTCTCACTCCAGATGTCCGGTGTGAAGCGGCTGATGCCTCGGCTTCAGGCCATCCTGTTCAAGCTGCAGTTTGAGGAGCAGCTGAACAACATCAAGCCAGATGTGGTGTCTGTGACTGCAGCCTGTGAGGAGCTCAGTAAAAGCCAGAACTTTTCCAAGCTGCTAGAGATCATCCTCCTTGTCGGGAACTACATGAATGCTGGCTCCCGTAATGGAAAGGCATTCGGCTTCTCTATATCATACCTGTGCAAGGTAAAATAAAGTTTAGATGCAGTGCACATGCACACACACAGTAAAAACTGAATCAGTACACTGCAGCAGCCTTTACTCTTAACCTTTTGTACTTCTTGGAGGTCAAAGGTAGAAATGCTGACACAAAACAAAATGACATAAAACTGGGTCCCACAAAAGAAAAGCTTACACCTTAAAGGGGCAGTTCAACTGAAAATCTAAAATACGTATTTTCCTTTTACCTGTAGTGCTATTTATCAGACTAGATTATTTTGTTGTGAGTTGCCAAGTGTTGAAGATAGTGGCCTGAGAGATGTCTGCCTTCTCTTGAACATAATGGATCTAGATGGCACTCATCTGAAGGGTTAGACTGCCAAAAATACATTTGAAAAACTCAACAGCAACAGCTGGAGCTGTTAGCAGTTTCACGTAGGAAGTATTTTCTCTCTACTGAACTACACCCGTCAACTGTGCCACTAGGCACAAGGAAGCATGCATCTAGAGCTAACTCAGTTAGCACCAGTGAGCTAATTAATGTTACAGTTCAGCCAAGGAGAATGCCAGCGATGTTTACACCTCAGCACGAGCCTCTCGTTCGTGAGTATACAGTGTTGGGAAGGTTAATTTTGAAATAAAATTGACTACAGATTACTAGTTGCCCTGTTAAAATGTAAAAGTAATTTAACTATTTTAAGTACTTTATAAAAGTAATGTAAATTGAGAGATTATATTACTTTCATACAAATGTTTTAAACTGGACAATGAAGTTGAAATGTCCTCAAAACGTAACTTTAAACCAGGCAGTGTGAACCTCACAACAGAATTCAACACTGATAACTGTCAAGCATTTATTAACGGCCCTTCAATGTAATGAATTATATAGAATGTTAAATTCTACACATAAGCTTTTACCACAAAAAATATATATATATTCCGATGTAACCCCTTGGTAATCACCAACATTTTGATTAGGGACTGTAATTTAATTGCATATTTTTTATCAGTAACTGTATCAGTGTCACAATTACATCTTGTACTTTTATCTTGTAATCTGCTACATGAAACTAGTCATACCCCAACACTGTGAGTAGAGGTATGCTTCCTCCTTTGTGGTGATACGGTAGGTGGGTGTAGTTGGTAGAAAGGAAAAAGGTCCTACATGAAACTGTTCACAACATCTGTAGGTGATCTTGAGTAACCAGGTCATGATTTCTGGAAGGAGGCATTGCTGTAAACGTTTTCGAATATATGTGTTTGGTGCTTTGAGCACCACAAGTGGAATGCCATCTAGTTCCATTATATTCAAGAGAAGGCACACATCTCTATGGCAGATACCTCCAACACTTGGCAACTCACACCTAAACAATCTAGATAACACTACAGGTAGGAGAAAAAATATGCAGATTTGATTTGCAGTAATCTGTTATTTTAACAGTGCCCTACCTGCAGTGTTGTCACAGTCACAGAAAACACTAAAAATTAACTGCCTGTGTCTTTAGCTTCACTTATTCTTAACAATGAATTATAGCCTCATAGTTAACAAAAACAAAGCAGGATCTGTGCCTGTGCTGTAGTGTTCAGTTTTACACAGCTGACTGACATAAAACACATGTACATAGACAATAACATGCAAATGCTTTCCCCTAGGTGTTTTTAATATTAACTTTGGGTATGCAGTAACACAGATAGAAACATGCACAGATGGTACATCAGTACAGTGATGCTACATCATGTTAGTCTAACTACAGTGATGTCTATACTATACTACATTCTCATTTTATGATACTCTTATCTTAAACATGTAATTATTCCATAATGTTGAACAGCCAACACAGACACACAATGAATGCATAGATGCTGGAATTTTGGATTCTGCTAATCTTGTTTGAACAGTAAACAGAGAAGTGCAAAACAGTGACAGCACACGCTGACATTAAGTACTTTTGATTGATTGCCATTTCAGTGTGCCATTTTTAAATCAATTCTTCTCCCAATCAGCTGCGCGACACCAAATCAGCTGATCTGAAGCAGACTCTGCTCCATTTCCTCGCTGATGTGTGCCAGGAGCAGTATCCTGATGTCATGGGCTTTCCAGACGAGCTTATCCACGTGGAAAAGGCCAGCAGAGGTACATGGGACATCTAACTGATCCGTATACATCTCCATCCCTAAATAGTATCACCCTTTACAACCCCTGGTTCTTGATTGATAAAGTGTGCTATAGTCATGTGATAAAACAACAATCCATTATAGGTGTATGTAGGCGCTCTGAGTCATGTTTCTTTTCCCTGCAGTTTCTGCAGAGACACTTCAGAAGAACCTTGAGCTGATGGGCCGTCAGATCAAGAGCCTGAAAAAAGATCTGGAAACTTTCCCACCTCCACAAAATGACAAGGACCTGTTTGCGGAGAAAATGTCCATATCCTTTTTATTCAGTCACATATTTAATTAATTATTCAGCAGTTGCCTAAAACAGGCTGTTTATATAAAAATTCAAGCAACAGCTCTTGCCATCATGAATTATATTTTTATGCCTTGTTAAGGTACAGAAATATGTGTGTTCTGTGTTCCTTAACACCATGTTTCCACAGTTTTGTGGGTACCGCCCATGAGCAGCATGAGAAACTGGAACTGCTACATAAGAATATGGAGAAGCAATATAACGACCTGGGAGAGTACTTTGTCTTTGACCCGAAAAAAATGTCAATAGAGGAATTCTTTGGGGACCTCAACACCTTTAAAAACATGTTCCAGGTGTGTTTTTGTGCATGTAAATGAACTAACTTGAGTCTGATCTGCAGGTGTGGTTTTCAGTCTTAACCCACCAACTGCAAATCACATACACACTAGTGAAGTCGAAAAAAATGAAGTAGCTGAAAGAGGGGAAGGTGAAAGACAAATGTCAAACCCGGAAAAGACGAAAAGGCCCCACACTGCTTGTATTGACATAATATTGAAAGAGAATGACTCCATTATATTTTCAGTTTATATATCAACTGCCAGTGTACCCTTTGGGAGGGCTCCCACAGGAGGTAACTTGTTTTACCAGTTACTGAGAATAACTGCCATCCACTGGTGTTGAAGTTATGTTTACATACATAGATATCCATCACATCCGTCATATACCAGTCTTATTTAATTTGGTTTTAAGAATCACTGGTACTTTTCACACTAAGTTATCCACATCAAACACTCACATTTAATTTGCAAACACACGGTCTGATATCATTTTCTCTTTTTTCCCCCATCAGCAAGCAGTGAAGGAGAATCAGAAGAGGAAGGAGGCTGAGGAGAAGATGAAGAGGGCCAAGCTGGCCAGGGAAAAGGCAGAGAAGGAGAAGGAGGAAAAACTCAAGAAGAGCCAGCTTCTCGACATCAACGCAGGTCATAATTGCTGGATCATGTCTGTTTACCTGTGTGTGACTGAAAGAGAGAGAAACACTCCATTTCTCTCAGTTTGTATTTCCCTCAGATTCCAGTTGGGGGCAGTCAGAGTCCATGCTTCTGTGGAATATTTGTGTGTGTCTCTGTGTGTGTGTGTGAAAGAACAACCCATCAGTATTTATAGACCAGAGTTAATCTAATGCTGATGACCTGTGTTTTGAAGAAGAATAAGCTTCAGAGAAACTGAGAACCAGCAGGATGTATATAAGGAACTGCTCGACCTCTTTTCACTCCTCTGGTGAACGGGGGATTTGCTTCCATAAAAGAGAGTGGAAAGAGCTCCTAAATCTCTTTATCACCAAAAACATATTTCCACTCTTCTATGAGATGCTGTTATACTTTGAAAAATGCTCGCAGCATATTGTCCTGTGTAACACACACATACATTCTCACTCGCTCATCCTCGTATACACACAGTTAACACTCAAATCCTGCCTTGCAGACACACATTTATGTGCAGGCACTTTTTTCCCTCCTCTCAGACTGACCTAGTTTCAGTACATTCCTCCTCTCTCTGGCTCCAGTCATGTTCTCCTGGGACTCCACAGTTCCACAGTCAAAATTTGCTTCAGCCTCAGTGCACTCTGTGTATGTTTGCATGCACGTGTGTTACAGTATTACTTCTTCTTTCTTCCTTTGAATGTGTCTGTTTTACTTTGCCTATGAGTTGGAAATTGCTTGTTTTGACCAAAGTGGTTCTGCACTCTGTGTGTGTACCAATGTGCATTTGTGTGTCTATTTTGTGAGCCTCTTTTACAAAAAGTCTCTCTGGCCTTTCTCCTAGTGCTCCATGTTCCAGCTGGCTTCTCCTCTCCTCTCTTTCTTGCTTTGTTCCATCACTGCCTCTTCTTTTTTTTTCTTTCCCTCCCCCCCGTCAAATCATTTAAAGGGCACTTAAAGACACAGTCAGCACCGAGGCTCCACTTGGAATATTTTGTCTCTGTGTTTAAAGTACGGAGCAGACATTTGTGGTAGAAAACAAGGTAGTCAAATTTCATGTTCAGCCTCTAGAGGCATGCGTGAATGGAACATAATAGTCCTTCAAAGATGTGTGTGTGTGCGTGCACTAGTGGGCTAGAGATCATTTACATACAGGTGGCATATTTGACTGCCCTTGTAGCCCGGAGTCATTCAACACCCCCCTATTTAAATTCAACCACATACAAATCTAGCATACACACACCTGGTCTTTGTTCTGTATTTGCTTATAACCATCATACTGGATGGCTTACACAAAGGTTGTTTTCAGCAGCGACACTCTCACACACTCACCTCATCCTTGTTCCCTTTTTTCTCTCAATTTCCCACCCATTAACTCACATACCCTCACTATCTCATGAATTCTCTGAATGTTCCTCTTTCTCCCTCTGTAAACATAATATCCCAGTTGGTGGTTAAATCCTGGAAGGTCAGTGTGTGTTTGCATTTTGTGGCCTTGTCATTCCTCTGTGAATCAGACAGACAGACGCTCACTCAGTGGAGCCACAGTTTGTGTGTGCTAAGCATGTGATGTTGGTTGTAGTGAATAACTTATCCTTGAGAGATTCTTTGTAGATCATTACTTGTTTTATTTTTTCATAATCCAATCAGTAAGTGCTTTTACTTGGCTGTATGTGGCTCTCATAAAAAATGGAGGCTCAGTACTCAGGGTACCAGACTGCCACGCCCCAAAGTCCACATTTACCATCTGTGCTTAAAGTAATTTCATCTGATAAACACTGTCTGCTACTGTAATGAAAAATCCATCCCTGGCTGTCATACACTCATCTTTGGAAACATGCCAGACTACTTAGCAACTGACTTTTTCTTGTTTCTACAGCTAGGTGTCAGTACCGCCTGTAAAAGATTGTGTGAGGCTGTGGGTTTTTATTTATGAGGCAAAGGGTGTGCGCATGTGTGGTTTACACACCCACTCAGATGCTGGCATGGGAACTGCCACTAGGAGTGCTCGTGCTCCACACAGTGAGCAAGTGAGAGGAGTGGTGTGGGGGATGGGTAGGGATAGAGGGTAGTAGGGCAGCAGATGCTCTCTTAAGGATTAGACTGTGTTGTCTCTTAGAAAAGGAGGTAAGAGGAGCAGAGGAGAAAAGCACATGGTGATAGAGTGGATGAGATGGGATAAGGTTGAGTAGTTTGCCTCACCCTGGGCAACTGTGAAAGAGAGGCATGATCATGGCACATTAATTATGTCTTCACCCCTCTTGAACACTGTCTTTCTCTCTCATCATCTTTTCCCCTTTCAATGTTTTTCTCTGTGTGTTTGTTGTTTCTTCTCTCTTTCTGTAAATTTTTCCATTCGTCTCCTCATCTGTTGTTGTGTGAACGTCCATTAGGGGTGCTACTGCTCCACACAAGATGCTGTCCCCCCTACGTGTGCGTGTGTGTGTAGAGGGGGGGTTGTTGTGTGCCAGATAGAATCTGTCAATGTGTGTGTGCATCCAGTGTAAATCAGATCCAAAGAGACATCTTTAAGAGCTCATGATCTGATGCTATTACACTAATTAATCCGTCTTATGTTCTTACTTGCTTCAGGCAATACCTTGGTGTTTGTATAATCATGCACTGTTGTTGTGACTTTGTGAAGTGTGTGTGTGCATGCTTGTGATGCGCCCAGTCCATGCCATTGTCATACAAATTTTGCAACCTCAGTTTTTTTGTGCCATTTCAGTATTGACTTTCTATTGATTCTCAATAATAACACCACTAGCCAGATGTGTGTGTCACAGAAAAATCATGTGACTTAACAGAAGCACATGATCATCAACAAGTGTTAAACACCAGGGTTTTTCCCCTAAAATTAGCCCTATTACAATTTGCTAACAAAGCACACATTGTTTAATTTCGCTTTAGGAAATAAGACTCACATATGACTTCATGAAATAGTGCTACCCTTCACCACACTCACACAAAAGCACTTCAGAGCTGTGTGTATAATGCTACACAGTACACTGGCCCTAGGACATTCTAGTTTTAGATGGGAGTTCACTCAGTCATCAGTACGCCTGTTTTATACACAGCCATGTCATTGTTTGGTCCCGCTCTGGCCTCCATTACATATTCTCAAATAGGTTTGTGTGTCTGTGTGCCTCCATCAGTAGTTTAAGCCAACCATGTGATTAGTGTGAGTGGAAATGTGCCAGATGTGTTTCCCCGGAAGGAGAAAAACAAGGCGTGCATCATTCTGATCTGTCTGTGCAGTTCCAGGACATGAACATTGAGGGGTGTATGTGAGCTGTGGAGAGCCTGTGGAGTGTATGAGGGAGACTTTCTCTGACGTGACAGGCGAGACCACAGGCCATCTGCTTCATGGCTTACTGCGGGATTAGATATAGTGTGTGTGTGTGTGTGAGAGCAGAGCTGTGTGTGTGTTGGTGTTTGGGGGTGGGGAGGTGAAGACATAAACCTTTAACCCCCAACCTCACTGCCCCCTTTTCTAGACCCCCCTGTCTCCATTCAGGTTCAAATAGAAATAATTAAAACCATCTGCCTGAGCGCTGAGCTTTGCCACCGAATCCTGCCCACAAAACAATCATGACAACACTCACACACTTGTACACACAGCAGCATTGCCATGGAGTAACCCCCCCCCCCCCTTCCCTCCCTGATCCCTGATTTTAAGACCACCAGAGTCTGTGCAGAGAATGTGGATGTAAACAAACACAAACAATATGACCACCCGCACAAACTATACCCGTACACACACACACACACAGACGCAAGGTTCCTTTTCAGTCAGCACCTTTTTAACTGCAACCTGCAATTACTCATTCATTCTGTAGTATTTTAATGTTTACGAGAAGGTTTGGTTTCAGAGGGTGTGTCTTCCCAATAAGGCTGTGTTTGTGTTATAGAGGTTATCGCCCAGAAAGTGGTGTGTAGCCCCCAGCAGAGACGGTATCTGAACTAGGTCACTGCCTATCTGGGTTAATGTAGCTAATTTACCAACGTGGCCACGTGGCTGGTAAATAACCTCCCTGCCCACGTGTGTGTTGGTGTGTCTGAGAGAAACAGTGATAGGTAGAGGGTTTAGAAAAACCACCAATCACTAACCCGTTGTTGGGAAACAAAATAAACGTGTATTTCATGGTTGTCTTGATTTAAAATAACATGGCTGTGATGAGTAGTGTGTGTGTGTGTGTGTGTGTGTGAAATAAACAACAGTTAAAATGTGACTCCACGTGTTGATTTAATCCAGTGTTATTTGATGCTGATATTATGTTTTGATGTTTACAGAGGGTGATGAAACTGGTATCATGGATGGCCTGTTGGAAGCGCTGCAGTCCGGTGCTGCTTTCAGGAGAAAGAGAGGACCACGGCAAGCAGGTACTCACACACCAGCAGGGCCATAAATCTTCACCAAACATGCAGATGTTTCAAAGTGTCATGTCTTACTTGATTTACAGATTTCTGTCTCTATTCACCAACATTTGCGGTATGCATACTATACTGAAACATGTGGAGCATATGAGACACATTTGTTCCATCTCTCTCTTTCTCTCTGTCTCTATGTTTCTGTCAATATACAACAACAGATTTGTTTGTGTTCCCCATGTCCCTGTTCCATCTGTTGCATGGCTCAGAAACTGTGGGTTGTGGTTATATTCTCTGGCCATGGCTGCAGGGGGGCAAAGCCAATTCCACCAATGGTTGGCACAACAACAAAAGAAGAGGGAGGGTGCCAAGGGGTGGGTGTGGACAGCAGGAGACTTATGAGAGGAACAACTGGTGAGGGTGTGGTTGTGGAATAGGAAAATGTAAGGCAAATATGAATGTAGAGCTAAGGAGGGTAAACCAGAGTGTGGGTAGACAGTTTAAGGAAGTGGGTGAATGGATGATAGGCAAAATGTATTTGAAAAACAGGCTTAAGAACAAAGTACAAGTAGTTAGAGTGGAAATAGACAAGTTGTTTTTTTGCTTTAACTTATCAGTATGAAGTTAAGATTGATTGCACAGTGTACTGCTTATAGAGTAATGACATCATCAGTGTTTAGATTGGTTCCCTATAAGCCTCGCTTTCACGTTGTAATGCCAGCTGCCACCTGTTATGATCTCCCGCAAAAATGAAGGCTTAATTTACAACACAAAGAAACTGCGTTAACCATTACACAACCAAAACAGGAAGAGCTTTTGTTTTGCCCAGTAGCTATCGCTAGCTAACCCTTATTACCAAACAGTATCAGTGAAAGTTCTTTGCAGTTACTATCCACAGTAGCAATAATGGTGGACAGTGGAACTACAGTGGTAACTGTGGAAAACATAATGCAGTTTGCCCTGTGTTGTTAGTAGTTGCTAGGCTCTGAGGAAAACATAATGTGATTCAGTTGTCTTTGCCACAGCAGTGCCAAACATAATACCAATTTGTATGTAAAGATGTCTCTTTCCACTTTAAGGTCCACCTCCACTTGAAAATATGTTTAGCCTATTGTTATTTTACTTGGAAGTTTGACCCTTTACTGTGCAGAATAATGTATGTGCCATCATGTTCGTTTTAAAATTCATCTGCTGAAGAAGGAAAGTTTCACCCTTAATGTAAGTTTTAAGACATTTACATATAAGTATGAATGGACATTACAACCTGTTGAGAAGCAGGTCATGGTCCAATGTGCAACTTACACAAGTGCGAATTGAAAAACACATACAGTACACTGAAAACGGAAGTTGTAGACACTAGGGATGTTACGGTACACAGAAGTCAGGGTTTGGTGTGAGTTTGGTTCACACATAAAAAAAATACATATGAAAAGATATTTCTTTTCTCTTTTGTTGTTTTTTAGCAGACAGTAGTGCCAGTGCCAAAGGCAGACAGATCCTCCACCCTCCTCTTCTGTATTACACTGTACAAACACTTTCTCAAACACTTTCTCAAAATGCAACAGGTGACCACGGGTTATAAAACTGAAAAGCATCTGTCATGACTTCTCAACAAATCTAATCATTTCCACCTGTCTCACAATTAGTCTGATCCATGGTCAAACATAGGTGGTGTCATTTTCCTGTCCTATCACAAAGGAGAGCTCAGTTCCATTCATATTTCCTACAAGAGTGGAGCAATTTCAACACATGGTCCTTCTTACACACAAGTCTTCCTCCGATGCTGTTGTAGCTGACCAGGAACCCACAGTCTGGTCTTCCAGCCCTGGTGTTTCATTTGTGCTCGCCATAGTGTGACTGAATTGCGTGCCTGTCAGCTTGTTGTGCTATCCTCAGGGCATGTTGCTAACAGCGTACGGCTGAAAATTTCCAGCAGAACTCGCGCTTGTGAACTTTGGTTTCACATCACATGCATTAATCTACAGACTGAGTATTGTGCTTGCAGCTGTGTTCACCGGACTGTGACCCCTGTACCGTGACTGGTTGGTACGAATACACGAAATTCAATCGTAAAATCTATAGTGTAAGAATCATTCAGCTCAAAATCTTTTTTCCATTTTATCTTGGAACAAAAAAACAAAAAGATAGGAACACTGTTTTAGTCATTACCGGGCCAGTCAGAAGTCCATGTCCTGTATATGAGGACATACTCCTGAACACTAATCCAGTCTGTATTGACTTTCATTCAGGCCATGCTGTTCAGTCTTTAGGCTCAGGCCAGTAATCTGGTTAGCTACTTTTTCTGCTGTGTGTCCCTCTGCCCAATCCAGTTACATTCACTTATTGGAGACTAAAGTATTTTTCTCCCTCTTTTTTTTGTTGTCTGTTTTTAAACTTGTACTCGTACCACATGTTGTGGATAATATGTCATGGTAAGACCATGCAAATGAAAAAGGGGCGGTGTGAGCAGTCAGGATAGTAACTTTGTAATATGATTCCTTGAGTTAGGAAACTTGTGTGTAACTATGTGAGTGGGAAAGTGTCCAGTGCCCATTAACTGAGAGAGAGAGAGAGAGAGAGAGCCTGTATGTGTGTTTGTTCACATGCACTCATGTGTGGGTCGAGTATTCACACATAAGAGAGGCTGGGGAAGAGTGTGTGCAACCCAATACCTCCCTCAATAGAAGCCAGATGTGAAGCGGTGCTCCAGAGTGGAATAGCACAGAGCCGGCGGGCAGACTGCACTCTTTCTTTCTTTTTTTATGTCTCTCTTTCTTTCTCCGTCTTTTATCTTTCTTTCGGCCTTTTTCCTTTCAATTACTGAACGCATTTATATAGCCTGTTAGCAGTAATTGTCCACAGCAATTAAACAGGGGTTGTAACAAGTGGTCCTCGGTGTTCCACTAAGTCACACTGAGAAAATCGCTAAGTGCAGAGAACTCTCTCTAATCACAAACAGCTCGGGCTCATCACCACTAAACTGGCTGAGACAACAGTGAAAGGAGGAAATGGAGGGAGAGAAGCAGGAGCAGGGGAAAGGAGCACTGTATGAGAGAAAATGGGGCCCACTTGAGGGCTTAGTCAGTCACCCATAATACTGTTTGGCCACCTCACACTCCTAACAGGAAATACCTTCACATGTGTGTTTGAGACAGAGGGAGAGAGGGTTAGAGCCTTCCTCCCCACGCACACTTGCCTGTGGTAGGGTAGAAGAAGGAAAATATAAGTGTGTGTATCACATCTCTGCTCAGTGCCTCCTCCCTGTCTCCTCTTTTCACTCCGTCTTGTCATTTTTGTTTTCTTTTGCCAAAGTTCAGGGTTTTCCGTGGCTAACGTGGAGGGTGTGAAGCCCTGCTGTGGTTTTTAGGCAATCTCAGCTTTGTTAGTTTATATTTTCTTCATGTTTAAAGGCTGCTCCTTTCCAGTTACCCACTTTGTTTCGTACACCCGGGAAGTTTTTCACCCACACACAATGGGAGTGTGTATTTGACTGGATGGTTGAGTCAGAGGTCTTAATTTAGTGGAGCTGAAGTGGGAGGAGGCACATCCTGGCTCTGGCTCTGCTGATAGATATCTGGCACCACTGGGGCCACAGGCAGCCTGTATGAGCAGGCAAAAAACACACCTCTATCCAGCTCATGTAGGCATGGAGCGTATTTTTAGTGTTAACTTCATAATGTGTAATATACGTGTACAGTCTGCTGTGTTGAGAGAAGAAAATATGGATAAGAGATTTAGATTTGAGGGAAATTCACTTAATTTGTTCTGTGCTTGTTATATTATAACGCGAGATTGAATGTAACTAAGTACATCTACTCAATCTACAGTTGAGGTACTTGAGTAATTTGCAATTTGTGTCTGATTCAGGTTTCGGCACACAATACTTTCAGGTTGTATAGGACAGTTAGTACGTCTCTTTTATGTAAACATAGAATGGAACTCTGGTACGTTTTTCTTCATAAGGCCGTAATAGATGAACTGCCTCCTCATTTATGTTCTCCACTGACTCCTTAAACTATCATTAGCTGCGACCTTTGGTCACATGGACACAGCTTATGTACATCATTCCTCAAACCTGCACTGTATGATGAAATGGCTCAGTTTTTGCTCCCTCATTTTGGTCCCCTTAAACTAGATTATATTATAAGCATGGGAGATATGAAAACCAGAGTTAAGGACTGTTTGACCACTGATTGCCCATGTTTGGTTACTGAATGCTGCTAAATCAGTTGTTTGTTGTCAATTGGCTGTTTGCTTTGGGACTGTTGCTTGTTTGTTTGTGATGTTTTTATGCTGTTTGTTTTAAGTTTTTGCTGTTGCGATTTTAGTTGTTTTTTTTTTTATGTGAAATTCTTTCTGCTGCTATCTTGGCTAGGACTTCATTGCAAAAGAGATTTTGAATTTCACTGGAAATATTCCTTCGAAAATAAAAGTTATACATTTCCATTGTATGCTACTTTATACTTCTACTCAGCCACATTTTGGAGGCAAATGTACTTGTTACTCCACTTCATTTAATTTTCTGACTTAAGTTACCAGTTATTTTGCAGATTTAGAGTATTAATACAAAATATAAACTAATAAATGATGATGTATCTATTAAAGATTAAGCCGCCCAGCAGTGTAAAAAGTAAATAAAATAAGTTCCACTTTTAGCAGCTGACACATTCAAGTGACAAACACATTAATGCTTCGATAATTATAATCAAATAATATAATGTATATTATTCTGAAACTGGCCATTATGCACCCTGGATACTTTTCCTTTTGGTACTTAAAATATATTTCGATGCTGATAATTAGTTAGAGTTTGAGTGCAGGACTTTTACTTGTTGCAGAGTATCTCTACACAGTGGTAGTGATACTTTTACTTTAGTAAAAGAGCTGAATACTTCTTCCACCACTAATAACACAACACAATATCAAGGAACCACATCTCTAGGAAAAAGTAATTAATTTCAGATGTCATAAAAGTGGCATTGTTTTAGTGAGATGTATCCTCATTTCTTCCTCCCTTACTGATTGTGTGATATAATGTCACTAGCCCTCAGGCCAGTTAAACCAGTTGCCCATCTAATCTCATCCTAATTACTTTTCCATGCAGTTAAAATACAATTGATTTTAGCTCTTATGCTCAGTGATATCACTGATCAGATGTCATGTAGTGAGTGTGCAAACACAAAACAAGGGTTCATCCACTTTAATGATCTGTAAATAAGAAAAACTGTGGAGGAGGAGTTATGGTTTCTCTTAGCAAGGGAATGCAACATCACAGTGAGGCCACACAGTGAAACAGGAATTTGAGTTACCTGATAGGGTGACATAATCACTTGATATATTAAAAACATGTGCTTAAGCTAATCAGATCTGCATGTGAGGTAACTGTGGTAATAATCAGGAATAATGATGGTCTCAGCAGGCACTTTTTCACATGGTAATAGATCTGGGGTAAATAAGGCACCACAGCGGCGTTTACCCAAATGTGAAAAAACGATGTACTTATTCTAATGTAAGACAAAACACCGTGAGGTTTGTACACTATTTCATGAGACGGGTGTTGCAAATTAGCCTCTGCTATAAACACTATCATACTTGATACTGTGGCCTATAACCCCGGCCTGTCCCGCAGCATCATCACAGATTCACGGTGTCCACCCTTCAGTTCCCCCGCCTGTTAGCACCTGTTACTGCTGTTAGCGCCATTAGCTGCTAGCTGCATCTCAGCCACCTATATATCGAAAGCTGTGTGCAGAAAACCTGAATCAGACTCTAAATCATTGATATGCACTAAATGTTGTACTTTAAGTCTCTGCTTATAGCTTCCTATATCTGAGTTTGAAAGTTTTATTAATTACTCAGATATTTTTAGTTAGAAATAACAACAATACAGAGCTAAGCTACAAAAGCTGAATGCAAAGGAGATTTTTGCAATGACCATTTTGGTGGAGTTCTTAAAGCATGCTGTAGTTTTAATTACAATATGAGGTATTGTATATTCAGGGAAATTGGTTAACGAAATGCTAATTTATGCATCAAGCTACTGCAGCATGTAACATGTAATCAGATCAGTTACTCTATTAAGCTGGGCGCCCAGACGCTCTTTCATCAGAGGACATCTCATATTACTGTCTGTGCCCACATATGTAATGTCTCAAGTGTAAGAATTCAGCTTGTTCAATTGCTGTTTGTTGAGGACCTTATCAAACATGTTTAATAACAGTCAGCTGGTCCAGATAAGATCAGGGCAAATAAATGAAGACACACATCCCTCTCACAGCAGACTGGTGGGTGAAAACTTAACTGGGCCTGAGGTGTAATTACAAAGTTTCTGTGTTTTTATCTGTTTTGCTGTTTAACATTGTAGTAGTAATTTATCAAAGTTCAGTTCAGTTCAGACAACTTTACTGGTCCCAAAAGGGCAATCGTTTGTAGCTTTACCCAGTCTATACCATGTATTTATTTAGTAGCCATACATACAACATTCAGAACCTTTAAAGACTCACACATGTGGCAGTTATATGTCCAAGACACTGATCAACATAGGCTTCATAGATCAATACCAGAGAACAATAAGCAAAAAACAAAGGATTAAAAAGATAATAATAAACCTACTGTCAAACATTTAAGATTGAAAAGCTGCAGGGCAAATGTAGGTGTGGGCATTAAGTCCCTTAATAACTAGGTCTTTCTATGGCTTTAAAATGCCTTTGGGGACAACTTCGTAAGGTGGCCAATCATGACAACAGTGTATATCTATTCATAATGCAACACAGAATAGAAACATAAAATAGATAACACAAGTAAAAATAGACTCATACAAACATTTCCAACTTTTTCACAGTAACGTAACAGTGTGCTTATTATGCACATCTGTTTTTCATTTGTTTGTATAAAATCTATTTTAAGGTTGAACATGACAGTGAAAAATAATTTGGACCAAAGGATGTAAAAGACAGTCTGTCTCATACTCATATATCTGAGCTGCTGCCTGTTGATCACATTACAGTGATTAAAGTTACAACTGAAAACATTTTGGGCCACAGCACCACACATGCTGGTTACTGACCTATGTGCACCGCCGCATCCTGTTGCAAATATATTTGCATCTAATGTTTTTTACCATGAGAGGGTGTAACGTGAGAAGTCACAATATTATATGATACCCAAGTTGCTTAACAAATTACGAAACCACTTGCTAGACATTTTATCAGTGCTCTGGGGCTGGCCTGTGTGATATAATACAATGAACAAAGACAGGCTGAATATTAACACTCTACCATCACAGTTTGAAATGTACTGTTGTCAAAACTATAACTGCTACCAACTTTATGTATATATACATTTTTCCATCTACCATATGTTGATACAAAATGGTAAAACGGCACATACGTTATGTTTGTGTTTGGAGCTACAGACCTCTATTGTGCTTGTTTTCATCTTCATTACGTGAAGTGTGTTAGTCCCTTCCCCTCCTCTTTCCTTGGTATTCTCACAGCTGTGGCGACTGCAGACGTCACCAACTCTCTGTTAAAGGACTTCTAAGGGTCCATTGAGTGTGTTGTCTTGCTTATTGTGTCACTGCATTGTGATAGAATGGAAAGCCACGAGGCTGCGGAGGCTATACACCACCTCACCTTTGACCTGTACCTCAGCTCACTGTGTGTGTTTGTGTTTGTGCTGGTTGTGTAGAATGAGCAGCCTGCATGGGGTATCCTCAGCTGTCTGCCCTCTGTCTGTCTACCCCCCCACCTGCCACCCCCTTTAAAAACACACACAGACAAAACGCACACACCAGATGCTTGCATGCCGATACAAAGACACACATGGATGTTTGCATACCAATAGATGCATCCCAAACAGACGTGTTGCGTTCCAGAGGACAGACAGCCTTGCATAGTTTTGTAGACAGTATCGCAGTGTGGCTCTCTGCTTTAGATAGTAAGGTATGGTCTCTCTGTCCTTTTGTATGGATTTAGTATTGTCAGCTTGGCTAAGGCTAATTTTATTAGGCTAATTTGTGTGTATGTGTTTAAAGCAATTCAAAGGCACTCGTGTGTAGAGGAATGACGTGCCTAAGCACTCACTATAGACCCATCTGCTGGGTCACGACCCTTGCCAGAACAACCAATCGCAGTAGCAACAAGTTGACAAAGCACCAATCACAACAGAGAGACAGAGATAAAGGGGATAGCAACAATAGAGGCACACGCTGGCTCTGCAGACAGTCTGCTCCTACAGAAAAAAGAAACTACCCCTATAGAGATCTGTGATGTCACAGATGTTCACACAAACACACACAGGAGGTGATAATTTAAACCAACAGGAGAGCACACATCAATCAAGTCATTACTGAAGCAGTGGTGATGTCACATGCATACTAAACGCCCACTGTGACAATACATGCCAGCAAGCCACACATAGGCACCAGTTGAGCCCACTGGGTGACACTGAAGACATGCCTGGGCATTAGCACTAACTCACACACACAAGCCAATAGTGGTGCTAGATGACGTCACTCTTTCCCACAGTCCTCTAGTGCAGAGCAGCAGTGTGTTACACAGTGTGGCCTGAGGAGGGCGATATGAGTCCCTGCTAAGCTGGAGACACTGATGGAGGGCCAGTCTACATCTGCAAATACAGCATCATGCTAGTCGTGGCACTGCTACCATGCTGTCACGTGACTGTGGCTTTGCTGCAGCTGCTGTACTGACAATAAACTAAGAGAATAAAGATGGCTGCTTCCTTGTCAACCGCTGGCATCACACCATGCCAAATCTGTCTTAATAAAGCTACAGGGTAGGCTTTAACTGTGATCACAGAGGAAGAGGGTGTTCTCAGTAAACCTCAACAAAGCTTGGCTTCTCTTCTCACGCTGACCTACACCTGCATGGTTGCAAATAATCTCCTGTCTCCTCTCCCTGTTTCTGTATTTTCCCCTCATAAGGTTAGCACACACACATACTGTACAACAAAGCGTTCTTTCCTTCATCAGGCAGTCATTATTTAGTCTCCTGGAGTGTAATGTGTTACAGATGATCTTTTCACTTCACTCTTTCTGCAACTGATCGCCCCTTGATGTGCAAACACACTCATTGAATCTCACACCCACCAGTAAACAAACCCAAAAACAGTCTTTGTTGTGAGTCCCGACATCTTACTTCCTACTGCTGCACACACCAGGCTTCATGCCAAGTGCATGGATCATTTAGACAGCATCACAGCTAGTTTCTGGATACACATGCTGAGAATTTCCTATGTTTGTAGTGCCACGTGTTAAAGAGGCACTCCAGCGTTTTTAGTTTTGCACTTCCACAAGTGTTCAAAATCGAGGCAGCAGAAGCTGAGATATCCTGATCTTCAGTCCCTAGTGTGGGTCAAGTTCCATCCTCCTACGTTTCATCATCAGGGGTTTTATTCTCAGGCTCTAGAAGACTCCTTTCAGAGGCACATAAGGCATTTAACAACTGTTTTCAATGTGACTGGTCAGGACAGAAGAGTATTCCTTTGTTGGTGTTAGTTTCACCTGAAAGCTATTAGCTGCAGGATTCCACTTAATTTACAGTGGAAGGTAACTTTGCTGCCAGAGTTGTAACCCAAAGTAAATCATTAAGGGATAAGTCTGGTGATATTCTATATTTTTCTTATTTGTCCCCAAATATTTATATTTTTAGTGTACATTTTTTAAATCTGTCATCCAATAAAAATTGTTAGGCACAGAAACCTTACTCCCCTGTTTCTCTCCATGGGTTAACTCCCTGGCTTTCGCCACTCTCTACCCACGACTGGTAATTGGCACTTCAGCTGAAAGTGCTGAGCTGTCCTCCCTGTCTGTCTCCACACTGTCACTCTCTCTGTGTGCAGTCATATCCTCTGTTGCATCCTCCTCTTCATCATCGTCAGTTATGAAATGATACTGTACGCCTCGTTCCTCTCTTGTTTGGAAGGTATTTGTCCCACAGGTTACGCCACATTTTCTTCACTGCCTCTTGGTCAACAACTCTCTGAAGGCTTTTGATGGATGTGGAAATGCAGAAAATCAACTTGATTTATGTATGTAATAGGAACAAATACAATTAGACATGAGGGACCTTCTGAGAGATGGACTTGCATGTGGTTTGGTGGGGTTTTGTCATGGGAATAGTTGACTATAAAAATAGAATATTAGAATCAGAAATACTTCATTGATCCCCTAGGGGAAATTGTGATTTGTTACTGTCGCTCCGATGTAAAGAATAGAGAATTGTAAGAATGAGAATATGAAATAAATGTATGTAAATATAAAGCAATAAAATAAAATAGAATGAAAATGTGCATTAAATTAAATAAAAATAGAATGTGCATTATGCTGCAGAGTTTAATACTAGTACTTTAGGTATTAAAATAATAAAAATAAAATCGTCACTGCTGATGGTGTAAGTGTGAATTTAACCACAATACATACATCAATAGAACAAACAAGAATAGAATAAGATTAAACATAAGAAATATGTACAGTTATGTGCATGATAAAGTCATATACAGAAAAGTATGGCACAGTAATAGCAATAGATAATTCAGAATTATAAATGCAGAAGGTGAATGAAGTCGAGATGACACTGACTCATAGCGGCCGACAGTCTGAGGGAGGAGTTGTACATTTTTAGGGCCACAGGGCTTATATTGCCAGCCTTGTCCTGGTGAGGTTTTGTGAGGTTACATTTGAATTGAACTTGATATGCTCATTGAAACCTGTCTGTCAGGTGATGTATTTGCTTCTGAGGCTGTTTTGGTTCACATAATTTAACTATATTTAAAACCAGAGAAACTTTGCACATCTTCTCTGAGAATTCTCTGCTCGTTACTTTAATCTGCAGGTTTCTGTCTAAATTCATCTTTTTCCCATGCTGCCTCCGGTGACACAACCCTCTGATCCTGACTCTTATCCCCCTCTCTCTTCCTCCTCTCTGTCTTCTCTCTCAGAGGGAGTGGAGGAGGATGAGAGAGGCGCTGGGTTGACAGCCTTTGAAGAGCTTTTCTCTGCGGGTTGGATTTTTTTTTAGGACAAGCTCAGCACAGTACACATACACATAGAATAACACCCACACTGACGCACATTCTTTCTCTCGGTTTTTGGGTCATTTGCATAATTTCTAATTAGTAAGTTTATGAGTAAGGCAGAGAGGTTTGGAGAAGGGACAGAAATAGATATGGAGGACATGTTTGAGAGTTGACTGAGAGAGGGAGATAAAGTGTTCCCATGTACTGGTGTTCATAAGAGATGACGAGTGATCTGTGTGTCTCTCCAAGGAAAGTGTGTGAAATGATTATTTGACACCCCAGCTGTCTGTGCTGATCAGTCCAGCTGAGGCTCACAAGTCAACTGTGAAGATGACTCGAAATCTCAAAATCCTCCTTCTCCTCTTTCTCCGCAGACTCAATTGTGTCTTTGTCACAGCTAGTTCTGGAAACGTGTTCGGTAACTTTTGTTTTTGTGTGTCTGTTTTTTCTCCATCAGAACCATGTGTCAGGTCTTGGTTTGTTGTTTGTGTTACCATGGTTCATTTGCATGTGTATTGCTACTGGTTTGCATCATGACGTTGTTGGACTGATCTGTTGTTTGTTTCTCATCAGTAGCCACAGGAACACATTACATCAATGTGTGTGTGTGTGATAACAAATGTGTCCTGTACTGATGTTAACCTTTTATTCATAGCCCCTGAGCTCAGAACATACACACAAACACAATCTCCCACTGACCTATATAATTCAAAATGGCCGCTGCTGCACAGCTGTCCTCCCACACAGGAGAATGAAGAGTGGTAAAGGATAGAGGGAGGGAATGAGAGATAAAGGCAAGGCTGTTGCTGCTGGTGTGTGTGTGTGTGTGTGTGTGTGTGTGTGTGTGTGTGTGTGTGTGTGTGTGACTGTGCGTGTGTGTGTGTGTGTGTGGGAGGAGGAGGAAATAACAGAGTAAGCAGGTAGAAGAATAAAGTCGACAGCATCCTCAGGGCACAATCTGTCACACTCACTCTGCTTCTCTGCGTCCCTGTGCATCTCTTATCCTTCCTCACTGCATCCACTGTTTGTGTGCGATCTATTTTACTACTTCCTTCCGTCATTCCCTACAGCTCCTTCCTCCTCTTACTCAATCTCTCCACCCATGTTCATCTCATTTTCATTCATCCCTGCCTCTGTAATCTTCCCACAGCATGAATCATCCTGCTCCTCATGGTGTCTCGCCCCTTTCTTTCTGCTGCTTTTACACACTCACTATTCCTCCATCCCATTAGCCCCACTTCCTCTAAATGTCTCGTATGCCTTGTTTTGCTCTCCCCTACTCCTAATTTTTCCCACTTCGTCAAGATCAAGTTTAGTCTAATCTGACATCAGCAGTGAGTGGCTCCAGATGTCACACTAAGCCACACACAGACGCACCATTAAGCTATTTGTAGGCTGTGTAATGGTAATGCATGTACGTGTATGTTGGAAGTAAAGGGAGCATCCATTTTATGTTTTATCATTCAAAGCACAAGTCTATGGTGTCCTTTGAGGCACATACTTGTGGCTGTGTGTTCAGTCAGTGAAAATGTTAAAGGCACAGTTCAGCCCAAAATCAGAAATACATATTTTTCCACTTACCTGTAGTGCTGTTTATCAGTTTAGATTGTTTTGGTGTGAGCTGTTGAGTGTTGGAGATGTCAACCGTATAGATATCTGCCTTCTCTCACATGTAATGGAACTAGATGGCGTTCGGGTTGTGGAGCTCAAAGCACCGAAAAAATACATTTGAAAAACTCAACAGCAATGTTTCTTTTCAGAAGTCATGATTAGGGTTGGATACTGAAACCCTGTGCTATTCTTTTATGACTGATACCTTTGGGATCAAATTATAACGCAGATTTCCGTGCCAGATTTTGTACATAGCAAGTGTGCAGCTAAGAGACAGGGGGCATGCGTGTGTCACTGCTACAGTGCTGCTGCATCATGTCCGCAGCAGCCTGTACCAAAGAGTAGTGTGAAAGTCAAGAGTGCTCACTCCGCAGCAAAGTGTGTATAGTTCAGCAGAAGGAAAATAGTTCCTACATGAAACTGCTCACAACAAGGTCTGTGGATTATCTTGAGTAACTGGGTCTTAATTTCTGAACGAGACATTGCTGTTGAGTTTTTCAGACGGATTTTTTGGTGCTTTGAGCACCGCAAGTTATGTATGCTATGTAGATCCATCATATTTGAGAGACAGCAGACATCTCTACGGCTGATATCTTCAACACTCAGCAACTCACACCAAAACAATCTAGACAGATAATAGCACAACAGATAAGAAGAAAACTATGTTTTTTATTTTGGGGTGAACTCCCCCTTTAAGTATCTGTCTTCTGATGTGTTGTTTGACTGACTGACATATTTTTACATCTTTTTTTGCACAAACATCAGATGTGTCTTTTCATGGCATGCACTGACATATCTGTATGGACGTGTTGCACTGTACACGTCTATAATGTCCCCTTTACGTGTTTATCTCACTCAGTCTGTTTCTTTGTCTTTCTCAGCCAACCACCGACGAGCTGGTCATGCAGTGACCAACATCCTGGCCAAAGAGCTGATGCAGGAAGACACGCCTTCATCCAGCAAAGTGCCCACTAAGAAGAAAAAGTCAGAGGAGACAGAAGAGCCTAAAATAGAAGGAGCGGAGTCATTAGAGGAGTTACTGGACGCTGCTCCCTCTCGGTCCAATTAGGCATCCAGGGCAGAAAGTTTTTTACTCAGAGTCAGTCATATCCAAACGCAGATGTATTTTGTAGCCATTCCAGGGGCCAATAATCTGAGATTAGCTCAAAGACAAAAAAGCCCTGTGTTTCTCCGACCCTTGTCTTACCATCTTTTAGGGTAGCATTGTGTCTTCTGGGAGGACAGGGAGCGGCAGAGGACGAGTGCAGGGGCTCTCACCTCAGCCACAAACCCTGCATGTCCCTCATCAACCTTTGGATCTTTGCCACTGTCATAAAGATTTGCTTTCAGCATGTGCACATATCAGTTCATGTATTTTTGTCTGTCTCACTTGCTTCATCTGTCATTCATCAAAGGGCATCTTGAGCGATTCCAAAGACTTACTCAGGAGGGATCCACCCCTTTATAGCGGTTATTTCCAAATCCCAAATTTAAACTGGGAATGTCTGGAATTTTGCACCTCCTGCGGGTGCATCGTAGAGTTATCTCTGGATGTTCCAGGCCAACACCACTTTGCGCTTTTTCATGTTGTTTGTTTTTTTTTTTTAACTCATGAAACATATTGATTTGTATTTGTCTGATATACTGTATGTTACTGTTTGTAAGTGTTAATCATTTTTGCTGTGTTATTGAAAAAAGTGCCAACCAATAGAAATCCAGTCTTGTCATGTCACTCCCAGGTTGTAGTCCAGTCACAGTTTGCACTGGGATGCTGTGTGCAGACCAGTCCAACAGTAGTCATCACCTGGGTGTTACAGTGTGTTTAACTTTACTGAGAAGGGATTTAATTCACTGGTGTGCATGCATGTATTAAATTTCACATATATAAATGGAGATAATTTACAAAACGTGTCCAAGCTACCACACGTGCCCAAAACAGTTACATGAAGAAAACCTGCTTACATCGACGAACATTCCTATAAACCCCAGAGCGCTGCAGAGATAGATTGGAGGAGAAAGTTCTTCCACAGTCAGTCAAACCAAAAAAAAGTTTCCTTTTAAAAGGGTGTTTCCATACATGAGCAGTTTACATGCCTGTGTGTTGATGTGTATGAGAATGACTGTGTGAAGTAAGCCGCCTATATTTAGTTTAATGTGCACGCTCAACTTCCTACATGTAAGTGTGTGTGTTTGTGCTTGTAGGTTTGAGTGCGTGCGTGTTTGTTACCATCTGTAATTACTGTACGGTACCGACCATGCTGTCATAAATCCTGGGTTTCATAAACAGCTTTGTGGTCTTTCTGCTGAGGATATAGCACACTGGAAAACTGCCCAAAAACTGCTGAGACAAGTATGTGTGTATGGGTGTGTATGTGTGTGTGTGTGTTCACCCACTTTCCCTCCCACTGAACAGCAGCAGTAGTTTCTGAATGTCTGGCCTTGCTCTTACTTGTATTCAGTAGCAATCAGCGAACATGTTGCCATGATGTTGTGGTGTAATATCTGACAGGAATCCTGAAAGGTGATGTCAGCCCAGCCATGCAATATTTATAACTATGCAAACACAATACTGTAGTGTGTGTACTCCAGCCCTGACACCCAGCCAGCCTCAGGATGTAAAAACTACTGGGTGGACTCCAGCGGTCTTTATAAACCCGCTGATTAGAGATCAGTGCTTCATTTTGCCTGTGATTGAGGAAAATCTTTAGCCTGGTGAGACCATCAACATTCTGTTTCGCTCTCTGTATCAGTCTGGACTCTGTGCCACACCGAACACTGCGAGTTGGTGGGACTTCTCACTGTGACAAACTCCATTGCCTTGTCAGTGGAACAAAACACCAGGGAACATCATCTTCATCACCAAGAGGGCTAGTTAATAAATCAAGCTTTGCCAAATTCAGACGGAAGAACAGCAAAAACGTGTGCATTCTCTTGTTCTTGTTTAATGGTTGCTATTGACTCTAGGTAGCGCTTGTTGCTTCAGGAGCCACCATCACTGTTCAGCAAGCTGCGTCCTTCATCTTATGTCATCAACTACAGCAGAGACCCTGAATGGAGGTTATTTCTGGACTGTGTTTGAGATGGCACCAAGTCCAGACTGAGAGAGCGTGAAACAAAATGTTGAGCTCACGTCATTGAGTTGGTGGTGGTCTTACCAATCTTTGTAGCTCCAGAGCTTAGCTTTTCAGAAGTTAAAACAGGTCACAGTTTTTGTCAACAACACCAGCGTTTACATCTTCCATTAAAATCTGAATGCTTTCGTACATGACGTCACTGACACTTCAACAACATAACAAGATGTACAGTAGGTGTAGAGGTGCTGGTGCTGCATTGTAATCCAGTAACACTGAGAATAATGAGGTGCAAAACCCCTCAGACTGCTGCGCCTGCTCTCAAGCACAAAATATGTCGTAGCTGTTAAACCAGAGACACAGCTGCTGATTTATGACCCTGCCCATCTCTTCAGGTGGACAGTGCCAGGTGACTGTGTGTACCAGATACTGCAAACTGATTTCAACATTAAAAAGAGAAAGGTTTAAAAAAGGATATCAGAACATCACTGGAATATTTGTTGTTTTCTAATTTGAGGCATTCCTTTTGTTCATCTTTTTTTTTTTTTAAGAGATTGTTTTCTATGTGAATTTTTACTGTTGATTTATTTTAATGTATTTGAATGGAAACAAGATTTTGTTTTTTTGCTCTATGTATACAGAATAATGCACATAGTCATTCTGTTTGCTACACAGAACTATTAAAAATGTCTTAAGTAATTTAATGATGTGACTGGCTCGTTCTTTCACGCTGAAAGTGTGCACGTCATCTGTCGGTGTGGTTAGATGTGTGTGTGTGTTTGTGTGTGTGTGTAAAGTTTCTGGCTCAGTTGTATTCCTGTATTTCTGCCAAAGTAAATTCCTTTTGAAGCACATTCCTCCAAACTTCTCACTCTCTCCCCCCTCGTCCCCTCTCTGTCATGTAAACACATCGTGCAGTAAAATAGCAGATAGTTTGTGCGCTCTGCAGTCAAACTATATTTTTATTGCCAGAGGACAGCAGAAGAATGAATAAACAGTTTAGTTATTTTTACAGAGAAATTCCAGGACTTTTTTTTCCACAGCTCCAGGTTTTCCAGAGACATTTTCCAACATTGATTGCCAGTGTTCGACATGATCCCTCACATTAAGCTGTGTGTGTGTGTAAGAGAGAGGGAGAGAAGGAGAACACTTCGTGCCTCATACTGTTCCTGTTTTTTCTCATTATTTGTCACCTCTCCATTTCTGTCCCAACCCTTCTGTCTCTGTCATCAATACTGTATGACCTCCTTATTTGCTCCTCCATCTTTATCTCTACGTGTGCAATAATTAACATCTAAACTGGGACAGAAAATTTTCAAAAACACACACACAAAAAAATCTGGCTTTAATTTACTTTTTATGCCTTCATGCTGACGATGACCAGGGGCATTATGTTTTCAGGCTGTCTGTCCATTTATGCCATTCTCATGACTGATATTTTAAGAACACCTTGGGGGACTTTTTTTTCTTTTAATTTGGCACAAACTTCCACTTGGATTCAACGATGATGATAAGAATTTGGTGGTCAAAGGTCAAGATCACTGTGACCTCACAAAACAGGTTCATACGCTATTTTTTCACGAACATGTCTAGTAGAATGAAATGATGAATTGATGACATTTTATATCTAAAAGGTCAAAGGTTAACCTCACTGTGACACGATAATGTTCAAGAAAAACACTTTTCCCTGCCATGGGTGTGCTCCAAATCACTTACTTTTTCTTTTTACTTTTAGTGGGTACTGCAGCGACCCTTAAAAAATATGTGCTGTTGCAGGCAGTATGCACACATAACTTTCTCATAACATTACGCCCTGAACTTTGACCCTCTCGCTTTCATATCCGTTACCTTGGAGATTAAACAAACGCTGCTTAGTCCCGAGTTCCCCGGACACAAAGATCAACCCAGAGAGCTCTGCTGCTGTTACTTTGCAATATATGAAGATTAAAGTTGTAGATTTGTATTTGCAACAGTGAAATTACATCTGCAGTTTTCTGTCATTGTGATTTTCATAGTTTTGTCCAATTGTTGTGCGTAATATTTATGATTATTTTGTTCACTTAAACAATCAATATTCCTACTTTTCCTACCTCATTGACAGCTCAGCTCAAGCTGTCGTTAGTTTGCGGCTCAGCAGATGTAACATATTGTCCGCTGTGCAGAGGATTGTGGGTCAGAATAGCCAGAAAAGCATGCAGGCTTGCATACTCTAAAATTTGATCGGATGTAGCAGAACATCCTGGTATTTTTGGCATAAAGCATCTGGCATACTATGTATTAGGACATACATTTTTTTTTTTTTGCATACTATATAATGGTAGCATGGATATTGGAACGCACAGCTCAACTCAGCGTCATATCTCAGGAACAGAAGGGGAGACATTTGGTCAGATTCTTTTGATGACTCTAATCTGAGGTGTCCACCTTAAAACAAATGATTAGATCTGTGCTGACAGGCTGAGGATGTGTATAAAGCATTTTAGAGTGTGTGTAGCTTCTTTGTAGCAACATCCATATTGAAAGCACTGTGTGCTGTGATTGCTACAGATGAGTCCAGAGAGACATGGATGTACATTGTAACTTGACTAGTTCACAGAGGCACACGACTATGAGGTGGTAATTCAGGATATTTCCTAGGTTGACAGCTTGTTTCAGCAAACAAACCTTAAAAGGGAACTATTATGATTTTCCTCTTTTCTGACCTATAAATGTTGTTACAATGTCAGATACTCGTGTTAAACGATGCCAAGGCGTCAAATGATGAGGTTTATGCATTTGGACGTGAGCCCTGCAAGCTGTCTTGGATGGCTCTGCACACTGTACTGTCTATTTTTAACAGAGTAGTCCCGTTGACGTCAATGCGTGCCGGACTTACTTATATGGGCATGCCCAGGAATACACCGCACAGGTAAGCAGGTAATGACAACAAGCTACGGCTAACGGCTAACGTTACTTACCATTCAGAGACGTCCTCAGTACCTCTGTACTTGAGAAACTTCAGGCTGTCCAGTCTCTACCTCCGGATCGGATTCGGGACCCAACACATACAGGCTGTATTTCAAAAGCTGACATTTTCAAAAGTGAAATTCTCTCAACTTCCGCACCGGCAAAATAAGGAGGCGGGGCTCGGCAGCGCTCGGCAGCCCTTCGGAAGTCCTCGGGAGTGTGACCAATCACAGCGGAGTGGGAAGCGATGCAGCGTCCCAAAGATCTACAAAGCTTTGTGTGTAGCTGCTCTGTAGGAGTCCAATAATCAAATACAAAGGCCCGAAAATGAGTATAATAGGTCTTATTTAAGTCAGCCTAAGAAATAAAATGTTTAACTGAGGCCAGAGTCTTTGAGATACCCTAAATATTTAGGGTCCTGCTAACCCACTTTAGATGCTGTGACTTTAAGAGCATCCAGGTCACTCAGAGGAAACACACCTGTCTTCTATCTGACAGTCACTCAGATCACCAGCTTGTATCTCCTCCTCTCCTTCACAGCACTGACTCAGAAAACATTTCCTTACATAAACTATGATAAGTCATGACTTGCACTAATCTCCTTCCTGTAGTGGTCAGTGTAACCATTACCAGCCTGCTCTGGGAATACCCTGGCCTCTGTGTCACACCAGCCACGTGGATTCAGGCCCAAAATAGCTGGGGAACTTTCCCTGGCCTCAGCTTTGTTATGTAAGGTGAGTTGCTTCCTGTCTTTTATCATCTTTCCTTCCATATCCTCTTTCTGATATCCTCGCTGGCTGCTGCTTATTCAGACTGAAACTTCTGCATCTGCTTTTTGTTTGAATCGGAAAAAGAGAAGCATCAATCATGTCCTTTAGTCTCTGTTGGTACTGTTAAGTTTAATCCACCTGAAAAGTGAAGCTTCCCTTTCTCTGTGTGCCGGTCAGTCTGTGTTAGTGAAGATTATAAACTTCACCCTCAGTTAGAGCCAGAAAGCTGTTTATTGGCCAGTGAAACTCTGCAGGAAAAGCTGAATGGATAATATACTTCAGTATAAGCATGGTTTAAGGGGTTCAAGCCTTTTTACCTGATATTCACTGCTCTGTGTGTGGTGATAAAATATTAATTATGACTATTTCCTAATGTCAGCAATGATCCACAGTTTTGTTTTCATGCCAGCAATAATTTTAACTACGTGTCCAAATGTTCAAACATACTTCTACTGCACGAAATTGGATTCCTCTTCATTTTAAATGGAGCATTTACTAATGTTCTCTCATCTCTGACGTCACAGAGGAAATAATGAGTTCTGTTTTTGGAAGTCATTTCATGCCAAACACCTGGAGAATAAGGAATCCATTTCCCACCAGCTTTCCTGTGCACTGTGAATGAAGGCCTCTGCTCTTTAGTGAACCTGAGCCGCTATACTGCCGTCCTTTCACCTCATTAACTGCCCTGTTAATTTAACCAGAAAGCCCCGACTTCCTTTCATCATTTACGATCATTGTTTGGGCACACACACACACACACACACACACACAGACACACCCTCATATGTTGGCCATAGAGGAGTTATGGCTCTACTTTGACACTGAGGACAATGAATCATGTCTGCGCATCATTTAATGTCTTTGTATCCATGTGTGTGTCCTCGTCACTCTTCCTGTATCTTTGAAGACAGAAATAAGCAGTTGTTCTGGAGCATCTGATCCTAATCAGAGTGAAACTATAGAGGGGCCAGTAGCTCTTTGGCTCTCACTAGTATTTGTGTGCACGTGTCTTCCTTATGTTATCCACATAAGGCTTCCTGAGGGGAGCTGTGTGTCTGTGTGTGTGTGTGTGTGTAGGAGCTGCACTGATGTTTGACTAAATGTAGTGCTGCAACTGCACAAATATTAATAAAAGTTAATATTTCTATAATCGTAAACCTTTAAATGACATTTTTCAAAATACCTGAAACATATTTGAATCTATGCAAACCCCTTGTTTCATGCCTTAAAGGTATATTATGCAGGATTGTCAGTTACTGTTTGTAAACACGCTTTTCCCCCTAAGGGCAGTGGCCTTGTGGGTAACCTGTGAGGGTGTGATGTGTACTTCAGTGTGTATGTGGAGGGAAGCAGCTCTCGGGGTGTCATGGTGAAGACGGCAGGAGGCAAAGAGTGGTAATAGTCAGCAGAATTAAATTTTTTAGATAACCTCAGGGCTTCTGTTAAACCTCATGAGAAGGCCATGCTCGCTGTTTTGTTGTGAGGACGCCATCCTTCTCTCTGCAGAGTGGTCCGGGCTGCTAGAAGCTAGTTATCAGCTAATGACCGGCCAAGCTAAAGTTAACATAAATTAGCCAGTGTGTTCCCCACTACGGTTCAGAGCTGGTAAGCTGTCACTGAGAGGGAGGTAACACCAGAAAAAGCCAACCCCAGATTCACTCTCATTTGGCGTTTCGCTTTATTTGCATTTTTTCAGGATGCCTGCTGCTTACAGTCATGTGGACGCTACCTTTTCATACAGCCCCAACCTCACCTGAGCGCTGTGGGGGTACACGCCCATTAATGTCCCAAACACAGAAAATAAAAAGAAAATGAGCAAATACAGGCAGAGGTATGCCTTTTAAATGCACTCAAATAAAATGGTTGGCCTTGAATGGAACAAATTCACATGTATTTCTTGCAAATATTTCACCTTAATCACTCAGTTAGTTTTAAAGGTTAGCTGATAAATGCTTTTGCATTAGTACTTCTTGCCTCACGGCTGCTATTAGTCAGCCTTGAATGTTTTTTCCTTACATATTTCAAGATTTTATGTGACTGCTTCCTTGAAATTAGTTTTTTATCACAGTTTAGAGATCTATAAATAAACATAAATATGGTATGATGACACCAACCACTAAAAGAGAATTTTGTCAGCAGTTAAAATTAGGGCAGGTGAAGGTATTGACTGAAATAACCCAGTATAAAGTAATATCAAAACAGCGTCCTGAAATGTCCTCAACATTCAAAAGTGTGGTTACATGACTGTGACGTCTGGTGGCAGTTTATGCAGCTGACTGCTTCCTTTCACATGATGGTTATTAAATTAAGTAGAGAAGAAAGGATATCAAATGAAGTCTCTATTACTATCTGTATCACCTAAAGGGTACTGATACTGGTATCATAATTTTTTAAACAATACCCAGCCCTAATTAAAACTAGACTTTAAGCAGTAATTTTATTTTAGGCCATTCAGTCCCAACTGCAAAAGTTGCTGTCTTTCAAAGGGGCGTTCACTTAATTTGCGGTGAGTTTTTGCCAACGTTCACAGCATAAATGTGGGAATGTTTACCACAAATCGGTTTTTCATCCATATGCAGATTCTTACATTTGTTTTCTTCTTCTCCTTAACCTCTGGGCACAGTTGTTTGTAGCCTGTGCCGTTTTCTCTCTTTCACGTCGTCTTTTTCCACTCAACATCCCTCCATGCAAAGAGGAACTTGTGTCTGCAGACGAACACGAAGCTTTTGATCGTATGTCCACTGTGAAGGGAGGAAATGTCTGGATGAGAAAGGGAGGAGGAAGCTTTTAAAAGCAAGGGGGGGAGGCTTTTAATAGATGATTTACATAGTAAATGGAAACTATCATAAAGAGGTCCCCTTAATCCTGAAGAAGAGAGCTTGAGTGACTACTAGAGTTTGTAACAGAGCGAGGGAGAGGGTGAGGGTTGCAATTAAACCCAGCGGGGAGGTTTGAGAATGAATGGAATGATCATTTATTGTAGTGGAGCAGATGAAAGAGGTTGAGGGACTGAAACAAGGGAGAGTAGATGAGAGAAAAGACTGGCCGTGATGATGCAATTGACTGACAAACACAAGTGAACGTCTCCAGATTAAAGAGCAGAGGCCTATGTTCACACCAACAGCACTGTGAGAGCGCCTGAGAGCAAACTGTGTCTCTATATGTGTGTGTTTTTGTTGTCTGTCGAGTTTGTTTGGCACGTTTGCATCCCTGAGTAGATGTAGCCTGTAGGTGTGTAATGTGGGTGTGTCTGGATGTGTTGTTTGAACTCTGTTACACTTGTTCTTGTGACCGTTTATGCATCACACCGGGCTCTGTAAACATGTGAGCTCATCCTGTTCATGTTAGCCACAGGGAGCTGTAAGGAGGCAGAAAGCAGTCTGGCTTTAGTTTAACGGATTTTGAGCAGAAGAGTGTACCAGAGTTCATGTTTGTGTCTGAAAGCAAGACAGAGGCATGTCCTCTTGGTCACTGACTGTTCCTCTATAGCTGTCCATTAAAGGTCCTTCACTCCCACACACTTACTGCAGCAGATTAGACCCCGTTAGTTTACTTATTCATGTTGCTTGTTAAAATATGTTGTGTCATCCTGTTGGCAGTGTTTCAACAGGGCTGAATTGTTTGTAAAAGATGGTAAAGGTCTGGCACACTGACTGCAGAAGTCATCTTGTACACTACGATGAAGCAATTAACAAAAGATGGTGCAACTTTTGTCCAGAACACTACACTTTTTTTCAATTTTCTGGGAATCACATTCCTTTTTTTCTATGTTCTTATCAGTATGTTCTGCAGATGCCCACACAAAGTATGAGCTGTTGGATGGATACTATGTCATCATAACATTACGCCTTGAACTTTGATCCTCTTGGCTCATATATTCATCACAGTCCTTAGCATGAAATTTGAAGTATAAAGAAAAAGCAAGTGATTTTGAACACAGCACATCCTAACATTATCACCTACCATGACCTTGATAAAACAAAACGCCATTCTCCAAGCTCACTAGAGACGGAGGTCAACCTGGAGAGCTCCGGGTGTTGTTACCTTGCAATTTATGTTGTTTTAACTTTTAAGCTATTGTCTGTAGATTCTAACCTTTTATATTATTCACAACAGTAACATTACATATGCATATCTCTGTTACTGTCATTTTCCAACCAGGTCTCACTCCGAAGTCGTCGAAATCCAATGCTTGGGCAGTGACTTGCAGCATCAGATACAGATGAAAAAAGCCGTCCTTTAATGTCAGCATGATACACGGCCGGTGGCTGTTATAGTTTAATGGCACTTGGCGGCGTCTGGGAGAAACACAGCGGGACAAGAACGAAAGGTAAGGTGGTGAAAGTCTGAGTAGAGTGGGTGGGAGAGATGGTGGATAGGTCCAACAAACACTGACTTTCACCCAGGAGAGTGGTTTTGGGTTCCTGTAAAATTATTAAGGCAAACCCTGTTGTTTTTCCCCTAAACCTAACCATGTGTTTTAGTTGTTGAAAGCAAAAAAACATGAATTTGTGATGTTGTACCGATATAGTGCGTTTATTTTGAAAGAGACTGTATGCAAACGGTAAATTTCCTGTGAAAACAGAAGTGTAGTTTGAAAGAAGACAATGCATGTAACAGGCAGAACTTGACACGGTGTCCCAGAACATCAACAACTAACGCACCCAGGGTACCATATTGACCAAATGTCAATATGTGAAGCGGTTGGAGTGAGAATGTGTTGGATTTTCATGGTTATGTCCTTTGGTTGTTTGTAATCTTTATGATTATTTTGTTCATTGAAACAATTCCTAGTCTTGTTATCTGTTGGACTGGTCATCAGTCACTTAAAAGCACTGTCATCCATCATCGTGGCTTCTGTCTGGATTGCATTCTGCGAAATGTTACCAGATGTAGTGATGGACATCTGTTATTTTTGGCATACTGCATTTGATACACTATATTTTGGGACATACTAAATCTTTTTCTGGTGCTGGGTATACTAAATAGTATGGTAGTATTGTGTGTGGTATTGGAACACGCAGTTAGTCTTGTTGTTATGGATTTAATGTTATGTCATTGGTGAAATCATGGATTATTTTGCAAAATCTTCTTGTGGCAAATATAGTTAAATTAAAACTACTTGGTCATTTTGGTGACTTCAGAATTGCATCTCTGCTTTGATGTGGTTCTGTTGGCTTCATCACACCGTGACCTCCAGCACGCACTGGGGCACTTTGCAGCTGAGTGTGAAGCTGTCGGGATGAGAGTCAGCACCTCCAAATCCGAGGCTATGGTTTTCTGTCAGAAAACGGTGGGTTGCCCCCTCTGGGTTGGGAGTGTGTGACTGTCCTAAGCGAAGGGGCAGTAACTCTCAAGTATCCAAGGGTCTTGTTCACGGGCCTGCAGTATTGCGGGCACTGTGCCGGACTGTCGTGATGAAGAGGAGGCAGTTGAGGTGGTTCAGGCATCTGATCAGGATGCCTCTTGGGCGCCTGCTGTTGGAGGTGTTTCGGGCACGCTCACTGGTAGGAGCAGACCCAGAACAAGCTGGAGGGATTAGATATCTGGTCTGGCCTGGGAACGCTTTGGGGTCCCCCAGAAGGAGCTTGAAAGCATTGCTGCAGAGAGGGGCGTCTGGAATACTTTGTTCAGCCTGCTGCCCCCTACGACCCAGCTTTGAATAAGCGGTTAAAATGGATGAATGGATGAAACCTCTTGGTTAAAGTCAAAAACAGATTTAGATTAAATAATAAACATGTCAGTACTGACTACTAACATGAAGCAGGAAGCGAGCAACAGGTGTTGAAGGCAAACTGCTCTACACCTTATTTTTCACTGCACTGCATAAAGTTAACATGCTTCTTACTAAATGTTGCAGTTCCACACAAATTGCTGTGATCAGAATTTGTAGCCTGTAGGATGCATAGGTACCACCTGGTGAATGAACTACCATGTCAAGGGTTAAGGTTTGTAAGTTAAATTATTTAGGTTTTGGTTCAGTTTAATTGAACAGTTTAAAACACTAATGTCTTTTCTTCAGAGTGGTTCAGGTTAAGGTCAAAGATAGGGTGGATTTATTTATAATGATGTCTCATTACTATGAGTTTCAGGTCCTCCTGATTCCCAGACTCCCTCAGTCTCTTGTTGTGACATTCTAGGGAGCCAGAGGAGATTTGTATGCGTGTGTGTGTGTGTGTGTGTGTGTGTGTGTGTGTGTGTGTGTGTGTGTGTGTGTGTGTGTGTGTGTGTGTGTGTGTGTGTGCCCTTATATGCGTGAAGGGGGTCTGCTGGAGAAAAGAGGTCTGAACAAAGAAAGGGGGCAGTATAATTGGCTTCAGCACTGCCAGACGACACAATGACACAGCCATTGATAGTGGAATGAGTTCCCGGGAGCAGCGGACCAATGGCAGAGCAGGAGTCTGTTTTTCACAGCCTCTGATTGGCTGGCCGAGGGAGGCTGTCGGTCTCCAGGTAGCAAAGTGAACCTCGGAGCGTATCTGCCACCCCTCTGCCTCCTGGAGGAGGGAGGGAGTGTTAGATACTGAAGAGGAGATGTGACCTCTGTGGAGAGAAGGAAACAATTGATTTACATGCACAACATATTATCTTTTATATTTTTGTATGTTTCCTTTTTCTTCTCTCCCCTACATCGAGCTCTCTGTTTTCTTTTCCTCAGACCCAGAAGCCTTTTAGTGTGAGTGTGCATTTTTTCTGGCTGCCATTAGCATCCACATTGCCAGGGCTCTGAAATAAATGTGTTTCATTTGTCTTTAACTTGGCTGTACACTCCACAGCTTCTCTCAGTCTCCATTTCTGAGAACCGTGGATTAAAGCCTCACTTCATTTGTTTAGATTGGCCATTTCTCAACTTACCCGCTGCTTCAGGAGAGAAATACACTCTACTGTGGCATTTAAACTCCAGAGAAACCGGGTTTGAGTGACTCCTGAAGAATCCAAAAGAACAGCTTTAACTGTTTGTGATGTTAGTGCGTATGTGTGACTGCATATTTATTTGAATATGTGCTGAATGTGTCTCTGTGCTTATTTGCATCTTTTTGAATTTGCCTGCAAGTGAGTGCATGGATTCACACGCCTGCTTCTTGGTGTGTAAATGTGTCTCTCCCTGCATCGGTCATGATATCTTAATAATATCCCCTTGATCAAATTACTCGGCTGCTTGTATAACACTCTTCATGTGACACACAATTAGCGGACAATTAACATGGACCACTGAGTGTCAACCGATTGGCTGTGCCATCACACCGCTGAGTGACATCTCCATCATCACAGAGCTGACCGAATCACCCCGAAGCAGCAGGGGTGCAGAGATAAAAACACTGTCTGCCTGTCTCATGCAGAAATCTGTGTCAGTCTGTCTGGCTCTCTGTCTCCATATACATCCCTATCTGTTGGGCTGCTTCAATACATAAGATTCTGTTTCTCCTTATATGCCCATAAATACTTGTTTTACTGTCTCGCTTCCTCTTCTTTCTGGCTTCCTCCGTCCCTTTTGTTTCTGATTATCTCTCCATCCCACATCTGCCTGTCATCTGATTTTTCTGCCTATTTGTCCTCAGTTTGCGTCTAGTTTGTGTGTCTGTTCATCTGGAAGTGAAGCATGTTCTGCACTAAAACAATGTGATGTGTCTGCTGAGAACGCAGTCAGCATGTCCTGCGTGTCACCATGAACTTATGTGACTTGCATCAAGTTCTGCAAAGTGCTTTGGTTTGTGTGTGTCGCTGTGTGTGTCAGATCTGAAGACGTCCAACATAGAGAGACAACCTAAGCATTAAATCCCATTAAAGAGCAGATGGGGCTTTTGTTAAGAGAATTGTGCATTAGCCGACTCAGATCTGTGTGACTTTTTGAGACAATGTTTAAAAGGTTTGACAACACTTCAGGTGTTACCAGCAGAGGCTGATGAATTTAGGCCGTTCTCATTTCTTTGCCCCGACCTACTCAACTTTTCTTACCTCCTTTTCATTCACTTTTCTCTTCTCATCATCATCTACTGCCTTGCAAACTAGCTTTTGTTTCTGCAGTTGACTTGCATGATGAAACAGTGAGAAACATCAAATCCAACATGTATTTACGCACCAACAGACTTGTCTATGTCACCATTTCTTTTATTTATTTATTATTCCCTTACATTTTTAAGGCATGCCGATCTCCCTCTGCCCAAATTCACCATGAGCCCCACAATCCCTAAACCACTTCAACACACACAAATACACACAAATCCTGCCACCACCCGCAATTTTCATTTTTGAGCATTTTCTACCCCTAATCCACGATGTCATGGCTCATCCCGGCGGATCATCGTCTCTCTCTGGGGATGAATTTCTCCCCTAAATATGAGCGAGGTTTAGAGAGAGGAGGGTCTGTGTGCTCTGCAGGCTGTGCTGAAGGCTGATGCAAACAGAATATCAATAAGCACTGAGGGGTCACACAGCCACATGCATGACCATAGTTTTTTCTCTCTCCATACCAAGCTCCCTTTTTCTCTCTCATATGCACACAGGGTGTTGGGAACACCCATACAGAGTCTTCACATGTACAGTAAACAAATACTAATGGAGGACCAACAAACTTGACACTCCAGTTTATGGTGACAAGTTGACAAGCTGTAGCCATGTTTAGTGCTGAAATCTCACACTCGAGTGTAGATCTGTGTGAGCTATGGGTCCTTAAGCTGTTGATGGTTGTGACAAATTGTTTATGTGACCACAGTATGTGCAGGATTGAAACATGCAGTCATATCTTTCTGTCCCCATCTACACTTCCTCAACTGTCTGTCAATACTGTCCAATACTAAATCTTTGATTAGCCTCTTCCACTCCTCCGGGACGCCAGCGTCCTCAGCTGACATTATAAAAGAGGCTGTAGTGGGCCGAGTTTTACAGCTAGAGTGCAGTAATCCATTGGTAGCAACAGTGTCAAGCCAGCTTGTCAGGAAGGGGGTTAAATAACGTGCCAAACTGGCATGGCGATTTTCACGAAAGTCCCTTTACCTCTCACCTTAAGATATCTGAATAACAGTGGGTTCAGTGGGTACTCACAAGTCTCCCTTTTACAGACATGCTCACTTTATTGTCCCATACATGCATGCAAAAACCATGCAGTGTTTCTCATGCAGTACAAATTTGTTATTGTTCCCTAAAGTGGGATTTATACTTGTGCATCAGCTCTATGCAGAGCCTACGTAGTAGCCTACACATGTGGCCTACACCGTTGTGAGCATTTATACTTGTGTGGTGGTGTGTCTGCTGCAGTTACACCTCCAAAGGTGTTTACTTGATTTAGTTGATTCAAAACACACCTAAAACTCACATTAAACATGTTTTAATAGCAACATGTTCAAACACAAGTACACAAATTAGCTTCATCATAACTCGCAGCATTCACAGACAAATTACTTGTCTTTTGCTGGACACATTTTCCCCACAAAAAAACATGCTAATGTTATTAGCACAAGTCTATGGTATTTTACATTGTATAAATTAGCCTAGCAGCTAGCGGACTTCTCTCTACTCATATAAAGCCAGGGACAAAAGCTGTATTTAACAAAGGTAAGGCTACATACAGTAATTTGGCTCCATTACTACTCCCAAGGTTCACAGACTAAACAACTGTCTTATACTAAACACATTTTCCAAACAAATATATCATGCCAAGGTTATTGGCACAAGCTTATGGCATTTTACATTGTATAAATGATCCTGGTGAGGAGTGGAGATTTCCTCTGCAGAGGCTTTATTGTCTTCACAATTTATTGTTTCTTATCAGTGAAATTAAAGTAAATAAAAGCTTCGTTTCCACTGAGGGAAATGTTTTCAGCTTAGAAAAATAGACAGGAGTTACATTTCTGGGGAGGTGCACGTCAGGCTACGGCGTGGGGTATGGCGTAGGCTTTACGTCAACGCAGAGCCTATGCCGTAGGTAGGGCGTTGATTCGAAACAAAAGTATAAATCTCACATAATGCATTTTAATGTTTCTGTATACTGAGGTCCCTAAACACTCTTCGAGTTACAGAAATCTAGTATGACTGAAAAGCTGAGACTCTTGTGGAGTCAATGATCCCAGTTATGTTTATGTGTGATGATGTTAGCCTGCATAGTAGGCATTTGACTGTAGTGAAAACATTCTCTGAACCAGACATCACTGTAAAAAGTGACCTATTGTGAACTCTAGAATAATTATAGCTTCCTGAAATTTACAACCACAAACTAGAGACCTTGGGCATTTAGAGGATGAATAGCTTTCATAGATATTAAAAATAGGGGTTATCTCTGTTTCCTAAACAGAAGTGTTAACGATCCAAACACGGAAAAATGCACTTCTTACGGAAACATAGAAATCTGAAAAGTTTTTAATACCAAATCACAACATAAATGTTTCTGTGGTGTCCCTCCAGGTCTTGGCATCTTAATGTGGTATTTTGGAAGGATTATTGACCATGTAATTGTTGAGTTGTCAAAAATAGTTAAATTTGGCACCAAATCTGTGTAAAAAATGGTATCAAACTAAAATTTGATGTAACCACTTGTGAGACATAATTAAACATGGTAATGGCCATCGTGTACTTCCATCATTACCTTCTAAGCCCTGATACACTCTAAACTTCTGAAGTTTGAATAGGTGCATAATCAAAATGTTTATATAGATTTCTGATAAACACAACTGAAACACAGTGCTGAGCTGCATCTCAAATTAATCTTCAGGATCCCTGTTTCAGATGATGTATACCACTTTCTTTCTTTCTTTCTTTCTTTCTTGAATGTTGAGTGAATAAAGTGTTACAAAATCATCATTTCCTCAAGAAATCAAATTTCATGGTTTATTCCTGTTTGAGTTCCTCATCTACAAGTACCTTGCAGTCACAAACAGTTCTCATGAAATGGGATGTATACCACTACTACGTAGCATAAACTGTTGACCTGCTATCTCCTCCTAAAGATCTCCTGTCCCCCCGAAAAAGGACAAAATGGGTCTATGTTAGGGAGGGCAGAGTAAAGGAGGTTAGAGCATCTTTGGTAAACTTTCATCAGGCTGTATTTAGCAACCAGTTACTGAAAAGGAAGAGAAAAAGACACTTCTAGATCTAAAAGATGGATGATCCTGTAGCGGTTTGTGGTTCATAGAAAAGACAGTAATGATTTTGTCCCTGTACACAGAGCGAAAACTAGATTTGTTCTTCAAGATCCATGAAATCATAATGCTGCCCTGTTTGAGGACTTCATCACTGCTCCTGAAGGTGCTTCATTGTGTTGTGATAAACCACATGTTCTCACAGGGCCTTTTAAGATAAACAGAGTCTATTGATGAGACAAAAACTGGTACAAACTGTGGTGGTGCAGTAGACAGTGAATGATATCACTGATGTGAAGACGTCTAAGTGATGCTAGTATCCACGTGGAAGCCCTGAGGCTGGTGTGTCTGTGTTGACTTACGTCAGGCTCTAATCACGAGGGTCTGAGTCCCTGACCCATTTGTGCATGTGTCTGTCACTGTTTGTGTGTTTGTTTGTGTTCATGTGCACACACTTTGACACACTTTGTTTGTAGGTTCATTTTGTAGTTATTGGTGACATTCTGATGCCACTGTGGACAGAGGGATGGAAATCAGAAGTTTCTTTTTCTTGTGTATCTTTAAGTGTGTGTGTGTGTGTGTGTGTGCGCGCCTTTCCTTCCTGCCCCCTATCTGTCCATACAGATCGTTGAAGGTAGAGCAGTCGTCAGTCAATTGACCTATATTAGCTGAGCCTGCAGCAGTCTGATTTCCTTTGGGAGCATTAAATATCTGGGTGTGGCCTTTACTGTATTTGTGTGTGTGCGCGTGTGTTGTGCGTGCATGCATGTCTTGCAAGCATGGCTACATTTGTGTCTGCATGTGTGTGTGTCCTATATAAGCTATAACCCTGTTTCAAGAGGGTGAATATGGGGTGAGGACAACAAGTCTACATCCACAGTGACATTTAGAGGTTAAACAGAGCTGATTCTAACAGAAACAGACATTCAAACCTCACAAAAAGATTTTTGTTGGGAGTTTTATTGTCGATGAATCTGAGTCGTGATTCTTTTCATGTGCCTTTTTTATTGACAGTCTCTGTTTCTTGGCAATTATATGTAGGAATGAGTGCAGATGTCCACATTTTTCATGCTGGCCTTTGTCATATACATAAAAACCAGCATGGACACACAAATACACTTTCAATAGATCCACAGAACAAGGATTTTAATAATCGATTCATTAGTAAGTGTATTATGAAGGATTTTCAGTAACTATTTGTAAACACGCTTGCCAGCGAAAGTGAAAGTAAAAGTCAATCCCCAGATTCAATCATTTGTCCATAGACTGTAAAAATAATGGACATAGTGACCGTGATGTCACCCGCTGGTTTGTGGACTCACATTTTGAAGCCTTGATTTCAGCATTTTGGCTGTCGCCATCTTGGTTTTTTTTGGAGCAGAAGTCACCATATTTGGGCAAGAAGGTGGAGCTGTGAAGGAGCGATGTTTGGATGTGACTGAGTCCAAAGTGTTTACTGAGGGATCGGTTGCAAATACCCAACATATCCAAGTGTGCATTTTCTGTCATTATTGTGGCTCTAATAACTGTCAAGTTGTTCTAAGACACTGGGAGACAGCAAAGACCCTAGAATTGAAAGAATGAGTTAATGCAATGGTGGAAATAACATCTTATGAATGTATGCTCAGTAGAATAGGAGAAAGAGGGAGAAAGAAGTATCTCTCTTGGACCGGTTATGGACTCATATCAAAATGGAAGATAAGCCTAAATAATTATGAACTTGCTCTGTGGTTCTGTGACCCTGTAGAGTGATGTATGAGGACATATGTGTGACATGTTTTTGTTTGTTAGTTTGTTTTCGTCTCTTTCCATATAGACTTATTTGTTAATTTTCTTTATGTTCTGGAGTCCACCTCCCTAATGTAAAAAATACATGCCTTGTATTCTTGTGTGCCTGGTGAATAATATGTACCGTGCCACGTACCAAGCCTTTCAAACCAATAAAAACTTGAATTATAAAGAGACCAAAACTATTTTTGTACCAGGCTGTAAACACGTTTATTTGCTCTGTGAAGTTGGGCGTGTTAACATGGGGGTTTATTGGCACTGACTGGCTTCTGGAGCCAGCCTCAAGTGGCTGCTAAATGAACTGCAGTTTTTGGTGCACCGGTGTTGGATCCATTTTTCAGCTGCCTGGATTTCTCTCGCTATATTTGCTTTTTTTTCTGCGCTGTGTCTCTTGGATGCCTGCTGCTGGACCTGCACCTGGTCGCTACTTTTTATACAGCTGTGACCTCAGATGAGCACTGTGGGGACACATGTCAGTTAATGTCCCAAACACAGAAAATAAGTAGAGAATAAGAAAATCCAGACAGAGGGGAGAGTCTCTGCAGAAAATGTCAGTGCCACACACTTCAAGTAGGTCATAAGTGATGACTGAGAGGGATTACTTTTGTATGAGTCTATACATTGCTGTCTGTCTTTTTGGTTTCCACCAAATTTGCTATTTTTCTGTTTTCTTTCAGTTCTTTTTGAAGATAACTTCAGGCAGTTTTTATAGACTAAACAATTAATTGCTCAAGAAAAAAAACAAAACAAAACATCAGCTGATATTGACAATGATTCAGTTGCAGCCACTAATATTGGGGCAAATCTTCAGCATTTCCTGTATGTGAGCGATAAGAGGCACACTTGGAGGAAAGGATTGAGAAAAGAAGCTAAGGGGAGAAAGTGCAAGGTAATGATGAAGTTGGCACACACTGGGAGTGTCTGGTACTGAGCCAGAGCACATCTTTTATTATCTGTGAAAGCTAAATGAAACCCTAAATTTCCAAAAACACAAACTCAGTCACAGGATTATCGCCTTTTTTTTCTCCTCATGTGTGATAATAAACTGCTGAGGGTGGAGAACAGTCTCGCACTGCCAACCCCCCCAAAAAATAACCCCACCATGCCAAGCACCTATTAGAGGCAATGACATCATTCCTTTGCCTGGTAACCATGGTTACACTTACCTCCTGCTGGTAAAAATCAGCACCCATACCCGACTTCCCCTGATTTTTCTTTTATTTTCCTCCTCCCCGCCTGTCTGCTGCTTTCCTCACCTCTCTGTCTGCTCCAGCTCACTTTGTTTCCTCTTTCATGTCTCTTTCTCTTCTCTCATCTTTTCCCCTTCATATTTCTTTTCTTTCTCAACACCCCTTCTCTCTTTCATGTCCTCCCCGTCTGTTCCATACTGCTTGCACCTCTCACAGCATGCTGGGCTTAATGTATTATCTTCAAGCACTTATGGCTCATTCCTCCTCTGTTTTACGGTAAAATGGAGGCTGAGGTGGCATTACCGCAGGAAAGATATAGGGAACTGAAACAAAGACAAATGCAGAGGTAGAGATGACCTACATAGACAAAGGGAACACAGATGCGAACATGCTATAGCTGCAGCTGTAAAGGCAGGGCATCTTACACAGAGGGCAATAACACAATGAATGTTACTCAGTCAGGCATAAAATAGGAGCTGCAGCCGAGGCGATGACAAGAAAAGATCAGGCCTGTAAACAATGACTGAACTGAGATTGGTGGACAGTTACAGCTGGACCGTGCAGGCTGTATGAGTTCGCTCCATACTGATAAGGCAAAGGACAGACGGGTCAAGTGCTGCATTAAAGTCTACTCCAGAGCTATAGCTGTGCAGAAAGGAAGGGTAAAGTGCTGCGACTTGCCGTTCAAAAAAGCTCCATCCCACTGTAAAGGAGTACATGAGGATAGGGGGCAGTGCTCTGCATTACAATCCATTTTGCAGACAGGCTGTGTGGGTGGGGGGTAAAAGAGGAGTATTAAGAGGCATTGTGAAGCTGTATTATAGTAAGCAGCTTACAGTCCCTGTGTCGGGCTGCTTCTTTATGTGTGGGGGGGGACAGGGAAAGGACAAAGAGGAGGAGACCAGGAGAAGCAAGAGCTGGCAGGGAGGGCAAGAGGATAGGGAGTCTTGTCTTGGTGTCCCCCTGTTGAGAGGTGCTTGTTTTCTGTCTTTCTTGCAATGTATCACCAAACCTTTGTCTTCTTCTCTCCTTTCACGTCTGCTTCTCTTTAATCAACACACATAATTGCAGTCTTTCCCTCTTCCTCCCCCCCCTCCTCACCTCCTAGTGATCTACTCCCTGTGATGCCAACATGTCTCCCTCTCTTGCTACATGTGACCAGGGAGGCAATCACCGCCGCCACCATCCCTCTCTACCACCCAACTGAGTCAGAGAGAGGAGAGGAGGGGAGGGGGGAATGGATGGTGGAGGTTGCCATGGAAACTGGGAGTCTGTTGCTGGCCGACATCATCTGTTGTTGCTCGGCGCGGAGCGGGCACATGAATATTTGAGCTTTATGGACACGGACAGACGAATGACACAAACTGCTCTCTGGACCTCCACCGCCACCTCTGATGGAAAATACAGAGAGGTCACTGAAGGGGGAGAGGAGGGGAGGCAGGGAAGGGATGGCTGGAGGAAAGGCGGGGTCACAAAGGGAGACTGACAGACCTCCATTTTATCTAGGGCAGAGAGTGTTTGGCTATCTGGGTTAGCAAAAGAGAGATGAGGAAATGGATGTGGAGACAAGAATAGAAAAAAAATATAAGAAATGAGAGGATTTTGACCGTGAGTTCTGTGTGCTGACAGAGATGCAGAGTAGATGATGGGAGGGGGAGAACAAAGAGAAAGATGGAGGGAGGGCGGGTGACGTGCCATGAGAGCAGTAAATTGGGGCACTGGAGCTTGTTTTTCCTCTCTCCCCTCCTCCTTTTTTCTCCTCGTTTCTCAGAACGTCCTGCAGTATTTTCTAATTAATCCTCTCAGAGGGTTGTTTCCTCTGCCTGCTGTTGATACACACACACACATTCATGCAAACAAGCTAGTCATGATTCATGCAGATTTCCAAATGAGACTGTGAATTGACTTGGGAAGTTTAATTGTGCACAGTCTGACTGCACTGCGTCAAAAAGCACTGAAACTAGAACAAATATGGCTCATGTGTTTGTATCCTCCCCGGCTCACAGCTCTGTGTCATGAGGCTTCGTATGGATTTTCATGCACCCGTAGAATACATGCAGTTTATATAATCGTTGCAGGAATGGGCCAAGGAATGTGTGTGTCTTTCCCTCCACATCTTTGTGTTATAATGATCAGCTTAAACTTGTGTGTCTTGTATCTGAGTATTTCCCATGGTCCAGGAGTAACTTCCCAGCCTTGTGAGTGTCCTCCACTGCTGATGGGTTTAACACCTGTCCCAGAGGTCCTGGCGTGCAGCAGAGTCCCTCGTATCCCACCAGCACTGCTGACCACTGTCAGAATGTGAGCTATGGCTCTGAAAATATTCCCATGGTCCCCCTTGTTGAATTCAGATGTGTTTATGCCTAGTTTGTTATTCCCTGGAGTTCCACAAATATGCAGCTTTCTCATATAATCTCCAGTTGCTCTGCCTGGACCCATTACTGCATGATTCTGTCTTTTCGTCATTGTAGATTTTGATGTCAGTCTCGATTGTGGTTAGATGGAATTCTTCACCCCCCCAAATGACCATTTATATATCAGTTACTCACCCTGTGTCTTGAATTCATGAGGAAAATTGTTTGTCCCACATGCCCCTGGTGAATGAAGAATCCAGACAATTCTTGAGAAGCTGAAGTCATCAAGATCTGTGTTCAACAATAGCAAACTATATCAAAACATCTGTTCACAAACTCTCACACAGCTTGTGCAGTATAATCCAGGTCTCATTTATCCAGTCGTGTGCTTAATACCTACCTTCCAGACAGCTCGTTCAGACGGGGACCTGAACTAAAAGTGAAACTTACTTATCCACTTTTCAAGGCCAGACTCCATTGACAAAAACACTAATTTTACCCCACTTAACACAGGAGATGCTATTGTACTGCTGCTTTGACCAGTTAGGTAATTCATGTTTATGTGTAACTTTGGTGTTTTAAATGATCAGGTCTGATTCACCAAAGTCACACAATTACACAAACAAACTAACTGACCGGGGCAGGGGTAGACCAGCAGCTCCCATATTTTGTCAGGTAAAATTACTGTTTTTTTCAATGGAATTTGGCTTTGAAGAGAGTTTAGATGAGTTTCACTTTCATTTTAGTTCCCTTTCGGAAAGAGCTGTCTGTTTGGCAAGTACTGAGCACACAAGTATTCCTTTAATATTAGATGGCAAAAAATACTGGCATATTGCTATCTGGTTCCTAATTCTTCTTTAACACCACATGGACATAAAAATGTTTTGATCACTGCACAAGTTGTCTTTCTCACATTGTTACAACCACGTACAGTTTAGGAAATGGGAATGAGATAGCAGTGTGCTGGTATTTTTTCATATTTCTGATCAGGTTATCGTTACCCAGCATCTGAGTTTTTGGGTGTGTGCATGCTTTAACATTAAAAGGCCCTGAAACATATTTTCTCTTATTAATTTCTCACCAGGACCTGTGTGGTCTTACATGAACATATTTTCTGCCAAAAGTAGAACAATAGTGATTATTCCACATGAGATATTTATGTATTTGTCTTTTGTCTGTGCTCTCCTCACTTGATTCAGGTGGGCGTGGGTCTGCTGGAAAATACCTAAATGATTAGGTCAACATTTTGGGAAATACATTTATTTGCTTCTTTCCGAGCTCGATACCACTTTGATGTTTGTGCATGAGGTACGGAGTTGGATTTAGGCAAGGCTATTAAATGATGCTGGGACACACTTTTTGATCCCATGGGAGCTATGGGGTATGACACAGCCCCAGTGTCACTGGAGCTACAATGTGGGAGGATTACAGCAGACAAAATACTAGAAATACAGGGATGGTGTCCCCTCAGGTGATCTTGGGGTGCGCTCTTTTTAGCCTCTTGTGTTTGGCCTGACAGAACCCTGAATAGATGGTGTCAGATAAACTAGTCAAACTTTTTAGAAAGCATTTGTTTATTGTCTTTCATTAAGGACCTTTTCAATAGTTGGAGAATTGTAATTCTCAATCGTATCTTTGTATTCCATATACAGTATATTTCGACTCAGGGCCGACTGCAGACGCTTCAGTGAAACAAATCAATCTTCCCCATGTTCTATGATAGTGTGCCAGCTAAGGGCAGACCAGATTTTACTGTGCACGCATTGTACCCCAATAATGTCATGAAATATGATACTGTGACTTCTCCTCTTTTTAACCTCCTTGGATCTGGAAGGTGATTAGCTTAGCTTAGCTTAGCTTAGCATAAAGACTGGAAACAGGAGGACACTGCTAGCCTGCTCTGTCCGTAGTAAAGAAATCTGCCTACAAGCATGTCTAAAACTGAAGTAACACATTGTGTCTCATTTGTTTAAAATGTACACAAACAGAGTGTTAAAAAAGACCAGTTATTTTACTGGCAGTTACATGCTGTCACTATTCCTTGGTGAGCAGTGACTTCCTGGAGTCTCGCCACTATGAGGTTGCCATGCAACTGTCCTCCAAGAAACTGTTACAGCACGTAACTCCTTAAATCACAACTTGTAGTTTGTACATTTCTGTTTTTGTGCAGATTTAACAGATAAGGTGTAACATTAGAGAGCTTTAGAGGTGTTGGTTGGGAGATTTCTGAAAATGGAGAGCTGTTTCCTCCTGCTTGTAGTCTGCATGCTAAGCTAGGCTAATTCCCTCCTAGATCCAGCTCCATACTTGAGGGGAAACTTGGATGTTTTTCAACTTGGACCCTTTTTTAAATTGGTCCAGTATTAAGTGAGAGTTCTGCAGCTGAAAGCCATGAAACATACTGCAATGTAATGCTTCAAGATCAATGTACATCCACTTAAAGTGCTTGTTTTTGCCACTGACAGGCTCAGATTGTTATTGTAAGTGTTTGACAAAGAAACAAAACTTTTTATTTACCTTTTGCTTGATCTGCTCAGTTTATCGTGTCTGACCAAGTCTCACTCAAGGAGAATTTTCGTTCTGAAGTCTCATGAGAGGAAGACAATAATAAACAGACTGGATCAAATGTAAGGTAAAGAAAAATGTCATAATATTGTCAGACACTGTTTATTGATTTTTTATTTATTTAAACTTTATTCAACCAGAAAAACCTCTTGAGATTAAAACATCTCTTTTTCAAGAGTGTCCTGACCGAGACAGGCAGCAATATAAGTTACAGACAAACAACATAGAACAAAAATACAGAATAAAAATGCACAGCTCTAAAACAAGCAATATAAAACACAAAATAAGATTACTACAAAGGAAAGCCAGAAAGTGATGTTAATGTATACTGGAAGTAAACCATAAAGACGCAAAAAAAAAGGCCACCACACATGATTACAAAGATCGGCTAATATACACCGTAACACTGGCATATACAAGATTTTGTACTGTATGTTTATCTTTTTAATATTATTATTTTTAGAAAATCCTCATTATCTGAACCATTGCACCAAACAGCCAGCTGAATATGTAATACCACAGTACAAACACAGTTGTATGTTCAAGATGGACTCCCCTCAGAGTTTGCATTCCTGTCGTCAGTATCAGGCAGGGGTGTGTTGGTTCAGGGAACAGAGAGGGGAGGTGTGTTGGGGAGGGGAGACGAGAGGAGCTTGATGGTGCACGCTTATTAGCCTGAAATATCCATGCAGCAGCTGCACCATTTCCGCGGCAACACCTGTCGCCATGGCGCTGAGTTGTCGACATGCCTCTGTGTCAGAGTCTGCATGTCTGAGGCACTGCACATTCACAGCGTGTCCGACCTCTGAGAACGCACACACACACACAAACAGAGCACACACTTCCTTCCCCAACTAATGTCTTGGCATGTGCAAAATCTCATATATGCAGGAGAGCAACCTCGTATACAGTGGTGCCAACATGTAGACACACACACACCTTTGTAACAGCAGTGCTGGAGGAACAGTTGTAAAGTAAGAAAGCAGAAAAGGAATTTTTAGCTTAGTGGCTTCTTTGTTGCATCCTTACATATCCAATTCTCTGCTTCCCACCACGCTCCCTCCTCGCTCCATTCCCTCTCTCGTCACTCAGACGGGGAATTTTGCGTTTCCATGACAACCACAGTGGTGGAGGAAATGGATTAGATACTCTGCACTGTCTGTGCTGGGGGTGTGGTAGCTGCATGTGTGTGAGTGCTGGATTGGGGGGAAGGGGTGCTTATGGGGTGTACGGCTTGTAAAGAGGGATTGGGGTTATGGTTGAGTGTAGTTTGTGTATGTGTGTGTGTTGCAGACAGTGTAGAGGCGAGAGGGGTGGGGGCAGGAGATGCCCTCACACCACATTGCACCAGATGGAAGCTTTTGATCTCCTCAAAACACACACATTGTTCTATCTTGGCAAGTGAATGGAGACCAAATCCGAGTCCATTAGATTTGCTCTTCATTTCATGTTTTCTGCCCATCACCTGTGAGCACATCACATGCTCTGTTTTGCACACTTGACCCTTGACTCTGTAACCTAGTGAAGTGACACCTGACGCAAGCATGAGGACACTTCTCCCTCTCATCTTCTCTCCCCCAGCCTCACTGCAGCAGGATTATAAAGAACCAATTAACCCTGCTTGTGTCACCCTAAATTCAACTCTCACTATCCCTCGGTCTGTCTTTCCCCGCTTCATTCCTGTCTCCCCGTCTCCCCCCTGTCTGATTTCCATCCTCCCAGCTGAGAAAACAGGCGCGAGAGCTCTTGGCAGAGACGAGGGGAGAGACGGAGAGAGAAAGAGGGGGCTTTTCAGATGAAGAGAAAAAGGGTTTGCTGCTTTGAAAGGGAGCATTGTGTTGTTCTTCCACATTGCTACAGCTCCATCTCTGTGATTTAGTCGAGCCAGCAGCCAGCACATTACTGTGTCTCTTTAAATCAGGGTACTGTTAGCCTTAGCAACGTTCAGGCTCCAGTGCTCCAATGCTCCTGCTCAATGGCCTCCTCCTCTTCTTTCAGCCAAAGACCACTGAACTCCCAGTTAAGTCTGCCTGATGGGCACATTCCTGTCAGCTGAAATAATAAATGAGGCTTTTTGGAATTAAGAAATGTGTTAAATATGGTGTGTTTGGCGAAGCATGGAGAGGATGATTAAAAGTGTAAGACAGTACATTTTATACTCAGCAAATCAGTGGATATTACTTGATAGTTGTTGTCGTGCAGGACAGTCGGGGTGTATTTTTGGAGCTGGCAGAGTGTGCTGACTGGAAAAAAAAACGATCCCATTCCTTTCTCTCCCTGTTAATTTTTTATAAGGAACATCAATCCAGTCTCTCTGCCTCTGCACTGCATGAGAAGAAATCACATTAACCCACTGCTGCCTTTTTCTGGGTCCATGAAACTTTCAGATGTAATCTCCACTAAGTGTGTCATTGGGATTTAGGCCCTACTTGACTGCGGCGCTGTGAATAATATACATTTCATCCTGGAGTTATTCCTCGGCAAAGTCCAGATTAATCTGGTCTTTATCCCTGCTGTGTTTCCAGTGTGTGTATCCACAGAGCAGTGCTCTGTCCTCCAACATGTGGTGACCCAACACGCTGCAGAGACAGCTGCAGGAAGGGAGGAAGGAGGGGGGGCAGGGGAGGAAGAAGAGAGGAAGTCAGAAGGGGGAGGATGAGGGGGAGGGTTCTTTCCTTTTAGCTGGACTACTCAGGGAGGGAAAAATTAATAAAAGAGGCGCGGAAACTCACTTCCTGTCCCGCCACAAGCAGCCGTCACGTCACATCCTGGTCTGGCCTTACATGGATCAGATGTGATCCTCTACAGCCTGAAATGAGATCCTTCTTTCCTGCCTGGCAGCGAACACACTGTGGGAGAGGAAATGCTTTACTTTCTGCTCCAATACTGGGATGAGAAACTAGACTTAATAGAATAAATTTAATTACGAGACGATTCAAGAAATTTGCTTCACAAGAACTTTTGCTTGTATGTTTGAATGTCTGTCTTTTTCATCGACTCACTGACTGACCACAGTGTATAAGTGTGCCTGTTCGCATGTGCATGTGTCACATTCAGGATGTGGGGATGCCTGTTATCCTCTCTCATGTCCAGGCCGTCTGACTAATGTTATTATCGCTCACAGGCAGCCCATTGTCAAGTTCCAGTCTGCTACTGCTTCCCTTCTTTTGACAACTCTGCTATACATCACTGGTTTGAAGTTTTTTGCCTGTGTGTGTCTCTGTGTGTGTGTCACTCTATTGTGTATATCTCTGTGTGTGTATAATCAGTAGGAATGTGCTTAATTAAGCGAGATAGGGTGGGGGGCGTGAAGGGGGCAATAAAAGAACAATCTCGCCATTCTGCTGGGTCTCCCCTCCAGGAAATGGATGACACATGGGGACAGTGAGGACAGCGGGAGTCTCTGTGAGTCACAGGATGACAAACATCAGCTGACAAAGTAACTCTAAAGCTATTGTAAAGCCTAATAACATATGCATATTGTACTCGTGTGTACAATATCCTTTGATTGTTTCCCTGTCAAATGGAAGCTCATACTGTGCAGATCTCCAGTGATTCAAACCGGGACAAACCCACAGTGCGTTATTACCTCTGACTCATCCGCTTGTGTCTGTGTGTGGGATATTCTCTGCCCGGCTCTGCCATGTTTCCCGCATATGTCTGTCTCGGAGTTGCCAGGTTTGAGTAATGGCTGAATATGTTTGTCTTCCTGCAGGTCATTCAGCTCAGCCAGGCCCCGAGCGGAGCCAATAATGGTCACTGCATAGATCTGCAATGAAGATGTGGGGAACAGAGAAAAGCATCCAGCGGCTGGGGTTGACAGTTGCCGTGGCAACCACATAACACAATGAGAGAAGGGTGAGAGGAGTCGGCCATTTTGGGGACGTGAGTTTGCAGTGTTTGATGTTGGAATGCTGCTGTGTGAATGAAATGGATTGTTGAGTTAAAATGATTTAATATAATGTAAAAGAGGGAATGTTTAATCAGAAAAATGTATTTGTAATTGAAAAAGTAGCAGATGTGGAACCTTTAATGAATGAAAACATATTTTTTTCATAGCTATTGGTCATGGTGTAATCTTCCGGCACTGACCATTACTCAGAAAATTGGCATTAGCTGCCGTTTAGTGGATGTCACTGCTGATTCATGAACAACACTCACATCATCTGCATCCCTCCACCTCCTCAGTCCCTCCTTCCATCCCCCAACATCTGCAGCAGTGAGTTAAAGCCTGCTCCTTTTGTTTTGCTTAGTGACGTCCCATGGGCTATTTATAGGGACTATGTTATTGTGTAAGACCTTGTGAAAGGCACAAAGAGCTGGAGCAGGCTGCCATGTTCCCTGTAGTGGCCCCAGGATCTGTGAGAGGAAAGCTAAAGAACATGTGGCTCTAATATGATGAGCTTGGTGATGTAAGATGTAAGAGTATAGACATGCATTTACTCTTATAGTCTTGTCACCATTAATCTATTTTCTGCATATCGCCCAATCTCTAAACTGCCCTTCATTTCTAAGATTCTAGAAAAAAATGTCTCAGAGCAGCTTCTTGCTGTTGTGGATAACAACAGTATATCTGATAAGTTTCAATCTGGTTTCCGCCAGTGTCACAGCACTGAGACAGCCCTTCTTGAAGTCATCTCTTAATGAATGGTCATGCAGGCATGTGCTCAATCCTTGTGCTGTTGGACTTAAGTGCGGCCTTTGACACAATTGATCATGGCATTCTTTAAGAAAGACTGAGGCACTGGGTGGACGTATCTGGCACTGCCCTATACTGGTTTGCGTCATACTTGTCAGACAGGAAGTTTTGTGTGTCCGTTAACAATATCATGTCATCCATTTCCCATATCAAGTACGGTGTGCCTCAAGGGTCAATCTTTGGTCCTATCTTGTTCAGATTATACATGCTCCCCTTGGGTGATGTCTTCTGTCGACATGGTGTCGCTTTCCACTGTTATGCAGATGACACTCAGCTGTACCTCCTTTTTAAATCCACTGACCTCAGCATGCTGAGTTCTCTACAGGACTGTCTATATGATATCAAAAATTGGATGTCGTTAAATTTTCTTCAGCTCAATTCTAATAAAACAGAAATCCTTGTAATTGGGTCACACCATATCATGAAACAAATGCTGCCATCCACTGGTTACCTGTCACAACACATAAAGCCTGTTGCGAGAAATCTTGGTGTCATGTTTGATAGTAATTTATCTTTGAACAACATGTCACTAAGCTTGTCTAATCATGTTGTCATCACCTCAGAAATAAAGTAAGATACATTTTAACTTTTAGAGATACAGAAACTGTTGTACATGCTTTTATCTCTTGGCGCCTTGACTATTGCAACAGCCTTTATTCCTGTCTTAATCAAAAAAACCTTGGAGTGACTTCAGACTGTTCAGAACTCGGCAACAAGACTTTTGACGAAAACCTAGACGCATGACCACATCACACCAGTTTTCAGCCTCTTTACACTGGCTCCCTGTTTATTTTGGGACTGACATTAAAATCATCAAGTCATAGTATAGTATGTCATAGAAATGTGTTTTAAAGAATGTCATAATATTGTATGTCAAAAAATATCATAAAACGTCATAGTATAGTAATTCAAAAAAGTGTATTAAAAAAGTTATCGTTTAGTATGTCATCAAAAATGTGAAAAATTCAGAGCATAGTATGACATAAAAATGTGCTAAAAAAGTCATGGTATAGTTTGTTATAAAAAGTGATTAGAAAACTTCATAGTATAGTATGTCATAAAAAATGTGACTAAATATGTCGTTGTATAGTATGTCATGAAAATGGAATAAAATTGTCATTTTTTATTATGACATAAAAATGGGATATAAACGTCATAATATAGTATGTCATAATAAATATGACTAAAAATGTCAAAGTACAGTATGTCATGAAAATGTGATTAAAAAAATTCATGATATAGTATGTCATAAATTTAATTAGAAAATGTCATAGTATAGTATGTCAAAAAATGTGATTCGAAAATGTGTTGGTATAGTATGTCATAATAATGTGATAAAAAAAAGTCATAGTATAGTATGTCATAAAAAATGTGACTAAATATGTCGTTGTATAGTATGTCATAAAAAATGTGATTAAATATGTTGTTGTATAGCATGTCATAAAAATGGAATAAAATTGTCATTTTTTATTATGTCATAAAATGCGATATAAACGTCATAGTACAGTATGCCATAATAAATATGACTAAAAATGTCATAGTACAGTATGTCATGAAAATGTGATTAAAAAATTCATGATATAGTATGTCACAAATGTAATTAGAAAATGTCATAGTATGTCAAAAAATGTGATTCGAAAATGTGTTGGTATAGTTTGTCATAATAATGTGATTAAAAAAAAGTCATAGTATAGTATGTAATGAAAATGCGAAAAAAAAATATCATGGTATAATATGTCTTAAAAATGAGATTCAAAATATCAAAATATAGTATGTCCACAAAAAATGTGATTTAAAAAAACAGTCATATTCCTTTATATCCTGAATAGTAATTTATCTTTGAACAACATGTCACTAAGCTTGTCTAATCATGTTGTCATCACCTCAGAAATAAAGTAAGATATATTTTAACTTTTAGAGATACAGAAACTGTTGTACATGCTTTTATTTCTTGGCGCCTTGACTATTGCAACAGCCTTTTATTCCTGTCTTAATCAAAAAAACCTTGGAGTGACTTCAGACTGTTCAGAACTCGGCAACAAGACTTTTGACGAAAACCTAGACGAATGACCACGTCACACCAGTTTTAGCCTCTTTACATTAGCTCCCTGTTTATTTTGGGATTGACGTTAAAATCTTCTAAATTACTTTTATGGCTGTTAGTGGCCTGGCTCCAGATTACATTTCAGACCTGTTGGTCTCTTATGAACCTCTGTGCAGTTTGAGATCCTTCGGTGGAGGTCCTCTGCTTGTCCCAGAGTCCAGACTGAAGACCAGCTTTTGCCACCAGTAACAAAGTATGCCACAAAAATATAAAAACAAGGCAAAAAATTGTATGTCATAAAAAATGTAATTGAAAATATTATGGTATAGTAGGCTATAAAAATGTGGCTAAAATGTGATTTTAAAAAAGGAGTACAAAATGCCACAAAACGATGATAAGTCCATCATAGTATGGTGTAAAATGTTTGAAAAACATATAGTATAGTATGACAAAAATGTGATTTAAAAAGAAGGTTGCAGTATAGGATGTCATAAAAATATGATAAAAAGGTCATAGTATAGTACGTCATATAAATGTGATACAAAATTCATAGTATAGAATGTCATGAAAATATGATTAGAAAATGTTGAGGATAGAATGTCATAAAGATGTGATAAAAAAAATGTTATAGTATAGTATGACATCCAATATAGCATAAAAAAAATCATAGTATAGTATTACATGAAAAATGTGATAGAAAGTCATAGTTTAGTATTACATCAAAAATGTGACGACAAATGTCATAGTATATGTTATAAAATGTCCTAGTACAGTATGTTACAAAGATGTGACAAAACAAAGTCATAGTAGAGTATGTCATTAAAATGTGATAAAAAGTCATAGTATAGTATGTTATTAAACTTTGATTAAAAAAATGTCGTTGTATAGCACGTCATAAAAATGTGATTAAAAAAGTCATAGTATAGTATGTCATAAAAATTTGATTTAAAAAAAGGTCATAGTATAGTATGTCATAAAAATTGTGATGAAAAATGTCATTTTAAAGTATGTCATAAAAATTGTGATTAAAAATGTCATTATAAAGTATGTCATAAGAAGGTGATTAAAAAAGTCATAGTATAGTATGTCATAAAAATTCGATTAAAGAAGTCATATTATAGTATGTCACAAAAATTTGATTAAAAAAAATGTCAAAGTATAGTATGTCATAAAAATTTGACTTAAAAAAGTCATAGTATAGTATGTCATAAAAATGTCATTATAAAGTATGTCATAAAAATTTGATTAAAAAAGTCATAGTATAGTATGTCATAAAAATTTGATTAAAAAAGTCATAGTATAGTATGTCGCAAAAATTGTGATTAAAAATGTCATAGTATAGTATGTCATAAAAATTTGATTAAAAATGTCATAGTATAGTATGTGATAAAAATTTGATTAAAAAAGTCAAAGTATAGTATGTCATAAAAATTTGAATGAAAAAGTCATAGTATAGTATGTCATAAAAATTTGATTAAAAAAAGGTCATAGTATAGTATGTCATAAAAATTTGATTAAAAAAGTCAAAGTATAGTATGTCATAAAAATTTGATTAAAAAAAGGTCACAGTATAGTACGTCATAAAAATTGTGATTAAAAATGTCATTATAAAGTATGTCATAAAAATTTGATTAAAAAAGTCATAGTATAGTATGTCATAAAAATTTGATTAAAAAAAATGTCAAAGTATAGTATGTCATAAAAATTTGACTTAAAAAAGTCATAGTATAGTATGTCATAAAAATTGTGATTAAAAATGTCATAGTATAGTATGTCATAAAACTGTGATAAAAAAAGTCATAGGATAGTATGTCATAAAAATTTGATTAATAAGTCATAGTATAGTATGTCATAAAATTTGTGATTAAAAATGTCATTATAAAGTATGTCATAAAAATTGTGATTAAAAAAGTCATAGTATAGTATGTCATAAAAATTGTGATTAAAAATGTCATTATAAAGTATGTCATAAAAATTTGATTAAAAAAGTCATAGTATAGTATGTCATAAAGATTGTGATTAAAAATGTCATTGTAATGTATGTCATAAAAATTGTGATTAAAAAAGTCATAGTATAGCATGTCATAAAAATTTGATTTAAAAAAGTCATAGTAAAGTATGTCATGAAAATTTTATTAAAAAATTCATAGTATAATATGTCATAAAAATTTGATTAAAAAAAAGTCATAGTATAGTATGTCATAAAAATTTGATTAAAAAAGTCATAGTATAGTATGTCATAAAAATTTTGATTAAAAATGTCATAGTATAGTATGTCATAAAATTTTGATTAAAAAAGTCATAGTATAGTATGTCATACAAATTTGATTAAAAAAGGTCATAGTATAGTATGTCATAAAAATTGTGATGAAAAATGTCATAAAGTATGTCATAAAAATTTGATTAAAAAAGTCATAGTATAGTATGTCATAAAAATTGTGATAAAAAGGTCATAGTATAGTATGTCATAAAAATTGTGATTAAAAATGTCATTGTAATGTATGTCATAAAAATTTGATCAAAAAAGTCATAGTATAGTATGTCATAAAAAATTGATTAAAAAAAGTCATAGTATAGTATGTCATAAAAATTTTGAATTAAAAAAGTCATAGTAAAGTATGTCATAAAAATTTTATTAAAAAATTCATAGTATAGTATGTCATAAAAATTTGATTAAAAAAAAAAGTCATAGTATAGTATGTCATAAAAATTTGAATGAAAAAGTCATAGTATAGTATGTCATAAAAATTTGATTAAAAAAAGGTCATAGTATGTCATAAAAATTTGATTAAAAAAGTCAAAGTATAGTATGTCATAAAAATTTGATTAAAAAAAGGTCACAGTATAGTACGTCATAAAAATTGTGATTAAAAATGTCATTATAAAGTATGTCATAAAAATTTGAATAAAAAAGTCATAGTATAGTATGTCATGAAAATTTGATTAAAAAGAGTCATAGTATAATATGTCGTAAAAATTTGATTAAAAATGTCATAGTATAGTATGTCATAAAAATTTGATTAAAAAAAGGTCATAGTATAGTATGTCATAAAAATTGTGATTAAAAATGTCATTATAAAGTATGTCATAAAAATTTGAATAAAAAAGTCATAGTATAGTATGTCATGAAAATTTGATTTAAAAAAGTCATAGTATAGTATGTCGCAAAAATTGTGATTAAAAATGTCATAGTATAGTATGTCATAAAAATTTGATTAAAAAAAGGTCATAGTATAGTATGTCATATAAATTGTCATTAAAAATGTCATTTTAAAGTATGTCAAAAAAATTTGATGAAAAAAGTCATAGTATAGTATGTTATAAAAATTTGATTAAAAAAGTCATAGTATAGTATATCATAAAAATGTGATTAAAAAAGTCATAGTATAGTATGTCATAAAAATTTGATTAAAAAAGTCATACTATAGTATGTCATAAAAATGTGATTAAAAAAGTCATAGTATAGTATGTCATAAAAATTGTGATTAAAAAGGTCATAGTATAGTATGTCATAAAAATTTGATTAAAAATGTCATTTTAAAGAATGTCAAAAAAATTTGATGAAAAAAGTCATAGTATAGTATGTCATAAAAATTTGATTAAAATAGTCATAGTATAGTATGTCATAAAAATTTGATTAAAAAAGTCATAGTATAGTATGTCATAAAAATTTGATTAAAAAAGTCATAGTATAGTATGTCATATAAAATTGATTACAAAAAGGTCATAGTATAGTATGTCATAAAAATTGTGATTAAAAATGTCATAGTATAGTATGTCATAAAAATTGTGATTAAAAATGTCATAGTATAGTATGTCATAAAAATTTGATTAAAAAAGTCATGGTATAGTATGTCATAAAAATTTGATTACAAAAAGGTCATAGTATAGTATGTCATAAAAATTTGATTAAAAAAAATGTCAAAGTATAGTATGTCATAAAAATTTGACTTAAAAAAGTCATAGTATAGTATGTCATAAAATTTGTGATTAAAAATGTCATTATAAAGTATGTCATAAAAATTTGATTAAAAAAGTCATAGTATAGTATGTCATAAAAATTGTAATTAAAAATGTCATAGTATAGTATGTCATAAAACTGTGATAAAAAAAGTCATAGGATAGTATGTCATAAAAATTTGATTAATAAGTCATAGTATAGTATGTCATAAAATTTGTGATTAAAAATGTCATTATAAAGTATGTCATAAAAATTGTGATTAAAAAAGTCATAGTATAGTATGTCATAAAAATTGTGATTAAAAATGTCATTATGAAGTATGTCATAAAAATTGTTATTAAAAAAGTCATAGTATAGTATGTCATAAAAATTTGATTAAAACAGTCATAGTATATTATGTCATAAAAATTGTGATTAACAATGTCATTATAATGTATGTCATAAAAATTTGATTAAAAAAGTCATAGTATAGTATGTCATGAAAATTGTGATTAAAAAAAGGTCATAGTATAGTATGTCATAAAGATTGTGATTAAAAATGTCATTGTAATGTATGTCATAAAAATTGTGATTAAAAAAGTCATAGTATAGCATGTCATAAAAATTTGATTTAAAAAAGTCATAGTAAAGTATGTCATGAAAATTTTATTAAAAAATTCATAGTATAATATGTCATAAAAATTTGATTAAAAAAAAAGTCATAGTATAGTAGGTCATAAAAATTTGATTAAAAAAGTCATAGTATAGTATGTCATAAAAATTTTTATTAAAAATGTCATAGTATAGTATGTCATAAAATTTTGATTAAAAAAGTCATAGTATAGTATGTCATAAAAATTTGATTAAAAAAGGTCATAGTATAGTATGTCATAAAAATTGTGATGAAAAATGTCATTATAAAGTATGTCATAAAAATTTGATTAAAAAAGTCATAGTATAGTATGTCATAAAAATTGTGATAAAAAGGTCATAGTATAGTATGTCATAAAAATTGTGATTAAAAATGTCATTGTAATGTATGTCATAAAAATTTGATCAAAAAAGTCATAGTATAGTATGTCATAAAAAATTGATTAAAAAAAGTCATAGTATAGTATGTCATAAAAATTTTGAATTAAAAAAGTCATAGTAAAGTATGTCATAAAAATTTTATTAAAAAATTCATAGTATAGTATGTCATAAAAATTTGATTAAAAAAAAAAGTCATAGTATAGTATGTCATAAAAATTTGAATGAAAAAGTCATAGTATAGTATGTCATAAAAATTTGATTAAAAAAGTCATAGTATAGTATGTCGCAAAAATTGTGATTAAAAATGTCATAGTATAGTATGTCATAAAAATTTGATTAAAAATGTCATAGTATAGTATGTGATAAAAATTTGATTAAAAAAGTCAAAGTATAGTATGTCATAAAAATTTGATTAAAAAAAAGTCATAGTATAGTATGTCATAAAAATTTGATTAAAAAAGTCACAGTATAGTATGTCATAAAAATTTGATTAAAAAAGTCATAGTATAGTAGGTCATAAAAATTGTGATTAAAAAAAAGTCATAGTATAGTATGTCATAAAAATTGTGATTAAAAATGTCATAGTATAGTATGTCATAAAAAGTTGATAAAAAAAGTCATAGAATAGTATGTCATAAAAATTGTGATTAAAAATGTCATAGTGTAGTATGTCATAAAAAGTGATTAAAAAAAAGTCATAGTATAGTATGTCATAAAAATTTGATTAAAAATGTCATAGTATAGTATGTCATAAAAATTTGATTAAAAAAAGGTCATAGTATAGTATGTCATAAAAATTTGATTAAAAAAGTCATAGTATAGTATGTCATAAAAATTTGATTAAAAAAATGTCATAGTATAGTATGTCATAAAAATTTGATGAAAAAAGTCATAGTATAGTACGTCATAAAAATTGTGATTAAAAATGTCATAGTATAGTATGTCATAAAAATTTGATTAAAAAGGTCATAGTATAGTATGTCATTAAAATTTGATTATAAAAAGGTCATAGTATAGCATGTCATAAAAATTTGATTAAAAAGGTCATAGTATAGTATGTCATAACAATTTGATTAAAAAAAGGTCATAGTATAGTATGTCATAAAGATTTGATTTAAAAAAAGTCATAGTATAGTATGTCATAAAAATTGTGATTAAAAAAAGTCATAGTATAGTATGTCATTAAAATTTGATTAAAAAAATGTCATAGTATAGTATGTCATAAAAAGTTGTTAAAAAAAAGTCATAGTATAGTATGTCATAAAAATTGTGATTAAAAAAGTCATAGTATAGTATGTCATAAAAATTGTGATTAAAAATGTCATAGTATAGTATGTCATAAAAATTTGATTAAAAAAGTCATAGTATAGTATATCATAAAAATTGTGATAAAAAATGTCATAGTATAGTATGTCATAAAAAGTGATAAAAAAAAAAGTCATAGTATAGTATGTCATAAAAATTGTGATCAAAAATGTCATAGAATAGTATGTCATAAAAAGTGATAAAAAAAAGTCATAGTATAGTATGTCATAAAAATTTGATAAAAAAAAGTCATAGTATAGTATGTCATAAAAATTTGATTAAAAATGTCATAGTATAGTATGTCATAGAAATTTTATTAAAAAAAAGTCTTAGTATAGTATGTCATAAAAATTGTGATTAAAAATGTCATAGTATAGTATGTCATAAAAATTTGATTAAAAAAAGTCATAGTATAGTATGTCATGAAAATTTGATTAAAAAAAGTCATAGTATAGTATGTCGTAAAAATTTGATTAAAAATGTCATAGTATAGTATGTCATAAAAATTTGATTAAAAAAGTCATAGTATAGTATGTCATAAAAATTGTGATTAAAAATGTCATAGTATAGTATGTCACAAAAATTTGATTAGAAAAAGTCATAGTATAGTATGTCATAAAAATTTGATTAAAAAAGTCATAGTATAGTATGTCATAAAAATTGTGATTAAAAATGTCATAGTATAGTATGTCACAAAAATTTGATTAGAAAAAGTCATAGTATAGTATGTCATAAAAATTTTATTAGAAAAAGTCATAGTATAGTATGTCATAAAAAGTTGATTAAAAAAGTCATAGTATAGTATGTCACAAAAATTTGATTAAAAAAAGTCATAGTATAGTATGTCATAAAAATTTGATTACAGAAAGGTCATAGTATAGTATGTCATAAAAATTGTGATTAAAAAAGTCATAGTATAGTATGTCACAAAAATTTGATTAAAAAAAGTCATAGTATAGTATGTCATAAAAATTGTAATTAAAAATGTCATAGTACAGTATGTCATAAAAATTTGATTAAAAAAGTCATAGTATAGTATGTCATAAAAAGTGATTAAAAAAAAGTCATAGTATAGTATGTCATAAAAATTGTGATTAAAAATGTCATAGTATAGTATGTCATAAAAAGTGATAAAAAAAAGTCATAGTATAGTATGTCATAAAAAGTGATTAAAAAAAAGTCATAGTATAGTATGTCATAAAAATTTGATTAAAAATGTCATAGTATAGTATGTCATAAAAATTTGATTAAAAAAAGGTCATAGTATAGTATGTCATAAAAATTTGATTAAAAAAGTCATAGTATAGTATGTCATAAAAATTTGATTAAAAAAAGGTCATAGTATAGTATGTCATAAAAATTTGATGAAAAAAGTCATAGTATAGTACGTCATAAAAATTGTGATTAAAAATGTCATAGTATAGTATGTCATAAAAATTTGATTAAAAAGGTCATAGTATAGTATGTCATAACAATTTGATTAAAAAAAGGTCATAGTATAGTATGTCATAAAATTTGTGATTAAAAATGTCATTATAAAGTATGTCATAAAAATTTGATTAAAAAAGTCATAGTATAGTATGTCATAAAAATTGTAATTAAAAATGTCATAGTATAGTATGTCATAAAACTGTGATAAAAAAAGTCATAGGATAGTATGTCATAAAAATTTGATTAATAAGTCATAGTATAGTATGTCATAAAATTTGTGATTAAAAATGTCATTATAAAGTATGTCATAAAAATTGTGATTAAAAAAGTCATAGTATAGTATGTCATAAAAATTGTGATTAAAAATGTCATTATGAAGTATGTCATAAAAATTGTTATTAAAAAAGTCATAGTATAGTATGTCATAAAAATTTGACTAAAACAGTCATAGTATATTATGTCATAAAAATTGTGATTAAAAATGTCATTATAATGTATGTCATAAAAATTTGATTAAAAAAGTCATAGTATAGTATGTCATGAAAATTGTGATTAAAAAAAGGTCATAGTATAGTATGTCATAAAGATTGTGATTAAAAATGTCATTGTAATGTATGTCATAAAAATTGTGATTAAAAAAGTCATAGTATAGCATGTCATAAAAATTTGATTTAAAAAAGTCATAGTAAAGTATGTCATGAAAATTTTATTAAAAAATTCATAGTATAATATGTCATAAAAATTTGATTAAAAAAAAAGTCATAGTATAGTAGGTCATAAAAATTTGATTAAAAAAGTCATAGTATAGTATGTCATAAAAATTTTTATTAAAAATGTCATAGTATAGTATGTCATAAAATTTTGATTAAAAAAGTCATAGTATAGTATGTCATAAAAATTTGATTAAAAAAGGTCATAGTATAGTATGTCATAAAAATTGTGATGAAAAATGTCATTATAAAGTATGTCATAAAAATTTGATTAAAAAAGTCATAGTATAGTATGTCATAAAAATTGTGATAAAAAGGTCATAGTATAGTATGTCATAAAAATTGTGATTAAAAATGTCATTGTAATGTATGTCATAAAAATTTGATCAAAAAAGTCATAGTATAGTATGTCATAAAAAATTGATTAAAAAAAGTCATAGTATAGTATGTCATAAAAATTTTGAATTAAAAAAGTCATAGTAAAGTATGTCATAAAAATTTTATTAAAAAATTCATAGTATAGTATGTCATAAAAATTTGATTAAAAAAAAAAGTCATAGTATAGTATGTCATAAAAATTTGAATGAAAAAGTCATAGTATAGTATGTCATAAAAATTTGATTAAAAAAGTCATAGTATAGTATGTCGCAAAAATTGTGATTAAAAATGTCATAGTATAGTATGTCATAAAAATTTGATTAAAAATGTCATAGTATAGTATGTGATAAAAATTTGATTAAAAAAGTCAAAGTATAGTATGTCATAAAAATTTGATTAAAAAAAAGTCATAGTATAGTATGTCATAAAAATTTGATTAAAAAAGTCACAGTATAGTATGTCATAAAAATTTGATCAAAAAAGTCATAGTATAGTAGGTCATAAAAATTGTGATTAAAAAAAAGTCATAGTATAGTATGTCATAAAAATTGTGATTAAAAATGTCATAGTATAGTATGTCATAAAAATTTGATCAAAAAAGTCATAGTATAGTATGTCATAAAAATTGTGATTAAAAATGTCATAGTATAGTATGTCATAAAAATTTGATCAAAAAAGTCATAGTATAGTATGTCATAAAAATTGTGATTAAAAATGTCATAGTATAGTATGTCATAAAAATTTGATTAAAAAAGTCATAGTATAGTATGTCATAAAAATTTCATTAAAAAAGTCATAGTATAGTATGTCATAAAAATTGTGATAAAAAATGTCATAGTATAGTATGTCATAAAAAGTTGATAGAAAAAGTCATAGTATAGTATGTCATAAAAAGTTGATAAAAAAAAGTCATAGTATAGTATGTCATAAAAATTTGATTAAAAAAAAAAGTCATAGTATAGTATGTCATAAAAATTTGAATGAAAAAGTCATAGTATAGTATGTCATAAAAATTTGATTAAAAAAAGGTCATAGTATGTCATAAAAATTTGATTAAAAAAGTCAAAGTATAGTATGTCATAAAAATTTGATTAAAAAAAGGTCACAGTATAGTACGTCATAAAAATTGTGATTAAAAATGTCATTATAAAGTATGTCATAAAAATTTGAATAAAAAAGTCATAGTATAGTATGTCATGAAAATTTGATTAAAAAGAGTCATAGTATAATATGTCGTAAAAATTTGATTAAAAATGTCATAGTATAGTATGTCATAAAAATTTGATTAAAAAAAGGTCATAGTATAGTATGTCATAAAAATTGTGATTAAAAATGTCATTATAAAGTATGTCATAAAAATTTGAATAAAAAAGTCATAGTATAGTATGTCATGAAAATTTGATTTAAAAAAGTCATAGTATAGTATGTCGCAAAAATTGTGATTAAAAATGTCATAGTATAGTATGTCATAAAAATTTGATTAAAAAAAGGTCATAGTATAGTATGTCATATAAATTGTCATTAAAAATGTCATTTTAAAGTATGTCAAAAAAATTTGATGAAAAAAGTCATAGTATAGTATGTTATAAAAATTTGATGAAAAAAGTCATAGTATAGTATGTCATAAAAATGTGATTAAAAAAGTCATAGTATAGTATGTCATAAAAATTTGATTAAAAAAGTCATACTATAGTATGTCATAAAAATGTGATTAAAAAAGTCATAGTATAGTATGTCATAAAAATTGTGATTAAAAAGGTCATAGTATAGTATGTCATAAAAATTTGATTAAAAATGTCATTTTAAAGAATGTCAAAAAAATTTGATGAAAAAAGTCATAGTATAGTATGTCATAAAAATTTGATTAAAATAGTCATAGTATAGTATGTCATAAAAATTTGATTAAAAAAGTCATAGTATAGTATGTCATAAAAATTTGATTAAAAAAGTCATAGTATAGTATGTCATATAAAATTGATTACAAAAAGGTCATAGTATAGTATGTCATAAAAATTGTGATTAAAAATGTCATAGTATAGTATGTCATAAAAATTGTGATTAAAAATGTCATAGTATAGTATGTCATAAAAATTTGATTAAAAAAGTCATGGTATAGTATGTCATAAAAATTTGATTACAAAAAGGTCATAGTATAGTATGTCATAAAAATTTGATTAAAAAAAATGTCAAAGTATAGTATGTCATAAAAATTTGACTTAAAAAAGTCATAGTATAGTATGTCATAAAATTTGTGATTAAAAATGTCATTATAAAGTATGTCATAAAAATTTGATTAAAAAAGTCATAGTATAGTATGTCATAAAAATTGTAATCAAAAATGTCATAGTATAGTATGTCATAAAACTGTGATAAAAAAAGTCATAGGATAGTATGTCATAAAAATTTGATTAATAAGTCATAGTATAGTATGTCATAAAATTTGTGATTAAAAATGTCATTATAAAGTATGTCATAAAAATTGTGATTAAAAAAGTCATAGTATAGTATGTCATAAAAATTGTGATTAAAAATGTCATTATGAAGTATGTCATAAAAATTGTTATTAAAAAAGTCATAGTATAGTATGTCATAAAAATTTGATTAAAACAGTCATAGTATATTATGTCATAAAAATTGTGATTAACAATGTCATTATAATGTATGTCATAAAAATTTGATTAAAAAAGTCATAGTATAGTATGTCATGAAAATTGTGATTAAAAAAAGGTCATAGTATAGTATGTCATAAAGATTGTGATTAAAAATGTCATTGTAATGTATGTCATAAAAATTGTGATTAAAAAAGTCATAGTATAGCATGTCATAAAAATTTGATTTAAAAAAGTCATAGTAAAGTATGTCATGAAAATTTTATTAAAAAATTCATAGTATAATATGTCATAAAAATTTGATTAAAAAAAAAGTCATAGTATAGTAGGTCATAAAAATTTGATTAAAAAAGTCATAGTATAGTATGTCATAAAAATTTTTATTAAAAATGTCATAGTATAGTATGTCATAAAATTTTGATTAAAAAAGTCATAGTATAGTATGTCATAAAAATTTGATTAAAAAAGGTCATAGTATAGTATGTCATAAAAATTGTGATGAAAAATGTCATTATAAAGTATGTCATAAAAATTTGATTAAAAAAGTCATAGTATAGTATGTCATAAAAATTGTGATAAAAAGGTCATAGTATAGTATGTCATAAAAATTGTGATTAAAAATGTCATTGTAATGTATGTCATAAAAATTTGATCAAAAAAGTCATAGTATAGTATGTCATAAAAAATTGATTAAAAAAAGTCATAGTATAGTATGTCATAAAAATTTTGAATTAAAAAAGTCATAGTAAAGTATGTCATAAAAATTTTATTAAAAAATTCATAGTATAGTATGTCATAAAAATTTGATTAAAAAAAAAAGTCATAGTATAGTATGTCATAAAAATTTGAATGAAAAAGTCATAGTATAGTATGTCATAAAAATTTGATTAAAAAAGTCATAGTATAGTATGTCGCAAAAATTGTGATTAAAAATGTCATAGTATAGTATGTCATAAAAATTTGATTAAAAATGTCATAGTATAGTATGTGATAAAAATTTGATTAAAAAAGTCAAAGTATAGTATGTCATAAAAATTTGATTAAAAAAAAGTCATAGTATAGTATGTCATAAAAATTTGATTAAAAAAGTCACAGTATAGTATGTCATAAAAATTTGATTAAAAAAGTCATAGTATAGTAGGTCATAAAAATTGTGATTAAAAAAAAGTCATAGTATAGTATGTCATAAAAATTGTGATTAAAAATGTCATAGTATAGTATGTCATAAAAAGTTGATAAAAAAAAGTCATAGAATAGTATGTCATAAAAATTGTGATTAAAAATGTCATAGTGTAGTATGTCATAAAAAGTGATTAAAAAAAAGTCATAGTATAGTATGTCATAAAAATTTGATTAAAAATGTCATAGTATAGTATGTCATAAAAATTTGATTAAAAAAAGGTCATAGTATAGTATGTCATAAAAATTTGATTAAAAAAGTCATAGTATAGTATGTCATAAAAATTTGATTAAAAAAATGTCATAGTATAGTATGTCATAAAAATTTGATGAAAAAAGTCATAGTATAGTACGTCATAAAAATTGTGATTAAAAATGTCATAGTATAGTATGTCATAAAAATTTGATTAAAAAGGTCATAGTATAGTATGTCATTAAAATTTGATTATAAAAAGGTCATAGTATAGCATGTCATAAAAATTTGATTAAAAAGGTCATAGTATAGTATGTCATAACAATTTGATTAAAAAAAGGTCATAGTATAGTATGTCATAAAGATTTGATTTAAAAAAAGTCATAGTATAGTATGTCATAAAAATTGTGATTAAAAAAAGTCATAGTATAGTATGTCATTAAAATTTGATTAAAAAAATGTCATAGTATAGTATGTCATAAAAAGTTGTTAAAAAAAAGTCATAGTATAGTATGTCATAAAAATTGTGATTAAAAAAGTCATAGTATAGTATGTCATAAAAATTGTGATTAAAAATGTCATAGTATAGTATGTCATAAAAATTTGATTAAAAAAGTCATAGTATAGTATATCATAAAAATTGTGATAAAAAATGTCATAGTATAGTATGTCATAAAAAGTGATAAAAAAAAAAGTCATAGTATAGTATGTCATAAAAATTGTGATCAAAAATGTCATAGAATAGTATGTCATAAAAAGTGATAAAAAAAAGTCATAGTATAGTATGTCATAAAAATTTGATAAAAAAAAGTCATAGTATAGTATGTCATAAAAATTTGATTAAAAATGTCATAGTATAGTATGTCATAGAAATTTTATTAAAAAAAAGTCTTAGTATAGTATGTCATAAAAATTGTGATTAAAAATGTCATAGTATAGTATGTCATAAAAATTTGATTAAAAAAAGTCATAGTATAGTATGTCATGAAAATTTGATTAAAAAAAGTCATAGTATAGTATGTCGTAAAAATTTGATTAAAAATGTCATAGTATAGTATGTCATAAAAATTTGATTAAAAAAGTCATAGTATAGTATGTCATAAAAATTGTGATTAAAAATGTCATAGTATAGTATGTCACAAAAATTTGATTAGAAAAAGTCATAGTATAGTATGTCATAAAAATTTGATTAAAAAAGTCATAGTATAGTATGTCATAAAAATTGTGATTAAAAATGTCATAGTATAGTATGTCACAAAAATTTGATTAGAAAAAGTCATAGTATAGTATGTCATAAAAATTTTATTAGAAAAAGTCATAGTATAGTATGTCATAAAAAGTTGATTAAAAAAGTCATAGTATAGTATGTCACAAAAATTTGATTAAAAAAAGTCATAGTATAGTATGTCATAAAAATTTGATTACAGAAAGGTCATAGTATAGTATGTCATAAAAATTGTGATTAAAAAAGTCATAGTATAGTATGTCACAAAAATTTGATTAAAAAAAGTCATAGTATAGTATGTCATAAAAATTGTAATTAAAAATGTCATAGTACAGTATGTCATAAAAATTTGATTAAAAAAGTCATAGTATAGTATGTCATAAAAAGTGATTAAAAAAAAGTCATAGTATAGTATGTCATAAAAATTGTGATTAAAAATGACATAGTATAGTATGTCATAAAAAGTGATAAAAAAAAGTCATAGTATAGTATGTCATAAAAAGTGATTAAAAAAAAGTCATAGTATAGTATGTCATAAAAATTTGATTAAAAATGTCATAGTATAGTATGTCATAAAAATTTGATTAAAAAAAGGTCATAGTATAGTATGTCATAAAAATTTGATTAAAAAAGTCATAGTATAGTATGTCATAAAAATTTGATTAAAAAAAGGTCATAGTATAGTATGTCATAAAAATTTGATGAAAAAAGTCATAGTATAGTACGTCATAAAAATTGTGATTAAAAATGTCATAGTATAGTATGTCATAAAAATTTGATTAAAAAGGTCATAGTATAGTATGTCATAACAATTTGATTAAAAAAAGGTCATAGTATAGTATGTCATAAAATTTGTGATTAAAAATGTCATTATAAAGTATGTCATAAAAATTTGATTAAAAAAGTCATAGTATAGTATGTCATAAAAATTGTAATTAAAAATGTCATAGTATAGTATGTCATAAAACTGTGATAAAAAAAGTCATAGGATAGTATGTCATAAAAATTTGATTAATAAGTCATAGTATAGTATGTCATAAAATTTGTGATTAAAAATGTCATTATAAAGTATGTCATAAAAATTGTGATTAAAAAAGTCATAGTATAGTATGTCATAAAAATTGTGATTAAAAATGTCATTATGAAGTATGTCATAAAAATTGTTATTAAAAAAGTCATAGTATAGTATGTCATAAAAATTTGATTAAAACAGTCATAGTATATTATGTCATAAAAATTGTGATTAAAAATGTCATTATAATGTATGTCATAAAAATTTGATTAAAAAAGTCATAGTATAGTATGTCATGAAAATTGTGATTAAAAAAAGGTCATAGTATAGTATGTCATAAAGATTGTGATTAAAAATGTCATTGTAATGTATGTCATAAAAATTGTGATTAAAAAAGTCATAGTATAGCATGTCATAAAAATTTGATTTAAAAAAGTCATAGTAAAGTATGTCATGAAAATTTTATTAAAAAATTCATAGTATAATATGTCATAAAAATTTGATTAAAAAAAAAGTCATAGTATAGTAGGTCATAAAAATTTGATTAAAAAAAGTCATAGTATAGTATGTCATAAAAATTTTTATTAAAAATGTCATAGTATAGTATGTCATAAAATTTTGATTAAAAAAGTCATAGTATAGTATGTCATAAAAATTTGATTAAAAAAGGTCATAGTATAGTATGTCATAAAAATTGTGATGAAAAATGTCATTATAAAGTATGTCATAAAAATTTGATTAAAAAAGTCATAGTATAGTATGTCATAAAAATTGTGATAAAAAGGTCATAGTATAGTATGTCATAAAAATTGTGATTAAAAATGTCATTGTAATGTATGTCATAAAAATTTGATCAAAAAAGTCATAGTATAGTATGTCATAAAAAATTGATTAAAAAAAGTCATAGTATAGTATGTCATAAAAATTTTGAATTAAAAAAGTCATAGTAAAGTATGTCATAAAAATTTTATTAAAAAATTCATAGTATAGTATGTCATAAAAATTTGATTAAAAAAAAAAGTCATAGTATAGTATGTCATAAAAATTTGAATGAAAAAGTCATAGTATAGTATGTCATAAAAATTTGATTAAAAAAGTCATAGTATAGTATGTCGCAAAAATTGTGATTAAAAATGTCATAGTATAGTATGTCATAAAAATTTGATTAAAAATGTCATAGTATAGTATGTGATAAAAATTTGATTAAAAAAGTCAAAGTATAGTATGTCATAAAAATTTGATTAAAAAAAAGTCATAGTATAGTATGTCATAAAAATTTGATTAAAAAAGTCACAGTATAGTATGTCATAAAAATTTGATCAAAAAAGTCATAGTATAGTAGGTCATAAAAATTGTGATTAAAAAAAAGTCATAGTATAGTATGTCATAAAAATTGTGATTAAAAATGTCATAGTATAGTATGTCATAAAAATTTGATCAAAAAAGTCATAGTATAGTATGTCATAAAAATTGTGATTAAAAATGTCATAGTATAGTATGTCATAAAAATTTGATCAAAAAAGTCATAGTATAGTATGTCATAAAAATTGTGATTAAAAATGTCATAGTATAGTATGTCATAAAAATTTGATTAAAAAAGTCATAGTATAGTATGTCATAAAAATTTCATTAAAAAAGTCATAGTATAGTATGTCATAAAAATTGTGATAAAAAATGTCATAGTATAGTATGTCATAAAAAGTTGATAGAAAAAGTCATAGTATAGTATGTCATAAAAAGTTGATAAAAAAAAGTCATAGAATAGTATGTCATAAAAATTTGATAAAAAAAAGTCATAGTATAGTATGTCATAAAAATTTTGATTAAAAAAGTCATAGTATAGTATGTCATAAAAATTTGATTAAAAAAGTCATAGTATAGTATGTCATAAAAATTGTGATTAAAAATGTCATAGTATAGTATGTCATAAAAAGTTGATAGAAAAAGTCATAGTATAGTATGTCATAAAAATTTGATTAAAAAAAGTCATAGTATAGTATGTCATGAAAATTTGATTAAAAAAAGTCATAGTATAGTATGTCGTAAAAATTTGATTAAAAATGTCATAGTATAGTATGTCATAAAAATTTGATTAAAAAAGTCATAGTATAGTATGTCATAAAAATTGTGATTAAAAATGTCATAGTATAGTATGTCATAAAAATTGTGATTAAAAATGTCATAGTATAGTATGTCATAAAAATTGTGATTAAAAATGTCATAGTATAGTATGTCATAAAAATTTGATCAAAAAAGTCATAGTATAGTATGTCATAAAAATTTGATTAAAAAAAGTCATAGTATAGTATGTCATGAAAATTTGATTAAAAAAAGTCATAGTATAGTATGTCGTAAAAATTTGATTAAAAATGTCATAGTATAGTATGTCATAAAAATTTGATTAAAAAAGTCATAGCATAGTATGTCATAAAAATTGTGATTAAAAATGTCATAGTATAGTATGTCACAAAAATTTGATTAGAAAAAGTCATAGTATAGTATGTCATAAAAACTTGATTAAAAAAGTCATAGTATAGTATGTCATAAAAATTGTGATTAAAAATGTCATAGTATAGTATGTCACAAAAATTTGATTAGAAAAAGTCATAGTATAGTATGTCATAAAAATTTTATTAGAAAAAGTCATAGTATAGTATGTCATAAAAAGTTGATAAAAAAAGTCATAGTATAGTATGTCACAAAAATTTGATTAAAAAAAGTCATAGTATAGTATGTCATAAAAATTTGATTACAGAAAGGTCATAGTATAGTATGTCATAAAAATTGTGATTAAAAAAGTCATAGTATAGTATGTCACAGAAATTTGATTAAAAAAAGTCATAGTATAGTATGTCATAAAAATTGTGATTAAAAATGTCATAGTATAGTATGTCATAAAAAGTGATTAAAAAAAGTCATAGTATAGTATGTCATAAAAATTTGATTAAAAATGTCATAGTATAGTATGTCATAAAAATTTGATTAAAAAAAGGTCATAGTATAGTATGTCATAAAAATTTGATTAAAAAAGTCATAGTATAGTATGTCATAAAAATTTGATTAAAAAAAGGTCATAGTATAGTATGTCATAAAAATTTGATGAAAAAAGTCATATTATAGTACGTCATAAAAATTGTGATTAAAAATGTCATAGTATAGTATGTCATAAAAATTTGATTAAAAAGGTCATAGTATAGTATGTCATTAAAATTTGATTATAAAAAGGTCATAGTATAGCATGTCATAAAAATTTGATTAAAAAGGTCATAGTATAGTATGTCATAACAATTTGATTAAAAAAAGGTCATAGTATAGTATGTCATAAAGATTTGATTTAAAAAAAGTCATAGTATAGTATGTCATAAAAATTGTGATTAAAAAAAGTCATAGTATAGTATGTCATTAAAATTTGATTAAAAAAATGTCATAGTATAGTATGTCATAAAAAGTTGTTAAAAAAAAGTCATAGTATAGTATGTCATAAAAATTGTGATTAAAAAAGTCATAGTATAGTATGTCATAAAAATTGTGATTAAAAATGTCATAGTATAGTATGTCATAAAAATTTGATTAAAAAAGTCATAGTATAGTATATCATAAAAATTGTGATAAAAAATGTCATAGTATAGTATGTCATAAAAAGTGATTAAAAAAAAGTCATAGTATAGTATGTCATAAAAATTGTGATCAAAAATGTCATAGAATAGTATGTCATAAAAAGTGATAAAAAAAAGTCATAGTATAGTATGTCATAAAAATTTGATAAAAAAAAGTCATAGTATAGTATGTCATAAAAATTTGATTAAAAATGTCATAGTATAGTATGTCATAGAAATTTTATTAAAAAAAAGTCTTAGTATAGTATGTCATAAAAATTGTGATTAAAAATGTCATAGTATAGTATGTCATAAAAATTTGATCAAAAAAGTCATAGTATAGTATGTCATAAAAATTTGATTAAAAAAAGTCATAGTATAGTATGTCATGAAAATTTGATTAAAAAAAGTCATAGTATAGTATGTCGTAAAAATTTGATTAAAAATGTCATAGTATAGTATGTCATAAAAATTTGATTAAAAATGTCATAGTATAGTATGTCACAAAAATTTGATTAGAAAAAGTCATAGTATAGTATGTCATAAAAATTTGATTAAAAAAGTCATAGTATAGTATGTCATAAAAATTGTGATTAAAAATGTCATAGTATAGTATGTCACAAAAATTTGATTAGAAAAAGTCATAGTATAGTATGTCATAAAAATTTTATTAGAAAAAGTCATAGTATAGTATGTCATAAAAATTGTGATTAAAAATGTCATAGTATAGTATGTCACAAAAATTTGATTAAAAAAAGTCATAGTATAGTATGTCATAAAAATTTGATTACAGAAAGGTCATAGTATAGTATGTCATAAAAATTGTGATTAAAAAAGTCATAGTATAGTATGTCACAAAAATTTGATTAAAAAAAGTCATAGTATAGTATGTCATAAAAATTGTGATTAAAAATGTCATAGTACAGTATGTCATAAAAATTTGATTAAAAAAGTCATAGTATAGTATGTCATAAAAAGTGATTAAAAAAAAGTCATAGTATAGTATGTCATAAAAATTGTGATCAAAAATGTCATAGTATAGTATGTCATAAAAAGTGATAAAAAAAAGTCATAGTATAGTATGTCATAAAAATTTGATTAAAAAAAGTCATAGTATAGTATGTCATAAAAATTTGATTAAAAATGTCATAGTATAGTATGTCATAAAAATTTGATTAAAAAAAGGTCATAGTATAGTATGTCATAAAAATTTGATTAAAAAAGTCATAGTATAGTATGTCATAAAAATTTGATTAAAAAGGTCATAGTATAGTATGTCATTAAAATTTGATTATAAAAAGGTCATAGTATAGCATGTCATAAAAAGTTGTTAAAAAAAAGTCATAGTATAGTATGTCATAAAAATTGTGATTAAAAAAGTCATAGTATAGTATGTCATAAAAATTGTGATTAAAAATGTCATAGTATAGTATGTCATAAAAATTTGATTAAAAAAGTCATAGTATAGTATATCATAAAAATTGTGATAAAAAATGTCATAGTATAGTATGTCATAAAAAGTGATAAAAAAAAAGTCATAGTATAGTATGTCATAAAAATTGTGATCAAAAATGTCATAGTATAGTATGTCATAAAAAGTGATAAAAAAAAGTCATAGTATAGTATGTCAAAAAAATTTGATAAAAAAAAGTCATAGTATAGTATGTCATAAAAATTTGATTAAAAATGTCATAGTATAGTATGTCATAGAAATTTGATTAAAAAAAAGTCATAGTATAGTATGTCATAAAAATTGTGATTAAAAATGTCATAGTATAGTATGTCATAAAAATTTGATCAAAAAAGTCATAGTATAGTATGTCATAAAAATTTTGATTAAAAAAGTCATAGTATAGTATGTCATAAAAATTTGATTAAAAAAGTCATAGTATAGTATGTCATAAAAATTGTGATTAAAAATGTCATAGTATAGTATGTCATAAAAATTTGATTAAAAAAGTCACAGTATAGTATGTCATAAAAAGTTGATAAAAAAAGTCATAGTATAGTATGTCATAAAAATTGTGATTAAAAATGTCATAGTATAGTATGTCATAAAAATTTGATTACAAAAAGGTCATAGTACAGTATGTCATAAAAATTGTGATTAAAAAAGTCATAGTATAGTATGTCATAAAAATTTGATTAAAAAAGTCATAGTATAGTATGTCATAAAAATTGTGATAAAAAATGTCATAGTATAGTATGTCAGAAAAAGTGATAAAAAAAAGTCATAGTATAGTATGTCATAAAAATTGTGATCAAAAACGTCATAGTATAGTATGTCATAAAAAGTGATAAAAAAAAGTCATAGTATAGTATGTCATAAAAATTTGATTAAAAAAAGTCATAGTATAGTATGTCATAAAAATTTGATTAAAAATGTCATAGTATAGTATGTCATAAAAATTTGATTAAAAAAAGGTCATAGTATAGTATGTCATAAAAATTTGATTAAAAAAGTCATAGTATAGTATGTCATAAAAATTTGATTAAAAAAAGGTCATAGTATAGTATGTCATAAAAATTGTGATTAAAAATGTCATAGTATAGTATGTCATAAAAAGTTGATAAAAAAAGTCATAGTATAGTATGTCATAAAAATTTGATTAAAAAAGTCATAGTATAGTATGTCATAAAAATTATGATTAAAAATGTCATAGTATAGTATGTCATAAAAATTTGATCAAAAAAGTCATAGTATAGTATGTCATAAAAATTGTGATTAAAAATGTCATAGTATAGTATGTCATAAAAATTTGATTAAAAAAGTCATAGTATAGTATGTCATAAAAATTGTGATTAAAAATGTCATAGTATAGTATGTCATAAAAATTTGATCAAAAAAGTCATAGTATAGTATGTCATAAAAATTGTGATTAAAAATGTCATAGTATAGTATGTCATAAAAAGTTGATTAAAAATGTCTTAGTATAGTATGTCATAAAAATTTGATTAAAAAAGTCATAGTATAGTATGTCATAAAAAGTTGATAAAAAAAGTCATAGTATAGTATGTCATAAAAATTTGATTAAAAATGTCATAGTATAGTATGTCATAAAAATTTGATTAAAAAAGTCATAGTATAGTATGTCATAAAAAGTTGATAAAAAAAGTCATAGTATAGTATGTCATAAAAATTGTGATTAAAAATGTCATAGTATAGTATGTCATAAAAAGTTGATAAAAAAAGTCATAGTATAGTATGTCATAAAAATTTGATTAAAAAAGTCATAGTATAGTATGTCATAAAAATTATGATTAAAAATGTCATAGTATAGTATGTCATAAAAATTTGATCAAAAAAGTCTTAGTATAGTATGTCATAAAAATTGTGATTAAAAATGTCATAAAAAGTTGATTAAAAAAAGTCATAGTATAGTATGTCGTAAAAATTTGATTAAAAATGTCATAGTATAGTATGTCATAAAAATTTGATCAAAAAACTCATAGTATAGTATGTCATAAAAATTGTGATTAAAAATGTCATAGTATAGTATGTCACAAAAATTTGATTAGAAAAAGTCATAGTATAGTATGTCATAAAAATTATGATTAAAAAAATCATCGTATAGTATGTCATAAAAATTGTGATTAAAAAAGTCATAGTATAGTATGTCATAGAAATTTGATTAAAAAAAAGTCATAGTATAGTATGTCATAAAAATTGTGATTAAAAATGTCATAGTATAGTATGTCATAAAAAGTTGATTAAAAAAAAGTCATAGAATAGTATGTCATAAAAATTTGAATAAAAAAGTCATAGTATAGTATGTCATAAAAATTGTGATTAAAAATGTCATAGTATAGTATGTCATAAAAATTTGATTAAAAAGTCATAGTATAGTATGTCATAAAAAGTTGATAAAAAAAGTCATAGTATAGTATGTCATAAAAAGTTGATTAAAAAAAGTCATAGTATAGTATGTCGTAAAAATTTGATTAAAAATGTCATAGTATAGTATGTCATAAAAATTTGATTAAAAAACTCATAGTATAGTATGTCATAAAAATTGTGATTAAAAATGTCATAGTATAGTATGTCATAAAAATTTGATTACAAAAAGGTCATAGTATAGTATGTCATAAAAATTTGATAAAAAAAATCATAGTATAGTATGTCATAAAAATTTGATTAAAAATGTCATAGTATAGTATGTCATAAAAATTTGATTAAAAAAGTCATAGTATAGTATGTCATAAAAAGTTGATAAAAAAAGTCATAGTATAGTATGTCATAAAAATTGTGATTAAAAATGTCATAGTATAGTATGTCATAAAAAGTTGATAAAAAAAGTCATAGTATAGTATGTCATAAAAATTTGATTAAAAAAGTCATAGTATAGTATGTCATAAAAATTATGATTAAAAATGTCATAGTATAGTATGTCATAAAAATTTGATCAAAAAAGTCATAGTATAGTATGTCATAAAAATTGTGATTAAAAATGTCATAGTATAGTATGTCATAAAAATTTGATTAAAAAAGTCATAGTATAGTCTGTCATAAAAATTGTGATTAAAAATGTCATAGTATAGTATGTCATAAAAAGTTGATTAAAAAAAGTCATAGTATGTCATAAAAATTTGATTAAAAATGTCATAGTATAGTATGTCATAAAAATTTGATTAAAAAAGTCATAGTATAGTATGTCATAAAAATTATGATTAAAAATGTCATAGTATAGTATGTCATAAAAATTTGATCAAAAAAGTCATAGTATAGTATGTCATAAAAATTGTGATTAAAAATGTCATAGTATAGTATGTCATAAAAATTTGATTAAAAAAGTCATAGTATAGTATGTCATAAAAATTGTGATTAAAAATGTCATAGTATAGTATGTCATAAAAATTTGATTAAAAAAGTCATAGTATAGTATGTCATAAAAATTGTGATTAAAAATGTCATAGTATAGTATGTCATAAAAAGTTGATTAAAAATGTCATAGTATAGTATGTCATAAAAATTTGATTAAAAAAGTCATAGTATAGTATGTCATAAAAAGTTGATTAAAAAAAGTCATAGTATAGTATGTCATAAAAATTTGATTAAAAATGTCATAGTATAGTATGTCATAAAAATTTGATTAAAAAAGTCATAGTATAGTATGTCATAAAAAGTTGATAAAAAAAGTCATAGTATAGTATGTCATAAAAATTGTGATTAAAAATGTCATAGTATAGTATGTCATAAAAAGTTGATAAAAAAAGTCATAGTATAGTATGTCACAAAAATTTGATTAGAAAAAGTCATAGTATAGTATGTCATAAAAATTGTGATTAAAAAAGTCATAGTATAGTATGTCATAAAAATTGTGATTAAAAAAGTCATAGTATAGTATGTCATAGAAATTTGATTAAAAAAAAGTCATAGTATAGTATGTCATAAAAATTGTGATTAAAAATGTCATAGTATAGTATGTCATAAAAAGTTGATAAAAAAAAAGTCATAGTATAGTATGTCATAAAAATTTGAATAAAAAAGTCAGTATAGTATGTCATAAAAATTGTGATTAAAAATGTCATAGTATAGTATGTCATAAAAATTTGATTAAAAAGTCATAGCATAGTATGTCATAAAAAGTTGATAAAAAAAGTCATAGTATAGTATGTCATAAAAATTTGATTAAAAAAGTCATAGTATAGTATGTCATAGAAATTTGATAAAAAAAAGTCATAGTATAGTATGTCATAAAAATTGTGATTAAAAAAGTCATAGTATAGTATGTCATAAAAAGTTGATTAAAAAAAAGTCATAGAATAGTATGTCATAAAAATTTGAATAAAAAAGTCATAGTATAGTATGTCATAAAAATTGTGATTAAAAATGTCATAGTATAGTATGTCATAAAAATTTGATTAAAAAGTCATAGTATAGTATGTCATAAAAAGTTGATAAAAAAAGTCATAGTATAGTATGTCATAAAAAGTTGATTAAAAAAAGTCATAGTATAGTATGTCGTAAAAATTTGATTAAAAATGTCATAGTATAGTATGTCATAAAAATTTGATTAAAAAACTCATAGTATAGTATGTCATAAAAATTGTGATTAAAAATGTCATAGTATAGTATGTCATAAAAATTTGATTACAAAAAGGTCATAGTATAGTATGTCATAAAAATTTGATAAAAAAAATCATAGTATAGTATGTCATAAAAATTTGATTAAAAATGTCATAGTATAGTATGTCATAAAAATTTGATTAAAAAAGTCATAGTATAGTATGTCATAAAAAGTTGATAAAAAAAGTCATAGTATAGTATGTCATAAAAATTGTGATTAAAAATGTCATAGTATAGTATGTCATAAAAAGTTGATAAAAAAAGTCATAGTATAGTATGTCATAAAAATTTGATTAAAAAAGTCATAGTATAGTATGTCATAAAAATTATGATTAAAAATGTCATAGTATAGTATGTCATAAAAATTTGATCAAAAAAGTCATAGTATAGTATGTCATAAAAATTGTGATTAAAAATGTCATAGTATAGTATGTCATAAAAATTTGATTAAAAAAGTCATAGTATAGTATGTCATAAAAATTGTGATTAAAAATGTCATAGTATAGTATGTCATAAAAAGTTGATTAAAAAAAGTCATAGTATGTCATAAAAATTTGATTAAAAATGTCATAGTATAGTATGTCATAAAAATTTGATTAAAAAAGTCATAGTATAGTATGTCATAAAAAGTTGATAAAAAAAGTCATAGTATAGTATGTCATAAAAATTGTGATTAAAAATGTCATAGTATAGTATGTCATAAAAAGTTGATAAAAAAAGTCATAGTATAGTATGTCATAAAAATTTGATTAAAAAAGTCATAGTATAGTATGTCATAAAAATTATGATTAAAAATGTCATAGTATAGTATGTCATAAAAATTTGATCAAAAAAGTCATAGTATAGTATGTCATAAAAATTGTGATTAAAAATGTCATAAAAAGTTGATTAAAAAAAGTCATAGTATAGTATGTCGTAAAAATTTGATTAAAAATGTCATAGTATAGTATGTCATAAAAATTTGATCAAAAAACTCATAGTATAGTATGTCATAAAAATTGTGATTAAAAATGTCATAGTATAGTATGTCACAAAAATTTGATTAGAAAAAGTCATAGTATAGTATGTCATAAAAATTATGATTAAAAAAATTATAGTATAGTATGTCATAAAAATTGTGATTAAAAAAGTCATAGTATAGTATGTCATAGAAATTTGATTAAAAAAAAGTCATAGTATAGTATGTCATAAAAATTGTGATTAAAAATGTCATAGTATAGTATGTCATAAAAAGTTGATTAAAAAGTCATAGTATAGTATGTCATAAAAAGTTGATAAAAAAAGTCATAGTATAGTATGTCATAAAAATTGTGATTAAAAATGTCATAGTATAGTATGTCATAAAAAGTTGATAAAAAAAAGTCATAGTATAGTATGTCATAAAAATTTGATTAAAAAAGTCATAGTATAGTATGTCATAAAAATTATGATTAAAAATGTCATAGTATAGTATGTCATAAAAATTTGATCAAAAAAGTCATAGTATAGTATGTCATAAAAATTGTGATTAAAAATGTCATAGTATAGTGTGTCATAAAAATTTGATTAAAAAAGTCATAGTATAGTATGTCATAAAAATTGTGATTAAAAATGTCATAGTATAGTATGTCATAAAAAGTTGATTAAAAAAAGTCATAGTATAGTATGTCGTAAAAATTTGATTAAAAATGTCATAGTATAGTATGTCATAAAAATTTGATTAAAAAACTCATAGTATAGTATGTCATAAAAATTGTGATTAAAAATGTCATAGTATAGTATGTCATAAAAATTTGATTACAAAAAGGTCATAGTATAGTATGTCATAAAAATTGTGATTAAAAAAGTCATAGTATAGTATGTCACAAAAATTTGATTAAAAAAAGTCATAGTATAGTATGTCATAAAAATTGTGATTAAAAATGTCTTAGTATAGTATGTCATAAAAATTTGATTAAAAAAGTCATAGTATAGTATGTCATAAAAATTGTGATTAAAAATGTCATAGTATAGTATGTCATAAAAAGTTGTTAAAAAAAAGTCATAGTGTAGTATGTCATAAAAATTGTGATTAAAAAAGTCATAGTATAGTATGTCATAAAAATTGTGATTAAAAATGTCATAGTATAGTATGTCATAAAAAGTGATTAAAAAAAAGTCATAGTATAGTATGTCATAAAAATTGTGATAAAAAATGTCATAGTATAGTATGTCATAAAAAGTGATAAAAAAAAAAGTCATAGTATAGTATGTCATAAAAATTTGATTAAAAAAAGTCATAGTATAGTATGTCATAAAAAGTGATAAAAAAAAGTCATAGTACAGTATGTCATAAAAATTTGATTAAAAATGTCATAGTATAGTATGTCATAAAAAGTGATAAAAAAAAAAGTCAATTTATAGTATGTCATAAAAATTGTGATAAAAAATGTCATAGTATAGTATGTCATAAAAAGTGAAAAAAAAAGTCATAGTACAGTATGTCATAAAAATTTGATTAAAAAAGTCATAGTATAGTATGTCATAAAAAGTGTTAAAAAAAAGTCATAGTATAGTATGTCATAAAAATTGTGATAAAAAATGTCATAGTATAGTATGTCATAAAAAGTGATAAAAAAAAAGTCATAGTATAGTATGTCATAAAAATTGTGATTAAAAATGTCATAGTGTAGTATGTCATAAAAATTTGATTAAAAAGGTCATAGTTTAGTATGTCATTAAAATTTGATTATAAAAAGGTCATAGTATAGTATGTCATAAAAATTTGATTTAAAAAAAGTCATAGTATAGTATGTCATAAAAATTGTGATTAAAAAAATCATAGTATAGTATGTCATAAACATTTGATTAAAAAAATGTCATAGTATCGTATGTCATAAAAATTTGATTAACAAAGTCATAGTACAGTATGTCATAAAAATTGTGATTAAAAAAGTCATAGTATAGTATGTCATAAAAATTGTGATTAAAAATGTCATAGTATAGTATGTCATAAAAATTGTGATTAAAAAAGTCATAGTATAGTATGTCATAAAAATTGTGATTAAAAATGTCATAGTATAGTATGTCATAAAAATTGTGATTAAAAAGGTCATAGTATAGTATGTCATAAAAATTGTGATAAAAAAAGGTCATAGTATAGTATGTCATAAAAATTGTGATTAAAAATGTCATAGTATAGTATGTCATAAAAATTGTGATAAAAAAAGGTCATAGTATAGTATGTCATAAAAATTTGATTTAAAAAGTCATAGTATAGCATGTCATAAAAATTTGATTTAAAAAGTCATAGTATAGTATGTCATAAAAATTGTGATTAAAAATGACATCATAAAGTATGTCATAAAAAGTTGATAAAAAAAGTCATAGTATAGTTTGTCAAAAAAATTTGATTAAAAATCGCATTATAAAGTATGTCATAAAAAATTGATTAAAAAAAGGTCATAGCATAAATGTGACGAAAAAGTAATAACAAAATCATAGTATAGTATGCCATCAAAATGGCATTCAATTCAATATATAAATACTGTGATAAAAATGTATTCGTATGTCATACTAAAATGATAAAAAAGTGTAGTATAACAGTAAGAGTGCTGTAGTCCAGGTGAATGTGGGTTACACAGACAAAAAGCCCAAGGAAGAGTTTTAATGCACAGCACACTGCATCGTGCAGCACTGGTGAGTATTCTTGTGGAGAGTTTCATGAATTAATAGTATTAGCATTGTAAATCATGCTTAAAGTTAACTCAAACTGTAGCCTGTGGGGAAAATTAGCCATATTAGCATAAAACAAGCCACACAGACAAGTGTATTTTTTTTAATGATTTCATAATCTTTTTATTTGAAATGTCAGTGTTCAAGAGAAAATAAAACAGCAATATAAATATTAGCATAAAAATAAGAGTAACACAGGGGTATAGCGTGGGGGCTAAGCATTTGATAAGAAAGATAATACAGCAGGATAGAGTAGTATTAATTCAGCAGCGGACGGACTTACACATATATAATATTTATAATCATTTGTTCATATGGACAGAAAGAGAATGAGAGGCATTCTTTCACAAATGCACAAGATAAAATCACCGCAAAAGAACATTAAGAGGTTACAGAAGGATAGAAACATTTCCATATTTTTTTTGTTTTGTTTCTTTACAGGGTGATAAAAGATAGTAGAGAGAAAATGAACACAAAAATATGCGCAACACATATCACAAGTTAACTAGTCTACGTGTGTCACTTTGTTTACTTATCTAAAGTTGTCTTTAATTCATTTATTTACACTGAAGAGTTAGTTGGCTTCCATGGTGCTTAGTTACTACATTGCAACACAAACTGTTGAAGAACATCTCAGATTTTTATCCATTATTGATTCTTTTTTTTTTAAACTGTGGTTTTCTTATTTTTCTTGAAAAACAAAATGCAACACATTCCAGTAGTAAGCCACGCCTTGTGGAGAGGGACTTTTATTTTGAAAATGTTGGACGTGGTCCCTACTATACAAACAACTGGCTCATACCATCGACAGGACTTGTGTTTATTTACAGTGGGGAAGAGCCTCACAGGACCAGGGAGTGGAGGGGAGAGGTGAGCGGTGGAGAGGCTAAGGTTTCCCATTGATTTCAATGGAGGAGGGATATTTGACAGGGCTGTCGAGTGGTATCTCCTCACCATCAGGGACAGCTGTGCTTGGCTCTGTTGACCTCAACCTGGGTCAGTGCATTAGAGTAAGTTTAAGGGGTGAGCAGGTCAACAGTGGTTCCTCTGTACATTCAGTGGGTAGAGCCAAGGCTGTTTACCACCCCCTGGTCAATGTAAAGGTGCCACCTCAGTCTTTGCACCCCTCACCACACCCCCTCCGCTCCCCCTGACCCAGCCTGCAAGCTGCCTTTTCTCATGCAGTTGTATCTGGCCAGAGGCCTGACAGACAGATGGACGGCAAAGTAAAGACTTCATATCTTATACAAACAATTCCTCTATGCTATCGAATCATTATCTCCCAAAAGAAAAAACATGTTATGTGTCACATCAAGTTTCTCCAACACTTCAGGACAGTGAGGGGTAATACTCCGCCGAGACCCTAGAGGCCTGCAAAGTGTCTAGAGACTCCTATGCACTTAAGTTTACCACATGTATGCGTTTCCCTAAAGACCGAAGTGATTACTACCCCTACATCATCTCATCTTCAGAATACGAACAGTGCATTTCTCTTAGTTTGGCTCTCAACGTGGGGTAGTGAGTGAGGGGAGGACACGAGCTGGGTGTGCGGAGGGGAGGGTAGAGGGTGCAGGGCAGCAGGACATGTCTGTGCCCATCTGGAGGTGTTATACAAGAAGCCAGTCCCTGCTGCTATACCACCTGCATGGACAGCATGGCTCGTGACTCCATGACACACAACGCCGTGCCACCCCCACCCTCTGCCAGCCCTTCCTCTGGGTGCATGCTCAGGTCATAAAAAATATCAGGAGATTAAAATCTTTATTTTTTTAAACTATGATTACAAAAGTAATTTTCATTTTTGTGTCAAGTAAATGCTACATGTGCATTATATTGACCTGCGATTGGAGGGAGGATAACAGATTCAGGATGTCCTCCTCTTTGCTTTTGCAATGCATAGTTTGCAACTCTAAACTAGTATATGTGGTTTGAACCTTAAAGAGCATGCAGAAGAGTTTGTAATACCTGTCAAACAGCAGCCTTATATCCACAGGACTTTTGCTTTAAGACCCTGCAAGGCTGGCCCTATAGGAATCTAATGGATGGCAACTAGCTTACTTTACAACAGCTGACTTTCCATCTCGGGGAAAGAGCACAATAAATCCAACATGAAAGACATTAACATTTCATCTCTGAATACATCACTGCGTATAGCCTTGTCGTCCCAGCAAGGTTCCTTACACTGAATCTCTTTGTCCAAGTTCTTTGATTTTGCCAAAATAAAAAATAAAAAAATCACATTAACCCCCCATACCCTGCCAAAATTATCTACCGACAAAGATTATGTGAGCAATACTAGACCTTTAGCACAGCACGGGTTATCAACACCAACAACGGCCTTCAGCACATTCAAGACACTTTCAAAGAACCATCAACATCCACCCAACGTCCATGTGGTCAAAAGTGATTGGCTGTCATTATTTAGACCGTGGCTAACATGAGTGACAGCAGAGCAGTAAGATACCTAATGGGGGGGGTATGGGGGGTTGAATTTCTCATCAGATCAGGCCGGGTTCTTCATGCCTCCACTTCTTTCCGTCCAGCTCTACTTCTTCTCCTTCTTGGTGGACTTCTTCTTGGAAGCAGGGGTCTGGGCGGCCTTGGGAGGCTCAGGCTGGGCTGAGGCCTGGGGCGGGGGCAGTGCCTGCTGGGAGGCCTGCTGGGCCGTGGCCTGCTGCTGCTGGGGGTTGGAGGTGAGGGTGGCCGTGCTGCCAGGGATGTAGACGTTCTGGCGATAGTCGGGCACGTGCTGCAGGGTGAACTGGGGGCTGTAGCGGGTGCTCAGGCCCATGGTGCCTGGTCCCAGGGTGGCCGTAGCCTCGCTCACTTCTGGGGGGAAGAGAGACAGAGTGGGGGAATAAGGGGTGAGGAGGGAGAGGAGGAGAGAGGACAGAGGGATGAAACTTGTTAGACAACGAGAATTTGGAAGTTTTAGTGTGACAGTGTTATATTAAAGGAGTGAATAAATGAGATTCCCTGCTCAGGGAAAACACAAGGCTGCAGTGAGCTTGACTAAAAAGTGTCGTGAGCAGAAAAAATATGAACAAAAGAGGCAGAAGAGGTGTTACACTGTGGTGATTGTGTGCAGATGTTTTTTTTTCTTAACAGAGATGATGAAACCATCTCCCCTGCATACTCCTCTGTGTTTCTGGTTTTCTATCACGCATGCCCTGAGTGTGCACGCGTGCATGACGTAGCTGCTCAGCTCATAATTCTCCCACAGCCCCTGCATTGCAGAGCCAGAGACACAAACGCTCCCTCCCCCATCCTGTAGTTCCTCTCAGCCTATACAAACACACATATGCACACACAAACCGTCATGCTAACTGGCCTCCAAACAGTCAAAGCAGTAACTAAAAAAACATAATGTAATAATCTTTCTGCTCTTCCACAGTGCTTTGTTAATTGGCTTCAGAACTGCTGCTACGTTGTGCTTAACCAACACGTTGACAGTAAGTATGGAGGAGAGATGACCTTCAGTATTTATCACATGCACTGATGGTCCTTCCTTCCTGATGGCACTAACTATTCATTCTGTCTTACTTTGTGCTGACATGCAGGTTACCGCTATGCCCAAGACAGAGCTTTTCTCTCTCTGTCTTTCTGTTCACATCGATGGAAAAATTCCACACCACGTCCGGTGCAGTGTCCAGGAGGGGGGAGGGTGTGATTGTGTGTGTAGAGGGAGGAAGATGTGAGGGTTTAAATAACAGTGGAAACAATGACTTGAGTCTATTTGGCAATAAATCATGTCAAGTTTGTCCCTTCATCATTTCTGGGTATTTTGTATTTGACTGTCACTATATTCGGTGTTGCTCAGCCTGTTTTCAAGGCCAGTTTTATGTGTGTTTTTCCATCTTATTAGCAAGGCTTCCACGGTAAAAGCCCAAAGATGAATCACCGTGTGTGTCCCCACAGTTAGGCAGACACTGCAGGAGCAGAGAAATAGGCCAGTAGAAGGAGGACATGTTGTGCAATGTTGGAATCTTTAATTCTGTGTGAGCCTAAAGGTTGTATATTTCATAACTCATGTAGCTCCGTAGCCTTGTGCTTATGATAAAACACTGCTTATGATTAGTGTAGACAGTGGAAACATGCTCTGTCATGTTGATGAATTCAACACGTCAACTGCACTGTTCATCTGAGGGACTGCAGGTAGTTACGTCCACTGTCTAAATGTCATGTGGGTAACTACTGGCACACAACTACAACTTGGAAACATCAATGTGGACACAGAGAGTTATCAATGAGCAAGTCTGGCCAGTTGCCCTCCAACCAAACAGGAACCTAAATAAACCAGCTCTGCCCACGCTGCCTTGCTGAGCTTATGAATAAAAAAATGGTTTGGAAAAGAGAAGATGAACTGATATAAAGGAGGAAAAAGACGGTGAGGAGGTATAGGACTCACCGTTAGCTGCAGCCATCAGGGCTTGGAGCTGCTCAGCCTCAGTTGGGGGCTGTGGCCAGGGGCCAGTTCCCATGGCAACCTCAGGTCCTCCAGTTGCCCTGTGGTGAAAACGAATAAAGAACAACTGTAAATAACTGTTGGTTCGTCCTTTCCAGTGTGTGTGTGTGTGTGTGTATGTGTATGTGTGTAGCTCGCTGGTTTGACAGTTGGCAGTTTATGATGTAGAGGCAAAGCAGCTGATGGCGAAGTACACAGCCTGAGGGGAACTCAGCGAGGATAACAAGGAGGATGTATACTTTACAAAACAGGGTGTGTCTCAAACAAACACGCATTCTTAAACACACTCCCGCCTGTCTGCACACAGTAGCAAGCGTGTTCGCGCACTCACACACAGTAAACATTTTGCAACGTTCACTCTCACTCCGGTATGACCATGAACACTGTGCCGTCTAGTAAATCTGATTAAATATTTAATGATACCCCCTTTAAAGGAAATAGCTGTCTGCAGAGTCACACATGCGGCTCTCAGTGAGCGCTGAACATTTCCATCTGGACAAACTTCACCTTCAAAGGCTTGTTTATTTAAAGGCTGCAATTTGCATGTGGGGGCAACAAAGGAGAAAGCAGACCTGCGATCTATTATGCTCACCTACTTATTTCCATTCCCACACTTGTGACACACCAACACAAGCTCTACAACTGACAACTGGGTCACAAAGCTTTAGTCCTGGCTCTGCTGCTGTTCCCAAAGTGCTAATAAACCTCCATCTTTGGATTTTTAGATGGCGGTTTCGATTTGCCACGTCACTGCAGTATGTTATCTTCATAATACTGGTACACTATGCCAGAAAAAGAGCTGATGATGTCACTCCACTTCATTAGAAGACCAGCTGTAATCACATAAAATCCTATATAACCAGCATGGATGCTGCTTTTAAAGCTGTTAAAGAGCAAAAACAATATATATATGGCTTAAAGTAATGTCTCAACCTCCTGAATTCTGCGTCTCTCTGTTGACTACATTGGTTTTTGACTGTTTTGGGTAATAACGAGCCACCTGAGGGCATTTAGTGAAGGATCACTGACCAGCAGGGAAACGGGTAAAAGCTTCGGGTGAAGTATACAGCTCCAAAGAGGACAGTAAATGACACATTGAGGTCTCAGGTCCTACTTTCTGACAAATATAGGCTGTAGTAATGAGGAAAACAGGACTGTATGTATATAGATAGTGTGTTAAATACATGGGGTATAAGGAGGAACACTCTTTTCTATTTAAAACCAACTAAAAAAACTCTGAGACAAATTGGTCTGCTCTAGGGAATTAGGAAGAAGTAAAGGACACAAGGGAAAAAGTGAAAGAGGAATTCTAACATAAAAACAGGGATTTGTTTAAGAGCAGGTTGCCAGATCTCACTGCCAAAACTCTGAAGTGGTTTTCAGTTCGGCGCCAGAGAGAGAGAGAGAGGGAGAGAAACACGAACGATCTGTGCCAGGCATCCAATGAGAAACAGGCTGGGTAAGAGCACGGTCAGTAAAGCCAGGGCAGCCATTTTGTGCCTCTTCACATCACTTAAGATAAAAGGGAATGCTTCATTTGCACTAAATTAGCATCTCCCCGTACTTATCACATCCTGTGGTTGTGTTAAGCGCTTCCTGTGGTCAGGATTATCACTTCCTGTGGGCAAGATTGTGAACTGTGGTCCAGAGGGATGTCCTTGGTTGGCCAGACAGGGCTATCGTTTTTCCTCTGCAACCTCACATGACACGTTTTATCTCTCAACATGGCTCTCCTTGTGGTTTTGCAGTGAACCTTCAAGACTTCAGCACCAAATTTAATTTAAAACAATTCAGCCAGTCTCATGGTGTACATGATGACATCTGACCTCAAGGGTTTTATGTGCTGTTTACTTCACTGAGGAACTTTTTAACCTCTAACCGGCATTTTGCAGAAATCAATCTTGAGACAGCTGTCTGCATTGTCTCTTTGTTGTTGTCGTCAAGTTAGTAAATCACATGAAAAAGCCACATGTGGTGATGTTGAGCTACAACCATCACAGACATACATCAAAGGCAACATTGTATGGTAAGCCAGTCTTCGAGAAGGAGAGAAAACAAGAGCTCTCAGAGTATAATGACTATATGTATGGCACACATACAAGGCATAAACAAATCTACAAAACACTGCACGCAAACTCAAAAGTGTCACAGTCCTTTCTACGCCACAGCAGGCATTGTGGCCTATGCACATCGATCAACAAACCCCATCAAACTTTTAGGGAGACTAACAGAAGCTATAGGTTAGGTACATCTACACACAGCACAGCACCCAACTGCAGTGCACTACCTAAAAGATTTTAGCCACTCTCTGCCCTTATCAACTGATCAGGTCCCTCCTTTTCACCAAACAGTGACTCCTCAAAACTGAGCACTGATTAGCTCCTAAGGACAGAGAGTCACCATGTAGTTTCTACGTCTAAATTAGTACCTTGTCCCATTCTTCGGCGTCCATCGTATGTGTGTACCGTATGGCATGTGGGGACTAAAAACACAACAAGTTATACAGTCTTAGAGAATCATTGTGTATTTGACTGAAGGCTGGAGTTTGTGTAAGGAAAAAGGAAAATGCTGAGATATTGTGCTCTAGATCTCAGTGGAAAATATGTTGAGTCTGTCATATCTATTTAAAATACCAGAGATGGGAAGTTAGTTTTCTTTTCTACCACTAACATGAATTACGTCCAATGTACCCATAACCCCAGTGGTATTCTATAACGACAGTGGTCTGTGTGTGCATGTGTGTGTCTCACATTTTCCTGACTTGGCTCAACAGAGCGTTTTGCCCCAGCTGGTATGTTTCAGGGAAAAAGCCTTGACTCACTGAATGTGTTGTGCAATCATTGTTGTGAAAACTGTTACTGCACACACTCCATTTTAGCACTCACATTATGTGCGAATAGCAATCAAGCATCGACAAACAGACTCACGAAAACACACAACTGAAATAGAGAATCACAATTCATCTATTGTGATGTAATAGTGATGGTGTCAGAAATTTAATTTCAAGTCAGTACGACCTCTAAGACAGCAGAAACTGAGGAGAGCGCAAGGATACATACACTATCCCATCCCCCCACTAGCTCTGGTCACCGTCCCTCATCAGTAGTACTGAGTGATGGCGCACAGGCTCAGAGAGCGCAGAGAGGAGAGGAACGGGAGGGGATGGGGAGGGGGAGGGGGAGTGAAAGCTGCGGCAGCCATTTTATAAAGCAGCCTGAAACCAGGCAGAGATGCTCAGTCAGGAGTTTAAATTAACAATCTGAATTCACTGAGCAGGATCATGCAATAAAATCATCACTGCAGTGTCATTCAAAGTCAGATTCAGATGGCTACATCCCGACTTTGATGTCATCAATACTTTATAATCAGCATCACGGCATTCACTACCATCCCCCTCTTCTTTTATTCCTCATCCTTCACCACTCCCTCTGTCTTTACAATAAGCCTGTCTTGTGCAGCACAACAACATGTTCTTGACAGTACTGGGTATTTTATCAGTATGTGTGTGAGTGTGTGCATCTCAGTATACTCACCCACTAGGTCCAGGTCTCTGTCCCTGTGTGAAGCGCCAGTCATTGTTGGGGGGCTTTTGCTGTGAAGAGAGCAGAAGATGCAACATGAACTGTATGTTTCATTTTAACAACAGCAAGGTGAATGTGAGGTGCAACTTTTGGTTAAAAAGATGTTTCCTTGTGGCGGACAGATCTGTGTGTGACAGTGAATGTTTAGCTGTGATATAGAAAACCTTTTCAGTTTTTCACTGAGGTTCAACAAAGGGTTACAGATGGAAACAAATATCTGTATGCTCAGGCATCCATGTTGTTCCAAAAGCCGTGGAGCATAAAATGCTGCAGGGGAACACACACACACACACACACACACACACACAAGCAAACAAACACACAAACTGGGGCGCTGCTTATAAAACAGGACTCACAAAACAAAAGGCAGATTATATCAAAAAGAGAACAACACGATTGCTAACTGAGATTTCAGCTATATAATAGTGTAATGAGTGAAAAATATGTCCAGAATTTAACCAGATCATCGGTGAAAAAAAAAATGCAGGTAAAGTAAAACTGTGACACTCGCACAAGACCTTCTGAGGGATAGATGGATGAGCTTCCCTGCTAACTGAATAACTACAGGGCTCTTATGAGAATCTTTTAATAGATGCAGAGGGCAGAGAGAGTCCTTGGAAGATAAAGCTGTTTGTTATTTTGATACCAAGACATCATGGAGATAAAGTAACGATGGTGTCTCAGCAGCCACAAAAGCCTCTCTCATGTCTGTGTGTCCCTTCTACTCTCTATTAATGTCTTGAAGACCACTGCACTCTTGTCCATCTCTACCTCACTGACCATACCACCGTGTCTTTTCCATCTCTCTAGCTCTTTCCCTCTCTCTCAGGCTCTCTTGTTGTGCAGTGATGCGGTGAATAGACCCTTGGCTCGGCTCCAGATTCTGCCGCCTAATCGACACAAGAGCTCCCCGGAGAGAGAGGCCAGCAGGATGATGTGCTGCATTATTAAAAGAGCTGTTCTACCCGAGGGAATGATGGAGAGAAGTGAGAGAGCAGGAGAGAAAACAGAAAGAGAAAATACCTGCACAAAAGGAACAGTCATGACTGGAGCATCTATTAGAATGCAGGTAAATGAGGGACAAATGCACCACTGAATGGTGGCTTATTGAATGAACAGCCAAGGAAACACAGGTTGTTAAAACCAGTGAAATGAGGAACAGTGTTCAGTATCAATGCAGACAAAAAGTGATGGCCACCTCACGAAAGAGAATAACAGAGAACTCAACAGCAACTTAAATAGGGGAGTGAAAGAAGGGACTGTGGTGTATTGTCTCATCTACTGAGGACCTATCAAGGACACTACAAAGGGTGAGGGGGAGTATGCATGATACAAGATGAAGTACTGTGTAACAAACAGTGTTCATTCAATAATGCAATCATTAAACAACCCTATTATCCATGTAGTGTGGAGTGAAAATAGCTGATAGTGGATTCAATTTCAGTACCTCTTGGTCAGATAAAGAGAAGTCTGCTTTGTTATGTCCTCATAAGTAACTGCAACACCAGAACTCACTTATCATTATTACAATATAAAACCAGAGTGGACGAGGATGAGAAGAAGACAGCATATCTGAACTCTTATCCTTCCATCAGAGCACAGCCTGGTCGATGTTTCGAGTCTAAAAATGGACTCAGAGATGTGTATATGTGCGTGGGCGCGAAAGTCTGTCTGAGCTTTGGTCGAGAGCGAAAAGATCAGCGCTGAGTGGAGGCAAACATCCACAGAGAGGCCCAGCATTCCAGCTGTGTGAGTCGCTCTCACCACACAAACACTCACAGACACACGCTTGTCATTTCCAAGGTCTAATCCCACTGCAGGCAAGTGGAATGAAGGGTAACAGTCACTGTGCTGGAATACTAGCCCCCGCTGCTATCTCAAGGTAAACACTGTAATCCTACATGCTTCATTATGGACAACTTGGCTGCACTTAACCCATCACAAGCAGACAGGTAATATCCACACAAATGCAAATCTCTTCTGCTCAAGACAAAAGTTAAACTGAGGGACTTCATCCTTTCACTAAACCAAACCACAAACTGTTAAAAGCTGTTGTTTTCAGACAACAGTTGCCAGGGAAAACAGATCTCAAGCCAGGTTTAATGGCATGCAGGGCTCAAAATCTAATTGACTTAAGCTCCAATTATCTGAGCATCTTTAGATGTGCTTGTTATTTGTTGTTACATAGTCATCATACATTTAAGATGAAGAGATGAGGATATTTAAAATGCTCAAGACTTTTTTTCCAGAGTGCAAGTTAAATTTAAAAGGCAGGGCGGAGAGAGAGAAGGTCAGATAGACTGCTCAGGGAGACTAGGCCAATGGAGAGAGATGAAGGGATTACAGTTCTGCAGGCCTGAAGTCTCAGCCAACTGAAAGACTTTCATACAAGCCTGGAAGCTTTATATACTGTCAGTCTGCTTCCCTTACATCTTTGAGTTGAACCAAAGAGCTTTGAGGGCTCCTCAGGTGAATTACAACCTGACTGAGTTCCTTAGCTACAGCAACACAAAGTCTGTCAGTCAGAGTACTATCATCTTAAGACATGAGACGGATATGCATCATGAAAGATCATGTGAACATCAGGGGGTGTAAACTGGACTGATCAGCACATGGACACATCTGAACTTAAACATCTACTTTGCTGCTCAGCCACCTCTCTGTCATGATACACTAAGGTTTATCCAGGTGTACAAAAAAAAATCACTGTAAGCTCATCCCTTTCTCACCCTCTGACAAGGATGAAAAAATACTGTGCATGCAAACACTTCCTTCACACACACAGGTCCATCTGGTACTCTTTTTAGAAGATTCAGTTTCCTAACACGCACACAAATCGTATTGGTGTTAAAAACTGTGGCTGGACTGCACCTGGTGCTCTGTCTGAATAGAGGAAGTTGTGTTTGTTCTGTTGCTCTAATAACCTTTAGTGTACACACACATACACACCACACCATATAACCTTCAGCACACAGGAAATGATTATGCCAGTAGGAATCTAAAAAAATCTATAGAAAACAGCATGTGAGACCACTAAAATGTTGGATCCATTACACTGTTAGTTTACTACAAGGAAAAAGCTGAACACTGGGACAAGAGAAAAGCACGTGTAGTGCTTGATTTTAATATTCCTCTCCCTTAAACAAACATCATGACTCCACTTACAAAACCCCTGAGGACAGTTTTTTTCTGGACCGCATGAGCTGGTTTGTCACATGTGCAGCTTCATCATCCATAAAAATAAGTTTATTTACAAAACACTCGGCCTAACTCAGTGCACGTGCCAACTCTTATAAACTCCCACAGACGCAACGACTGAAAAAATAACACATGGTCACGAAAACACTCAGATCCTGCTTTAAATCTAGGTAGAGAGGGGAATAACTGCAGCGATGGAAGAGACGAGTCAACTTAGTGGGTGAGTGAAACTCATGACATCAGGATTACATGGCATGTTCCTGTGTCCACTGAGCTGGAAAGCTCAATCAATCATGGGAATTTTTCTCTTTCAACACAGATTTGTAAGTTGTTGGCCTAATGGAGGCAACTAAATACCAATGTTTTCATGTAGAAATCTTCAATCTGAGTTTCCCATTAACCTTCTGTGTTAGCACATGGTTAAAAATAGTATGAAAACAGCATACTGCAAATGAATAGAGGATACAAAGAGGGGTAGTGGGAACTGACTGACAATTGGTCACTAAGGCCCCAGGGTCCTGCTAAAATTACACACGACTGGAGGCTCCTCGTGCCTGACGCTGTGTACACACAACCTCACACGCAAGCATATAAACACCCAGAGTGATGACTGCAGCTCTAAAGCCATTATAGCCTGCGCCGTCTGTCGCTATGGCACACGTGCATAAAAAGCCATCCTTTCTTTCTCTTTGTCTATCCCTCTATCTCTTTTCCTCTGTTGTCCTAGTTGCACACGTGTCACTAGAGCAGGGAGACAGATGGTACCCTGCTGACCTCAGAGACAACCTAATTCAGCACAGAGAGTGTCTCTGTAAGACTCACGAGAAACAGGAGAATCTTTTGGATATTAAACAGATACAAGGATAGACATCATGTTGTGTGGAAAAGAAATAGTCATCACCAAAAATACCAGAGCAACAATAATGACCTTCAGTCAAACTCTACATTACACATGGCATGGCTGAGGATGAACCCAGAGGATGAATGGGTTAACTTTTTCTCATTACATCCCTAAAGTGACTCACTCTGGTGAGAACACTGTCAGCCATCTTCTATCTCTGACAGTGCTTCCTTTGCATCAAAACACTAAATGGGTTGTCTGTGTCCTATGCATGTGATTATTATCTGGTTAGCTTTGCTTCACACCCCACTCTGAGCACATGGAAAAAAGTGGCATTTCTGACCAAGGATCTAAGAATGGAAAATAAAAACGTCTGTGCTGAACTTGCGCAGTAAAAACAGCCTCCCTCATGTGATGCTGAGTCCTGGAACCAATCACCAAAAGTTCAGAGGACAACAGGAAGTCAGGGGTCAGGCCACTGACCCCATGAATTCCTGTTTTTCAGCTACTGCTTTATTCTTTGACTCCCCCCACCCCATCCCTCTTAACATTTTCTTTCCTTGGCCCTTTTCCTCTCCTTCACCCCCCATCTCTCCCTCTGTCATCCTGTTCCCCTCTGTCTCCCAGCCATTGCACCGAGCCAACACTGCAGGATATTTTCATCTGTCTGTCTCCTCCTCTCCATCTGTTAGTAGTGCTTATGTTTCCCTCTTTTCCTTCCTTTGACATTTCATCTTCAACTATCTTCTCTCTGCCTGACTTTCTCTTTATCTGTACCTTTCTTATCCATAAAGAACAGTTCCTCTGACTGAAGGTCAGAGATACTGTATAGCCTCAGGTCAGATTAAATATTTAGATGTTTTTCACTCTACCCAAACCTGTCTAGTAGGACAACAAAGCTTTACGAGCTGTTTCACCATGTAGAGAGAGGGATCCTCCTGCTAAAGCAAGTCAGGTTCAGATAAAATACTGCAAAGCTACGTGACAGAGGAAACCTAGGTTAGCACTTTGCTGTCAAGAGTTACAGAGAGTTAAAGCATCACAACTATGGTTAGTATACTTGTATAGACAGATCTTTACAATATAAAACCTGCATGTGAAAACATTTCTTGAGATACTTAATGCATTTCTCAGACCTCTCTATGGACACTGAAACACCTGTACTGGTCTTATCCCAATGGCATATCCCACCAATGCCTTGCTTGCTCTCCCACATAATCCCTCACCTCACTGGCTGAGTTCATAAGGTGCTTCCTGCTGAGTGTCGTGCTGAGCGTGTTGTTGCTACTCAGCATGGGTGTCTTCATAAATACAAAGTCACTCCTGCTGGATATGGTGGAGTAGCAGGGCCTGTAGGTGCGTGTGTGCAGTTCCTGGGGGCCTCCAACAACCTCCATATAGCGTATGGGTCCATCAGTATTGAGCTGCAGGTGCAGGTCTTTGCTTGGCCTCTGATGGTAACGGCTGGACCTGTGGCGACCGTAGCAGCAGCAGTCAGAGTCTCCCAGCCCTAGGCCACGGCGCCTCAGGCAGCACACCATGAGGACGACAAAGGTGATAAAGGAGACAGCTGACACACAAGCTAAAGAGATGATGAGGTAAAGAGTGATGTTCGGCATCCCAGTACGGTGGTTGAAGGGTGTGTGGCGAGGGCTTGCTGGAACATCTACGGCCGCTCCCTTCTCATCCACAGTTACTGAAATATTAACGGAACTGGACTTCGGAGGGTCACCATTGTCCTGAATGATAACCACAATGTCATAACTTGAGCCACTTTCCTCCTCTGCCCACTTGCGGGCTGTGCGGAGTTCACCACTGTGTGCTCCAATACGGAACATGCCAGCATTTGGTCCAGGGGCGATGGAGTAAAACAACCATGCATTGTGCCCACTATCTGCATCCACCCCTACAAGTTTATTTATGAGGTACCCTGGGCCAGCAGATGGGGGCACAGTGAACTGTAATCCTTGGTCTTTTGGGTAGGCGGGGTGTACAATCGCTGGCACATTGTCATTCACATCCACCACAAACACATGCACCGTAACATTGGCTGTCCGTGGAGGCACCCCAGCATCCCGGGCCTGCACCTCAATACGGAAAGCTTTAAGCTGTTCATGATCCAGAGAGCGCATGCTGTAGATGTGGCCACTCTCTGGGTTTATGTAGACATAAGAAGAGATGGGTGAGTCCTGGACCATGCTGGGGAGGATGGAGTAGGAGATGCGAGCGTTGTCACCGAGGTCTGGGTCAGTGGCTGAAACAGAAGCGATGGGTGCACTGGGAGCGTTGTTCTCTGGGATGTCCACAGAGTATGAAGGCTGAGAGAAGGTGGGGGCATTGTCATTTACATCAGAGAGCTTCACCACAAAGGTGGTTTGTGATGAAAGGGGTGGGGAACCACCATCGGTGGCCTTGATGACCACTGTGTACTCTGGGACAGTCTCACGGTCCAGGTTTCCAGCAGTGGTGAGGCTGTAATGCATGCCAAAAGCTGAATGAAGTTTGAATGGCAAACCTGGTTGCACAGTTAATGTAACCTCCCCATTCACACCAGAGTCCAGGTCCCGGGCACTTATTAGCGCTATCGCAGTCTCTGGTGCTGAGTCCTCTCTGATAGGACTGGTCAGTGATGTCAGTGTCACTTCTGGTGCGTTGTCATTCACATCGATGATGTCCACTATGACGTTACAGGAGCCCTCCATGGCGGGGGAGCCACCATCTCTGGCCTGCACTGTGATGTGGTATGAAGGGCCTTTCTCATAATCAACATCACCCTTCACACGGATCTCCCCACTTTTAGAATCCACACTGAAAAGGTTGAGAACGCTTTCCCTTGTGTATTTACTAAACATGAAAGATATTTCTCCGTTGTTACCCGAATCCGCGTCGGTCGCATTCAATTTCGTAACTAAAGTGCCCCGTGCCACATTTTCTAATAGTCTAACTTTCTTTACCGGCTCGTCAAAGACGGGCGCATTGTCATTTACATCCAGAATTTTAATCAGCATAAGTGTCGAGCCAGATTTCTCCGGCTGACCCCCATCTACAGCAGTGAGCAACAGGCGGAATGAGGCCTGCGTCTCCCTGTCCAGAGCTTTATCCACCACTAGCTCTGGAAACTTGCTGCCATCACTTTTAGTTTCCACACTCAAAGTAAAAAAGTCATTTGCTGCGAGATGGTAAGTGCGTAAAGAGTTGGTACCCACGTCTGGGTCGTGTGCGCTCTCCAAACGGAACCTTGTGCCCGGAGCGGCCGCCTCTGATATCTCCAGGGAAATGTTGCGTGTTGAAAACTGCGGTGCATTGTCATTCACATCCAGAATGTCCACCACGACTCGATGAATCTCTAAAGGAGCCTCCAGAAGTACTTGAAGGTGAAGGGAACATGTTGGACTTAATTCGCATAGTTGCTCCCTGTCAATTTTTTGTTTGATAACCAATTCGCCGGTCGCCTGCTTTACCTCAAAATACTGCGTTGATGATTCCGAGACCACCCGCAATCTCCTCTGAACAATCCCCTGAGCAGAAAGACTCAAGTCTCTGGCGATATTCCCAACTACAGAGCCCGGGCTCAATTCCTCCGATACGGAATAGCTGAGCTGAGCGGACGCACAGGAGAGGCCAGCTAGATAAAGGCAAAGCCTCCACAGCCTCCCTCCTCTGGAGCGCTTCCTCTGTCTGGAGTCCATTGTGCTGCGCTCCGAGGAGCGGAGAATGGGAAAGTTTTTAACTTCTTCTTTCACCGTAATGTATCCATAGTAGTTTTAAAACGAGGCTGCCAGTCGTGATGGTAAAGGTTTCCGTTTCAAAAATAGAGCGACGGGAAGTTTTGATGTGATCATGACGGCAGGCTTTTAAGAAAAAAACGAGAACGAAAATCAAAGTATTTTCTGCCTCCACTGAAACTCTCTGCTCTGTCTCCTCCGCCTCGCTCTCGGCATGGGCGGGGAGAGGGAACAGAGGCCTTCCCCCTCATTGGAAGATAGGGCTGGACCAGCTCTGTCACACAGCTCACACACACAGTGAAAACTTTCCAGTCACTCCACTTCCACTGACAGGCAAGTATCAGCTCAATTGTAAAAGTTTGAGAGGACAATAAAAAGCGGAAACACTGAGGAAGAAACATGTCATGGATGTGGAAAATACATTTTTCTTAATCAAAGAAAATAAATAATATACAGAGATAGATGTTATTTTGTTGAATCACGTGCTCTCACTGAGAGCTCCTCATTATCAAGCAGCCTATCAAGCAGCTGTTATTTATAGCAATGCTATTTGTATCCGCAGGGGGGCATGGTTTCCAAACTGGGTTTTCCCTACCCGAATTTCGAAGGAAGGTTTAACTGGGGCTTCCTCATGAAGTTATGTTCTTCTGTTTAATATGTTAACACATGTGGAAGACATAAAATGCCACGCAGCAGTTTGAGGATACAGGTCATTTAGCTTAAAGGAAATGGGAAAATTTCGCTTGAGAAGAAACAGCAACAACAAAGTATTAATTGCTGCAATCAATACAAAATAACAGTTTATTGACATTGGTCAATGAAAGAAAGCTGGGCAGAAAAAACAACTGATAAAACCCTAATCTCATTTAACCAGAACATTAAAACTGAATAATTAAAAAAATGTAGTTGTTTTAAGATAAAGAAATTTACCATAAAATAGATCATATTATGTTTCAGCTAGGGTGAATTAAAACCACACACACACACACACACACACACACACACACACACACACACACACACACATATATGTGTGTGTGTGTGTGTGTGTGTGTGTGTGTGTGTGTGTATTACAGTCAATAGCTAATGACAAAAAATATCTCGCAACCTATTATGAGCAGGAATGATAACTATGTTGCTGACCGTAGTCGAGCCATACAAACTCACTGCAGTCCAATTTCCACTAAAGAGAAACAGAACACACTTTTTCTTATGTAGGCTATACTCTAGCAAAGAAATTGCGCTTTGCTACTGAACGTTCAAAATAATTGAAAAATAGAATAAGGGGGTTTGTTAAGCCCATACTTAGAGATACAATATCACACAATGACTTCTACTTCTCAGCTCACCTGCTGGCTCTCAAAGGTCCATTTAATTATTTTATCTTTATTTTCACTACATATATTTCGGGTTATACACGAAATTTACAGGCCAGTAATCACTGAACAGGTCTGTTGTTTTCAGCTCACCTGCTGGCTCTCAAAGGTCCAGGTGCTGTCAGGTAAAGACGCATCCAGGACACTGATGACCTCCTTAAAGTCAGTGGTGCTGCTGGGCTTTATCAAAGTGAAATCACTGTACTCTGACATTGGAGACATACAGGACCTGAAGGACTGACTCTGAGACAACATGTCTCCTCCCAGGACCTCCACGTACTTTATAGGTCCATCAGTGTTGAGCTGAATCTGCAGGTTTCTGTTGGGGTTCTTGTAATCATCACAGTCGCTCCGTCTCATGCAGCAAGTACCGCTGCTTCTGCTGTTCCTCATGCATTTGACCGCTAAGATGAGAAAAGTCACCAGAGACAGCACGGACACCGAGGCCAGAGAGAGAATCAAATAAAGGGTGATTCTGCCAGTTTTCTTGCTGGGCTCGGCCGCTTTCTGTCGGAGGTCTAAGATGGGCTCATGGAGGCCGTCCTCCAGCTGGATGGACACCGTGACGGTGGCGGACTGGACCGGTTCCCCGTCGTCCTTGATCTCTATAAGCAGCCTCTGAGAGGAGTCGTCCTGCTCGGACACAGCGCGTTTAGTCCTCACCTCCCCTGTGTAGAGATTGACAGTGAAGAGAGAGGCGTCTGTGGCCTCCGCCACTTTGTAGGAGATCCAGGCGTTATGGCCCGAGTCAGCGTCCACGGCCGTCACCTTGGTAACCAGGTGACCCGCTTTAGCGGAGCGGGGCATCCTCTGATGAGAGAGGGAGCCCATGGTGGAGGAGGGGTAAATAACAGCGGGGGCATTGTCGTTCTGGTCCAGGATAAAAACATGGACAGTGGCGTTGCTGCTGAGAGACGGAGAGCCCTGATCCTTTGCCTGAACCTGAATCTGAAACACCTTCAGTTTCTCATAGTCAAACGAGTGCATGCTGTAGATGCTGCCGTTATCTGAGTTAATGTAAACATAAGATGAGACAGACACGTCCTGCACTTTAGAGTCCAGTATAGAGTAAGAGATTTTGGCGTTTTCACCGAAATCCAGGTCAGATGCTGATACTGAGTACAGTATAGAGCCTGGCACCCCGTTCTCTTTTAAATATACATTATAGGAGGACTGAGTGAATATAGGAGGGTTATCATTGACATCAGTGATGCTGACAGGTATAATTTTCTTACTGGACAGAGGAGGAGAGCCTGAATCAGTGGCTGTTATCTCAACACTATAGTCCGAGCAGCTCTCTCTATCTAAAGCACCACTGGTCACCAGTGCGTAATTATTAGAAAAAGAAGGTTTCAGATTAAAAGGAGAACCCTTTGGGAGCTGTAATGTCACTTTACCGTTATCACCGGAGTCAAGGTCTCGCGCACTGATCAAAGCAACTACGGTGCCACTTGGCGCATCTTCGCGTACTGGCTTTGGCTGAGAAGTGAAAACAATTTCTGGAGCATTATCATTGAAATCAGTTATATCAACCTGCACGCGACAGTGGCCCTCCATTTCAGGACTGCCTTTATCTTTTGCAGTTACGTCAATGTCGTAAGACTTGGTAATTTCGTAGTCTAACTCTCCTTTCAGACTGATTTCACCTGTTAAGGGGTTAATATCAAACACTGACAATACCACATCTGGTGTCCGTGAGCCAAATGAGAATTCAATTTCACCATTTAAACCTTCATCTGCATCTGTTGCTTTGGGCTTTATAATAACAGCTCCCTTCACACTCTTTTCACCGAGGGTTACTTTGTAAACGTTTTTTTCAAACACTGGGAAATTATCGTTTATGTCCAATACAGTTATGGTTATTTGTGAGGTTCCGGATCTTACTGGATTCCCACCATCTAAGGCTGTTAGCAATATTTTGTGAACAGCTTTTTTCTCTCGATCTAGAGGCTTTTCTAAAACAAGTTCCGGAACGGTTTTACCACCCTCCATTTCTTTTATTTTAAGGGAGCAACACTCATTTTTACTAAGAGTATATGATTTAAGTGAATTGCTTCCAACGTCGGGGTCCGTTGCGCTCTCTAAAGGAAAGCGCGAGCCAACTGCTGCTAATTCAACTATTTTTAAAGACAATTCATTTAAAAGAAAACTGGGAGAATTGTCATTAATATCTCGTATTTCAACTTCAATTCGGTGTAACTGTAACGGGTCCTCAATAACCACTTGCAGAGGTAGAACACAGCTGGCGCTTTGTCCACATAAAGCCTCTCTGTCTATTCTGTCATTCACCACCAGCTCGCCCTTCCCCGCATCCACACTGAAATACTGCTCACCAGCCTCAGAGGCGACACGCAGTTTACGGTCAAAAATCTCAGATAATCCCAGACCAAGATCTTTGGCTAGATTTCCTACCACAGAGCCCCGTTTCAGTTCCTCCGGGATGCTGTAACGAGTCTGTCCGTGTATTGTACTCCACAAGAGAAAGAAATGATGCCACCAAAGCGCCTGCCATCTCCAGTCTCGGTATCCCATTGTCTTTGTCATCCTTGATTCAGTAAAATACATCATTTACAATCCCCAAGAGCAGAGAACATAAAGTTAAAATCCAAACTCCACGAGCGTGACATATCCCGTTTAAAAGACGCCCGTTCATGGTCAAAAATAAATTAAAGATATAACCTTATACTCCAGATATACGAAGCATTTACCTACTCTCCTCCCACTCCGAGCATTGTGGTTTTGGTGCTGAAGCTGCATGGGGGAGGGAGTAGATCTCTTTGTACAGTTCTAAATGCTATTGGTGCGCAGCATCCATCCCTCACATCCAATGAGAGGGAAACTGAGCTGCATCGTTAAAGATACACTAACCCTTTTGCACTGTCATGACAGAGAATGTGAAACACAAGCACGAGATGCCATTAGAATTTCCATTACTTATATAAATGGATATGATGGAATAAATGGATATATAAATGAACACATACCTATTAAAATTTATGTCTGTTAATCAAAAATGCATTTACTGGTTGCAACAATCGATTTTACTGAGATTAAATTTATTTTCCTTTGCTTTCATTTCTTCCGGGTAAATGCCATCATCGGAGTCTACTTATGTCATAAACTCTGGTAGTGACAGGAAATAGTAAGTGTGTTAGTTAAAAGTTCGTGTATTTTCATTGTTACCTCTTAAGTAAAAGCCATCAATAACAATCTATTATGGTGTCCTCTGTGTGCGTCGTAGGTCAGAGAGTCGCTGTCCTTTCCTGTGGTGCTGAAACGCTCAGCTTGACAAGCCATTCAACATCCAACACACTCTTAATGTCAAATAATATCAGCCGCTGCGCCACATAAGTTGTCAACGTCAACAAGAAGGTTACAAGTATTAATTTGGAAATTAATAAGATATTTTTATTTCAAATAAATGGACTAACAAAGTTAAAACATTTCCGATTTTTTTTAACCGTGAAAGCAAAAGTTATGGATATGCCATTGTTTATTCTACACACTGCTCACCTGCTGGCTCTCAAAGGTCCAGGTGCTGTCGGGTAAAGACGCATCCAGGACACTGATGACCTCCTTAAAGTCAGTGGTGCTGCTGGGCTTTATCAAAGTGAAATCACTGTACTCTGACATTGGAGACATACAGGACCTGAAGGACTGACTCTGAGACAACATGTCTCCTCCCAGGACCTCCACGTACTTTATAGGTCCATCAGTGTTGAGCTGAATCTGCAGGTTTCTGTTGGGGTTCTTGTAATCATCACAGTCGCTCCGTCTCATGCAGCAAGTACCGCTGCTTCTGCTGTTCCTCATGCATTTGACCGCTAAGATGAGAAAAGTCACCAGAGACAGCACGGACACCGAGGCCAGAGAGAGAATCAAATAAAGGGTGATTCTGCCAGTTTTCTTGCTGGGCTCGGCCGCTTTCTGTCGGAGGTCTAAGATGGGCTCATGGAGGCCGTCCTCCAGCTGGATGGACACCGTGACGGTGGCGGACTGGACCGGTTCCCCGTCGTCCTTGATCTCTATAAGCAGCCTCTGAGAGGAGTCGTCCTGCTCGGACACAGCGCGTTTAGTCCTCACCTCCCCTGTGTAGAGATTGACAGTGAAGAGAGAGGCGTCTGTGGCCTCCGCCACTTTGTAGGAGATCCAGGCGTTATGGCCCGAGTCAGCGTCCACGGCCGTCACCTTGGTAACCAGGTGACCCGCTTTAGCGGAGCGGGGCATCCTCTGATGAGAGAGGGAGCCCATGGCGGAGGAGGGGTAAATAACAGCGGGGGCATTGTCGTTCTGGTCCAGGATAAAAACATGGACAGTGGCGTTGCTGCTGAGAGACGGAGAGCCCTGATCCTTTGCCTGAACCTGAATCTGAAACACCTTCAGTTTCTCATAGTCAAACGAGTGCATGCTGTAGATGCTGCCGTTATCTGAGTTAATGTAAACATAAGATGAGACAGACACGTCCTGCACTTTAGAGTCCAGTATGGAGTACGAGATTTTGGCGTTTTCACCGAAATCCAGGTCAGATGCTGACACTGAGTACAGTATAGAGCCTGGCACCCCGTTCTCTTTTAAATATACATTATAGGAGGGCTGAGTGAATATAGGAGGGTTATCATTGACATCAGTGATGCTGACAGGTATAATTTTCTTACTGGACAGAGGAGGAGAGCCTGAATCAGTGGCTGTTATCTCAATGTTATACTCTGAGGAGCCTTCTCGGTCTAATAAACCACTAGTAACCAGTGCGTAATTATTAGAAAATGATGGTTTCAAACTGAAAGGAGAACCCTTTTGGAGTTTTAACGCCACTTTGGCGTTATCACCAGGCGTCAAGGTCTCTCGCTCTAATTAAAGCCACAACTGTGCCTCGGGGCGCATCTTCGCGTACTGGGTTTGGGTTTGAAGTCAGCACTATTTCTGGGGCATTGTCATTAATGTCTATTACCACTACTTGCACACGACAGTGGCCCTCCATCTCAGGAACGCCTTTATCTTTTGCAGTAATGTCTATTTCATGTATTGCACTGCTTTCATAATCTAACGGCCCTACCAAGGAAATTTCACCTGTGCCTGAATCCAACTGAAAAACAGATAATAGCGATTTGGGTATGTGCTCAGCAAATGCGTATTCAATCTCTCCATTAACACCCTCGTCTGCATCCGTTGCCTCAACTTTAACAAGTACAGAACCAGCGACAGTATTTTCATGAACAGTTACATTATACAGCGGCCTTTTGAAAACGGGGACATTGTCGTTGATGTCGAGCACAGTAACTATGATTTTTGTGGTTCCAGTTTTGACAGGATTACCTCCGTCTAAAGCTGTCAGTAATAACTGATGAACACTTTGTTTCTCTCTATCGAGTGATTTATCTAATATTAGTTCAGGAACTTGTCGGTCTCCAGACAAATCTTTCATCTTCAAACTGAAACACTCGTTTTTACTTAGAGTATAAGATTTTACTGAATTACTACCAACGTCCAGATCCTGTGCTGTTTCTAAAGGAAATCGTATTCCCGTTGCAGTAGATTCTGCTATCTTTAAAGATCGCTCCTCTGTTGAAAATATCGGAGAATTATCGTTTATGTCTCTTATTTCCACTTCTATCCGGTGTAGCTGTAGCGGATTCTCTGTTACAACCTGTAAAGGCAACACACAGCTGTCGCTTTGTCCACATAAAGCCTCTCTGTCTATTCTGTCATTCACCACCAGCTCGCCCTTCCCCGCATCCACACTGAAATACTGCTCACCAGCCTCAGAGGAGACACGCAGTTTACGGTCAAAAATGTCTGATAATCCCAAACCCAGATCTTTGGCTAGATTTCCTACCACAGAGCCCTGTTTCAGTTCCTCCTGGGATGCTGTAACGAGTCTGTCCGTGTATTGTACTCCACAAGAGAAAGAAATGATGCCACCAAAGCGCCTGCCATCTCCAGTCTCGGTATCCCATTGTCTTTGTCATCCCCGGTCCGTTACAATATGTTATTTCCCATCGAGGTATTCTTCAACACAACCCGACATGCAAAGCCATCGCCAGAATGGACTTCCCAAAATAAATAAATCCTTAAATAACTGGTAATAAAAGATATATTCCGACCGCCTTTAAATGAGCACATCTCCTCTGCAGCTCTGAGCACAGTGAGGGTTACCGTGGTGAGACTGAATGGGGGATGGAGTAGATCTCTTTGTACAGTCTTGCACGCTATTGGTTCACAGCATCCACCTGTGCTATCCAATCACAAAGACCTGACTCTGCTCATACAGCTACTGCACCCCCTCAAGGTAGCAATGCATTTTGACATATGTAACATCAGGGGATGTCATATTTAACTGTCTCTAAAGAAAATAAATAAAAATTCAGATGATAAAAAACATATTAATACAGGTTTTTCTTTCTAAAACCCCAGATGCACTGTACACTTTATTTTCAAAAGACTGCTGCCAACTAATCATGAACGTCAATGAATTAAAAACATAAACAGACCAATTCAGAAAATATGTTTGACAAAACTAATTTCAAAACGTATAAAAATATCATATAACGTGGAAGCAAAAGGAAATATATGTGCAGTGCATGCTTATATAATAATGGATAACACTAAACTCAGAGTTTCTACTTTAATTAAACAAATAATTTCAAAAGAAATTTCTTAACAAAAGGAAATGGTTTTGCTTATTTATGGCAATGTTACTTGGTCAAAATAAAAACCAGTCAGGTTTCACAACATCTACATCTAGTATGAAACGGATTCTTAAAGCACCCAAAACAGACCTCGTCATACACACTGCAATGTTATGAAGCCAGTTTGGACATAGAGAACGCTGTTTATATTAAGAAACGAATTATAGAATTAAAACTTCCTTTGTAATAATACTGAAATTAAAAGGCAGAATTTGGAAATACTGTGGCTGTTACATAATCAAATATAATTTAAGCTCTTTCAAATTAGCTTTTAATTATTTTATGTTTATTTTCACTACACATATTTCAGGCTAAACACGACATTTACAGGCCAGAAATCGCTGAAGAGGTCTGTTGTCATCAGCTCACCTGCTGGCTTTCAAAGGTCCAGGTGCTGTCGGGTAAAGACGCATCCAGGACACTGATGACCTCCTTAAAGTCAGTGGTGCTGCTGGGCTTTATCAAAGTGAAGTCACTGTACTCTGACATTGGAGACATACAGGACCTGAAGGACTGACTCTGAGACAACATGTCTCCTCCCAGGACCTCCACGTACTTTATAGGTCCATCAGTGTTGAGCTGAATCTGCAGGTTTCTGTTGGGGTTCTTGTAATCATCACAGTCGCTCCGTCTCATGCAGCAAGTACCGCTGCTTCTGCTGTTCCTCATGCATTTGACCGCTAAGATGAGAAAAGTCACCAGAGACAGCACGGACACCGAGGCCAGAGAGAGAATCAAATAAAGGGTGATTCTGCCAGTTTTCTTGCTGGGCTCGGCCGCTTTCTGTCGGAGGTCTAAGATGGGCTCATGGAGGCCGTCCTCCAGCTGGATGGACACCGTGACGGTGGCGGACTGGACCGGTTCCCCGTCGTCCTTGATCTCTATAAGCAGCCTCTGAGAGGAGTCGTCCTGCTCGGACACAGCGCGTTTAGTCCTCACCTCCCCTGTGTAGAGATTGACAGTGAAGAGGGAGGCGTCTGTGGCCTCCGCCACTTTGTAGGAGATCCAGGCGTTATGGCCCGAGTCAGCGTCCACGGCCGTCACCTTGGTAACCAGGTGACCCGCTTTAGCGGAGCGGGGCATCCTCTGATGAGAGAGGGAGCCCATGGCGGAGGAGGGGTAAATAACAGCGGGGGCATTGTCGTTCTGGTCCAGGATAAAAACATGGACAGTGGCGTTGCTGCTGAGAGACGGAGAGCCCTGATCCTTTGCCTGAACCTGAATCTGAAACACCTTCAGTTTCTCATAGTCAAACGAGTGCATGCTGTAGATGCTGCCGTTATCTGAGTTAATGTAAACATAAGATGAGACAGACACGTCCTGCACTTTAGAGTCCAGTATGGAGTAAGATATTTTGGCGTTTTCACCAAAATCCAGGTCAGATGCTGATACTGAGTACAGTATAGAGCCTGGCACCCCGTTCTCTTTTAAATATACAACATAGGAAGACTGAGTGAACACAGGGGAGTTGTCATTCACATCAGTAACATTGACATGTATTGTCTTCTTAGTCCACAGAGGAGGAGAGCCTGAATCAGTGGCTGTTATCTCAATGTTATACTCTGAGAAACTCTCTCGGTCTAAAGAACCACTTGTAACCAGTGCATAATTATCAGAAAAGGAGGGTTTCAGATTAAAAGGAGAACCCTTTGGGAGCTGTAATGTCACTTTACCGTTTTCACCAGAGTCAAGGTCTCGGGCACTGATTAAAGCTACTACAGTACCACTTGGTGCGTCCTCTGGCACAGAGTTTGGTTGGGAGGTCAGATATATATTTGGAGCATTATCGTTGACATCTAACACTTCAATATGACAGTGCAATGCCCCTCCATTCTCGGAGTACCTTTGTCTCTCGCGCTGATGTCTATTTCATAATTTGCATTAGTTTCATAATCTAATTGCCCTATGAGACGTATTTCTCCGGTTAATGAATCAATATCAAACGCAGACAGGACGATATCTGGTATGTGCGTTCCAAATGAATACTCCACTTCTCCATTAGGACCCTCATCAATGTCTTTTGCTGTCAGTTTAAGGATAGAGGCACCCTGTACACTATTTTCGCTTATGGAAACTTTGTAAATATTTTTCTCAAATACAGGAAAATGATCATTAATATCAAGCACATTTACGGTTATCAGGGAGGTCCCAGATTTCACTGGGTTTCCTCCGTCCAGAGCTGTTAGTTGAAGCTGATGTCTTGCTTTTTTCTCCCTGTCGAGAGGTTTAGACAAGACTAGCTCTGGGACTTTCCTCCCACCAGACACATCTTTTATCTTTAAACTAAAAAAGTCATCTTTACTTATGGTATACGACCTCACGGAATTCACTCCAACATCAAGATCTTGCGCAGTCTCTAAGGGAAAACGTGCCCCTGCCGCTGTCGATTCTGATATTTCTAATATAAAATCTTGCGAGGGGAATTTTGGAGAATTATCATTGATATCTTGTATTTCCACTTCAACTCGGTGCAGCTGTAATGGTTTATCAATGACCACTTGCAGAGTCAGCACACAGCTGGCGCTTTGTCCACATAAAGCCTCTCTGTCTATTCTGTCATTCACCACCAGCTCGCCCTTCCCCGCATCCACACTGAAATACTGCTCACCAGCCTCAGAGGCGACACGCAGCTTACGATCAAAAATCTCAGATAGTCCCAAACCCAGATCTTTGGCTAGATTTCCTACCACAGAGCCCTGTTTCAGTTCCTCCGGGATGCTGTAACGAGTCTGTCCGTGTATTGTACTCCACAAGAGAAAGAAATGATGCCACCAAAGCGCCTGCCATCTCCAGTCTCGGTATCCTATTGTCTTTGTCATCCCCGGTCCGTTATTTCCCATTGAGGTAATCGAAAAGCAGATAGTTACCATCCATTGCCATTGAGGTTTAATCCATAACAAAGATCCAAAATCGGTTCATAACAAAAACTAAATGGAGATTTTTCTTTTGTTAATTCCGATGAGAGCATCACTCCCTCTCATCCAGCTCGGTGCAATGTAAGTGTGTACGGTGCTAAGGCTGCATGGGGGGAGGGAGTAGATCTCTTTGTACAGTTCTGAATCCTATTGGAGCACAATATTCATCTCTACCACCCAATAAGAAGGGGGAGAGCGGTGCTGTTAAAGCTACAGCCGCTCTTGAAAGAATCTGCTTCGATGCACTGAGAGTGTGTGAAAGAAATAATACGAGGCCAGGTGTTAAAAACATCGCCCAGAATGTTAATGCAAATAAAATAAAATCTGATTTGAAAATACAAATACTGAATATTTTCCGGTTATTCCAGCTTTTAATAAAACAAACTATTTTTGTGACTTGAATCATAAAAAAAATCTACATTGTGCAGCGTTTTCACTGAAAGCAAAAACAAGCCTTTTCAGGGGTGTCGCTGTCCACCTCTGTGGTGCTGAAAACAAAGTGCCATTCATACAACGATTCATTCACAATTCATGCAACATCATAAAATGCAGCACCATAAAGTACTTACTACAAAATCCGAACTTTGACACATGTCTTTGAAGCAGAGACAAATGTTAGACAGGGTAAAAGATAAAACCCTCTTTGCAAAGAGAAAGTACTTAAGAAATAGAGCTCCAGCATGTTGTGGTTATGATGTATCAACGAAGAGGACATGGTTGGAATGAGGGCATGTGAGTTACATGTCATTAACTTGTCTGCATGATCAAACTGAAAATAACGACTTAACAAAATAATGATAGCATGACAGAGTGTCGTATTATAAGTGTAAATGCCATGTAGGAAAGCACCAAAACACCAAATACTAGCTTAGAAACGCAGCTAAAGACAGAGAGAGAGAAAAACAAGCAATACCTTGTGACTTATAACATGTAGCCTATTTTTCAAGAGCCACAAAAACACCACATTATCAGGGGGCAGTAAAATATTAAGAGTCTGCAAAAAGTGTATACAACGACATAAAATTACACTGTAGGTCTGTTGTTTTCAGCTCACCTGCTGGCTCTCAAAGGTCCAGGTGCTGTCGGGTAAAGACGCATCCAGGACACTAATGACCTCCTTAAAGTCAGTGGTGCTGCTGGGCTTTATCAAAGTGAAATCACTGTACTCTGACATCGGAGACATACAGGACCTGAAGGACTGACTCTGAGACAACATGTCTCCTCCCAGGACCTCCACGTACTTTATAGGTCCATCAGTGTTGAGCTGAATCTGCAGGTTTCTGTTGGGGTTCTTGTAATCATCACAGTCGCTCCGTCTCATGCAGCAAGTACCGCTGCTTCTGCTGTTCCTCATGCATTTGACCGCTAAGATGAGAAAAGTCACCAGAGACAGCACGGACACCGAGGCCAGAGAGAGAATCAAATAAAGGGTGATTCTGCCAGTTTTCTTGCTGGGCTCGGCCGCTTTCTGTCGGAGGTCTAAGATGGGCTCATGGAGGCCGTCCTCCAGCTGGATGGACACCGTGACGGTGGCCGACTGGACCGGTTCCCCGTCGTCCTTGATCTCTATAAGCAGCCTCTGAGAGGAGTCGTCCTGCTCGGACACAGCGCGTTTAGTCCTCACCTCCCCTGTGTAGAGATTGACAGTGAAGAGAGAGGCGTCTGTGGCCTCCGCCACTTTGTAGGAGATCCAGGCGTTATGGCCCGAGTCAGCGTCCACGGCCGTCACCTTGGTAACCAGGTGACCCGCTTTAGCGGAGCGGGGCATCCTCTGATGAGAGAGGGAGCCCATGGCGGAGGAGGGGTAAATAACAGCGGGGGCATTGTCGTTCTGGTCCAGGATAAAAACATGGACAGTGGCGTTGCTGCTGAGAGACGGAGAGCCCTGATCCTTTGCCTGAACCTGAATCTGAAACACCTTCAGTTTCTCATAGTCAAACGAGTGCATGCTGTAGATGCTGCCGTTATCTGAGTTAATGTAAACATAAGATGAGACAGACACGTCCTGCACTTTAGAGTCCAGTATAGAGTAAGAGATTTTGGCGTTTTCACCGAAATCCAGGTCAGATGCTGATACTGAGTACAGTATAGAGCCTGGCACCCCGTTCTCTTTTAAATATACATTATAGGAGGGCTGAGTGAATATAGGAGGGTTATCATTGACATCAGTGATGCTGACAGGTATAATTTTCTTACTGGACAGAGGAGGAGAGCCGGAATCAGTGGCTGTTATCTCAATACTATACTCTGAGGAGCGCTCTCGGTCCAAAGCAGCACTTGTAACCAGTGCGTAATTATTAGAAAACGACGGCTTTAGAGTGAAAGGAGAACCTCTAGGTAGTCGTAATGTCACTTTGCTATTATTACCGGAGTCAGCGTCACGTGCATTTAGCAAAGCTACCACCGTGCCACTTGGTGAGTCCTCGCGCACCGGCTGCGGTTCAGAGGTGAGAACAATTTCTGGAGTGTTATCATTAACATCAATAACATCTATCTGTAGACGACAGTGACTCTCCATTCGAGGAACCCCCTTGTCTTTTGCAGTTATTTCAATTTTGTATGACGTGGCTCTTTCATAATCTAAATCTCCTTTCAAACGAATTTCTCCTGTTATTGAATTTATGTCAAACACTGATAAGACGGAATCAGGTGTTCGCGAGCCAAAAGAGAATTCAACTTCTCCGTTTGGACCCTCGTCAGCATCTGCTGCTGCAATTTTGATAACAAAAGTATCTTTTGCAGTATCTTCCCCTAACGAAACTTTATATATATTTTTATCAAAAACTGGAAAGTTGTCATTGACATCCAGCACTGTGATTGTAATCTGTGAGGTACCAGACATGACTGGGTTTCCTCCATCTAATGCAGTCAGGAGCAGCTGGTGAACTGCTCTCTTCTCTCGATCAAGAGGCTTCTCTAACACCAACTCGGGGACTGTTTTGCCATCCTCAACTTCCTTCATTTTTAACGTAAAACAGTCGTTTTTAGTCAACATGTAAGATTTAACTGAATTACTGCCAACATCAGAATCTTCTGCGCTCTCTAAGGGAAAACGAGTCCCCACTGCTGCCGACTCAGAAATTTCTAAAGACAGTTCTTTTGTATGAAAACTGGGTGAATTATCATTTATATCTTTTATTTCTACTTCAATCCGATGTAAACTAAGAGGATTCTCTAGAACAACCTGCAGAGGCAACACACAGCTGGCGCTTTGTCCACATAAAGCCTCTCTGTCTATTCTGTCATTCACCACCAGCTCGCCCTTCCCCGCATCCACACTGAAATACTGCTCACCAGCCTCAGAGGAGACACGCAGCTCACGATAAAAAATGTCCGATAATCCCAAACCCAGATCTTTGGCTAGATTTCCTACCACAGATCCCTGTTTCAGTTCCTCCGGGATGCTGTAACGAGTCTGTCCGTGTATTGTACTCCACAAGAGAAAGAAATGATGCCACCAAAGCGCCTGCCATCTCCAGTCTCGGTATCCCATTGTCTTTGTCATCCCTTATCCGTTACAACATGTTATTTCCCATGGAGAAAATCGAAGTTAACATCCAGTTCCAACGAGCATTAGATATTTCCAAGAAAACATATGAAGCATTTTTGTTCATTTCTAAAGCTTAAATTAACTATGTCTTTCTCGGCTTCGAGAAATGAGCGCATCACCCACCGTCCTCCAGCTCTTTGCATTGTTAACGTTTACAGTGCTGAAGCTGCAAGGGGGAGGGGGTAGATCTCTTTGTACAATTCTGCCTGTGATTGGTGCACAGCATCCATCACTGGCATCCAATAGGAACAGGGCTGAACAGTGCTTTTAAAGGCACAGCTGCGCTTATGAGAATCACTCGAGATGCACTGCCTGTGTATATCAGATGTGAAATCTGTCTCATTTCTCTAGTTTACAACTGTGCCGCTGAAACAATATGCAGTTCATAGAATCAAAGAAAATGTGTATTCTCGCAAAAGAATATGCATCTAATTGAGTAATCTAAGCCAAGTGAAACCCCCATCCTCTCCAGAAAGGCATGCGTGAAAAGTTAAAGTCATTCTTGAAGTCAGAAATTCCTATGCTATTACAAAAACAAATCAAACTTTTGCCACCACCATGATACCAAAGCCCACAGCTCATTTACTGTTGGTCTATTTTTCAAGTAAGTTAGCCAAAATCTGAGAATTGCGAGTTGTTGGGAGTATTGAAACCGAGAGATGCTTCATAAATTAAATTCTTGGATGCGCAGTTAATTCACTAAGTGTACACTGAAATACACAGTTCTTAATGCGGGCTTTTCACCATACCAGGCTGATAAACACAAGGCGGAGTGGAACAGCTTTCGATTTTTACCATGAAAACAAGATTTTCACACGATAACACATCATCATGATGTTATTCAAAAAATATGCAAATTTAACAAACTATGATGGGGACATCAAAATAAATTGTCATCAGCTCACCTGCTGGCTCTCAAAGGTCCAGGTGCTGTCGGGTAAAGACGCATCCAGAACACTGATGACCTCCTTAAAGTCAGTGGTGCTGCTGGGCTTTATCAAAGTGAAGTCACTGTACTCTGACATTGGAGACATACAGGACCTGAAGGACTGACTCTGAGACAACATGTCTCCTCCCAGGACCTCCACGTACTTTATAGGTCCATCAGTGTTGAGCTGAATCTGCAGGTTTCTGTTGGGGTTCTTGTAATCATCACAGTCGCTCCGTCTCATGCAGCAAGTACCGCTGCTTCTGCTGTTCCTCATGCATTTGACCGCTAAGATGAGAAAAGTCACCAGAGACAGCACGGACACCGAGGCCAGAGAGAGAATCAAATAAAGGGTGATTCTGCCAGTTTTCTTGCTGGGCTCGGCCGCCTTCTGTCGGAGGTCTAAGATGGGCTCATGGAGGCCGTCCTCCAGCTGGATGGACACCGTGACAGGTGGCGGACTGGACCGGTTCCCCGTCGTCCTTGATCTCTATAAGCAGCCTCTGAGAGGAGTCGTCCTGCTCGGACACAGCGCGTTTAGTCCTCACCTCCCCTGTGTAGAGATTGACAGTGAAGAGAGAGGCGTCTGTGGCCTCCGCCACTTTGTAGGAGATCCAGGCGTTATGGCCCGAGTCAGCGTCCACGGCCGTCACCTTGGTAACCAGGTGACCCGCTTTAGCGGAGCGGGGCATCCTCTGATGAGAGAGGGAGCCCATGGCGGAGGAGGGGTAAATAACAGTGGGGGCATTGTCGTTCTGGTCCAGGATAAAAACATGGACAGTGGCGTTGCTGCTGAGAGACGGAGAGCCCTGATCCTTTGCCTGAACCTGAATCTGAAACACCTTCAGTTTCTCATAGTCAAACGAGTGCATGCTGTAGATGCTGCCGTTATCTGAGTTAATGTAAACATAAGATGAGACAGACACGTCCTGCACTTTAGAGTCCAGTATAGAGTAAGAGATTTTGGCGTTTTCACCGAAATCCAGGTCAGATGCTGATACTGAGTACAGTATAGAGCCTGGCACCCCGTTCTCTTTTAAATATACATTATAGGAGGGCTGAGTGAATATAGGAGGGTTATCATTGACATCGGTGATGCTGACAAGTATAATTTTCTTGCTGGACAGAGGAGGAGAGCCTGAATCAGTGGCTGTTATCTCAATACTATACTCTGAGGAACGCTCTCGGTCCAAAGCAGCACTTGTAACCAGTGCGTAATTATTAGAAAACGACGGTTTCAGAGTGAAAGGAGAACCTCTGGGTAGTCGTAATGTCACTTTGCTATTATTACCGGAGTCAGCGTCACGTGCGTTGAGCAGCGCCACAACTGTGCCACTTGGCGCATCTTCGCGCACCGGCTTCGGTTCAGAGGTGAGAACAATTTCTGGAGTGTTATCATTAACATCAATAACATCTATCTGTAGACGACAGTGACTTTCATTTTCAGGAACCCCCTTGTCTTTTGCACTAATTTCGATTTTGTAGGACGTGGCTCTCTCATAATCTAAATCTCCTTTCAAACGTATTTCCCCAGTGACTGAATTTATGTCAAACACTGATAAGACGGAATCAGGTGTCCTTGAGCCAAAAGAGAATTCAACCTCTGCGTTTGGACCCTCGTCAGCATCTGTTGCTGCAGTTTTGATAACAAAAGTATCTTTTGCAGTATCTTCCCCTAACGAAACTTTATATATATTTTTATCAAAAACTGGAAAGTTGTCATTGACATCCAGCACTGTGATTGTAATCTGTGAGGTACCAGACATGACTGGGTTTCCTCCATCTAATGCAGTCAGGAGCAGCTGGTGAACTGCTCTCTTCTCTCGATCAAGAGGCTTCTCTACCACTAACTCGGGGACCTGTTTTACCATCCTCAACTTCCTTCATTTTTAACGTAAAACAGTCGTTTTTAGTCAACATGTAGGATTTAACTGAATTACTGCCAACATCAGAATCTTCTGCGCTCTCTAAGGAAAAGCGAGTCCCCACTGCTGCCGACTCAGAAATTTTTAAAGACAATTCTTTTGTATGAAAACTGGGTGAATTATCATTTATATCTTTTATTTCTACCTCAATCCGATGTAAACTAAGAGGATTCTCTAGAACAACCTGCAGAGGCAACACACAGCTGGCGCTTTGTCCACATAAAGCCTCTCTGTCTATTCTGTCATTCACCACCAGCTCGCCCTTCCCCGCATCCACACTGAAATACTGCTCACCAGCCTCAGAGGAGACACGCAGCTTACGATCAAAAATGTCTGATAATCCCAAACCCAGATCTTTGGCTAGATTTCCTACCACAGAGCCCTGTTTCAGTTCCTCCTGGCATGCTGTAACGAGTCTGTCCGTGTATTGTACTCCACAAGAGAAAGAAATGATGCCACCAAAGCGCCTGCCATCTCCAGTCTCGGTATCCCATTCTCTTTGTCATCCCTTATCCGTTACAACATGTTATTTCCCATCGAGAAAATCGAAGTTAATATCCAGTTCCAACGAGCATTAGATATTTCCAAGAAAACATTCGAAGCATTTTTCGTCATTTCTAAAGCTTAAATTAACTATGTCTTTCTCGGCTTCGAGAAATGAGCGCATCACCCACCGTCCTCCAGCTCTTTGCATTGTTAACGTTTACAGTGCTGAAGCTGCAAGGGGGAGGGGGTAGATCTCTTTGTACAATTCTGCATGTGATTGGTGCACAGCATCCATCACTGGCATCCAATAGGAACAGGGCTGAACAGTGCTTTTAAAGGCACAGCTGCGCTTATGAGAATCACTCGAGATACACTGCTGTGTATATCAGATGTGAAATCTGTTTCATTCCTCTGGTTTACAACTGTGCCGCTGAAACATTATGCAGTTAATACAATCAAAGAAAATGTGTATTCTGGCAAAATAGAATATGCATCTAATTGAGTAATCTAACCCCCATCCTCTCCAGAAAGGCATGTGTGAAAAGTTAAAGTCGTCCTTGAAGTCAGAAATTCCTATGATATTACAAAAACAAATCAAACTCTTGCCACCACCATGATATCAAAGCCCACAGCTCATTTACTGATTTTTCTTAAGTTATTTCACCAAAATATGAGAATTGCGAGTTGTTCAAGTATTGAAATTGAGAGTTGCTTACTAAATCAACTTTTTGAATGCGCAGTTAACTTACTACACTAAACAAATATGCTAAATGTGTGTTTTACATCACATCAGGCTGATAAATACAAAGCTGAGCGGGACAGCTTTCGAATTTTACCATGAACACACGATTATCAGAGGACAGCAAAACATCATGATGTTATTTTAATATACAAATTTAACAAACTATGACGGGGACATCAAAATAAATTGTCATCAGCTCACCTGTTGGCTCTCAAAGGTCCAGGTGCTGTCGGGTAAAGACGCATCCAGGACACTGATGACCTCCTTAAAGTCAGTGGTGCTGCTGGGCTTTATCAAAGTGAAGTCACTGTACTCTGACATTGGAGACATACAGGACCTGAAGGACTGACTCTGAGACAACATGTCTCCTCCCAGGACCTCCACGTACTTTATAGGTCCATCAGTGTTGAGCTGAATCTGCAGGTTTCTGTTGGGGTTCTTGTAATCATCACAGTCGCTCCGTCTCATGCAGCAAGTACCGCTGCTTCTGCTGTTCCTCATGCATTTGACCGCTAAGATGAGAAAAGTCACCAGAGACAGCACGGACACCGAGGCCAGAGAGAGAATCAAATAAAGGGTGATTCTGCCAGTTTTCTTGCTGGGCTCGGCCGCCTTCTGTCTGAGGTCTAAGATGGGCTCATGGAGGCCGTCCTCCAGCTGGATGGACACCGTGACGGTGGCGGACTGGACCGGTTCCCCGTCGTCCTTGATCTCTATAAGCAGCCTCTGAGAAGAGTCGTCCTGCTCGGACACAGCGCGTTTAGTCCTCACCTCCCCTGTGTAGAGATTGACAGTGAAGAGGGAGGCGTCTGTGGCCTCCGCCACTTTGTAGGAGATCCAGGCGTTATGGCCCGAGTCAGCGTCCACGGCCGTCACCTTGGTAACCAGGTGACCCGCTTTAGCGGAGCGGGGCATCCTCTGATGAGAGAGGGAGCCCATGGCGGAGGAGGGGTAAATAACAGCGGGGGCATTGTCGTTCTGGTCCAGGATAAAAACATGGACAGTGGCGTTGCTGCTGAGAGACGGAGAGCCCTGATCCTTTGCCTGAACCTGAATCTGAAACACCTTCAGTTTCTCATAGTCAAACGAGTGCATGCTGTAGATGCTGCCGTTATCTGAGTTAATGTAAACATAAGATGAGACAGACACGTCCTGCACTTTAGAGTCCAGTATAGAGTAAGAGATTTTGGCGTTTTCACCGAAATCCATGTCAGATGCTGATACTGAGTACAGTATAGAGCCTGGCACCCCGTTCTCTTTTAAATATACATTATAGGAGGGCTGAGTGAATATAGGAGGGTTATCATTGACATCAGTGACGCTGACAGGTATAATTTTCTTACTGGACAGAGGAGGAGAGCCTGAATCAGTGGCTGTTATCTCAATACTGTACTCCGAGAAACTCTCTCGATCTAAAGCACCACTGGTCACCAGTGCGTAATTATTAGAAAAAGAAGGTTTAAGAGTAAAGGGAGAATGTTTGGGAAGTTGTAACGTCACTTTACCGTTATCACCAGAATCAAGGTCACGGACACCGAGTAAAGCTACTACTGTCCCACTCCGTGAGTCTTCAGGCACAGAAGTGGGTTTTGACGTCAGAACAATTTCTGGAGCGTTATCGTTCACGTCTAAGACATCCACCTGCACACTGCAATGACCCTCCATTTTAGGCAAACCTTTGTCTTTTGCACTAATGTCTATTCGATATGAGGCTTGAGTTTCGTGGTCCAGCTGGTTTTTCAAAAATATCTCTCCTGTTACAGCGTCTATATGAAATAAAGACAGCACTGATGGAGGTGTGTGTATACCAAGCGAGTACTCAATTTCTCCATTTGGACCCTCGATCTTTGTCGCTTGCTTTTGTAGCAATTACAAAGGAGCCATTTGCACTGTTTTCTTGAACAGCAATTTTATACAAAGTATTTTCGAATACTGGAGCATTGTCATTAATATCAAGTACATTTACTGTTATTTTTGAAGTTCCAGACTTGACCGGATTGCCTCCGTCCACAGCTGTAAGAAATAAATTGTGAATAGCTTTTTTCTCGAGATCTAATGATTTATTTAATACCAATTCGGGTATTTTTCGTCCATTTTCAATTTCTTTAACTTTTAAAGTAAAGCAGTCATCTTTGCTTAGTGTGTAGGTCTTTAATCCGTTACTCCCAACATCGGGATCCTCTGCACTCTCTAAGGGAAAACGCACACCTACAACGGTAGACTCAGCAATCTCTATTATATGATCACTTTTGAGAAAACTAGGAGCATTGTCATTTACGTCTCTTATTTCCACTTCTATCCGGTGCAACTGTAGCGGATTCTCTATTACAACCTGCAGAGGTAGAACACAGCTGGCGCTTTGTCCACATAAAGCCTCTCTGTCTATTCTGTCATTCACCACCAGCTCGCCCTTCCCCGCATCCACACTGAAATACTGCTCACCAGCCTCAGAGGCGACACGCAGCTTACGGTCAAAAATATCAGATAGTCCCAAACCCAGATCTTTGGCTAGATTTCCTACCACAGAGCCCTGCTCCAGCTCCTCTGGGATGCTGTAACGAGTCTGTCCGTGTATTGTACTCCACAAGAGAAAGAAATGATGCCACCAAAGCGCCTGCCATCTCCAGTCTCGATATCCTATTCTCTTTGTCATCCCCGGTCCGTTACAATACGGCGTTATTTCCCATCGAAATACTGTTCAGAATAAAGAGGTCAATATGAAAATCCATCTACGATGAACTTGCTGTAATCCATAAATCCCCATAGTTATGCACCGTGAGGTGCAAAATAAAGAAATGTTATTTAATATGAGTGTTTAAACGCATCCTCCTCTCATCTCGGGCTGAAGCAATGTACTGACTACAGTGGTGAGGATGGATGGGGGAGGGAGTAGATCTCTTTGTACAGCTCCTAATGCTATTGGTGCCCGAGCCTGTACCCTACACCCAATAGGATCAGTGTGTTCCAGACCCAGCACTACAATTCAAAACTGTATGAAATGGCACAATGGGGTTTATGCCAATGAGCAATTATAGAGAAATGTAGACGTGAATGAAATGGTGATACACTTTTTTGTCCTTACTTTGATTGTTATAATTTTAACAATTCTTGTAAATTCATTAACACTGAAATTTCCAGAATGTATTCACATTGCTTTTGCAAGGTGTCTAAAAATGAAATCCACATTCATAAAATTAAATTAAATGGAACACTAAACTCCAAGTAGATGCTTAAATTTTAATGAAAGAGGTCGTAATAACAAGACTAATTCGCATATCCTCAACCGTTTTGTTATTGTTTACTTTATGTCACTGTTTGAATCAGACAGTCATCCAATCATATAACAGACGCTCTCTTGAAGCTCTACAGCCACTGACGGCAGTCTGAGTGAATGTGAAAACCTGAAACGTGCTGCGGCAGCATGTGACAGCTGTGATGCTTCAGTATGTCAACACTGTACATATGGGCTAAAAGGGATCAGACGATTATTAATATTAATATTCAGACATTATTTTGTAAGTTAGGCTATTTGAATATGTAGAGAGCTACTGTATTTCCGAAGAATGTGTCCAGCCACAAAGTGCAGATGCATGTGTGTAGGAATAATATTGCAATGACAGAATCCATGTAAGAGAAAACAGCACTGATATACGTTGCTTAAAGTAATGCTAAAAATATGACCCTAAGTGAGTGCGATGATGCTTTAAAGGTTTGTACGCAGCATATCAAATCAAATCCCTTGAGGGCACGCAGGCAAAATAACAAGAGAAAATTAAGGAAAAATTGTGCATATACACACAGATTATTATTTTACTGTCTGCTCACCTGCTGGCTCTCAAAGGTCCAGGTGCTGTCAGGTAAAGACGCATCCAGGACACTGATGACCTCCTTAAAGTCAGTGGTGCTGCTGGGCTTTATCAAAGTGAAATCACTGTACTCTGACATTGGAGACATACAGGACCTGAAGGACTGACTCTGAGACAACATGTCTCCTCCCAGGACCTCCACGTACTTTATAGGTCCATCAGTGTTGAGCTGAATCTGCAGGTTTCTGTTGGGGTTCTTGTAATCATCACAGTCGCTCCGTCTCATGCAGCAAGTACCGCTGCTTCTGCTGTTCCTCATGCATTTGACCGCTAAGATGAGAAAAGTCACCAGAGACAGCACGGACACCGAGGCCAGAGAGAGAATCAAATAAAGGGTGATTCTGCCAGTTTTCTTGCTGGGCTCGGCCGCTTTCTGTCGGAGGTCTAAGATGGGCTCATGGAGGCCGTCCTCCAGCTGGATGGACACCGTGACGGTGGCGGACTGGACCGGTTCCCCGTCGTCCTTGATCTCTATAAGCAGCCTCTGAGAGGAGTCGTCCTGCTCGGACACAGCGCGTTTAGTCCTCACCTCCCCTGTGTAGAGATTGACAGTGAAGAGAGAGGCGTCTGTGGCCTCCGCCACTTTGTAGGAGATCCAGGCGTTATGGCCCGAGTCAGCGTCCACGGCCGTCACCTTGGTAACCAGGTGACCCGCTTTAGCGGAGCGGGGCATCCTCTGATGAGAGAGGGAGCCCATGGCGGAGGAGGGGTAAATAACAGCGGGGGCATTGTCGTTCTGGTCCAGGATAAAAACATGGACAGTGGCGTTGCTGCTGAGAGACGGAGAGCCCTGATCCTTTGCCTGAACCTGAATCTGAAACACCTTCAGTTTCTCATAGTCAAACGAGTGCATGCTGTAGATGCTGCCGTTATCTGAGTTAATGTAAACATAAGATGAGACAGACACGTCCTGCACTTTAGAGTCCAGTATAGAGTAAGAGATTTTGGCGTTTTCACCAAAATCCAGGTCAGATGCTGATACTGAGTACAGTATAGAGCCTGGCACCCCGTTCTCTTTTAAATATACATTATAGGAGGGACTGAGTGAATATAGGAGGGTTATCATTGACATCAGTGATGCTGACAGGTATAATTTTCTTACTGGACAGAGGAGGAGAGCCTGAATCAGTGGCTGTTATCTCAATATCATATTCCGAGAAACTCTCTCGGTCTAAAGCACCACTGGTCACCAGTTCGTAATTATTAGAGAACGATGGTTTCAGAGTGAAAGGAGATCGTTTAGGAAGCTGTAACGTCACTTTACCATTATCACCGGAGTCTAGGTCTCGTGCACTGATCAGAGCCACTACTGTGCCACTCGGTGCATCCTCGCGTACAAGACTAGGTTTCGAGGTGAGCACAATTTCTGGAGGATTGTCATTTATGTCCTCTACGTCTACCTGTACACGACAGTGACCCTCCATTTCAGGAATTCCTTTGTCTTTAGCAGTTATATCGATAAGGTATGATTCAGAGCTCTCATAATCCAGTGCTCCTTTTAATACAATCTCTCCTGTCATGTCATTGATTTGAAATGTTGATAACACGGAGTCTGGAGTGCGCGAGCCAAAAGAATATTTCACTTCACCATTAAGACCATCATCGGCATCTGTAGCTGTAAGTTTGATTACAAATGTTCCTTTGGTGCTGTTCTCCTTTAAAGATACTTTGTACTCATTTTCAGTGAATACTGGAAAATTGTCGTTAATATCAAGCACATTAATGATAATCTTACAGGTTCCCGATTTGACCGGATTTCCTCCATCTAAAGCTGTTAACAGCAGCTGATGGAGAGCATTCTTTTCCCGGTCTAACGGCTTCTCCAGCACTAATTCTGGGACAGCTTTACCATTTTTTGTGTCTTTGAATTTTAGAGAAAAATAATCGTTTTTGCTCAGTGAGTACGTTTTCAAAGAATTGCCTCCAACATCCGGGTCCTCTGCGCTCTCTAAAGGAAAGCGTTTGCCAAGTGCAACGGATTCTGGTATTTTAAGGTTAATCTCCTGTGTAAGAAAAACAGGAGAATTATCATTTATGTCTCTTATTTCCACCTCAATCCGATGAGATCGTAAAGGCTTTTCAACAACTACCTGCAGAGGCAACACACAGCTGGCGCTTTGTCCACATAAAGCCTCTCTGTCTATTCTGTCATTCACCACCAGCTCGCCCTTCCCCGCATCCACACTGAAATACTGCTCACCAGCCTCAGAGGCGACACGCAGCTTACGATCAAAAATGTCTGATAATCCCAAACCCAGATCTTTGGCTAGATTTCCTACCACAGAGCCCTGTTTCAATTCCTCCGGGATGCTGTAACGAGTCTGTCCGTGTATTGTACTCCACAAGAGAAAGAAATGATGCCACCAAAGCGCCTGCCATCTCCAGTCTCGGTATCCTATTGTCTTTGTCATCCTTGGTCCGCTATAACACATTATTTCCAATCGAAATCGTGTTTATAACAATGTTGGAATCCATAATATTAGTAAATACCAAAAAATAAAAAATGCCACAATATTCAAACATGGCTGCGAGCTAAAATCCGCGTTTTAATTTTAAATAAGAGCTCATTGCCGTCTCTCCTCTAGCTCTTTGCAGTCTAAGTGTTACAGCGCTGCAAGGGGGCAGGGACTAGATTGCTTTGTACAGTTCTGAATCCTATTGGTGCACAGCATCCATGTCCACCAACCAATGAGAGACAACTGATCGACACTCTTAAAGTGGCAGCACCTATCCTCTCTGTGAGTTTTCACCTGTGATGATTGTGACAAAAGCCATAAATACAAAATAAAACGAGACAACCTTGTCAAACAATGACGATTAAAACCACCTCACAGTCAGTATCTCAAACATATTGAAAACATGAAATTAAATTTCGCATCACAAAACATGTGACAGCATAAAAATATTTAACAGTTATCCACAGTAACTATATGAACAGTGTTCAGACGTGACATGGCGGTGGCTGCTTTTAATAGTCGCTGTCCGCTCCCATGGTGCTGAAATGTTCCAGTTACTACACATAACACCAAATTGATGCATGTCTTCAACACAACTGTTTCAACGGTCTGTAGATACAACAATGCACCATACTTATAATTCTCCACATTTAAACAAAATGTTTCGATGGACACTGTAAAAACGTATAATGACATGTAGTGAAAAAAAACTGCACACAAAGCCTGCTGTAGACGAGCCAACCAGCCATCTAGATAAATAAATAGATGGATTTTGTTTCCACAGTTGATTTAGTACCATAACAGACTATGCTATGACTGAAAATGAACTTAAAAAAGGAATATATTAATTTTCTTCATCATTATGACAAACGGTTGTTTTCAGCTCACCTGCTGGCTCTCAAAGGTCCAGGTGCTGTCAGGTAAAGACGCATCCAGGACACTGATGACCTCCTTAAAGTCAGTGGTGCTGCTGGGCTTTATCAAAGTGAAATCACTGTACTCTGACATTGGAGACATACAGGACCTGAAGGACTGACTCTGAGACAACATGTCTCCTCCCAGGACCTCCACGTACTTTATAGGTCCATCAGTGTTGAGCTGAATCTGCAGGTTTCTGTTGGGGTTCTTGTAATCATCACAGTCGCTCCGTCTCATGCAGCAAGTACCGCTGCTCCTGCTGTTCCTCATGCATTTGACCGCTAAGATGAGAAAAGTCACCAGAGACAGCACGGACACCGAGGCCAGAGAGAGAATCAAATAAAGGGTGATTCTGCCAGTTTTCTTGCTGGGCTCGGTCGCCTTCTGTCGGAGGTCTAAGATGGGCTCATGGAGGCCGTCCTCCAGCTGGATGGACACCGTGACGGTGGCGGACTGGACCGGTTCCCCGTCGTCCTTGATCTCTATAAGCAGCCTCTGAGAGGAGTCGTCCTGCTCGGACACAGCGCGTTTAGTCCTCACCTCCCCTGTGTAGAGATTGACAGTGAAGAGAGAGGCGTCTGTGGCCTCCGCCACTTTGTAGGAGATCCAGGCGTTATGGCCCGAGTCAGCGTCCACGGCCGTCACCTTGGTAACCAGGTGACCCGCTTTAGCGGAGCGGGGCATCCTCTGATGAGAGAGGGAGCCCATGGCGGAGGAGGGGTAAATAACAGCGGGGGCATTGTCGTTCTGGTCCAGGATAAAAACATGGACAGTGGCGTTGCTGCTGAGAGACGGAGAGCCCTGATCCTTTGCCTGAACCTGAATCTGAAACACCTTCAGTTTCTCATAGTCAAACGAGTGCATGCTGTAGATGCTGCCGTTATCTGAGTTAATGTAAACATAAGATGAGACAGACACGTCCTGCACTTTAGAGTCCAGTATAGAGTAAGAGATTTTGGCGTTTTCACCAAAATCCAGGTCAGATGCTGATACTGAGTACAGTATAGAGCCTGGCACCCCGTTCTCTTTTAAATATACATTATAGGAGGGCTGAGTGAATATAGGAGGGTTATCATTGACATCAGTGATGCTGACAGGTATAATTTTCTTACTGGACAGAGGAGGAGAGCCTGAATCAGTGGCTGTTATCTCAATATCATATTCCGAGACATTTTCTCGATCTAAAACACCACTGGTAACCAGTGCGTAATTATGCGAAAAAGATGGTTTTAAAGCAAATTGTGATTTCTTGGGCAGCTGTAACGTTACTTTACCATTGACACCAGAGTCAAGGTCTCGTGCACTAAGCAAAGCAACTACGGTGCCATTAGGTGAGTCTTCGCGGACTGGTTTTGGATGAGAGGTGAGTATTATTTCTGGGGCATTATCGTTAACATCTAACACTTCAACATGCACGGTACAGTGCCCTTCCATCCTCGGAATTCCTTTATCTTTCGCGCTTATGTCTAATTCATAATTTGAGGTCGTTTCGAAATCTAGTTGTCCTTTGAGAAATATTGTTCCTGATATATGATCAATACTGAAAACAGAGAGAACAGAATCTGATGTGTGCGCACCAAATGAGTATTCTATCTCTCCGTTTTGACCATCGTCTAAGTCTGTCGCTTTCGTTTGTACTATTAATGCACCGTCTGCAGCATTTTCACTGATAGATACTTTATACAACGTTTTCTCAAATGTTGGACATTATCGTTGTTGTCAAGGACTTTAATGGATAGCTGAGCGGTCCCTGATCTCACTGGGTTGCCTCCATCCAGAGCTGTCAACAAAAGCTTATGAACAGCCTTTTTCTCTCGATCTAAATGTTTTGCTAAAATCAATTCAGGGACTTTCCGTCCCCCGGCCACTTCTTTAACTCTAATACTGAAACACTCATCTTTACTGAGAGTGTATGACTTCAATGAATTACTGCCAACATCTGGGTCTATGGCGCTTTCTAATGGAAAACGAACCCCTAAACCCGTAGATTCTGCGACGTCCAATGTGATATCATTTGATGGAAATTTAGGCGCATTATCATTAATGTCTTGTATTTCTACCTCGACACGAAAAAGTTGTAATGGGTCTTCAATTACAACCTGCAGAGGCAACACACAGCTGGCGCTTTGTCCACATAAAGCCTCTCTGTCTATTCTGTCATTCACCACCAGCTCGCCCTTCCCCGCATCCACACTGAAATACTGCTCACCAGCCTCAGAGGCGACACGCAGCTTACGATCAAAAATCTCAGATAGTCCCAAACCCAGATCTTTGGCTAGATTTCCTACCACAGAGCCCTGTTTCAGTTCCTCCGGGATGCTGTAACGAGTCTGTCCGTGTATTGTACTCCACAAGAGAAAGAAATGATGCCACCAAAGCGCCTGCCATCTCCAGTCTCGGTAACCTATTGTCTTTGTCATCCTTGGTCCGCTATAACACATTATTTCCGATCCACATATTGTACAGAACAATGCTGAAATCCACCATCACGGGTATGATTCCAAGAGAAGATTTTCCACAATGACCGAGCATGACTGTAAACTAAATTATCCTATTTTCACATTACAAAATACGAGCTCATTGCTGTCTCTGTCCTCTAGCTCGTTGAATTGCAAGTGTTACAGCGCCGAGGCTGCATGGGGGCAGGGACTAGATTGCTTTGTACAGTTCTGAATCCTATTGGTGCACAGCATCCACCTCCACCATCCAATGAGAGGGAAGCTGATCGACACTCTTAAAGTTGCAGCTTCTTTTCTCTCTGTGCCCGAACACTTTATCCACAAGCAATTATTTTGAGACTTATGGGACCTCAAAGAATGTAAAGGTAGCATGGAAGCATACAATTCTAATAATCATTTTTAACAAGAAAGAAAAATCAGGAAATAAGCCTGATTAATTCAACTTCAAATGTAAACAATCACATTCTCCACAGTAGGAGGTCTTATTTAATCAATAGCCAGAAACAAGTGGAGGGACCGACAGTTTTCTTATTTCCTGAGAAGATAATCAGCAACAGAGGCGAAACACACGCTCATACACACACTTTGTGCCTATAGGCATCCTGCATTAGAGTCGCTGTCCATCGTGGTGGTGCTGAACTACACAGAAATGGCTGTAGAAATGTGTGCGTGCAAGACGATATTTACAGATGTATTGAGCGCCATTATTTTAACATTTTCTGGAGACAGCCTTGTCTACTATGATTTTTCCAAGATTTTAACAATATCAACAAACATCAAGTAGATAGATAATAAACGAATAATTGTGTGTTTTTCATCATATCAGGCTGATAAAAGCAAAGCAGAGCGGACAGCTTTCGATTTTCACCACGAAAGCACGATTATCAGAGGACAGCAAAACATCATGATGTTATTTTAATATACAATTTAACAAACTATGATGGGGACATCAAAATAAATTGTCATCAGCTCACCTGCTGGCTCTCAAAGGTCCAGGTGCTGTCGGGTAAAGACGCATCCAGGACACTGATGACCTCCTTAAAGTCAGTGGTGCTGCTGGGCTTTATCAAAGTGAAATCACTGTACTCTGACATTGGAGACATACAGGACCTGAAGGACTGACTCTGAGACAACATGTCTCCTCCCAGGACCTCCACGTACTTTATAGGTCCATCAGTGTTGAGCTGAATCTGCAGGTTTCTGTTGGGGTTCTTGTAATCATCACAGTCGCTCCGTCTCATGCAGCAAGTACCGCTGCTTCTGCTGTTCCTCATGCATTTGACCGCTAAGATGAGAAAAGTCACCAGAGACAGCACGGACACCGAGGCCAGAGAGAGAATCAAATAAAGGGTGATTCTGCCAGTTTTCTTGCTGGGCTCGGCCGCTTTCTGTCGGAGGTCTAAGATGGGCTCATGGAGGCCGTCCTCCAGCTGGATGGACACCGTGACGGTGGCGGACTGGACCGGTTCCCCGTCGTCCTTGATCTCTATAAGCAGCCTCTGAGAGGAGTCGTCCTGCTCGGACACAGCGCGTTTAGTCCTCACCTCCCCTGTGTAGAGATTGACAGTGAAGAGGGAGGCGTCTGTGGCCTCCGCCACTTTGTAGGAGATCCAGGCGTTATGGCCCGAGTCAGCGTCCACGGCCGTCACCTTGGTAACCAGGTGACCCGCTTTAGCGGAGCGGGGCATCCTCTGATGAGAGAGGGAGCCCATGGCGGAGGAGGGGTAAATAACAGCGGGGGCATTGTCGTTCTGGTCCAGGATAAAAACATGGACAGTGGCGTTGCTGCTGAGAGACGGAGAGCCCTGATCCTTTGCCTGAACCTGAATCTGAAACACCTTCAGTTTCTCATAGTCAAACGAGTGCATGCTGTAGATGCTGCCGTTATCTGAGTTAATGTAAACATAAGATGAGACAGACACGTCCTGCACTTTAGAGTCCAGTATAGAGTAAGAGATCTTCGCGTTATCTCCTGAATCAGGATCAGTTGCTGACACTGAGCACAATATTTTCCCAGGAGCATGATTTTCTTTTACATAAACGACATAAGAAGGCTGGGAGAAAACTGGTGGGTTGTCATTTACATCTAGCAGTTCTACAAGTATTATTTTTTCACTCGATAATGGGGGTTTTCCAGAATCAGTAGCACTTATTTTGACACTATACTGGCCTATTTTTTTCGCGGTCAAGTGGGCCATTTGTCACTAATGAGTAGTGGTTAGAGACCGAAGGATTTAACTTGAAGGGGGATTTGGATGACACACTTAAAGTGACCTTGCCATTGACACCTGAATCTAGGTCTTTTGCACTTATCAATGCAATAACAGTTCCAACTGCAGAATCTTCTGGAACAGGGGGTTGTTAAAGACGTCACAATAATTTCAGGAATATTGTCGTTAATGTCAACTACTTTAATTTCAACGCCACAGTGCCCGTCCATCTTAGGGTTGCCTTTGTCTTTAGCAGTTATGTCAAATCTGTGTAAGGGACTCGTTTCATGGTCTAAAGCTCCTTTGACAACAATTACTCCAGTAGAAGTTTGAATGTCAAATAATGATAGAATCAGATCCGTAGTTTGCTCTGCAAACAAATATTCAATTTCTCCATTTAGTCCTTCGTCTGCATCTGCAGCTTTAACTTGCAATATTTCAGTTCCAGGTGTTGCCTTTTCACTGATATTAGCCTCATATACTTGTTTTTCAAACTGTGGCGCATTATCATTGTTGTCAAGCACTATAACTGTAATTTCAGATGTGCCTGAACGCACCGGATCTCCACCGTCTACAGCAGTGAGGATAAGATTATGCACAGGCAGCTTTTCTCGATCAAGAGGTTTTTCCAGGACCAGTTCAGGGATTTTTCTACCGTCCTTGTGGTTTTTGACAGTCAATTTGAAATTATCATTTTTACTTATGAGGTAAGAGCGAACAGAATTAGCGCCGACATCAGGATCTTGTGCACTTTCTAAAGGAAATCGCGCGCCTGGATTGACCAGCTCTGCAATTTGCAACACTTTCTCTTTAGTGATAAAACTAGGAGAATTATCATTTGTATCCTGTATTTCAATTTCGACCCTGTGCAGCTGTAGGGGGTTATCTATGACTAGTTCCAAAGGCAGCAAACATGACGGTCTTTGTCCACACAGTTCCTCCCTATCTATCCTATCAGTCACCACCAGTTCTCCCTTCCCCAAGTCCACACTAAAATACTGCTTACCAGCTTCAGAGGTTATCCGCAATTTACGTTGGTACAGTTCAGATACAACCAAACCCAAATCTTTGGCTAGAGTTCCTACCACAGAGCCCTGTTTTAGTTCCTCCGGGATGCTGTAGCGCGTCTGTCCGTCTATTGTACTCCACAAGAGAAAGAAATGATGCCACCATAAAAACACCTGCCATGCAGGCAATTTGTTCCACATTATTCCTCGTTCCATAAATCCCATATCTTCTCACTCCAAGCCCAATTTCTTAACCGATTAAATAAAGAAGGTCTATGATCCAATGTAGATGCGCCCTCAAAAATATCAGACACAGTCATGCTTTGTGTCTGCATATGCATCCCTCCCCTCCTGTGCAGAACATTGCAATGGTTACGATGCTGAAGCTACTCGGTGAGAGGGAGTAGATCTCTTTGTACAGCTCTGGATTTCATTGGTGGATAGAGTGTGACTATTTCCACCAATCGTGGCATCACTGAGCGTCTACAGGACAGTGACGTAAAAATATGATCACAGAAAGATTACCCTGCATGGTGTGACTATCGTATGAAATATATTAATATATATATATTAATATATATATTCATTAAACACTCCCAGTCCCTACATTTTTAAAATATATATATATTTGAAGTCTCTAAATATAAATATGAAAACGATATTATAAATCATTGATCAAACCTGTAGATAATAAATGGTTACGTCTAGTGTCCTATAAATAACAGAGTGCCTCATCATTATGTGATCACTCTACAGTGCCTGTGTTAATCCATCATCTATCCTCTTGTCTCTATGTACCTGCATGCATGCACATGCCAGTCTGGCTGACAAGGCTCTTCGTTGCCTTCCTGTGGCCAGAGAAAGAAAATGCAGCCTGCATACGTCATTACGCCTTCACAGCTCCACACACGCCTCAGAGAAATAGCAGCAGCCAACGTAAAATACCCGTATGGAGGTCTGTAGAGCAAATGAAAAGGGAGGGGGAGCGCAGATGATGTAGGGAGGCGTTTACTCCCGTTCTCTATCTCTCCCTTACCACAGAGAGAGAGAGGGAGAGAAAGAAAGAGAGGGAGACCAACCAGATTATAGCTAAAGAAAACGAAAACTACATCAACCATTGGACATCTAACACAAAAACCCAAAACAAAATTCAATGCTGTTTGACCCTAAACAGACAGTACACCATGGCAAACTATCTGACCGCTGACAGATCAGAAACTGAGTAAGATATTGACTATGCACAGACTCAGTGATCAACCTGGCCATAGAGACTGGCAGACACAGACAGACCTGGCTGCCCAGAGAAGACAGGCTGTGTCAGCTCTGTCCTCAGAGACAGGTGGAAACAGAACAACATTTCCTGCTACAATGTAGCACACATGAAGACACCAGAGATTTTGATCCACTCTCTGACCAGACTTAAACGCATCATCTACTTGAGAGAAAATAAAGTCAGCGCTATAGATGCAGTAATATATGTCAGTGCATGTCACAGCCTAAGAGACAACCAACACAACAACATGTAGTTCATCTCATCACAGATCACACTCTGCATTTTTATTTTCTCTCCACTTAATGATTTTTTCCCTTTAAAATGTATGTGTATGCATTTGTAATAATGCATTGTTGTTAACTGTTTTTGAATTTTCACTGTCTTAGATTGTGATTGTGCTTCAGCAACACATAAGAAATGTCATGCAAATATAGCTTACTGAATTGAGAAGAAGAGAGCACTATTGATCAGAATTATACAGTTTATGTAAAATTAGCCTGTTTTCTTTATAGATGTTTGTTAACCACTAACAGTAAAATAATTCTAAATACCATGCACCAAAATTATACAATATCCCTCCATTGCCAGAGGGCGTTATACGCTGACATATGAAATAATAATAAAGCTCAAAATGTTTAAATTCAGTGGTATTAATGGTAAAATAATCCATTACCACATGTGTAAATCAATGTAAAAATACACTTTATAAAAAGGTATATGAACTAGTCATCTGCTCTAAGTGGAGGTGGGCGGCAGAGGGAGATGTAGAGAGGTAGTGTGAGAAACAGAGAGGGGAGGGGGGAGAGCGCCCGAGCTGCTTTCAGCACCACAAGTGTGGACAGCGCCACACAGGCGGCCAACTGCTGCTGCTGCATGCTGCTGGAGAGGCAGCCAGGCTCACAGGCTCTCAGCCTCACAGTGAACACACAGCAAGCAGCCAGGAAAACACAACCTCACTGCTTTTCTGACAGAGTACAGGACATAATACAAAAGCAGATCGGCCAGGAGACCAAACCACTTATTTGAATTTTTACTGCTGCAAACACAGGACACGAAAATGAATTAAATAAATAAATAAATAAATAAATACTCTCAAGAGGGTCCTGTCGCACTTAACATAATCACAGTTGGATGCAATGAATAAAATATATTATTTTGCTGACTTTATATTTCTGGTATTTTATCAGCAAGGAAAAGCACCATTCAGGGATATAAAGACAATACATAAATACATTACAAATAACTTAAGGTTAAATTTTGAAACCAGAGCTTCTTCACTACAGACTGGAAATTTTGATGTTATTTTGCTACTAGTCCAAGGTTTTTATTTCCAGGTTAGATATTTGTAGGCATCAAGAAACACAAAGTGTGGGTGACACGTAAATACTTAGAAGCACACATTCATTTCAGCAGGCAGCCAGGAAACAAGATCATAATCTCCTCACTATTTTCCTCATACAGTTAGGAATAGATACACACTGAGATCAGCCAGAAGCCCATAACACCTAATAAACTTTTATTGCTGCAAACACAGGACATGAAAACAATAATGGTGAATACAAAAGCAAAGTAATAAGCTCAAGAAGGCACTGTCATGCTTAAAATAATCATGATTGGCTGTAATAAATAGAATATGCCATCTTTATACTTCTAGTGTTTTGTCAGCCAGGAAAGGCAACATGCAGAGATGATTAAATTACAAATAAATTATGAATAATTTAGGGTTAAATTATGAAATCAAAGCTTCTCCAATAAAGACTTGGATATTTTGACGCTATTTTGCGACTAGTCAGAGGATGTTATTTCTAGGTCTGATATTTGTAGCAATCAAGACACACAACATTTAGGTGAGATGTAAACATTAAGAAGCATGCCTGCATTTCATTCACACTAAATGCCATGTTAAGCCTCATAACATGACACCATTATTCTGCCACGGACTTCAGATGAAAATTAGCCTGTATGGCTAAATCTGGCACATTTACGTGACTTAAGTGATCATGTTAATTAATGTGAACTGTCCCTTTCCAAATAAAATAATCATGAACATATTACATGTATTCACTGTCACACACTGAGCTACAGTTCAGAGTGCTAAAGATGCAAATACTGTGGGTTTTTATTCTTACCAAAGCTTACTGACATTTTATCTCCATTCATCTATTTTCTGTAGGCTGCCTACTCATCCTGTGCAGGCTGGAGCCTATCCCACCACACACAGGACAGGAGGGTGGTGTACAAACTGGACATGTCACCAGGCTATCACATGGCTAACACACATCAACTAATAAGCACATTTACATACACACCATAAAAATAGACCCAACTAGCCAGTGGGTTTGAACTTGTTGTGAGGTTACAGTGCTAACCACAGTGCCACCCCCATCTTCATACAGTCACTGTTCAATGTTAACAGTCCATGCATACTTTTAGTTAGTACCCAAAGCTGTATCAGATGAGCTGACACTGAATGCTGAGAAAAACAGCAGTGCATGTAGGGTGTAAAGCAGTACTACCAAGTATACAGTACATTTGGGTTTTGTTAAGACTACTGAGTTAAATGTTTTTGTGCTTAATCAATTATACAGTATGTTTTAATGCTGTAGTTTGTAGTGTTGCCGTTGGTCATAATATAAAAGATTTTTTCTTATATTTGAATACCTCAGTAACATATTAACTCAGTTCCCAGTTCATAGGCACACCTGGATAAAACTAATACCATCTAATACAAAAGTCCTGCAATGAATCCTTGGAAGATTATAATGTTTAGTTTTATGTTGAAATGTTTTAGAGAGGTGTTGACTTAATTCTGAGGTGTGTTTCTATTATTTTGTCCACCCAATTTATATCAGTGAGGGTAGGCTAAATAACAGAAACACCTCTCTGTATAACAGTACAATTAAACAACACCACAAACTACATCCTACAAAATAATTAAAACCTTGATGAAGGTAGGATTTATTGCAGGACTGATGTATTAGACTGTGTTAGTTTTGACAAGGTGTAAATAAACTTGCGACTGAGTTTATGAAGAACAGTTGAAGTTGAATATAAAGGTGCCAAAGTGCTTATATTTAAACAAGACTTTATTTTACGTTGGGCAGCTCACTCTCAAAATGACCATAGAGTTAAACTAACACTTTACTGGTATTTAATTGATTCCCTCGACTGTTTGAGTCAGTTTCTTCTGAATGTTAGAAAACTGCAGGTAGTCTTGCAATGTCCTCTTAACATGCTGTGTTTGTGTCACATGGTTTGGATTTTTTCTGCACTGTTACTCGTGTTGTACTTTTTTTACCCACTGCATTGCAATATTTTATTTATTGACTGTAATGCCATGCTTTGTGATGGACTATTTAAAGTGGATGGTGGTCCACAACACAAAACTGTAGAAAACAAGTGTCATACAATCTGACTACAAATGCATTTCTTTTATCTTCAAGATCAACAAACACACTACAGAGTTACACTGATCTGGTACATGGACAACACCTTTGTCACACAGCTGATGATGATTAGGTGATCATGCAACACCATTAGGATGAGCAAAACACAGTCACATACACAGTCACACAACTGACAGTGGTTAGATAATCATGCTGCAGCATTAGATTGAGCCAAAAAAACCAACAATTTTGAGGCCCTCAACAAATCAAGACCTTTAAACCAATTATACATATTATGATTTAAAGTGTTTTCTGTGATGTATGTCTGATTATTGTATATATAGTGAAAGTTGTTCATGATGTTCATTTAGAGCTGATGCCTTAAATTTTGCTATCTATCTGTAAGTAATCTGTTTAATACTTTTGTATCTTAACATTGTTGAATATGGTGAATTAAAATATGTTATTATTCTGAAATGTAGTAGAATATGTAATGGCTATTGTTATTTGTTTTCATGACATGTGACAGGCTGTAGCTCCTGACAATGTTTTGGTTTAAAGGTCTTGATTTGTTGAAGGCCTCAAAATTGTTTTTGCTCAATCTAATGCTGCAGCATGATTATCTAACCGCTGTCAGCTGCGTGACTGTGTATGTGACTGTGATTTGTCATCCTAATGGTGTTGCAATGATTACCTAATCATCATCAGCTCTGTGACAAAGGTGTGGTCCATATACCAGATCAGTGTACCTGTGTCTCAATGCTTGTTGGTCTTGAAGAAGGCCAAAGGCCAAAACATTAGTGTGCGACACTTGTTTTCTACAATCAGGTCTATTGCCAGTGATCGGCACCTCATTATAATTCCTGGTGTGCGTTACTTTTATATTTTAAATAGGTCCACAGCACAAAAACATAAGCTAAAATGTAAGACACAGTGTTGGGCAGTATAATCACTGCAACTTCATTCAGGCACAGGTTACTTTAACAGCTGGGTTTCCCTACTAATACTTCCCCTAAACCACATAAGCCTGTTAGCAGAGAGAGCTGTCTAACTTCTTGTTCAAATGTAAAGTACCTTGGCACCCTGAAAAAGAGGGCATGAACAAACTAGCTTAAATTCTGATTAAAAAAATCTCAGATTAAAGATAATACTTAAACATGTATCATATACCCAGGGACTCGTATTAAAATGTAACTGTCCACTTACCTAGAGTATAGATTGTAAATGTCCATATGATATCAATGCAACACCCCAGTCAGATAAATCACATCACATCATATTTTGAGCATCGAGCCACTCACACTGTCACACATGATCTGTTGTCCACAAACTGTATGTCCATCAATGCCTGACTGAAGGACTGTCAGTGATGATAGATGTTTTGTGAGGTATGTGAACAGATGTGGCGCTTGTAGAAAATCTGACTAACTGCTTGACCCAGTGCCAGTTTGGCCACAGTAAAACATGTCACCGCCACAGTGTGTGTTTGAAATCTGTGACAGCATGGTGAGCGTGATGTTCAGTTGTCAGTGTCATCTGTAATCTGTGGTATTTGTAGAATCGTAAACGTGTGTACCGCTGTATGTGTTTGATGGGTGTGAACAAAAAGATGAAAACTATTTCTTACCTTATTTGGTGAGTCAGGATTGAACATGAGCGAGGGAGGAAACAGGAACAGCAACAGGCAACAAGGGGAACACATGAAAGAGAAGAAACAAGAGAAAAAGGATGTCAGTTAGACTGGTGGTCAGCATACGGAGTCTGGCCTCGGGAAGTACAGGCAACCACCATACTTACCATGTGGCTCACCACAAATGGGGTTGTGATTCATGTGGTGATTCATAGAGTCTGCAATTTGTTTATTTTGATTGATAATATATTGGCTCTCATGATTGGATCGCTCACAAAAGCAGTCTGTGTGTGCATGTCGACGGTTAAATGTGGGAACGATTATGTGTTGTTTGATGTGCATCTGTGTCAGCATTCAGCCAGTAATAAGTAATAAGATCCATCAGCACTGTAAGAAAATATAAAGCTGAGAAAAACTCCTCTGGCTTACTGTTCAACAGAGAGCATTCCAGTACAAAAGTATGATACGTTAATTTTATATATTGTGATGCTAATCGGATAATCAGTGCTGTATGTTCAAACAATACTAAGCAGGAAATGGATGGAACAATTATTGATGAAAGAAAGAACCAAACTGTTTGTCAAGTATCAAACTTAAACAAAAATTGGTAACACATTGCAATGTGGGTGTGTTTGTGTGTGTATGAGTTAGAGAGCAGGAAAAAGAGAGACAGACAGAGAGGATGGAGCTTCAGAGAAACATTGTCTAAGCACTGCTGCCCTGAAAGATGGATTATGATTATGATAAAACAAAAATAAATAATACTGTTGAGATAAACAGAGGCAGTAGCTCCACCTCAGTAGACAGAGAATGGCACTACACAATCCAGAATTACAGGTCACTGTGGTTGCTTTACCAAAAGTATATCCAGTGATGGTTCTGTGAATTATTTCAACAGCATTCCTAAATAGTTTGTAATATATTAAATTATGCAACACAATAGAAACTGGGCACAACAATCAACTCGCCCTACAAACAGAAGCATAAACAAACCTTGGTACAGTATAACCACTTCCACGTAACCCAAAACACTAACACACTCATTGTTAAGGGAACTGGAGGCTTTGGAAACCCTGCTGACATCACCAATGTATGAATCATAACCAAAACACTGCACTGCTGCAGAAAGCCACTACCCTCATAGCAACAGCAGGGGGCCTCGAGGCGATGCCCTGAGACAAATCCATGCCTTATTAATGAGATTCTCTGCTGTGCGACCCTGTGTTTGTCCCAGCTGATGTGTGTCTGAGTGTCATTGTATGAGCAGAATTAAGCTTCTTAGACAAAGCAAAGCAGCAACTGTATTTTCAACAGTCGGGTGTACTGTAGTTTAAAAATACCCTGTACATAATAAAGTTTTTGTTTGTGTACATGAAAACAATTTAAGTAAAAAGATTAGATCACAGTGTTGGTCTAAAAGACACTACATCCAAAATAAGCAGGTCAATCAGAAAAACAAGCATCAAGGGAATGAAAAAGGGACAAAACAAAAGGCTGTTGTTCTTTTTATGTGACAGAAACACAGAATTTAATAAGAAGTTGTTTTTCCTCTGCCCATATATTAGTTAAGACACTCATCATGGACATGGGTTTACTAAGACAAGGGAGGGCAAAGCAAATAGGGCAGCATCTATCAGAACACACATCAATAGAAGCCATGATCATCCTCTCCCCCTCCGCTTTCTCCATCATCAGTCACCCCAGGTCTGAGGATGCTGCACCTATCTGCCCAAAACAGGGGTGTCTCCTGTCCTCCCAGTATCAACACATGCATGAAGCCATCACAGCTTTAAGGCTGCATCTGCTGCTGACCCCCTGTGGCTCAATGAAAAATGGTACAGTCCTGCCAGTGAGTCAGCTTGTTGCTATGGTAACACACCCCACTGCTCACATCCTACCCTGCTTCATGTGAGCTGGCAATGGTGGCAAAAAAGAGAGCTATAAAAACAACATGAAAGATAAAGAGGATGATAGAGGAGAGACAAACGATGCTCTGACACACACATTTGTACTCTGATGATATGTTGCTCAAATACAGCACATGTTTAGGGGCTGCTGGGTGGTATGGGATCTCTTGATAAATGGCTGAAAGGTGATACTAAGAACATATCTCCTTTTGTCACGAATGTTGCGACCTACAAAGGGATGAAATGACATGGTACTGTGTATAATTTCTTTTTATAGAACGAACAAAATGTCCTACACTGAGCAATCTCCCTCTCCCTTTCTCTCTGTGTCTTTCTCTCTCTGCAGCAGAGTGGTGCAGCTGGAGAGGGGGAGGGGAGGGATGCAGAAAATGAGATCAGGAGGAAAAGGGAAGACTGTTGGAAACCAAGGATGACTGCTGAACAGTAGCCATCCACTTTTACCTACAATTTGACACATTGTAAACTACAATGATTGAGTAAATAGCATTTAGGAAAAACAAACATCTTTTGAGGTTATTATATTTGCTCAATTAGGATGAAATATAATAAGAAAGAAAACATAATCCACGATAAATATGTGGAAGTCATATGATGTAACTACAATATACAAAAATTACTGTAATGCACTGCATCTTTACTCCCCTAGAAGGCAAGACTCTTCCTCCAAATCGCATCAAGTTTTAAGACTTGTGAGTTTCATTAGAGCTTGTTTGATTAGGAGAGTCGGACACACACATACATGCCTTACAGTGATGTCAAAATCTGAAGAATCTGACCTTTGACCTGAATATCTTTTAGTAAAGCCTATGTGGATACGTTTCTGGGTCTTGATGTGCTTGACACAACTTTGCCAATGCCCCATATTGCACTGTTCTAGGTAATCCCTGGTGTAATCCTTCCCAGAGAATCAGACAGAGCTGGACTCCAAACTCTAACCTCTGGGACACCAACACACATTCAAAGACAACATTTTTGTATAGTCTTAAAAGACATGCATGTCTGTTTTTCCTGTCTTCATGCAAAGAAATGTGCAGATAATTGTCGCATGCATTTGCTTGCTTGTATTCTCTTCAGTTTCCTTATAAATAATCACACACAAGTCAGTTATGATATCTGTAACATAGTACTCAATACACTGGGCTATCTGTACGTTTGATCAAGCAGTGTCTTAATGAAAAATATGTTCTATATATAACAACGGTTATACAGACCTTCTAAGAAAAAATATACTTAGTTGCCTTCCTCTACACAGTGAAAGACAAGGACAAGGTTGCCTACAAAACAGTTTTGTGTTGCTGACACTTCAGCAGTGAGGATGCTTGCTGAAGAGAAGCTTGTCTAAGTGTATCCTTTTATATAAAGCAACAGGCCCAGAGGGATTGGCAGTAACAGCCGTCACGTGGAGAGAGTATAATGCACTGGAGCTATTTATATTTTATTGTTTCTGTTGATGCTCAGTGTAAAGTGTAGTCTGTCCTGTGGGAATACAGTCACACCACAAGGTCCCTGATATTTCAGATATCTGGGATATCTTGTAAACAAAAATACAATGAGGGGTTACAGTACAAACATTAACCACATCCTCAAACATACACATGGTGCACAGTGTGTGGACGAGCCCCACCGGCATACACATGGGCACACAGCTGCTCACCAGACAGCTTGGCGAGGAAGGCGGGACACTTAAGAAAGAGCTTAGGCCTGTGGGAACCAGGAGCTTCTGCACATCATTATAATTCTGTGGTCAGTAACAGAAAGTTTACCAAACTGATGTTTGGAGCTTTGTGTAGGATCTGAAACGAATGATGAAAACTCCAAGGTGGGTTTCTTAACAGCAGAAAGACGCAACAACAACAACAACACACTGAAAGGGGTACAGAGCATGAAACAGGCTGAACCACTTAGCTGCTTAAAAAGCCGCTCCTGTGAGCTTTGACCCCTATGGAGACACTAGCCAAAAGAATTTATGGTACTCAGTAAAAACCGTCACCATTAACAAACCTGAGAAAATGAGACATAATGGGTTCAAACGCAGTTGAAACAGGTAAAACAGACACAGATGTGGGTTGATAATGATGACAGACTGCTTCCAGCGGATATGAGGGTTGACACAATTAACCTACGTTTTTGCCTTGTAGTTTCTCAACTTTTATTTTCACAAGCACAGACCCTGAACATTCTGCAGACTTTACTGCTGAAACACACAAACCACCCAGAGAGACCAGACCAGGCATAGCAGTTGATCTAATGCTTCCTGTGATAGTTGACAAAACTGAGCATACACAACTGCAGATAGACTGAAAATCCTCACCCACATCATGCAAGCATTTAGTCACCACTCATGCATCAAGCTGGAGCTTTAAATGATGTTCTGTGACAATCTAAGACAAGTACTATATTCACAAAATTCAAAACATAATAGACATCAAACACACATGCCTTTAGTTTTCTCACCACAGGCATCACTATAACGACACCATGCCGTCACTTTTAAAACACAGCATACAGCTTTTATTCAGCACACAATGACCTCTCTATAATGAACTCTTACAGGTGGAGACTCATACAGGAGGAAGCAAAGCTAGTCTGTCACTGTGTAACTCTCAGAAGCAGTCTACAGGATGCTGATCAAAGTCATAACATTACAGACTTTGTGTATAGCTAAATTTTAATGCATTCTAGGTCAGTTTTCCTTTGTCATTAAATGTTTCCACATTCAGCCTCTGTCCTGATTTCTGATATTCCCTTGTCATTTGTTACATAACTAATGCAGATCTCTCTCGCTGTCTCTGTCTCTCCCTCTCCTGTCTTCTCTTCTTTTATATTTGATCAAGAAATGTCTCCTGCTGTCCATCTCCCTTACAGGCAGTCAGTAAATGTACCTTAGTCACACATCAGACCTCCCTAAGCCCTCTATTTCAGCAGACAAAGAGGGCTGCAGATCAAAATGGCTGCCGTGCATCACTAACACGAATGCTGCACAGGGATGGTAGAGACTGGGCCGGTTACCACGTGCCTCTTCCCCTCCCCCGCTGCCTCTCTCTTCCTCTCCATCACACTGCTTTTCTCCCTTGCTCTCAATCTCCCCAGCACCAGCAGTGACTGTTCTCTCATCCCTTATACCACATGTAAACCTCTTAATCAACATTATTGCGTCACTCTTTGGATGTTTTTGATTGATTTGCATTATATCCCTTTGTTATAATTTGCCTGCTTCTATCTCTATTCCTTTTTTTCTGTGTATAGCCCTATGCCCATGGCTGCACCGTGTTATGAAGAGAACTAGGTCACTGAAAAAGTAGTGCACTGCGTGGCTGTGTGTATCTGTGCAGGAGTGAGCTGTAGCAATCCTTTAGCAGGATTGAAGCCCAGAATGTTTTTCTTTGATTGCAGCTTCTGTATTGTTCTCTCACACATGCAGTATCTTCAAAGTCAATCTGTTTAAGTGAAAAGGGATCTAAACATTGGTGGCTGAACATATTTTTAGTTGTTTTTTCTGCACATAACATCAGGTTTCAGTGCCAGATTCTGCATATAATTGCCAGCATTATATGATAAATAATCAATATGATAATCAAAGAATGGAATTAAGGTGAGCCAAAAATACATCATGGAAGATGTAGTCATAAAGCAAAAATAACAAGTACTGACACAGTCCTTACAAACATAAAACCACACAGATATGAGTATAGCCTCTGTATAAAGCATGGGAGTCAACTACTGTGTTGAAGCATGTGCAGTAAGCATACTGAACATTAATGTATGCATTTAGGAGAACCAGACTTACACAATATTGTCTGCGATATTCACTGTTAACCTTAAATATTTTGTTTTATGAGGCAGGTTTGGTCTGTAGAGGGGTAAAGGGGCAAGAAAGAGAGCACAGTAAAATGCTGATACTACAGAAAATCACATGTTCAACATAATATTAAATGTAGATTTCCCACTATCCTTGACACATTTTTTAAATTCTTGTACCCAGATATAACTGCTTATAATGTTAAATACAGACACAAAAAACACAACACAAAACTGAGTTACATAAGGACTAAATACCTGTTCACTACTTTTGTCACTGTAAGTAAAGCAAACAAAAAACAAACAAACAAAAAACAAACAAACAAGGAACAATGGTTTCAGGAAACAAGAAAGAGGTTGATCTCACCTCTGTGAGCATATTCTCTGACTCTATGTTATGCCTTGGCACTGTCCTGGTACCACTATGGTCAACACTCAGAGTGCTCTGACTGAAGGGTCGGGAGCACTTGACATCACTCTTCCGGGAGTCAGTAGTTCCGTACACCTCGTAACTGAACCCCTGCTTCAACGTACCGGTGCCTACGTCTGCATAAAGGGGCGGGTAATATGGAATAACAGGAAGATTACCACTGGATCTGTAAAACGCGCGCTCGCGTCTCCATCTATAAACTTTCACTGATATAATAACCACCAAACACGTGATGAAGAGGAAGGAAACTACAGCCAAAGCCAAGACTAAGTAAAAAGTCAGGTTGTCATTGTACTCCTTGTCATGTGGAAAGTCCGTGAACTCAGACAGCACTTCAGGGAAGCTGTCCGCCACTGCCACGTTAACAATGACTGTAGCTGAACGAGAGGGCTGCCCGTTGTCCTCCACTATAACAGTCAGTCTTTGTTTGACAGCATCTTTATCAGTCACTTGGCGGATAGTTCTTATTTCTCCATTCTGTAAGCCCACTTCAAACAGCGCCCTGTCTGTGGCTTTCTGCAGTTTATAGGAGAGCCAGGCATTCTGTCCAGAGTCCACATCAACAGCCACCACTTTGGTCACCAGATAGCCCACATCTGCTGAACGAGGCACCATTTCAGCCACCACAGAGCCACCAGTCTGCACTGGGTACAGCACCTGAGGAGGGTTGTCGTTCTGGTCCTGGATGAGTATTTTGACAGTCACATTGCTACTGAGTGGAGGGGAGCCTCCATCCTGCGCTTTGACGCGAATATGAAACTCTTTTGTTTGCTCATAGTCAAAGGAGCGCACAGCAAGTATCTCTCCACTCTCTGCATTCACTGAAAAATAAGCGGAGGCTGACATCCCATTCAGTTGGCTATCCTCAAGGAAGTAAGAAATGCGCGCATTGTTCCCAGAGTCTTTGTCACTGGCTTTGACAGAGAGGATTGACATGCCAGGTGAATTATTTTCAGTGATGAAAGCGGTGCTAAATGGTTGTGGGAACATTGGGGCGTGGTCGTTAACATCCGATAATTTTAGATTAATAGTCTTATTAGTGTAATAAGGCGGAGATCCCTCATCCATTGCTGTTATTGTTATATTATACTCTGGCACTGTTTCACGGTCCAGAACATCGTCAGACATCAGGCTATAAAAATTAGAGGATGACGACTTGATTTTGAAAGGTAAATCTTTGCTAATAAAACACCTAACTTGGCCATTTTTATCTGAGTCCAAGTCTTTGATATTGAGCATCGCTATAACAGTGTCTGGAGCTGAATCCTCCGGTATGGGGTTGGACAGGGAAATTATGCTTATGACAGGGGCGTTATCATTTAGGTCTGTCACTTCAATCAGCACTTTACTAGTGTCTGCCAACCCTCCTTTGTCTGTAGCTTCAATGTCAATTTCATAATGCTTAGCTTTTTCATAATCCAACACACCAATTACGGTCATTTCCCCGGTATGGGGATCCATATTAAACAGAGACGATGCGCTATCTGTGTGCTGGGAGAACGAGTACACTACCTCATCGTTTGCTCCTTTATCACTATCAGTAGCGCTGACTCTTAAAAGAACAGTGCCCCGAGATGCGTTTTCAGGAACACTTACTCTGTAAACAGACTGACTGAATACTGGTGCATTGTCATTTGCATCCAAAACAACTACATTTATTTTGACAGACCCTGATTTCTGAGGACTGCCACCATCAAATGCTGTCAGAGTTAATTTATGCTCCTCTTGTTTTTCTCTGTCAAGCGACGTGTGAAGAACCATCTCAGCATATTTTCGTTCCATCAGGCCGAGGAACAACATTTAATTTGAAATTATCTGTAGGGTTAAGTTTGTATGTTTGAAGAGTGTTATGTGCTACATCGGGATCTTTGGCACTCTCAAGAGAATAGCGAGCCCCTGGTGAGGCAGATTCACTAACCTGAAAACTGTATTCCTTTTTCGAAAAGAACGGAGCATTATCATTAATATCTGTAATCTCTACATCAATTCGATGCAACTCCATTGGATTTTCTAGGATAATTTGGAAATGAAGAGAGCAGGGAGACACTTGCTTGCACAATTCTTCTCTGTCGATCCTTTTAGCCACTACCAGCGTTCCCTTTTCTGCATTCAGACCAATGTACTCACTGCCGTCCTCGGTAAATATCCTAGCACGCCCAGATTTCAGTCGTTTAACATCCAAGCCTAAATCCTGAATGATATTCCCGACAACCGAGCCCGTCGCCATCTCCTCGGGTATAGAATAGCGGACCTGTCCGAGAGCCATTTCTGCGACACAGATGCAGAGAAGCAGCGGCCACCATGATAAAGATTTTCTTTCGGGCACATAACAAAGAACGCCCATCTTGGCGAGAACCTTTGTAAAATCCGAATGGAAAAACAAAACCACCGTGTCAAGATCCGACCAAATATTTGATTAGGAGCTCATTGCTTAGTGCTGGGCGCCTGGCTTTGTCAGTCTATGGTTCCGAATAAAACAGAGGTCTAATAACGCATCAGACAGAGGAGGGAGGACTTCACTCGGGAAAAGAGCCTTATTTTCCTCACACTAACCAACAGCGGCACTTAGGGACGCAAATGGATATTGCAGAAATAGCAATGTAAATACGGATTGAGATCTTATTACTTATTAGTTAGATAGATAGGTAGACAGACAGATAGAGAAATAGATAGATAGACATCTAGATAGATAGATAGATAGATAAAGATATTGTGATGTCGAGCCTCTGTCCATGGTACTGAACATTATCAGGGCTGGGATTTGCTTCTACAATATTCATTTCTAACCTCTAGAGGAGAGTCAGGTTCATCCAGGATGCTCTTGTCACTCTGTATCCGCTGCATCGTCCCTGTAGAAGTGGGGTCCATTATCAGCACGTTCTGACTACCGGCTCTGCCGAACTTACAGTCACTCTTTCTGGAGTCTGTCGTCCTGCACACCTCGTAATTGTACACGTGTTGGAGAGTCCCTGTCCCCAAAGTGTCTGAGTAACGTGGGGGATAATATGGAATGACAGGGAGATTGGAGTGATACAGGATGCGAGACTGTCTCCATCTGTAGATTTTCACTGATATAATAACCACCAAACACGTGATGAAGAGGAAGGAAACTACAGCCAAAGCCAAGACTAAGTAAAAAGTCAGGTTGTCATTGTACTCCTTGTCGTGTGGAAAGTCCGTGAACTCAGACAGCACTTCAGGGAAGCTGTCCGCCACCGCCACGTTAACAACGACTGTAGCTGAACGAGAGGGCTGCCCGTTGTCCTCCACTATAACAGTCAGTCTTTGTTTGACAGCATCTTTATCAGTCACTTGGCGGATAGTTCTTATTTCTCCATTCTGTAAGCCCACTTCAAACAGCGCCCTGTCTGTGGCTTTCTGCAGTTTATAGGAGAGCCAGGCATTCTGTCCAGAGTCCACATCAACAGCCACCAGTTTAGTCACCAGATAGCCCACATCTGCTGAACGAGGCACCATTTCAGCCACCACAGAGCCACCAGTCTGCACTGGGTACAGCACCTGAGGAGGGTTGTCGTTCTGGTCCTGGATGAGTATTTTGACAGTCACATTGCTACTGAGTGGAGGGGAGCCTCCGTCCTGCGCTTTGACGCGGAAGTGGAAGTCTTTGATCTGCTCGTAGTCAAAAGAGCGCACTGCATGGATGACTCCACTATCAGCACTAACGGACACATATGAGGAGACTGGCACTCCGTTAACAGAGGAGTCCTCCAGTATGTAAGAAACACGGGCATTCTGGTTCCAGTCAGCGTCTCTGGCTTTGACTGTGAATATAGAGAGGCCTGGTGTGTTGTTTTCTACAATGTAGGCCTCATATGAGCTCCTCTCAAAGACAGGCGCGTTATCATTCACATCAGAGATCTGTAAGGTGAGAGTGACGCTGCTGGAGAGGGAGGGCACTCCCTCATCACAACACGTCACTGTTATATTATACTCAGAGGCTGTCTCCCTATCTAAACCACTTTCTGTAATTAAACTATAGAAATCATTGTTTGTAGACTTCATCACAAAGGGGATATCATTATTTATACTGCACTGGACCCTGCCATTTTCACCGGAGTCTGCGTCTTCTATATTTATCATTGTCACCACAGTACCAGGTTTAGCATCCTCTGATATCACATTTGATTTAGACATTATATGAATATCAGGTTTATTGTCATTCATGTCGATGACATCAATCATCACTTTACAGGAGTCAACTAGCCCTCCATCATCACTTGCACGGATATTTATCTGAAATGTTCGAGCTTTTTCATAGTCAACATTTCCTTTCAGTCGAATTTCACCACTTTCATCATTTACTTCAAATAACCCACGGGCATTATCTAAAATACTGGAAATCGAATACGTTATTCTTCCATTAGATCCGTGATCTGCATCTCTTGCAGTAACTGTCGCTACTACTGCTCCTACGGGTGCATTTTCTTTTATAGAGGCTTTATAAATAGGCTGCGTAAAAACAGGAGCATTGTCATTCACGTCTAAAACAGTGATCAGAATCTGCATTGTTCCTGTCATCTGCGGCTCTCCTCCATCCACCGCCGTCAGAACTAAAGAAAGGTGTTCATGTTTTTCTCTGTCTAAAGGTTTCTCTAAGACCATTTCAACGTTTTTCGTCCCATCTGCTTGATCGTGTAATTTCACAACAAAATTATCTGTCGGTTCAAGTTTATATGTTTGCAATCCATTTGTGCCCACATCAGGATCAACTGCCCGATCTAATATGAATCTAGCCCCACTAACAGCGGATTCACCAATTTTAAATTTGACGTCACTCTTGTCGAAGGATGGAGGGTTATCATTAACATCTGTGATCTCAATAGTTACACTGTAAAATTCCATCGGATTCTCTAATATGATCTGAAAATGCAAAGCACAAGGCGTCGTCTGTCCACAGAGCGCCTCTCTGTCTATCCTATCTTTGATGAGGAGGACACCCCTGTCGTTATTCAGCTCAATATATTCGCCACTGTCTCGAGTAAAAATGCGAGCTTTACCCGATTTTAGTCTTTTAACATCTAAGCCAAAATCCTTTGCCATGTTTCCTACCAGAGAACCTTTTGGCATTTCCTCGGGAATGGAGTAGCTGACTTGTCCGAGCACCGAGCTGACAGAGAGGAGCGATAAAAACAACAGTACTCGCCCTCTCATTGTTCTGTCCGACGTTATTCCAGAGTAAACCAAGAACGGCTTTTAGGTTTCTGCCCTCCGACTTGTTCCAGTCAACGCCGAGTTGTAAAGCATATTCCCAACAAGAAAAAAATATTTCCTGTTCTGTGTCTCCGTTAAAATCCGGACGATGTGCTCTGCTTCTGTCTCTTTCTCTCTCTTAAATAAAGACACGGTGGGAGGTACAACGAGTCTGCGGTAAGTATAATAGAGACTGGCCAACAGCGGCACTCTGAGTTCATAAAATAAAACTGCATGTGAAATGTAGGAAACAAATTGCAATGATGACGTTTAGAATCAAAATCAGCAAAAAATAAAACACCTCTTCGGTGAGTGGGCAGATACTACAGCTGATTGATCGAAAATGTGCCTAAATGAGGAACATGAGATTTAAACGTTTGATAAATAGTCTGTGATTTAAAGAGACACTGGAAATGTAACTTAAAAATATATGATATTGAATGGATCATCATGTCGCTCTCCAAGGTGCTGAAAATAGGAGGAAGGTGATTTAAAGGGTGACTTCAACGAAGAAACAGAGAGCTAGCAATTTCTAACCTCTAAAGGAGAGTCAGGTTCATCCAGGATGCTCTTGTCACTCTGTATCCGCTGCATCGTCCCTGTAGAAGTGGGGTCCATTATCAGCACGTTCTGACTACCGGCTCTGCCGAACTTACAGTCACTCTTTCTGGAGTCTGTCGTCCTGCACACCTCGTAATTGTACACGTGTTGGAGAGTCCCTGTCCCCAAAGTGTCTGAGTAACGTGGGGGATAATATGGAATGACAGGGAGATTGGAGTGATACAGGATGCGAGACTGTCTCCATCTGTAGATTTTCACTGATATAATAACCACCAAACACGTGATGAAGAGGAAGGAAACTACAGCCAAAGCCAAGACTAAGTAAAAAGTCAGGTTGTCATTGTACTCCTTGTCGTGTGGAAAGTCCGTGAACTCAGACAGCACTTCAGGGAAGCTGTCCGCCACCGCCACGTTAACAATGACTGTAGCTGAACGAGAGGGCTGCCCGTTGTCCTCCACTATAACAGTCAGTCTTTGCTTGACTGCATCTTTATCAGTGACTTGGCGGATAGTTCTTATCTCTCCATTCTGTAAGCCCACTTCAAACAGCGCCCTGTCTGTGGCTTTCTGCAGTTTATAGGAGAGCCAGGCATTCTGTCCAGAGTCCACATCAACAGCCACCACTTTAGTCACCAGATAGCCCACATCTGCTGAACGAGGCACCATTTCAGCCACCACAGAGCCACCAGTCTGCACTGGGTACAGCACCTGAGGAGGGTTGTCGTTCTGGTCCTGGATGAGTATTTTCACAGTCACGTTGCTACTGAGTGGAGGGGAGCCTCCATCCTGCGCTCTGACGCGGAAGTGGAAGTCTTTGATCTGCTCGTAGTCAAAAGAGCGCACTGCATGGATGACTCCACTATCAGCACTAACGGACACATATGAGGAGACTGGCACTCCGTTAACAGAGGAGTCCTCCAGTATGTAAGAAACACGGGCATTCTGGTTCCAGTCAGCGTCTCTGGCTTTGACTGTGAATATAGAGAGGCCTGGTGTGTTGTTTTCTACAATGTAGGCCTCATATGAGCTCCTCTCAAAGACAGGCGCGTTATCATTCACATCAGAGATCTGTAAGGTGAGAGTGACGCTGCTGGAGAGGGAGGGCACTCCCTCATCAGAGCACGTCACTGTTATATTATACTCAGAGGATCTCTCTCTGTCCAGATCACTGTCTGTCACTAAACTATAGAAATTATTAGATGTACTTTTTAAAACGAAAGGAATATTATCATTTATAAAACATTGCACCTTCCCATTCTCACCTGAGTCTGGGTCTTGGATATTTATTATCGTAACCACTGTGTTGGGGTTTGCGCTCTCTGATATTGTCGTTGATTTAGACATAATTTTAATCGTTGGTTTATTGTCATTTATATCAACGACATCTACAACCACTTTACAAGAATCTGTTAGTCCCCCGTTATCCATTGCCCGCATATTGATCTGAAAATTTCGCTTCTTTTCATAATCCAAATGTCCAATCAATTTAACCTCACCACTGTCCTCGTTTACTTCAAACATGTGTCTGACGTCATCCAGAGTATTTGTAATTGAGTATGTTATTTTACCATTTAACCCATGATCAGCATCTGACGCACTGACAGTGGTCACAATCGTTCCCTTTGCAGCATTTTCAGCTACAGTGCCTTTGTATATCTGCTGTGTAAAAACAGGTGCATTGTCATTGGCATCTAAGATTGTGATGAGAATCTGCATTGTTCCTGACATCTGTGGCTCTCCTCCATCTAAAGCCGTCAGCGCCAAAGACATGAACTCATTTTTCTCTCTGTCCAGAGGTTTTTGTAAGACCATCTCAACATTCTTTGTACCATCTGCTTGGTTGTGCAGTTTAAGTAAAAAATTATCACTTGGCTTGAGTATGTAGCTTTGAAGACCATTTATACCTACATCCAAATCAACTGCTCTTTCCAAAACAAATTTGGACCCAACGACTGCAGACTCGCTAATTCTAAATTTAATGTCACTCTTTTCGAAAGACGGCGCATTGTCGTTGATATCTGAGATTTCCACCGTTACACTGTAAAATTCTATGGGATTCTCTAACACAATCTGAAAATGCACAGCACATGGTGTCGTATCTCCGCACAACGCCTCTCTGTCTATTCTCTCTTTAATAAGGAGGACTCCTCTTTCGCTGTTCAGCTCGATGTATTCTCCGCTGTCACCAGAATAAACACGAGCGTTTCCCAACCGCAGTCGTTTCACATCTAAACCTAAATCCTGAGCTATATTACCGACCAAAGAGCCTGTCGCCATTTCCTCCGGAATAGAATAACTGACCTGCCCGAAGACTGATGTGAGAGAGATGATCGAAACAAACAACAGTACTTGCCGTCTCATTGTTCGGTATTATCTCGGCAAAAACAAACAGCAACCTCGTAGAATCCGTCAGAAAGATGGACAAGCGTTCAAATCCAAGCTGAAGCAAATACAATCCTCATATTTGAAACCCGAATAAGAGAGCTGTTCCTCGTTGTGTTTTTTCGGCTCCTCTCCCGAAGACAATGCGATCTGTGCCTGCCCTTTCTCTCTAATACATCGAAATGAAGAGGCGGTGCTGCTGTAAATATGCTACAACTGCAACAGACTAGGCAACAGCGGCCCGTGGAGTTCAGAAAGCAATACTGCAGAAAATGAGTTGTGAAAGGGGAGAAGAGGAATATACCGTATAGAGGTTGAAATTAAATTGTAATACTATGTATTCCAAAATGAAGTTTTTTCCCTCAAATAAAATACAATCTAAATATGTACAGACACATCTCAAAGATCTCGATATTCAAAGTATGGAGGATGAACGCTGACCATTTTCTTTCGGTCATATTGACTATTACGCATGCTTCAACGCTCCGTGTTGCTCTCCAAGGTGCTGAAAACAGAATATCAACCGAAAAAGCAAAATACTGGTGCATTTGATTTAACCTTTTAGTAATGACAAGTAATAAGGGGTATCGTGTGTGATGTAACACCTCCTAACCTCTAGAGGAGAGTCAGGTTCATCCAGGATGCTCTTGTCACTCTGTATCCGCTGCATCGTCCCTGTAGAAGTGGGGTCCATTATCAGCACGTTCTGACTACCGGCTCTGCCGAACTTACAGTCACTCTTTCTGGAGTCTGTCGTCCTGCACACCTCGTAATTGTACACGTGTTGGAGAGTCCCTGTCCCCAAAGTGTCTGAGTAACGTGGGGGATAATATGGAATGACAGGGAGATTGGAGTGATACAGGATGCGAGACTGTCTCCATCTATAGATTTTCACTGATATAATAACCACCAAACACGTGATGAAGAGGAAGGAAACTACAGCCAAAGCCAAGACTAAGTAAAAAGTCAGGTTGTCATTGTACTCCTTGTCGTGTGGAAAGTCCGTGAACTCAGACAGCACTTCAGGGAAGCTGTCCGCCACCGCCACGTTAACAATGACTGTAGCTGAACGAGAGGGCTGCCCGTTGTCCTCCACTATAACAGTCAGTCTTTGTTTGACAGCATCTTTATCAGTCACTTGGCGGATAGTTCTTATTTCTCCATTCTGTAAGCCCACTTCAAACAGCGCCCTGTCTGTGGCTTTCTGCAGTTTATAGGAGAGCCAGGCATTCTGTCCAGAGTCCACATCAACAGCCACCACTTTAGTCACCAGATAGCCCACATCTGCTGAACGAGGCACCATTTCAGCCACCACAGAGCCACCAGTCTGCACTGGGTACAGTACCTGAGGAGGGTTGTCGTTCTGGTCCTGGATGAGTATTTTGACAGTCACGTTGCTACTGAGTGGAGGGGAGCCTCCATCCTGCGCTTTGACGCGGAAGTGGAAGTCTTTGATCTGCTCGTAGTCAAAAGAGCGCACTGCATGGATGACTCCACTATCAGCACTAACGGACACATATGAGGAGACTGGCACTCCGTTAACAGAGGAGTCCTCCAGTATGTAAGAAACACGGGCATTCTGGTTCCAGTCAGCGTCTCTGGCTTTGACTGTGAATATAGAGAGGCCTGGTGTGTTGTTTTCTACAATGTAGGCCTCATATGAGCTCCTCTCAAAGACAGGCGCGTTATCATTCACATCAGAGATCTGTAAGGTGAGAGTGACGCTGCTGGAGAGGGAGGGCACTCCCTCATCAGAGCACGTCACTGTTATATTATACTCAGAGGATCTCTCTCTGTCCAGATCACTGTCTGTCACTAAACTATAGAAATTATTAGATGTACTTTTTAAAACGAAAGGAATATTATCATTTATAAAACACTGAACTTTACCATTCTCACCTGAGTCTGGGTCTTGGATATTTATCATCGTAACCACTGTGTTGGGGTTTGCGCTCTCTGATATAGTCGTTGATTTAGACATAATTTTAATCGTTGGTTTATTGTCATTTATATCAACGACATCTACAATCACTTTACAAGAATCTGTTAGTCCCCCGTTATCCCTTGCGCGCACATTGATCTGAAAATTACGTTTCTTTTCATAATCCAAATGTCCAATCAATTTAACCTCACCACTGTCCTCATTTACTTCAAACATGTGTCTGACGTCATCCAGAGTATTTGTAATTGAATATGTTATTTTACCATTTAACCCATGATCAGCATCTGACGCACTGACAGTGGTCACAATCGTTCCCTTTGCAGCATTTTCAGCTACAGTGCCTTTGTATATCTGCTGTGTAAAAACAGGTGCATTGTCATTGGCATCTAAGACTGTGATGAGAATCTGCATTGTTCCTGACATCTGTGGCTCTCCTCCATCTAAAGCCGTCAGCGCCAAAGACATGAACTCATTTTTCTCTCTGTCCAGAGGTTTTTGTAAGACCATCTCAACATTCTTTGTACCATCAGCTTGGTTGTGCAGTTTAAGTAAAAAATTATCACTCGGCTTGAGTATGTAGCTTTGAAGACCATTTATACCTACATCCAAATCTACAGCTCTTTCTAAATCAAATTTAGCACCAACAACCGCAGACTCGCTAATTATGAATTTAATTTCGTTTTTTTCAAAGGTTGGCGCATTGTCGTTGATATCTGTAATTTCCACTGTCACACTGTAAAACTCCATAGGATTCTCTAACACAATCTGAAAATGCACAGCACATGGTGTCGTATCTCCGCACAACGCCTCTCTGTCTATTCTCTCTTTAATAAGGAGGACTCCTCTTTCGCTGTTCAGCTCGATGTACTCTCCACTGTCACCAGAATAAACACGAGCGTTTCCCAACCGCAGTCGTTTCACATCTAAACCTAAATCCTGAGCTATATTACCGACCAAAGAGCCTGTCGCCATTTCCTCCGGAATAGAATAACTGACCTGCCCGAAGACTGATGTGAGAGAGAGGATCGAAACAAACAACAGTACTTGCCGTCTCATTGTTCGGTATTATCTCAGCAAAAACAAACAGTAACCTCGTAGAATCCGTCAGAAAGATGGACAAGCGTTCAAATACAAGTTGAAGCAAATACAATCCTCATATTTGAATCCCGAATAAGAGAGCTGTTCCTCGTTGTGTTTTTTCGGCTCCTCTCCCGAAGACAATGCGATCTGTGCCTGCCCTTTCTCTCTAATACATCGAAAAGAAGAGGCGGTGCTGCTGTAAATATGCTACAACTGCAACAGACTAGGCAACAGCGGCCCGTGGAGTTCAGAAAGCAATACTGCAGAAAATGTGCTGAGAGAGGTGAGAAAGCTGAGAAAATAATGCTTAAAGGTTGGAACTTAACTGTTAGACTGCGTTTTTCTAGTTAAACACTGTCTTAAAGAAAAGACAATCTAAACATGTAAACAGTTATTTCAAAATATCTCGACTTTCAAAGTATGGGAATTTACTCTATGTTATTTAATTTTTTTTTTTTTTGGGTCACACTGAATAACACGCATACAGTACATGAAATGCCTCGTGTTTCTCTCCAAGGTGCTGAAAAATACAATACCAAGCCAATATACCAAATACCAAATATTATGAGGGGTATCGTGTGTGATTTAACACCTTCTAACCTCTAGAGGAGAGTCAGGTTCATCCAGGATGCTCTTGTCACTCTGTATCCGCTGCATCGTCCCTGTAGAACTGGGGTCCATTATCAGCACGTTCTGACTACCGGCTCTGCCGAACTTACAGTCACTCTTTCTGGAGTCTGTCGTCCTGCACACCTCGTAATTGTACACGTGTTGCAGAGTCCCTGTCCCCAAAGTGTCTGAGTAACGTGGGGGATAATATGGAATGACAGGGAGATTGGAGTGATACAGGATGCGAGACTGTCTCCATCTGTAGATTTTCACTGATATAATAACCACCAAACACGTGATGAAGAGGAAGGAAACTACAGCCAAAGCCAAGACTAAGTAAAAAGTCAGGTTGTCATTGTACTCCTTGTCGTGTGGAAAGTCCGTGAACTCAGACAGCACTTCAGGGAAGCTGTCCGCCACCGCCACGTTAACAATGACTGTAGCTGAACGAGAGGGCTGCCCGTTGTCCTCCACTATAACAGTCAGTCTTTGTTTGACTGCATCTTTATCAGTCACTTGGCGGATAGTTCTTATTTCTCCATTCTGTAAGCCCACTTCAAACAGCGCCCTGTCTGTGGCTTTCTGCAGTTTATAGGAGAGCCAGGCATTCTGTCCAGAGTCCACATCAACAGCCACCACTTTAGTCACCAGATAGCCCACATCTGCTGAACGAGGCACCATTTCAGCCACCACAGAGCCACCAGTCTGCACTGGGTACAGCACCTGAGGAGGGTTGTCGTTCTGGTCCTGGATGAGTATTTTCACTGTCACGTTGCTACTGAGTGGAGGGGAGCCTCCATCCTGCGCTCTGACGCGGAAGTGGAAGTCTTTGATCTGCTCGTAGTCAAAAGAGCGCACTGCATGGATGACTCCACTATCAGCACTAACGGACACGTATGAGGAGACTGGCACTCCGTTAACAGAGGAGTCCTCCAGTATGTAAGAAACACGGGCATTCTGGTTCCAGTCAGCGTCTCTGGCTTTGACTGTGAATATAGAGAGGCCTGGTGTGTTGTTTTCTACAATGTAGGCCTCATATGAGCTCCTCTCAAAGACAGGCGCGTTATCATTCACATCAGAGATCTGTAAGGTGAGAGTGACGCTGCTGGAGAGGGAGGGCACTCCCTCATCAGAGCACGTCACTGTTATATTATACTCAGAGGATCTCTCTCTGTCCAGATCACTGTCTGTCACGATGCTATAGAAATTACTTGATGTAGGTGTAATTGTAAACGGTATATTTTTATTAATTGAACACTTCACCTTCCCATTTTCTTCAGAATCAGGATCATTTACACTCATAGCTGCTACCACCGTGTGGGGACGCGAATCTTCTCCTATTGAATTTGATGATGTAATCATATTAATAACAGGACTATTGTCATTTATATCACCTACATCAATTACCACCTTGCTTGAATCAGATAAACCCCCTCGGTCAACTGCCTCGATATCAATCTCATACTTTTTGGCTTTCTCATAATCAATAGGCCCATTTAAGATAAGATGACCGTCTTCAGTAATGAGGAATAATTTTGAAATGCTCCTCATGCTATTTCCGATGACGTAGGTAACCTCTCCATTCGAGCCTTTGTCTACGTCGGAAGCACTCACTTTTGTAATGAGTGTTCCCGTGGGGGAGTTTTCTTTTACACTTGCTTTGTAAATGTTTTGCGTAAAAACAGGAGCGTTATCATTTGCGTCTAACACAGTAATATGAATCTGCATCGTGCCAGACCTCTGCGGTTCTCCCCCATCTACAGCCGTCAGCAATAATGATGCAAATTCCTGTTTCTCTCTATCCAGAGGTTTCTGTAAAATCATTTCCACCTTTTTACCTCCATCAGACTGACTATGTAATTTAAGCATAAAATTATCATTGGGCTTCAGTGTGTAGCTCTGAAGACCATTCAGTCCTATATCAGGGTCTAATGCTTTCTCTAGCATGAATTTAGAGCCGATGACTGCAGACTCGCTGATTTCAAACCGCCTCTCTTCCTTTTCAAAGACGGGAGCGTTATCATTAATATCTATGATTTCGACAGTGATCGGGAATATTTCGATTGGGTTTTCTAAGGCAATCTGAAAATGTAAAGCACAAGGCGTTGTCTGCCCACAGAGAGCCTCGCGGTCTATTTTCTCTTTGATAAGGAGGAGTCCTTTTTCCTTGTTAAGCTGGATGTATTCTGCACTGTCTCCCGTGTGGATGCGAGCTTTACCCGTTTGTAGTCGTTTAACATCTAAACCTAAATCCTGAGCTATGTTACCGACCAAAGAGCCTCTAGCCATTTCCTCGGGAATGGAGTAGCTGACCTGGCCCAACACTGAACGGAGACACAGGACCGAGAAAAACAACAGTACTTGCCGTCTCATTGTTCTGTCAGGCTCGTCCGTCGAACCAGACTAACGTGCTCTCCTCCTTTATGCAAACAGCCGTACCGAGAGAATAACAAAATGAAGAAATGTCCGTTAAATCAACAATTGACAAAGATATTATTCCGACATGATATTCCGTGCATGGCGTTTTATCCACCGCCGACTGTGCGTTTTGCTTCGGAGTCTTTCTCCCGTGTGAGAGGACAGGGGCTGTCCCAGTATATAAATATAAATTTTAACGCCAAGACGCTGGTCAACAGCGGCCCACTGAGTTCACAACACGGAATTACACAAGTCAAAAAAACAGACTTATTGTTGCCTCTGTTGTTACCTCTATGGCCGCTGTATACACCAACATTCAGCTCATACTTATTAGTGCGGCTTTACAGGCGAGTTCACGCTAAATAGCACAATATTTCCCAGACTGAATGACAACAAATACTGACAAAATATGAAGGCAACCATTCACAACAAATGAAACAAACCGTTAAGGTAAAGCGGAAAAATAAAGTAAAAAAAAAAAAAAAAGATATGTTCTACTGTCGCTGTCCAAGGTACTGAAGGAGTGTGAGCTGTAAATGACATCATTGAAAAGTAAAACTGAATACAACTGTGCGTTTTAATTATCAGAACTGTAACATTCTAACCTCTAGAGGAGAGTCAGGTTCATCCAGGATGCTCTTGTCACTCTGTATCCGCTGCATCGTCCCTGTAGAAGTGGGGTCCATTATCAGCACGTTCTGACTACCGGCTCTGCCGAACTTACAGTCACTCTTTCTGGAGTCTGTCGTCCTGCACACCTCGTAATTGTACACGTGTTGGAGAGTCCCTGTCCCCAAAGTGTCTGAGTAACGTGGGGGATAATATGGAATGACAGGGAGGTTGGAGTGATACAGGATGCGAGACTGTCTCCATCTGTAGATTTTCACTGATATAATAACCACCAAACACGTGATGAAGAGGAAGGAAACTACAGCCAAAGCCAAGACTAAGTAAAAAGTCAGGTTGTCATTGTACTCCTTGTCGTGTGGAAAGTCCGTGAACTCAGACAGCACTTCAGGGAAGCTGTCCGCCACCGCCACGTTAACAATGACTGTAGCTGAACGAGAGGGCTGCCCGTTGTCCTCCACTATAACAGTCAGTCTTTGTTTGACTGCATCTTTATCAGTCACTTGGCGAATAGTTCTTATTTCTCCATTCTGTAAGCCCACTTCAAACAGCGCCCTGTCTGTGGCTTTCTGCAGTTTATAGGAGAGCCAGGCATTCTGTCCAGAGTCCACATCAACAGCCACCACTTTAGTCACCAGATAGCCCACATCTGCTGAACGAGGCACCATTTCAGCCACCACAGAGCCACCAGTCTGCACTGGGTACAGCACCTGAGGAGGGTTGTCGTTCTGGTCCTGGATGAGTATTTTGACAGTCACGTTGCTACTGAGTGGAGGGGAGCCTCCATCCTGCGCTCTGACGCGGAAGTGGAAGTCTTTGATCTGCTCGTAGTCAAAAGAGCGCACTGCATGCATGACTCCACTATCAGCACTAACGGACACATATGAGGAGACTGGCACTCCGTTAACAGAGGAGTCCTCCAGTATGTAAGAAACACGGGCATTCTGGTTCCAGTCAGCGTCTCTGGCTTTGACTGTGAATATAGAGAGGCCTGGTGTGTTGTTTTCTACAATGTAGGCCTCATATGAGCTCCTCTCAAAGACAGGCGCGTTATCATTCACATCAGAGATCTGTAAGGTGAGAGTGACGCTGCTGGAGAGGGAGGGCACTCCCTCATCACAACACGTCACTGTTATATTATACTCAGAGGATCTCTCTCTGTCCAGATCACTGTCTGTCACGATGCTATAGAAATTATTTGACGTGAATTTAATTTCAAATGGGATATTTTCATTTATCACACAGTTAACTTTCCCATTGGTTTCTGAATCAGGATCATTCACACTCATCAAAGCTATCACTGTTTTGTGTGCTGAGTCCTCTGGTACTGAGCCTGACGTTGATATCATATTTATTACAGGGCTATTGTCATTCACGTCAATTATATCGATTACTATCTTGCTTGAATCAGAGAGTCCACCTTGATCAATCGCCTCTATATCGATGTGATAATTTTTTTCTTTTTCATAGTCTATCGGACCATCTAGTATCACATCTCCTTCACCATTAATGTGAAATAATGGTGAAACAGTATCCATGCTATTCCCGATGACGTAGGTCACCTCTCCGTTTGAGCCTTTGTCTGCGTCAGAAGCACTGACCTTAGTAACAAGTGTTCCTACTACGGAGTTTTCTGTAATGCTTGCTTTGTAAACGGATTTACTAAAAACTGGCGCATTGTCGTTTGCATCCAGCACAGTAACATGAATCTGCATTGTCCCAGTCATTTGTGGTTCTCCTCCATCCTCCGCTGTTAAGACTAACGATATGTGTTCTTGTTTCTCTCGGTCTAGCGGCTTTTGTAAAATCATTTCGACCTTTTTGCTCCCATCAGATTGAGCATGCAGTTTAAGCACAAAATTATCACTCGGCTTCAGAGTGTATCTCTGAAGACCATTCAGTCCAATATCAGGGTCAATCGCTTTCTCTAGCATGAACTTAGAGCCGACGACGGCTGACTCGCTTATTTCAAACCGTCTCTCCTCCTTTTGAAAAACGGGAGCATTATCATTAATATCGGTAATTTCAACAGTAACGGGAAATAATTCGAGTGGATTCTCTAATGTAATCTGAAAATGTAAAGCACAAGGCGTTGTCTGTCTGCAGAGCGCCTCGCGGTCTATTTTTTCTCTAATAAGGAGGACTCCTCTTTCTCTGTTCAGCTCGATGTACTGAACACTGTCTCCCGTATAAATACGAGCTTTCCCTGACTTGAGCCGTTTGACATCTAAACCTAAATCTTGTGCTATGTTACCGACCAACGAACCTTTGGCCATTTCCTCAGGAACTGAGTAGCTGACCTGCCCGATCACAGAGCCGAGGCAGAGGATGGAGATTAACAACAGTACTTGCCGTCTCATTGTTCTGTCTGGTGTCTCCGTCGCACTACAGCGACCGTGTTTTATTCCTTCTCACGATTAAGATCCCTTAGATGCACATCACAAATACACGTTTTTAATCCACAGATTCAGAGTACAAAATTCCAGCTTAAGGTGTCCGTGGAAGACAGGGTCTGATCTCCGAAGAGTGCTTTCTACGTATGTGACTGAGCCTCAGTTATATGCCAGCACGATGACTGAGAGAATCTGTTTGAAAAGCAAATCACGGCTGCAACATATTGGGCAACAGCGGCCCGAAGAGTTCAAATTGTGAAAGTACATAAGAACAACAGCAAGAGTGCCATGCAAACTCAAAATACAAGATAAATTATACACAGTGTGCACAAGTTGCCAGAATTAAAAGGACATAAAATGAAATTCTCTCATAGGAAGTCAATGCAATTATATTAAGATGAAAATACCAGATAAAACAGTCCACTCTGGACGGGGAAAACATCTTGAGGGAGGAAATAATAGGACAACAATGCGGAACGGTGTTTTCATTGTTGCTTTCCAAGGTGCTGAAATTTTGACCGACTGACGTATTTACACAATGTTATCAGTGTTATACTGTGTTCCAAAACTTAAGACAGGCATCAGCCTCACACGACTAACCTCTAGAGGAGAGTCAGGTTCATCCAGGATGCTCTTGTCACTCTGTATCCGCTGCATCGTCCCTGTAGAAGTGGGGTCCATTATCAACACGTTCTGACTACCGGCTCTGCCGAACTTACAGTCACTCTTTCTGGAGTCTGTCGTCCTGCACACCTCGTAATTGTACACGTGTTGGAGAGTCCCTGTCCCCAAAGTGTCTGAGTAACGTGGGGGATAATATGGAATGACAGGGAGATTGGAGTGATACAGGATGCGAGACTGTCTCCATCTGTAGATTTTCACTGATATAATAACCACCAAACACGTGATGAAGAGGAAGGAAACTACAGCCAAAGCCAAGACTAAGTAAAAAGTCAGGTTGTCATTGTACTCCTTGTCGTGTGGAAAGTCCGTGAACTCAGACAGCACTTCAGGGAAGCTGTCCGCCACCGCCACGTTAACAATGACTGTAGCTGAACGAGAGGGCTGCCCGTTGTCCTCCACTATAACAGTCAGTCTTTGTTTGACAGCATCTTTATCAGTCACTTGGCGGATAGTTCTTATTTCTCCATTCTGTAAGCCCACTTCAAACAGCGCCCTGTCTGTGGCTTTCTGCAGTTTATAGGAGAGCCAGGCATTCTGTCCAGAGTCCACATCAACAGCCACCACTTTAGTCACCAGATAGCCCACATCTGCTGAACGAGGCACCATTTCAGCCACCACAGAGCCACCAGTCTGCACTGGGTACAGCACCTGAGGAGGGTTGTCGTTCTGGTCCTGGATCAGTATTTTCACTGTCACGTTGCTACTGAGTGGAGGGGAGCCTCCATCCTGCGCTCTGACGCGGAAGTGGAAGTCTTTGATCTGCTCGTAGTCAAAAGAGCGCACTGCATGCATGACTCCACTATCAGCACTAACGGACACATATGAGGAGACTGGCACTCCGTTAACAGAGGAGTCCTCCAGTATGTAAGAAACACGGGCATTCTGGTTCCAGTCAGCGTCTCTGGCTTTGACTGTGAATATAGAGAGGCCTGGTGTGTTGTTTTCTACAATGTAGGCCTCATATGAGCTCCTCTCAAAGACAGGCGCGTTATCATTCACATCAGAGATCTGTAAGGTGAGAGTGACGCTGCTGGAGAGGGAGGGCACTCCCTCATCACAACACGTCACTGTTATATTATACTCAGAGGATCTCTCTCTGTCCAGATCACTGTCTGTCACGATGCTATAGAAATTATTTGACGTGAATTTAATTTCAAATGGGATATTTTCATTTATCACACAGTTAACTTTCCCATTGGTTTCTGAATCAGGATCATTCACACTCATCAAAGCTATCACTGTTTTGTGTGCTGAGTCCTCTGGTACTGAGCCTGACGTTGATATCATATTTATTACAGGGCTATTGTCATTCACGTCAATTATATCGATTACTATCTTGCTTGAATCAGAGAGTCCACCTTGATCAATCGCCTCTATATCGATGTGATAATTTTTTTCTTTTTCATAGTCTATCGGACCATCTAGTATCACATCTCCTTCACCATTAATGTGAAATAATGGTGAAACAGTATCCATGCTATTCCCGATGACGTAGGTCACCTCTCCGTTTGAGCCTTTGTCTGCGTCAGAAGCACTGACCTTAGTAACAAGTGTTCCTACTACGGAGTTTTCTGTAATGCTTGCTTTGTAAACGGATTTACTAAAAACTGGCGCATTGTCGTTTGCATCCAGCACAGTAACATGAATCTGCATTGTCCCAGTCATTTGTGGTTCTCCTCCATCCTCCGCTGTTAAGACTAACGATATGTGTTCTTGTTTCTCTCGGTCTAGCGGCTTTTGTAAAATCATTTCGACCTTTTTGCTCCCATCAGATTGAGCATGCAGTTTAAGCACAAAATTATCACTCGGCTTCAGAGTGTATCTCTGAAGACCATTCAGTCCAATATCAGGGTCAATCGCTTTCTCTAGCATGAACTTAGAGCCGACGACGGCTGACTCGCTTATTTCAAACCGTCTCTCCTCCTTTTGAAAAACGGGAGCATTATCATTAATATCGGTAATTTCAACAGTAACGGGAAATAATTCGAGTGGATTCTCTAATGTAATCTGAAAATGTAAAGCACAAGGCGTTGTCTGTCTGCAGAGCGCCTCGCGGTCTATTTTTCTCTAATAAGGAGGACTCCTCTTTCTCTGTTCAGCTCGATGTACTGAACACTGTCTCCCGTATAAATACGAGCTTTCCCTGACTTGAGCCGTTTGACATCTAAACCTAAATCTTGTGCTATGTTACCGACCAACGAACCTTTGGCCATTTCCTCAGGAACTGAGTAGCTGACCTGCCCGATCACAGAGCCGAGGCAGAGGATGGAGATTAACAACAGTACTTGCCGTCTCATTGTTCTGTCTGGTGTCTCCGTCGCACTACAGCGACCGTGTTTTATTCCTTCTCACGATTAAGATCCCTTAGATGCACATCACAAATACACGTTTTTAATCCACAGATTCAGAGTACAAAATTCCAGCTTAAGGTGTCCGTGGAAGACAGGGTCTGATCTCCGAAGAGTGCTTTCTACGTATGTGACTGAGCCTCAGTTATATGCCAGCACGATGACTGAGAGAATCTGTTTGAAAAGCAAATCACGGCTGCAACATATTGGGCAACAGCGGCCCGAAGAGTTCAAATTGTGAAAGTACATAAGAACAACAGCAAGAGTGCCATGCAAACTCAAAATACAAGATAAATTATACACAGTGTGCACAAGTTGCCAGAATTAAAAGGACATAAAATGAAATTCTCTCATAGGAAGTCAATGCAATTATATTAAGATGAAAATACCAGATAAAACAGTCCACTCTGGACGGGGAAAACATCTTGAGGGAGGAAATAATAGGACAACAATGCGGAACGGTGTTTTCATTGTTGCTTTCCAAGGTGCTGAAATTTTGACCGACTGACGTATTTACACAATGTTATCAGTGTTATACTGTGTTCCAAAACTTAAGACAGGCATCAGCCTCACACGACTAACCTCTAGAGGAGAGTCAGGTTCATCCAGGATGCTCTTGTCACTCTGTATCCGCTGCATCGTCCCTGTAGAAGTGGGGTCCATTATCAACACGTTCTGACTACCGGCTCTGCCGAACTTACAGTCACTCTTTCTGGAGTCTGTCGTCCTGCACACCTCGTAATTGTACACGTGTTGGAGAGTCCCTGTCCCCAAAGTGTCTGAGTAACGTGGGGGATAATATGGAATGACAGGGAGATTGGAGTGATACAGGATGCGAGACTGTCTCCATCTGTAGATTTTCACTGATATAATAACCACCAAACACGTGATGAAGAGGAAGGAAACTACAGCCAAAGCCAAGACTAAGTAAAAAGTCAGGTTGTCATTGTACTCCTTGTCGTGTGGAAAGTCCGTGAACTCAGACAGCACTTCAGGGAAGCTGTCCGCCACCGCCACGTTAACAATGACTGTAGCTGAACGAGAGGGCTGCCCGTTGTCCTCCACTATAACAGTCAGTCTTTGTTTGACAGCATCTTTATCAGTCACTTGGCGGATAGTTCTTATTTCTCCATTCTGTAAGCCCACTTCAAACAGCGCCCTGTCTGTGGCTTTCTGCAGTTTATAGGAGAGCCAGGCATTCTGTCCAGAGTCCACATCAACAGCCACCACTTTAGTCACCAGATAGCCCACATCTGCTGAACGAGGCACCATTTCAGCCACCACAGAGCCACCAGTCTGCACTGGGTACAGCACCTGAGGAGGGTTGTCGTTCTGGTCCTGGATCAGTATTTTCACTGTCACGTTGCTACTGAGTGGAGGGGAGCCTCCATCCTGCGCTCTGACGCGGAAGTGGAAGTCTTTGATCTGCTCGTAGTCAAAAGAGCGCACTGCATGGATGACTCCACTATCAGCACTAACGGACACATATGAGGAGACTGGCACTCCGTTAACAGAGGAGTCCTCCAGTATGTAAGAAACACGGGCATTCTGGTTCCAGTCAGCGTCTCTGGCTTTGACTGTGAATATAGAGAGGCCTGGTGTGTTGTTTTCTACAATGTAGGCCTCATATGAGCTCCTCTCAAAGACAGGCGCGTTATCATTCACATCAGAGATCTGTAAGGTGAGAGTGACGCTGCTGGAGAGGGAGGGCACTCCCTCATCACAAGCACGTCACTGTTATATTATATTGGGAGGCGACCTCTCTGTCCAAAGCTACCTCGGTAAGTAAACTATAAAATCCATTCATTGTGTTTTGTATTTTAAAAGGAATGTCGTCATTAATATTACACTTCACCTCTCCATTCCTCTCAGAGTCAGGGTCATTTACACTTAGCATTGCGATTACAGTATTCTCAGGAGAGTCTTCTAAAATGCTTTCTGATTTAGAGAGTATTTTTAACTGGGGACTGTTGTCATTGACATCAGTGACGTCGATTAGTATTTTACTGGAATCAGAGAGTCCTCCATTATCTATAGCCTCGATATCAATTTGGAAAAGCTTCGTTTTTTCATAATCTATTTCACCAATCAAGATAACCTCTCCTGTTTTTCTATCGATCTGAAATAAGTCTGATAAACGACGCTTGCTATTTGAAATTGCATATGATATTACTCCATTAGAGCCTCCGTCTTTGTCAGAGGCACTAACAGTTATAACACTGGTTCCCCGCGGGGAATTCTCGGTAATTGTTGCCTTGTATACTGACTTAGTGAAAACCGGTGCATTGTCGTTTACATCCAACACGCTTACAGTTATCTGCATTGTGCCTGACATCCGCGGCTGTCCGCCATCTAAAGCAGTTAATAATAATGATATCTGCTCTTGGTACTCCCGATCTAGAGGCTTCTGAAGAACCATCTCTACCTTTTTACTTCCGTCTGCTTGATTCTCTAGTTTCAATGCAAAGTTGTGTGTTGGATTGAGCGAATAGCTTTGCAGACCATTTGTACCGATGTCAGCATCGATGGCTTTCTCCAGGACAAATTTAGACCCAGTAATGGCTGACTCGCTGATTTCAAAACGTTTCTCACTCGACGCAAAGCTGGGAGCATTATCATTTATGTCTGTGATTTCTATCGTTATGCGAAACAATTCCATGGGGTTTTCCAAAATCATCTGTAAATGTAAAGCACAAGGCGTCGTTTCTCCACACAGCGTCTCTCTGTCTATTCTCTCCTTGATGAGGAGGACGCCCCTGTCTCTGTTCAGCTCGATGTATTCTGCACTGTCTCCCGAATGAATGCGAGCTCTACCCGATTTGAGCCTTTTCACATCTAAACCTAAATCCTGAGCTAAATTACAGACTAATGAACCTTTCTCCATTTCCTCGGGAACGGAGTAGCTGACTTGCCCGGACACAGAGGCGAGAGAAAGAACCAAGATGAACAACAGTACTTGCCGTCTCATTGTGTTGTCGCTGTATTCCAGATCGTATTTTAAAAACTGTAATCCATACGAATAGTGTTAAAATATCCGACCGTATCCAAACGAAATGATCAACAAAAACTAACAGCCTTCCATATCCGAGAGCAGTTTTCCCTGTAAACGAGGACAGGCGGTTTGTGGCTGCTTTATTGTCTACCGTGTCATAATATAAAGGGGGAGGTACAGATGCTACCGCTATCGAAGACTGCCACACTCTGGCCAATAGCGGCCCTTTCTGTTCAGTGCAGCAAACAGCAAGCTTTGGTAAGGAGGATGAGAGATATAGCGATTTAAATACAGACAGACATTTTATTATTATTATCATTATTATCATTATCATTATCATTATCATTATTATTATTATTGTTGTTGTTGTTGTTGTTGTTGTTGTTGTTGTTATTACTAAAAGCAGTAGTCGTGGAGTAGTATCTGGCTAGTCTCAGCACGATGTTTTTTAAAGTCTGTGATATGAGTGTTTCATGACAGATTTGCCTTAAGAAAGTATCCTTATTTTCCTCTACACATCCATGCATCATGTAACAACTTCAGAAAAGTACTGGCCCGCCCCCAACACCTGGAGAAACAACAAGTGCACACACACACACACACACACACACACACACACACACACACACACACACACACACACACACACACACACACACACACACACGCTTGCAAACACAAGCATACTCGCCACTGGCAACAGCATTAAGTAATTCTAATAAAGAAAGGGAAAAAACACCATGGTCACAACAGTACCCCTGTCCATGGTGCTGATTACAGACTAATAATTATAGCGCCGAGTTGCGAATTTATCAATTACCAAGAACATGCAAAAGGGTTACAGCTGAAATGATCCCAAATGACCAACCTCTAGAGGAGAGTCAGGTTCATCCAGGATGCTCTTGTCACTCTGTATCCGCTGCATCGTCCCTGTAGAAGTGGGGTCCATTATCAGCACGTTCTGACTACCGGCTCTGCCGAACTTACAGTCACTCTTTCTGGAGTCTGTCGTCCTGCACACCTCGTAATTGTACACGTGTTGGAGAGTCCCTGTCCCCAAAGTGTCTGAGTAACGTGGGGGATAATATGGAATGACAGGGAGATTGGAGTGATACAGGATGCGAGACTGTCTCCATCTATAGATTTTCACTGATATAATAACCACCAAACACGTGATGAAGAGGAAGGAAACTACAGCCAAAGCCAAGACTAAGTAAAAAGTCAGGTTGTCATTGTACTCCTTGTCGTGTGGAAAGTCCGTGAACTCAGACAGCACTTCAGGGAAGCTGTCCGCCACCGCCACGTTAACAATGACTGTAGCTGAACGAGAGGGCTGCCCGTTGTCCTCCACTATAACAGTCAGTCTTTGTTTGACAGCATCTTTATCAGTCACTTGGCGGATAGTTCTTATTTCTCCATTCTGTAAGCCCACTTCAAACAGCGCCCTGTCTGTGGCTTTCTGCAGTTTATAGGAGAGCCAGGCATTCTGTCCAGAGTCCACATCAACAGCCACCACTTTCGTCACCAGATAGCCCACATCTGCTGAACGAGGCACCATTTCAGCCACCACAGAGCCACCAGTCTGCACTGGGTACAGCACCTGAGGAGGGTTGTCGTTCTGGTCCTGGATGAGCATTTTGACTGTCACGTTGCTACTGAGTGGAGGGGAGCCTCCATCCTGCGCTTTGACGCGGAAGTGGAAGTCTTTGATCTGCTCGTAGTCAAAAGAGCGCACTGCATGGATGACTCCACTATCAGCACTAACGGACACATATGAGGAGACTGGCACTCCGTTAACAGAGGAGTCCTCCAGTATGTAAGAAACACGGGCATTCTGGTTCCAGTCAGCGTCTCTGGCTTTGACTGTGAATATAGAGAGGCCTGGTGTGTTGTTTTCTACAATGTAGGCCTCATATGAGCTCCTCTCAAAGACAGGCGCGTTATCATTCACATCAGAGATCTGTAAGGTGAGAGTGACGCTGCTGGAGAGGGAGGGCACTCCCTCATCAGAGCACGTCACTGTTATATTATACTCAGAGGATCTCTCTCTGTCCAGATCACTGTCTGTCACTAAACTATAGAAATTATTTGATGTTGACATTATAGTCAAAGGAGTGTTATCGTTGATAAAACAGTTAACTTTGCCATTTTCATTTGAATCTGGGTCTTGAACGTTCATCATTGCTACAACGGTGCTCGGTTTAGAGTGTTCAGCTATCATGCTCACTTTTGACATTATATTAATCGTTGGTTTGTTGTCGTTCATATCTACCACTTCAACTATGACTTTGCATGAATCTGTTAGTCCACCATCATCAGATGCACGTATGTTAATATGATAATTCCGTGCACTTTCATAATCAATATTTCCAATCAATCTAATTTCACCGCTGTCTTCGTTTATCTGAAACAGAGCATGGGCTTGATCTAAGCTGTTTGCAATTGAATATTTTATTCTACCATGTGTTCCATAATCTGCATCTGACGCAGTAACGCTGGTGACAACTGTCCCCTCAGGGGCATTTTCAAAGACGGTTGCTGTGTATGTGGACTGTGTAAAAACGGGAGCATTATCATTGGCATCTAACACCGTGATGAAAATCCGAATAGTTCCTGACATCTGCGGGTCTCCTCCATCAAAAGCTGTTAAAACTAAAGATATTAGTTCCTCCTTTTCTCTGTCTAGAGGCTTTTGTAAAACCATGTCTACTTTTTCTGTTCCATCACCCTGACTGTCGCGTTTCAATACAAAATTATCGGTAGGTTTAAGATCATATTTTTGAAGACCATTTTTACCGACGTCAAGATCTATAGCTCCATCCAGTACAAATTTTGCTCCGATTACAGCAGATTCGCTGATTTTAAAACTGACTTCATTTTTTTCAAAGGTGGGAGGATTGTCATTTATATCCGTAATCTCGACTGTAACACTGTAGAACTCCATGGGGTTTTCCAAAATGATTTGGAAATGTAAAGCACAAGGCGTCGTCTGTCTACAAATCGCTTCTCTGTCTATTCTGTCTTTGATGAGGAGGACTCCTCGTTCTTTATTCAGCTCGATGTATGCCGCACTGTCTCCTGTATACACACGAGCTTTACCTGATTTCAGTCGTTTTACATCTAAACCCAAATCCTGAGCAATATTACCGACTAAAGAGCCACTCTGCATTTCCTCAGGGATGGAGTAGCTGACCTGGCCGAGCACTGAATTGAGGAGAAGGACCAAGGAAGACAACAGTACTTGCCGTCTCATTGTTCTGCCCGACATTTTCCTCACGAAATGTAATAGGACAAATTATGTTCCACGATGCCTGGATATTCACGGTCCATTACAGATGATAAGAAAAAGAAAAATCAGTATAAGATTTCACTCCATAATCGTCCAAATCGGTGAAAATAATCCTGCACGGTCGTCGTTTAAGTGTACGCCGACGTTGTAACCCCGTGTGTGTCTTTCTCTCACTGATATCGTCATAATGGGGGAGGTTTCTCTTTACATCCACCGTGAAACATCAACACACTGGCCAACAGCGGCCCTAAGAGTACACAGCAATGAACTACAGGAAACTCCCGGTGAGGGGAAAAAAACAACATCACTGTACTCGAAAGAATACAACTTGAATATCTAGCAGGAGAAAAAGCCACTCAAATAGTTGACAAAACAAACACAGAAGAGGGTAAAGGGGGGTTTACTCGATACTCTCCTTAAAACGTCTCTCATAAAAGCCGTTCTGATAAAATAAAAAGACAATAGGGTATTTTCATATATAGACGAAGAGTTGAAACGAAATAAAAACTAGTACAATCGACATGTAATGGTCACATAGTTGTAAATACATAATGTGTTAATGTTTGCATGTAATAGATAGATAGATAGATAGATAGATAGATAGATAGATAGATAGATAGATAGATCAAGCAAAAATATAGGCTCGCAAATATCATCACACCCAGCATTGATTAACAAAAATGCAAAGTACCAGGGGGCAAAGCGCCTCTGTCCATGGTGCTGATTGTAGACTAGTGTTAATGACGTCTGGCTGGGAATTTATGAGTCACACAAAGCAGGCAATAATGACTCAGCTGAAATGAACCACAAACAACCAACCTCTAGAGGAGAGTCAGGTTCATCCAGGATGCTCTTGTCACTCTGTATCCGCTGCATCGTCCCTGTAGAAGTGGGGTCCATTATCAGCACGTTCTGACTACCGGCTCTGCCGAACTTACAGTCACTCTTTCTGGAGTCTGTCGTCCTGCACACCTCGTAATTGTACACGTGTTGGAGAGTCCCTGTCCCCAAAGTGTCTGAGTAACGTGGGGGATAATATGGAATGACAGGGAGATTGGAGTGATACAGGATGCGAGACTGTCTCCATCTGTAGATTTTCACTGATATAATAACCACCAAACACGTGATGAAGAGGAAGGAAACTACAGCCAAAGCCAAGACTAAGTAAAAAGTCAGGTTGTCATTGTAGTCCTTGTCGTGTGGAAAGTCCGTGAACTCAGACAGCACTTCAGGGAAGCTGTCCGCCACCGCCACGTTAACAATGACTGTAGCTGAACGAGAGGGCTGCCCGTTGTCCTCCACTATAACAGTCAGTCTTTGTTTGACAGCATCTTTATCAGTCACTTGGCGGATAGTTCTTATTTCTCCATTCTGTAATCCCACTTCAAACAGCGCCCTGTCTGTGGCTTTCTGCAGTTTATAGGAGAGCCAGGCATTCTGTCCAGAGTCCACATCAACAGCCACCACTTTAGTCACCAGATAGCCCACATCTGCTGAACGAGGCACCATTTCAGCCACCACAGAGCCACCAGTCTGCACTGGGTACAGCACCTGAGGAGGGTTGTCGTTCTGGTCCTGGATGAGTATTTTGACAGTCACGTTGCTACTGAGTGGAGGGGAGCCTCCATCCTGCGCTCTGACGCGGAAGTGGAAGTCTTTGATCTGCTCGTAGTCAAAAGAGCGCACTGCATGGATGACTCCACTATCAGCACTAACGGACACATATGAGGAGACTGGCACTCCGTTAACAGAGGAGTCCTCCAGTATGTAAGAAACACGGGCATTCTGGTTCCAGTCAGCGTCTCTGGCTTTGACTGTGAATATAGAGAGGCCTGGTGTGTTGTTTTCTACAATGTAGGCCTCATATGAGCTCCTCTCAAAGACAGGCGCGTTATCATTCACATCAGAGATCTGTAAGGTGAGAGTGACGCTGCTGGAGAGGGAGGGCACTCCCTCATCAGAGCACGTCACTGTTATATTATATTGAGAAGCGATCTCTCTGTCTAAAGCGACCTCTGTAACCAGAGTATAAAATCCATTTAATGTAGTCTGTATTCTAAAGGGAATGTTACCGTCTATATTACACTCTACCTCTCCATTATTCTCTGAATCTGGATCATTTACACTTAACATAGCTATAACAGTGTTTGGAGGAGAGTCCTCTAATATGGAGTCTGACTTAGAGACAATGTTTATATGAGGATTGTTATCATTTATATCAATAACATCAACTATTACTTTAGTGGAATCAGAGAGTCCTCCGCTGTCTACAACTTCAATATCCATTTGATGAGTTTTTGCCTTTTCATAATCTATTTCACCGACAAGGATAATTTCACCAGTTTTTGAGTCTATCTTAAATAACTCATATAAAAGACGCTTGCTGCTAGATATTAAATATGATACTTCTCCGTTCACCCCGATGTCTTTATCAGACGCACTAACAGTCGTTACGCTGGTGCCTTTTGGAGAATTTTCTAGTATTTTTGCTCTGTAAAGCGGTTTAGCAAATGTAGGTGCGTTGTCATTCACATCTAATACATTGACAAATATCTGCATTGTTCCTGACATCTGCGGCTCTCCTCCGTCTATAGCAGTCAGCAGCAGTGAAATGTAGTCCTGCTTTTCTCTGTCTAGAGGCTTCTGTAGAACCATCTCCACCTTTTTACTTCCGTCTGCCTGATTTTCAAGCTTCAATGCAAAGTTATCAGTTGGTTTAAGAGAGTATTGTTGTAAACCATTCATCCCAATGTCAGAATCAAACGCTTTCTCTAACACAAATTTCGATCCTATCACAGCGGACTCGCTGATTTCAAAGCGTTTCTCTGCATCTGTAAAACTGGGCGTATTATCATTTATGTCGGTGATCTCCACTGTTACACGAAACAACTCCATTGGATTTTCCAGAATTAGCTGGAAATGTAAAGCACAAGGCGTCGTCTCTCCACATAAAGCCTCTCTGTCTATCCTCTCTTGGATAAGGAGGACTCCTCTTTCTTTATTCAGTCCGATGTACTCTACGCTGCCTCCCGTATAGACACGAGCTTTACCTGATTTCAGCCTTTTCAGATCTAAACCTAAATCATGCGCTATGTTACCAACAACAGAGCCTTTCGACATTTCTTCAGGAATAGAATAGCTGACCTGGCCGAGCACATCGCTGAGACACAGCATCGAGAGAAACAACAGTACTTGCCGTCTCATTGTTCTGTCTGACGTCGTTTCCTGCACCGTTAAAACAAAAGCTTTCCCGATGCAGCCAGTGCCCAATTAAATAACAAAAAGATCGTCATCCACTCCAAGGTTAGACAGGAAAACAACATATCCAGTTATACAATTCCTCACAAGGCTCCATATGAGCGCGGACCGTGTGATCTGTCTTTCTCCGATTCTGTCCACCGTATGTACACGAAGGGGCAGGACACAGACAGAAAACAACATCGAGTTAAATCGCGACACGCTTGCCAACAGCGACCCTTTGAGTTGGAAATACATATTACAGCAAGTGATATCAGACAGCCAGCTTAGTGCAAAGTTACACTGGTAATCATATGGAAATAAAACTGAAGAAAATTTGGCCATGAACATGACATACTGACATTTTTTTTTCTCCAAAATGTCATAATTGGGTAATATTGAGCTCAAATGACATAGTTACAGTTTTAATGCTGTAAATATACAATGAGTGTTTTTGAACTATAACCTATATGAATAGGATGTATGCAGCCAAAACGAGAAATGAAAACACAACATACATGTGCATTTACTGCTGACACCAGCATCAAGTGTCACTGTCCATGGTGCTGAATAAGACTGACGTGGCGTTATTTAGACTTGTCAAGCATTTCGTAATGATCTTTTCTGACTGCTAGTGAGAGCAACTGCATTATGAAATTAATGCATCAGTGCCATTATTTTTATTTGCATAACAATAAAGCATTGTAATTGTTACAGTTTTCTAACCTCTAGAGGAGAGTCAGGTTCATCCAGGATGCTCTTGTCACTCTGTATCCGCTGCATCGTCCCTGTAGAACTGGGGTCCATTATCAGCACGTTCTGACTACCGGCTCTGCCGAACTTACAGTCACTCTTTCTGGAGTCTGTTGTCCTGCACACCTCGTAATTGTACACGTGTTGGAGAGTCCCTGTCCCCAAAGTGTCTGAGTAACGTGGGGGATAATATGGAATGACAGGGAGATTGGAGTGATACAGGATGCGAGACTGTCTCCATCTGTAGATTTTCACTGATATAGTAACCACCAAACACGTGATGAAGAGGAAGGAAACTACAGCCAAAGCCAAGACTAAGTAAAAAGTCAGGTTGTCATTGTAGTCCTTGTCGTGTGGAAAGTCCGTGAACTCAGACAACACTTCAGGGAAGCTGTCCGCCACTGCCACGTTAACAATGACTGTAGCTGAACGAGAGGGCTGCCCGTTGTCCTCCACTATAACAGTCAGTCTTTGTTTGACTGCATCTTTATCAGTCACTTGGCGGATAGTTCTTATTTCTCCATTCTGTAAGCCCACTTCAAACAGCGCCCTGTCTGTGGCTTTCTGCAGTTTATAGGAGAGCCAGGCATTCTGTCCAGAGTCCACATCAACAGCCACCACTTTAGTCACCAGATAGCCCACATCTGCTGAACGAGGCACCATTTCAGCCACCACAGAGCCACCAGTCTGCACTGGGTACAGCACCTGAGGAGGGTTGTCGTTCTGGTCCTGGATCAGTATTCTCACAGTCACATTGCTGCTGAGTGGAGGGGAGCCTCCATCCTGCGCTTTGACGCGGAAGTGGAAGTCTTTGATCTGCTCGTAGTCAAAAGAGCGCACTGCATGGATGACTCCACTATCAGCACTAACGGACACATATGAGGAGACTGGCACTCCGTTAACAGAGGAGTCCTCCAGTATGTAAGAAACACGGGCATTCTGGTTCCAGTCAGCGTCTCTGGCTTTGACTGTGAATATAGAGAGGCCTGGTGTGTTGTTTTCTACAATGTAGGCCTCATATGAGCTCCTCTCAAAGACAGGCGCGTTATCATTCACATCAGAGATCTGTAAGGTGAGAGTGACGCTGCTGGAGAGGGAGGGCACTCCCTCATCACAACACGTCACTGTTATATTATACCGAGAAGCGATCTCCCTGTCTAAAGCGACCTCTGTAACCAGAGTATAAAATCCATTTAATGTAGTCTGTATTTTGAAAGGAATGTCACCGTCTATATTACACTCTACCTCTCCATTATTCTCTGAATCTGGATCATTTACACTTAACATAGCTATAACAGTGTTTGGAGGAGAGTCCTCTAATATGGAGTCTGACTTAGAAACAATGTTTATATGAGGATTGTTATCATTTATGTCAATAACATCCACCATTACTTTAGTGGAATCAGAGAGTCCTCCGCTGTCTACAACTTCAATATCCATCTCATAAATTTTCGCCTTTTCATAATCTATTTCGTCGACAAGGATAATTTCACCAGTTTTCGAATCTATGTTAAACAGTTCGGATAAAAGGCGTTCGCTACTGGATATCAGATATGATATTTCTCCGTTCATCCCAATATCTTTATCAGATGCACTAACAGCTGTAACGCTGGTGCCTTTTGGAGAATTTTCTAGTATTTTTGCTCTGTAAAGCGGTTTAGCAAATGTAGGAGCGTTATCATTTGCATCTAATACATTGACAAATATCTGCATTGTTCCTGACATCTGCGGCTCCCCTCCGTCTATAGCAGTCAGCAGCAGTGAAATGTAGTCCTGCTTTTCTCTGTCTAGAGGCTTCTGTAGAACCATCTCCACCTTTTTACTTCCACCTGCCTGATTTCCAGGTTTTAATACAAAGTTGTCAGTGGGGGTAAGTGAATATCGCTGTAAACCATTCATCCCGATGTCAGAATCAAACGCTTTCTCTAACACAAATTTCGATCCTATCACAGCGGACTCGCTGATTTCAAAGCGTTTTTCTGCATTAGTAAAACTGGGCGTATTATCATTTATGTCGGTGATCTCCACTGTTACACGAAACAACTCCATTGGATTTTCCAGAATTAGCTGGAAATGTAAAGCACAAGGCGTCGTCTCTCCACATAAAGCCTCTCTGTCTATCCTCTCTTGGATAAGGAGGACTCCCCTTTCTTTATTCAGTCCGATGTACTCTACGCTGCCTCCCGTGTAGACACGAGCTTTACCCGATTTCAGCCTTTTCAGATCTAAACCTAAATCATGCGCTATGTTACCAACAACAGAGCCTTTCGACATTTCTTCAGGAATAGAATAGCTGACCTGGCCGAGCACATCGCTGAGACACAGCATCGAGAGAAACAACAGTACTTGCCGTCTCATTGTTCTGTCTGATGTCGTTTCCTGCACCGTTAAAACAAAAGCTGTCCCGATGCAGTCAGTGCCCAGTTAACTAACAAAAAGATCGTCATCCACTCCAAGGTTAGACAGGAAAACAACATATCCAGTTATACAATTCCTCGCAGGGCTCCGTACGAGCGCGGACTGTGTGTTCTGTCTTTCTCCGATTCTGTCCACCGTATGTACACGAAGGGGCAGGACACAGACAGAAAACAACATCGAGTTAAATCGCGTCACGCTTGCCAACAGCGACCCTTTGAGTTGAAAATACATATTACAGCAAGTGATATCAGACAGCCAGCTTAGTGCAAAGTTACACTGGTAATCATATGGAAATAAAACTGAAGAAAATTTGGCCATGAACATGACATACTGACATTTTTTTTTCTCCAAAATGTCATAATTGGGTAATATTTAGCTCAAATGACATAGTTACAGTTTTTAATGCTGTAAATATACAATGAGTGTTTTTGAACTATAACCTATATGAATAGGATGTATGCAGCCAAAACGAGAAATGAAAACACAACATACATGTGCATTTACTGCTGATACCAGCATCAAGTGTCACTGTCCATGGTGCTGAATAAGACTGACGTGGCGTTATTTAGACTTGTCAAGCATTTCGTAATGATCTTTTCTGACTGCTAGTGAGAGCAACTGCATTATGAAATTAATGCATCAGTGCCATTATTTTTATTTGCATAACAATGAAGCATTGTAATTGTTACAGTTTTCTAACCTCTAGAGGAGAGTCAGGTTCATCCAGGATGCTCTTGTCACTCTGTATCCGCTGCATCGTCCCTGTAGAACTGGGGTCCATTATCAGCACGTTCTGACTACCGGCTCTCCCGAACTTACAGTCACTCTTTCTGGAGTCTGTCGTCCTGCACACCTCGTAATTGTACACGTGCTGGAGAGTCCCTGTCCCCAAAGTGTCTGAGTAACGTGGGGGATAATATGGAATGACAGGGAGATTGGAGTGATACAGGATGCGAGACTGTCTCCATCTGTAGATTTTCACTGATATAATAACCACCAAACACGTGATGAAGAGGAAGGAAACTACAGCCAAAGCCAAGACTAAGTAAAAAGTCAGGTTGTCATTGTACTCCTTGTCGCGTGGAAAGTCCGTGAACTCAGACAGCACTTCAGGGAAGCTGTCCGCCACCGCCACGTTAACAATGACTGTAGCTGAACGAGAGGGCTGCCCGTTGTCCTCCACTATAACAGTCAGTCTTTGTTTGACTGCATCTTTATCAGTCACTTGGCGGATAGTTCTTATTTCTCCATTCTGTAAGCCCACTTCAAACAGCGCCCTGTCTGTGGCTTTCTGCAGTTTATAGGAGAGCCAGGCATTCTGTCCAGAGTCCACATCAACAGCCACCACTTTGGTCACCAGATAGCCCACATCTGCTGAACGAGGCACCATTTCAGCCACCACAGAGCCACCAGTCTGCACTGGGTACAGCACCTGAGGAGGGTTGTCGTTCTGGTCCTGGATGAGTATTTTGACAGTCACGTTGCTACTGAGTGGAGGGGAGCCTCCATCCTGCGCTCTGACGCGGAAGTGGAAGTCTTTGATCTGCTCGTAGTCAAAAGAGCGCACTGCATGGATGACTCCACTATCAGCACTAACGGACACATATGAGGAGACTGGCACTCCGTTAACAGAGGAGTCCTCCAGTATGTAAGAAACACGGGCATTCTGGTTCCAGTCAGCGTCTCTGGCTTTGACTGTGAATATAGAGAGGCCTGGTGTGTTGTTTTCTACAATGTAGGCCTCATATGAGCTCCTCTCAAAGACAGGCGCGTTATCATTCACATCAGAGATCTGTAAGGTGAGAGTGACGCTGCTGGAGAGGGAGGGCACTCCCTCATCAGAGCACGTCACTGTTATATTATATTGAGAAGCGATCTCTCTGTCTAAAGCGACCTCTGTCACTAAAGTATAAAATCCATTTAATGTAGTCTGTATTTTAAAAGGAATGTCACCGTCTATATTACACTCTACCTCTCCATTATTTTCTGAATCTGGATCATTTACACTTAACATAGCTATAACAGTGTTTGGAGGAGAGTCCTCTAATATGGACTCTGATTTAGAAACAATGTTTATATGAGGATTATTGTCATTCATATCAATAACATCAACAATGACTTTAGTGGAATCAGAGAGTCCTCCGCTGTCTACAGCTTCAATATCCATTTGGTAACTTTTCGCCTTTTCATAATCTATTTCACCAACAAGGATAATTTCACCAGTTTTTGAATTCATCTTAAACAGTTCAGAAAAAATACGTTTCCTGCTAGATATCAGATATGAGATTTCGCCGTTCACGCCAATATCTTTATCAGACGCACTAACAGTCGTTACGCTGGTGCCTTTTGGAGAATTTTCCAGTATTTTTGCTCTGTAAAGTGGTTTAGCGAATGTCGGTGCGTTGTCATTTGCATCTAATACACTGACAAATATCTGCATTGTTCCTGACATCTGCGGCTCCCCTCCATCTATAGCAGTCAGCAGCAGTGAAATGTAGTCCTGCTTTTCTCTGTCTAGAGGTTTCTGTAGAACCATTTCCACCTTTTTACTTCCGTCTGCCTGATTTTCAAGCTTTAATCCAAAGTTATCAGTTGGGTTCAGGGAGTACTGTTGTAAACCATTCATCCCAATGTCAGAATCGATTGCATTTTCTAAGATAAATTTCGATCCTATCACAGCGGTCTCGCTGATTTCAAAGCGTTTCTCTGCATCTGTAAAACTGGGTGTATTATCATTTATGTCGGTGATCTCCACTGTTACACGAAACAGCTCCATTGGATTTTCCAGAATTAGCTGGAAATGTAAAGCACAAGGCGTCGTCTCTCCACATAAAGCCTCTCTGTCTATCCTCTCTTGGATAAGGAGGACTCCCCTTTCTTTATTCAGCCCGATGTACTCTACGCTGCCTCCCGTGTAGACACGAGCTTTACCCGATTTCAGCCTTTTCAGATCTAAACCTAAATCATGCGCTATGTTACCAACAACAGAGCCTTTCGACATTTCTTCAGGAATAGAATAGCTGACCTGGCCGAGGACATCGCTGAGACACAGCATCGAGAGAAACAACAGTACTTGCCGTCTCATTGTTCTGTCTGATGTCGTTTCCTGCACCGTTAAAACAAAAGCTTTCCCGATGCAGCCAGTGCCCAATTATATAACAAAAAGATCGTCATCCACTCCAAGGTTAGAAAGGAAAACAACATATCCAGTTATACAATTCCTCACAAGGCTCCATATAAGCGCGGACCGTGTGATCTGTCTTTCTCCGATTCTGTCCACCGTATGTACACGAAGGGGCAGGACACAGACAGAAAACAACATCGAGTTAAATCGCAACACGCTTTCCAACAGCGACCCTTTGAGCTGAAAATACATATTACAACAAGTAATATCAGACAGCCAGCTTAGTGCAAAGTTACACTGGTAATCATATGGAACTGAAACTAGAGAAAATGTGGTTATTTATTTGGTAGTGTAATAATCCCGAATATAGTCTGATAGTTCTGTGCTCAAGTGATTTAGTCTCTTCTATGATTACAAAACTGTGTTTTTTTTAATCATGGTCCACATGAAAAGAAGGAATGAAGACAAGAGGAACAATAACAACATATCACATGAGTACATGAACTGTTATCAGGAGCATTCAGTGTCACTGTCCATGGTGCTGAATGCAAACTTTGTGGCTTTACCAGAACTTGTCAGGAGTATATAAATGGTCTTTTCTGACTGCAAGTGAGAGCAACCGCCTTAAGAAAGCAATGCACCAGTACCATTACTTTGATTTGCATAACAATGAAACATTATGATTGTTACTGTTTTCTAACCTCTAGAGGAGAGTCTGGTTCATCCAGGATGCTCTTGTCACTCTGTATCCGCTGCATCGTCCCTGTAGAAGTGGGGTCCATTATCAGCACGTTCTGACTACCGGCTCTGCCGAACTTACAGTCACTCTTTCTGGAGTCTGTCGTCCTGCACACCTCGTAATTGTACACGTGTTGGAGAGTCCCTGTCCCCAAAGTGTCTGAGTAACGTGGGGGATAATATGGAATGACAGGGAGATTGGAGTGATACAGGATGCGAGACTGTCTCCATCTGTAGATTTTCACTGATATAATAACCACCAAACACGTGATGAAGAGGAAGGAAACTACAGCCAAAGCCAAGACTAAGTAAAAAGTCAGGTTGTCATTGTACTCCTTGTCGTGTGGAAAGTCCGTGAACTCAGACAACACTTCAGGGAAGCTGTCCGCCACCGCCACGTTAACAATGACTGTAGCTGAACGAGAGGGCTGCCCATTGTCCTCCACTATAACAGTCAGTCTTTGTTTGACAGCATCTTTATCAGTCACTTGGCGGATAGTTCTTATTTCTCCATTCTGTAAGCCTACTTCAAACAGCGCCCTGTCTGTGGCTTTCTGCAGTTTATAGGAGAGCCAGGCATTCTGTCCAGAGTCCACATCAACAGCCACCACTTTAGTCACCAGATAGCCCACATCTGCTGAACGAGGCACCATTTCAGCCACCACAGAGCCACCAGTCTGCACTGGGTACAGCACCTGAGGAGGGTTGTCGTTCTGGTCCTGGATGAGTATTTTGACAGTCACGTTGCTACTGAGTGGAGGGGAGCCTCCATCCTGCGCTCTGACGCGGAAGTGGAAGTCTTTGATCTGCTCGTAGTCAAAAGAGCGCACTGCATGGATGACTCCACTATCAGCACTAACGGACACATATGAGGAGACTGGCACTCCGTTAACAGAGGAGTCCTCCAGTATGTAAGAAACACGGGCATTCTGGTTCCAGTCAGCGTCTCTGGCTTTGACTGCGAATATAGAGAGGCCTGGTGTGTTGTTTTCTACAATGTAGGCCTCATATGAGCTCCTCTCAAAGACAGGCGCGTTATCATTCACATCAGAGATCTGTAAGGTGAGAGTGACGCTGCTGGAGAGGGAGGGCACTCCCTCATCAGAGCACGTCACTGTTATATTATACTGAGAAGCGATCTCTCTGTCTAATTCACTGTCAGTTACAAGGCTAAAGAATTTTTTCGACGTTGCTTTCATGAGAAATGGGATGTGCTCTTCGATATTACAGGCGACTTTGCCATAATCTCCAGAGTCAGGATCCTCAACATTAAATATGGTAACTACAGTCCCTGGCGTAGAATTTTCTGATATTGAATTAGTTTTAGACATTATATTAATAGACGGATGGTTATCATTCGTATCAGTCACCTCAACAATAATCTTACAGGAATCTGTTAGTCCTCCGTCATCACTAGCTTGTACATGTATCTCATAGTGCTGTGCCTTTTCATAATCTAGGTTTCCAGATAAAGCTACAACACCAGTTTCTTCGTCGATTTGAAACAGAACAGGGACATCATCCAATGTGTTCGTTATTGAATATGACACTTTTCCATTTGACCCTTGATCTGCATCTGATGCACTAACAGTACTCAAAACTGTGCCCTTTGGAGCAGTCTCTAATATTGTAATTTTATATACTTCCTGCGTAAATACAGGAGCATTGTCATTAGCGTCTAGTACTGAAATCTCTACTCGCATTGTTCCCGACAGCTGAGGATCCCCGCCATCAGTAGCTGTGAGTGTTAAAGAGAGGTACTCCTGTGCCTCTCTGTCCAGATGTTTTTGTAAAACCATCTCCACCTTTTTACTCCCATCTTGTTGATTTTGAAGTTTTAGATGAAAGTTGTCAGTAGGTTTTAGCGAATAACCCTGCAATCCGTTCACACCGACATCTAGATCCATCGCTCTCTCTAGCACAAATTTTGCTCCAATCACAGCCGACTCACTGATCCTAAATTTCATCTCCTCCTTTTTGAAGCTGGGTGCATTATCGTTAATGTCATTAATTTCGACTGTAACGGTAAAGAATTCAATCGGGTCTTCCAGTGTAATCTGAAGATGTAAAGCGCAAGGCGTCGTCTGTCCACAAAGCGCCTCTCTGTCGATTCTCTCTTTCACAAGCAGGACTCCTCTGTCTTTATTCAGCTCGATGTACTCTGCATTGTCCCCTGTATATATGCGAGCTTTACCTGACTTCAATCTTTTCACGTCTAACCCTAAATCCTGCGCTATGTTACCAACAAGAGAGCCTTTCGACATTTCTTCAGGAATGGAGTATGTGACCTGACCGAACACTGAGCTGAGGGACAAAAGCGACATAAACAACAATACTTGCCGTCTCATTGTTCTGCCCGACATTTTAAATCTGGCAAATACTGTAGATGTGAAGAAATATTCCAAAGCGTTAAGGTCCCTCTGTTACAAAATGTTCCAGAAAAAGATTATGTCCGTGTTTCTTAAATCCGAAATAAACGAAGCCCAGCGCAGATATCTGCCAGTGTCTGCGACGAAGCTGTTGTGCAGTATGTGTGTCTCTTTCTCTGTTAAATATAAGAAATGACGGGGGTAGGCTCTACATTGGCCAACAGCGGCCCTGAGAGTCCAAACACTTGCACTGCAGATAACTTCATTATGCAGTAAGAGGTTAAAGAAGACATAAATACGACTTTCAGATATTATAAAAATAAATTCAGCCATTATTAAATTTATCAAGAAACACCTTAGCTTTGAAAAAAGTAATTACTCAATTTCAAGGTATTATGTAGGTAACAAATAAATAAGGAGTTCAGTTGTTGCAGTAGTTAAGTCTGCAGTTCCTTTAATCAAGAGTGTAGTAATCTCAGAACAAAGAATACATGGTTCATGTGGAGTTGATTAGAAACAGTTAAATCCTAAAATATTATCTCCCATATGAATGCAAAATTGATCTCAACTTAATAGCCCTCTTTTAACAAAGGGCAGGGATCAAATCATTTACTGAATTATTTTTTTAATAAAGAAATTAGGGAGAAAAAGTATCATTGAATGCTCGTAGATTATATATATGATCTGTAATTATTAAAATATTTTGCTGCTCGAATGAAAAACTGACCACTGAGAAGAAACATCCTACAGGCTCTTCTTCTGCATCCTATAAAATACATTTTCTAGTGGCGTTTCGTTCATTGTAATTTATAGTCTTGTCAGGGATGACCAGGATCAAGCTGATAAGTCAGGGAACTAAAACTGTTCACATGAACTTGTGTGCAACAGAGATGGAGCACAAGACAACTCATCGCCACATATACAGGGATGTACTACTCTCTGCTTTCTATCTGATTTATATCCACCTATGGGTTATACCTGAAATTTAATTTGACATTATAGTAATGACTTTATTTTAATTTACTCTCCACAGACATGAACTGTAATTCAAAGTGATTTACATTCTATTTTTTTGAACTATTTTGTTTACTCCCCACAGCTCCATCTTGACTAAAGGTGGATAAAGATGGAGGAGGAGTTCAGAAGAGGGACTTTTTCTGCTTCACTGAGGCATTAGATACAGCAGAACAGCAAGATAACACCAGTATGAATCTAATTCTGTGGATGTGTCTTTGCTGATGATGAATAGGTGATGAACAGGAGGCGGATGATGCAGATGACATCCAAAGCATGGGTGATGGTAGTGACAATTTGTTGTTGGCTAATCTATTACCAAATAAGTACAGCCAGTTCAGTCTCATGCTAGTCAGTGTTTTGGTCCTAATAACAAGTACACTTTAGAGCTTATTGCAGACAATTTCAGTAATGCCTCTAGATCAGTGGAACTCCCAGTGTTTGTGCTGGGTAACTCTAACACTATGTTTTCCCACAAAGTAGCAGTCTTCTACTGTAGTTTGGACTTTTGTGCAATGCCACATCAGTAAACAAAGTGTACGTCTTCCTGTCTTTACCAACAAACAAAGTGTTTATTTGTAATATGCCATGGGGTTCTAAGGACATAAAAATGTACAATAATGGAAAAATATACTAAAATGTGCATTCACAGAACTGATGGAACAATCTCCAGGGATTGAACGGCGTAAATATGTATTTTTGAGTGACTGAGCATTATGTTTCTCCTGTTACACTGGTGTGTTTTTTGCAGTGTCCCTCTCTGAAGAGTGCTGTCCATGACACTGGTGCTGAATTCACAGTAATATTAACCAACAGGCAGGACCTATGGTTTTAATAATTAATTATGTGAAGATGTTGCAGTTATAAAGATGGATAAAGTCAGACTGCCTCTCTGCAAACAAGTATGATACTCATTCAATAGGGAGGATATTTTCAAATGAACAAACACATTGCATATGCCCTTATAAAATATTATAAAAAATCAACAAGGTTGGAAATAAGTTTGATAAGAAGGACACAATAGAAACAGGTCAAAAATCACTCTCGTCAGTCTTTAAAGTTCACTATAAATCTGCTCCTTAAAATCCATTAAAGACATTCTCTCTATAAACATGCACAGTAGAAACATTAGTGCATTATGTATCTGTTAAATAGTCATTACATTTGTAAAGTTCCTTTGAAAACCAGGAGCTGCATACATCATCTTTAGTAATTCTGTGTAGTTCCAAATGCAGTTCTTCCTCTAAATATCCTATCAAACGTTGACCAGAGTGTCAGCACACGCCCAGTCACTAAAAAAGGTGGATACTGGTCAGTTCTGTAAAATGCTGGATAACATCCTGCAATTGTTTTTCTTGTTTTATAAGCACTTTGCTGTTCTATAGTACCTAATCTAAAGAATTCTTGCAGTTTGTATACAAAAAAATATATTTAAGAGTAGACCTGCATGGTAAAGGTTTAAAAAAAATCAAAACTTATGTGCAGCAAAATTTTGCGCTAAAGACAACTGCGCAAAGGTATTACACAACAACTCAAAGGATGTATTGACTATTCAAGTTGTCTTAAAAAAACTATTAAGAATGATGGGTTGTAAAGATGGAACTCTGGCTGAAGAAGAAGCGAATTATGTTTTGTATCTGAGTTACCCAAGAGTCCAGAGTTTAGTGAACAACATAATGAAAAGATACAAAAAGTGCAGTCATTAAAGGTGTAATGCAGCACCTTATTTCATTCCATGAGACTAACCTCTAGAGGAGAGTCTGGTTCATCCAGGATGCTCTTGTCACTCTGTATCCGCTGCATCGTCCCTGTAGAACTGGGGTCCATTATCAGCACGTTCTGACTACCGGCTCTGCCGAACTTACAGTCACTCTTTCTGGAGTCTGTCGTCCTGCACACCTCGTAATTGTACACGTGTGGGAGAGTCCCTGTCCCCAAAGTGTCTGAGTAACGTGGGGGATAATATGGAATGACAGGGAGATTGGAGTGATACAGGATGCGAGACTGTCTCCATCTGTAGATTTTCACTGATATAATAACCACCAAACACGTGATGAAGAGGAAGGAAACTACAGCCAAAGCCAAGACTAAGTAAAAAGTCAGGTTGTCATTGTACTCCTTGTCGTGTGGAAAGTCCGTGAACTCAGACAGCACTTCAGGGAAGCTGTCCGCCACCGCCACGTTAACAATGACTGTAGCTGAACGAGAGGGCTGCCCGTTGTCCTCCACTATAACAGTCAGTCTTTGTTTGACTGCATCTTTATCAGTCACTTGGCGGATAGTTCTTATTTCTCCATTCTGTAAGCCCACTTCAAACAGCGCCCTGTCTGTGGCTTTCTGCAGTTTATAGGAGAGCCAGGCATTCTGTCCAGAGTCCACATCAACAGCCACCACTTTGGTCACCAGATAGCCCACATCTGTTGAACGAGGCACCATTTCAGCCACCACAGAGCCACCAGTCTGCACTGGGTATAGCACCTGAGGAGGGTTGTCGTTCTGGTCCTGGATGAGTATTTTGACAGTCACGTTACTACTGAGTGGAGGGGAGCCTCCATCCTGCGCTCTGACGCGGAAGTGGAAGTCTTTGATCTGCTCGTAGTCAAAAGAGCGCACTGCATGGATGACTCCACTATCAGCACTAACGGACACATATGAGGAGACTGGCACTCCGTTAACAGAGGAGTCCTCCAGTATGTAAGAAACACGGGAATTCTGGTTCCAGTCAGCGTCTCGGGCTTTGACTGTGAATATAGAGAGGCCTGGTGTGTTGTTTTCTACAATGTAGGCCTCATATGAGCTCCTCTCAAAGACAGGTGCGTTATCATTCACATCAGAGATCTGTAAGGTGAGAGTGACGCTGCTGGAGAGGGAGGGCACTCCCTCATCAGAGCACGTCACTGTTATATTATACTCAGAGGATCTCTCTCTGTCCAGATCACTGTCTGTCACTAAACTATAGAAATCGTTTGAAGATGTCATAATAGTAAATGGTATGTTGCCATTTATTCTGCAGTTCACTTGACCATTGTTACTTGAATCTGGGTCAAGCACACTGAACATTACTATAACTGTATTTTGAGGTGAGTCTTCAGGGATTGAATCAGATTTGGAAAGTATACTGATGACAGGTTTATTATCATTAATGTCAATAACATCAACAATAACTTTACTGGAATCAGACAGACCACCATTGTCTGTAGCTTCAATATCAATCTGATAATACTTGGCTTTTTCATAATCAACTTCACCCACTAATATTACTTCACCGTTTTCATTTATTGTGAATATATCAGACACGCTGTCCATAGTGGTCGACACTGAATAAGATACTTCGCCATTTGTTCCTTTATCTGCATCAGAAGCGCTCACTGTTGTTAATACTGTTCCTTTCTGAGAATTTTCGGCTATGGCTGCCTTGTAAACCGACTGAAGAAAAACAGGAGCATTGTCGTTTGCATCGAGCACGGTCACATAAATCTTTACTGTACCAGACATCTGAGGTTCTCCACCATCTACAGCTGTTAACAATAGCGATATTTGTTCCTCTTTCTCTCGATCTAAGGGCTTATGCAAAATCATTTCGACCTTTTGAATACCATCTGTATGACTTTGTATTTTCAGTGCAAAATTATCCGTGGGTTTCAAGCTGTAATTTTTCAGTCCATTTAAGCCAATGTCTGCATCAGCCGCTCTGTCTAACACAAATTTAGACCCTGTGACTGCGGATTCGCTTATTTCAAAGCGTTTCTCGTCATTTTTAAAACTAGGACTGTTGTCGTTGATGTCGGTAATCTCTACTGTTATTCGAAAAAGCTCCATTGGGTTTTCTAGAATAATCTGTAAATGCAAAGCGCAAGGCGTCGTCTGTCTGCAGAGCGACTCCCTGTCGATTCTCTCCTTCACGAGGAGGAGTCCTCTTTCTCTGCTCAGCTCGATGTATTCTGCGCTGTCGCCCGTAAATATACGGGCTTTACCCGACTTTAATCTTTTCACATCCAAACCCAAATCCCGTGCTATGTTGCCCACTACAGAACCCTTTGCCATTTCCTCCGGAATAGAGTAGCTGACTTGGCCGAGAGCTGAACCGAGAGAAAGGACCGAGAAGAATAACAGTACTTGCTGTCTCATTGTTCTATCCACAGTTCCCGTTGCGCCACAAAAAAAGGTGTTAAAATCGGTTTCCCAACACAAATATCTCCATGAAAAAATAGCGAATATCAATATAATCCACAGACTGCCAAAGGAGAGTGCATCAGCTCAGTGTGTCCGTCTAAAGGGTAATCTGTCCGTGAACAGTGCTGTCTCCTTTTTTCTTTCTCTGAAATAACGACATAACATGGGAGGACCTGCTTCAAATCCTGTCCACATTTGCAACACGTTGACCAACAGCGGCCCGTTGAGTTCATATAGGGAAACTGCAAGAAGACTAAATCAAATGTCAGTTGAAAATGTTTAAGAATAAGCATTGCCTGCATTTATGAAAATATTGTAAAATTAAATGTAAAAAAGGATGTCATTCATAATGTCATGTCATGTATAAAAAAAAAGAAATCAGAATAGCCCACACAACTGAAAGCACAATACTACAATTGTATGACACGAAATAATCGATATAATAAGAGTGAAAGTGGAAGCGGGTTACAGAGTACTGTCTCTGTCCGAGGTGCTGAAACTCTGCTGTCAGCGGTCAGCCATTTATTTAAACATGCAGTTTGGACGTAATAAAAAGGGTGAATTTTCTAACCTCTAGAGGAGAGTCAGGTTCATCCAGGATGCTCTTGTCACTCTGTATTCGCTGCATCGTCCCTGTAGAAGTGGGGTCCATTATCAGCACGTTCTGACTACCGGCTCTGCCGAACTTACAGTCACTCTTTCTGGAGTCTGTCGTCCTGCACACCTCGTAATTGTACACGTGTTGGAGAGTCCCTGTCCCCAAAGTGTCGGAGTAACGTGGGGGATAATATGGAATGACAGGGAGATTGGAGTGATACAGGATGCGAGACTGTCTCCATCTGTAGATTTTCACTGATATAATAACCACCAAACACGTGATGAAGAGGAAGGAAACTACAGCCAAAGCCAAGACTAAGTAAAAAGTCAGGTTGTCATTGTACTCCTTGTCGTGTGGAAAGTCCGTGAACTCAGACAGCACTTCAGGGAAGCTGTCCGCCACCGCCACGTTAACAATGACTGTAGCTGAACGAGAGGGCTGCCCGTTGTCCTCCACTATAACAGTCAGTCTTTGTTTGACTGCATCTTTATCAGTCACTTGGCGGATAGTTCTTATTTCTCCATTCTGTAAGCCCACTTCAAACAGCGCCCTGTCTGTGGCTTTCTGCAGTTTATAGGAGAGCCAGGCATTCTGTCCAGAGTCCACATCAACAGCTACCACTTTAGTCACCAGATAGCCCACATCTGCTGAACGAGGCACCATTTCAGCCACCACAGAGCCACCAGTCTGCACTGGGTACAGCACCTGAGGAGGGTTGTCGTTCTGGTCCTGGATGAGTATTTTCACAGTCACGTTGCTACTGAGTGGAGGGGAGCCTCCATCCTGCGCTCCGACGCGGAAGTGGAAGTCTTTGATCTGCTCGTAGTCAAAAGAGCGCACTGCATGGATGACTCCACTATCAGCACTAACGGACACATATGAGGAGACTGGCACTCCGTTAACAGAGGAGTCCTCCAGTATGTAAGAAACACGGGCATTCTGGTTCCAGTCAGCGTCTCTGGCTTTGACTGTGAATATAGAGAGGCCTGGTGTGTTGTTTTCTACAATGTGGGCCTCATATGAGCTCCTCTCAAAGACAGGCGCGTTATCATTCACATCTGAGATCTGTAAGGTGAGAGTGACGCTGCTGGAGAGGGAGGGCACTCCCTCATCAGAGCACGTCACTGTTATATTATACTCAGAGGATCTCTCTCTGTCCAGATCACTGTCTGTCACTAAACTATAGAAATTATTTGTAGATGCCTTTAAATTGAAAGGTATGTCTTCGTTGATAAAACATTTAACATTTCCGTTGTCTCCCGAGTCCTTGTCTTCAATATTTATCATTGTAACCACTGTATTTATGCTAGCATCCTCTGATATCACAGTTGACTTTGACATAATGTTAATTTCAGGTTTGTTGTCATTCGTGTCTTGTACATCCACGAACAGTTTACATGAATCTGCGAGTCCTCCGTCATCACTAGCACGTATATGTATTTGATAGTTTCGCGACTCTTCAAAGTCAATATTACCAATTACAGTAACTACACCGTTTTCCTCATTTACCTCAAATACTTTACTGACGTCATCTAATGCATTCGTGATTGAATATGTAATTTTACCGTGCGAGCCTTCATCTGCATCTGAGGCTGTAACAGTGGCAACAACTGTTCCTTTAGGTGAGTTCTCGGTAACTGTAGCTTTGTATGTTGGCTGTGTAAAAACGGGGGCATTATCATTAGCGTCTAAAACTGTAATAACAATCAGCATTGTTCCTGACATCTGCGGCTCTCCTCCATCTACAGCCATCAACACGAGAGAGATCTGCTCCTGTTTCTCTCTGTCTAAAGGCTTCTGTAACACCATCTCAACGTTTTTATGACCATTAACGTTATTGTGCAGTTTTAGAGCAAAATTATCTGTTGGTTTTAAATCATAGCTATGGACACCATTAATGCCAACATCCAGATCCACAGCTCTTTCGAGCGTAAATTTTGCCCCCGTGACCGCCGACTCGCTTATTTTGAATTTCATCTCGCTTTTTTCAAACGTTGGTGCATTATCATTAATATCTGTGATCTGGACTGTAACACTGTAAAACTCCATAGGATTCTCCAAAATAATCTGAAAATGTAAAGCACAAGGCGTCGTCTGTCTGCAGAGCGCCTCTCTGTCGATCCTCTCTTTAACAAGGAGGACTCCTCTTTCTCTGTTCAGCTCGATGTACTCGTCGCTGTCTCGGGTATAAATTCGAGCTTTACCAGATGCTAGACGTTTAGTCTGTAAACCTAAATCATGTGCTATATTTCCCACTAAGGATCCTCTGGCCATTTCCTCCGGAATAGTGTAGCTGACCTGCCCGAGCACCACGCCAGCGGAGAGGAGACAGATAAACAGCAGGACTTGCCTTCTCATTGTTCTGTCAGATTTCTCTCCGTGTTATTCGACGTTTGTATTCCACAAAACTGATATCAATTCCACTGTCCAACGTTAATTTTGCGCCTGTATAATCCACACAAGAGCAAGAAAGTCCCAGAGGTCGACGTCTTCTTTTCAAATATCCTATATGACACCAAGTGTCCGTCCTTTCCCGTCGTGCTCTTTCTTTATTATGTCGATGTTACAGGGGAGGTGCTGCTGCAACCCTACTGTCAGCTGCAACACTCTGGTCAACAGCGGCCCTAAGAGTCCACATTGTAAAACTACAGAAATTCAACACAAATTAATCTCTATTCAAAAACTCAGCACTCCAAAAATCTGAAGTTTGCAGTAACTTATTGTGGCACTTTAACTATGGAATGGTGTATTTATATGCTGGGTCATTAAAAAAAAAAAAAAAAAAAAAATAAAAATGAACAAAAGCATGAACAAAGTGGCGATAAACGGGTTTGAACGGTTTAGCCAGCGAATTGAATAATTTACAAACACATATTAAATGAAAGAGACACACTGAGGAGAGATAAAAGGAGAAGAAAAAGTCATTGTCGCTGTCCGACGTTCTGAAACGAATACATTCTGATTAAATCCCGACATCAGTGTAAGTCCTGTCACAATACACTGCCTCCTGCGGCCTAATAAATACAACAATCCTGTGCCTAATATTCACAAAACACAATGGTTGCAGCTACAAAGACAAGCATATTACCCACATTATATATTCCATAGAAAACTCATCAGTGTGTCTCACAGTCAGAGACAAACAAGTCAGCTGTGCATCTGTCTCTGCCTCTGAAGTTAAAAGGAACATGTGTAATATCAACCTTAGTATTTAACAAGGAACGACCAAACTTCAGCGAGGAGATCTAAAACGAGATAAAGATACGGAATAAATACACTATCGAGACCTACAACAATAAAACTGGCTTACAGGGAAAAGGCAGTGTGTTTTGGATGTTCGTTGTTATGCCTCATATACCGAAAAACTGCATGCTTAAGACAATGATAATGCTGTGTTGAAACAGTATTAAAGCGGTCTAACCTCTAGAGGAGAGTCTGGTTCATCCAGGATGCTCTTGTCACTCTGTATCCGCTGCATCGTCCCTGTAGAAGTGGGGTCCATTATCAGCACGTTCTGACTACCGGCTCTGCCGAACTTACAGTCACTCTTTCTGGAGTCTGTCGTCCTGCACACCTCGTAATTGTACACGTGTTTGAGAGTCCCTGTCCCCAAAGTGTCTGAGTAACGTGGGGGATAATATGGAATGACAGGGAGATTGGAGTGATACAGGATGCGAGACTGTCTCCATCTGTAGATTTTCACTGATATAATAACCACCAAACACGTGATGAAGAGGAAGGAAACTACAGCCAAAGCCAAGACTAAGTAAAAAGTCAGGTTGTCATTGTACTCTTTGTCGTGTGGAAAGTCCGTGAACTCAGACAGCACTTCAGGGAAGCTGTCCGCCACCGCCACGTTAACAATGACTGTTGCTGAACGAGAGGGCTGCCCGTTGTCCTCCACTATAACAGTCAGTCTTTGTTTGACTGCATCTTTATCAGTCACTTGGCGGATAGTTCTTATTTCTCCATTCTGTAAGCCCACTTCAAACAGCGCCCTGTCTGTGGCTTTCTGCAGTTTATAGGAGAGCCAGGCATTCTGTCCAGAGTCCACATCAACAGCCACCACTTTAGTCACCAGATAGCCCACATCTGCTGAACGAGGCACCATTTCAGCCACCACAGAGCCACCAGTCTGCACTGGGTACAGCACCTGAGGAGGGTTGTCGTTCTGGTCCTGGATGAGTATTTTCACAGTCACGTTGCTGCTGAGTGGAGGGGAGCCTCCATCCTGCGCTCTGACGCGGAAGTGGAAGTCTTTGATCTGCTCGTAGTCAAAAGAGCGCACTGCATGGATGACTCCACTATCAGCACTAACGGACACATATGAGGAGACTGGCACTCCGTTAACAGAGGAGTCCTCCAGTATGTAAGAAACACGGGCATTCTGGTTCCAGTCAGCGTCTCTGGCTTTGACTGTGAATATAGAGAGGCCTGGTGTGTTGTTTTCTACAATGTAGGCCTCATATGAGCTCCTCTCAAAGACAGGCGCGTTATCATTCACATCAGAGATCTGTAAGGTGAGAGTGACGCTGCTGGAGAGGGAGGGCACTCCCTCATCAGAGCACGTCACTGTTATATTATACTCAGAGGATCTCTCTCTGTCCAGATCACTGTCTGTCACTAAACTATAGAAATTATTTGTTGATGTTTTTAAAACGAATGGTACATTTTCACTAATAAAACATTGCACTTTTCCGTTTTCTCCAGTGTCCTTGTCCTCAATGTTTATCATTGTAACCACTGTGTTGACTTTGGCGTCTTCTGATATCACAGTTGACTTCGACATTATCTTTATTTCAGGCGTGTTGTCATTTACATCTTGCACATCGACAATTAATTTACAAGAATCTGTGAGTCCTCCGTCGTCACTAGCAAGAACATTTATTTGAAAATTTCGTGACTTCTCAAAATCAATAGTTCCAATTAATGTAACTTCGCCATTGTCCTCGTTTATATTAAACACTTTCCTAACATCATCAAATGTATTTGTGATTGAATAGGTTATTTTACCATTAGAACCTTCATCTGCATCTGAGGCTGTAACAGTGGCAACAACTGTTCCTTTAGGTGAGTTCTCAGTAACTGTAGCTTTGTATGTTGGCTGTGTAAAAACGGGGGCATTATCATTAGCGTCTAAAACTGTAATAACAATCAGCATTGTTCCTGACATCTGCGGCTCTCCTCCATCTACAGCCGTCAACACGAGAGAGATCTGCTCCTGTTTCTCTCTGTCTAAAGGCTTCTGTAACACCATCTCAACATTTTTATGACCATTAGCGTTATTGTGCAGTTTTAGAGCAAAATTATCTGTTGGTTTTAATTCGTACCTTTGAAGATCATTATTTCCAACATCAAGATCATTAGCTCTCTCTAGTACAAATTTTGCCCCGATCACTGCTGACTCGCTTATTTTGAATTTCATCTCGCTTTTTTCAAAGGTTGGTGCATTATCATTAATATCTGTGATCTGAACAGTAACACTGTAAAACTCCATAGGATTCTCTAAAATAATCTGAAAATGTAAAGCACAAGGCGTCGTCTGTCTGCAGAGCGCCTCTCTGTCGATCCTCTCTTTAACAAGGAGGACTCCTCTTTCTTTGCTCAGCTCGATGTACTCGTCGCTGTCTCCGGTAAAAATTCGAGCTTTACCTGCAGTCAATCGTTTGGTTTCTAACCCTAAATCTTGTGCTATATTACCGACCAAAGAGCCTTTCGACATTTCCTCCGGTATTGTGTAACTGACCTGCCCAAGTACGGAGCCGAGGGAAAGGAGAGAGATGAACAACAGCGCCTGTCCTTTCATTGTTCTACCCGAGTGTGTTCTCATCAAGCTTCCACTGTCCGGTTAGAAATCCCATAAACTGAAATCCATTCCGGTTTCAAACATCAATCTCGCAGCTGTATAATCCACACAGTGAAAAGAAAAGTTTCGGAAATCGTGGTGTCGGCGATCAGATATTTTATATATCCCGAAAGTGCGTCCTTTCCCGTCGTGTTCTCTCTTCATTATGGTGATGTTACAGGGGAGGTGCTGCTACAAACCTACTCTCAGCCGTGCACACTCTGGTCAACAGCGGCCCTAAGAGTTCATAATACAAAACTGCAGACAATCAGCATGAACCAATTTGTCCAGACACCTCACTGTTAGAGAAGTGTAACTTGAAATGAAGTAATAAAAGCCATGTATGTCACAATATCCTCGTCGCAAAAGTAAGTCGACACTTCAATACAGATTGCGTTCTCTTACTGTTGTTTTTATCTCCAGCCATAATAATGTGTTTATAAAACATGAACCACATGTGACTATCAGTACAAAGAGAAAAAAAATCGAATAAACTGGAAAATAATGAGGAAAGAACTCCTAAAAGATTGAAGTGATAAAAAAAAGAATGGGGAAGAAAAAAAAAGATGGGTCAAGAAACGTCACTGTCCGAGGTCCTGAACTGATAAAGAGGCTGAAACCGGCCAACACGACGGATTATCACAAGTCCTTACATTTAGATAAAAATATTGTTAAGTATAACCTTTGAAAATAAAACGTTAACTGATCTGTGTACAGAAAATACATTCATGTTCTTTATGAATCCATGTGTTTAACAATAATTCAGTAAATTCTTGAACTGTATGCTCAGTCTGCAGTAAAATAAAATCATCTAAATACCTAAATACCTAATTAGATATTCATTGAAATACCCTCACCAAAACACACCCCAAAGCCAGATGACTGACTCAAAGCAAGATTGCCGACAAAAAGGGCCAATAAAACATTTAAAGTAGAAATGTTGTTCAGTACAACTATACATTGAAATCGGCAGCGCCTTTGATACAAATGTGATGTGTTCAGACTTGCCATATCCCGTTATTTGCTACTGCAAGCCATAAAAGGTGTGCTAATAAAACGGTCTGGACGAAATAAAGTTAAGCAGTTTAACCCTTAAAAACAAATACCAGTCTGCTTTATGCACATGGCAACCAAGTCAAAGTAACGTGTGTATTAAATAATGTAACAATCTATTACTGATTGAGAATGTGGGTAAAGGGAAGCTGTCCATGGTTCTGAAACTGCTGAAACAGCGTGCAATTATTTTCTAACAATGCAACTAAACACTGAACGAGAATGGAGGCACAAACACGAGGCTACATCATAAAACTGACCTCTAGAGGAGAGTCAGGTTCATCCAGGATGCTCTTGTCACTCTGTATCCGCTGCATCGTCCCTGTAGAAGTGGGGTCCATTATCAGCACGTTCTGACTACCGGCTCTGCCGAACTTACAGTCACTCTTTCTGGAGTCTGTCGTCCTGCACACCTCGTAATTGTACACGTGTTGGAGAGTCCCTGTCCCCAAAGTGTCTGAGTAACGTGGGGGATAATATGGAATGACAGGGAGATTGGAGTGATACAGGATGCGAGACTGTCTCCATCTGTAGATTTTCACTGATATAATAACCACCAAACACGTGATGAAGAGGAAGGAAACTACAGCCAAAGCCAAGACTAAGTAAAAAGTCAGGTTGTCATTGTACTCCTTGTCGTGTGGAAAGTCCGTGAACTCAGACAGCACTTCAGGGAAGCTGTCCGCCACCGCCACGTTAACAATGACTGTAGCTGAACGAGAGGGCTGCCCGTTGTCCTCCACTATAACAGTCAGTCTTTGTTTGACTGCATCTTTATCAGTCACTTGGCGGATAGTTCTTATTTCTCCATTCTGTAAGCCCACTTCAAACAGCGCCCTGTCTGTGGCTTTCTGCAGTTTATAGGAGAGCCAGGCATTCTGTCCAGAGTCCACATCAACAGCCACCACTTTAGTCACCAGATAGCCCACATCTGCTGAACGAGGCACCATTTCAGCCACCACAGAGCTACCAGTCTGCACTGGGTACAGCACCTGAGGAGGGTTGTCGTTCTGGTCCTGGATGAGTATTTTGACAGTCACGTTGCTACTGAGTGGAGGGGAGCCTCCATCCTGCGCTCTGACGCGGAAGTGGAAGTCTTTGATCTGCTCGTAGTCAAAAGAGCGCACTGCATGGATGACTCCACTATCAGCACTAACGGACACATATGAGGAGACTGGCACTCCGTTAACAGAGGAGTCCTCCAGTATGTAAGAAACACGGGCATTCTGGTTCCAGTCAGCGTCTCTGGCTTTGACTGTGAATATAGAGAGGCCTGGTGTGTTGTTTTCTACAATGTAGGCCTCATATGAGCTCCTCTCAAAGACAGGCGCGTTATCATTCACATCAGAGATCTGTAAGGTGAGAGTGACGCTGCTGGAGAGGGAGGGCACTCCCTCATCAGAGCACGTCACTGTTATATTATACCCAGAGGATCTCTCTCTGTCCAGATCACTGTCTGTCACTAAACTATAGAAATTATTTGTTGATGTCTTTAAAATGAATGGCACATTGTCGCTAATAAAACATTGCACTTTTCCGTTTTCTCCAGTGTCTTTGTCCTCAATGTTTATCATTGTAACGACGGTGTTGACGTCGGCGTCTTCTGATATCACATTTGATTTCGACATAATCTTGATTTCAGGCGTGTTGTCATTCACATCTTGCACATCGACAATTAATTTACAAGAATCCGTGAGTCCTCCATCATCACTAGCACGTATACTTATTCGAAAATTTCGCGACTCCTCAAAATCAATATTGCCAATCAAAGTAACTTCACCACTGTCCTTGTTTATCTTGAACACTTTTCTAACATCATCAAATGTATTTGTGATTGAATAAGTTATTTTACCGTTTGAGCCTTCATCTGCATCTGAGGCTGTAACAGTGGCAACAACTGTTCCTTTAGGTGAGTTCTCAGTAACTGTAGCTTTGTATGTTTGCTGTGTAAAAACGGGGGCATTATCATTGGCGTCTAAAACTGTAATAACAATCAGCATTGTTCCTGACATCTGCGGCTCTCCTCCATCTACAGCCGTCAACACGAGAGAGATCTGCTCCTGTTTCTCTCTGTCTAAAGGCTTCTGTAACACCATCTCAACATTTTTATTTCCATCAGCGTTATTATGGACTTTAAGAGCAAAATTATCTGTTGGTTTTAATTCGTACCTTTGAAGATCGTTATTTCCAACGTCAAGATCCTCAGCCCTTTCGAGCTCAAATTTTGCCCCGATCACTGCTGACTCGCTTATTTTGAATTTTATTTCTCCTTCCTCAAACGTTGGTGCATTATCATTGATATCTGTGATCTGGATTGTAACACTGTAAAACTCCATAGGATTCTCCAAAATAATCTGAAAATGTAAAGCACAAGGCGTCGTCTGTCTGCAGAGCGCCTCTCTGTCGATCCTCTCTTTAACAAGGAGGACTCCTCTTTCTCTGTTCAGCTCGATGTACTCGTCGCTGTCTCGGGTAAAAATTCGAGCTTTACCTGCAGTCAGTCGTTTGGTTTCTAAACCTAAATCTTGTGCTATATTACCGACCAAAGAGCCTTTCGACATTTCCTCCGGTATTGTGTAACTGACCTGCCCAAGTACGGAGCCGAGGGAAAGGAGAGAGATGAACAACAGCGCCTGTCCTTTCATTGTTCTACCCGAGTGTGTTCTCATCAAGCTTCCACTGTCCGGTTAGAAATCCCATAAACTGAAATCCATTCCAGTTTCAAACATCAATCTCCCAGCTGTATAATCCACACAGTGAAAAGAATAGTTTCAGATGTCGTGGTGTCGGCGATCAGATATTTCATATGTCTCGAAAGCGCGTCCTTTCCCGTCGTGTTCTCTCTTCATTATGGTGATGTTACAGGGGAGGTGCTGCTACAAACCCACCCTCAGCCGTGCACACTCTGGTCAACAGCGGCCCTAAGAGTTCATAATACAAAACTGCAGACAACCTGCATGAATCTGTCTAAACAGCTTACTGTTAGAGAGGTCTAAGTTGAAATGAAGTAATAAAAGTCATGTCGCAATATCCTCTTCGCAAATTGAAGTCGACACTTCAACACAGATTGTGTTCTCTTACTTTTGTTTCTATCTTCAGCCATAATAATGTGCTTTGAAAACATGAACCACATGAGACTACAAGTACAAAGAGAAAAAATAGAATCAAATAGAAAATAATATCTATAAAAAAATACCATAGGATTGAAATAATATACAAAAGAGAATGGAGAAGAAAAGAAGCAGAATATGAAAATGTCACTGTCCGAGGTGCTGAAGTGATAAAGAGGCTGAAACTGACCAACACGAAAAAGTATCACAAATTGTTTTCATGCAGATAAAAATATTGTTCAGTATAACCTTTGAAAATAAAGCGTTAAATGATGTGTGCACAGAAAATACATTCATGTTCTTTATGAATCCATGTGTTTAACAACAATTCAGTAAATTCTTGGACTGTATGCTCAGTCTGCAGTCAAATAAAATTATCAAAATACCTAAATAGCTAATTAGATATTCATTGAAATACCCTCACCAAAACACACCCCAAATCCAGATGACTGACTCAAAGCAAGATTACCGACAAAAAGGACCAATAAAACATTTAAAGTAGAAATGTTGTTCAATACAACTATAATTTGAAATCGGCAGGGACTTTGATACAAATGTGATGTGTTCAAACTTGCCATACCCCGCGATTTGCTACTGCAAGCCATAAAAGGTGTGCTATTAAAACGGTCTGGACGAAATACAATAAGGCAGTTTAACCCGTAAAAACAAATACCAGTCTGCTTTACGCACATGGCAACCAAGTCAAAGTAACGTGTGTATGAAAAATTGTAACAATCTATCACTGAATGAGAGTGTAGGTAAAGGGAAGCTGTCCATGGTTCTGAAACTGCTGGAATAGCGTGCAACAGTTTTCTAACAATGCAACTAAACACTGAACGAGCATGAAGGCACAAACACGAGGCTACATCATAAAACTGACCTCTAGAGGAGAGTCAGGTTCATCCAGGATGCTCTTGTCACTCTGTATCCGCTGCATTGTCCCTGTAGAAGTGGGGTCCATTATCAGCACGTTCTGACTACCGGCTCTGCCGAACTTACAGTCACTCTTTCTGGAGTCTGTCGTCCTGCACACCTCGTAATTGTACACGTGTTGGAGAGTCCCTGTCCCCAAAGTGTCTGAGTAACGTGGCGGATAATATGGAATGACAGGGAGATTGGAGTGATACAGAATGCGAGACTGTCTCCATCTGTAGATTTTGACTGATATAATAACCACCAAACACGTGATGAAGAGGAAGGAAACTACAGCCAAAGCCAAGACTAAGTAAAAAGTCAGGTTGTCATTGTACTCCTTGTCGTGTGGAAAGTCCGTGAACTCAGACAGCACTTCAGGGAAGCTGTCCGCCACCGCCACGTTAACAATGACTGTAGCTGAACGAGAGGGCTGCCCGTTGTCCTCCACTATAACAGTCAGTCTTTGTTTGACTGCATCTTTATCAGTCACTTGGCGGATAGTTCTTATTTCTCCATTCTGTAAGCCCACTTCAAACAGCGCCCTGTCTGTGGCTTTCTGCAGTTTATAGGAGAGCCAGGCATTCTGTCCAGAGTCCACATCAACAGCCACCACTTTAGTCACCAGATAGCCCACATCTGCTGAACGAGGCACCATTTCAGCCACCACAGAGCCACCAGTCTGCACTGGGTACAGCACCTGAGGAGGGTTGTCGTTCTGGTCCTGGATCAGTATTTTGACAGTCACGTTGCTACTGAGTGGAGGGGAGCCTCCATCCTGCGCTCTGACGCGGAAGTGGAAGTCTTTGATCTGCTCGTAGTCAAAAGAGCGCACTGCATGGATGACTCCACTATCAGCACTAACGGACACATATGAGGACACTGGCACTCCGTTAACAGAGGAGTCCTCCAGTATGTAAGAAACACGGGCATTCTGGTTCCAGTCAGCGTCTCTGGCTTTGACTGTGAATATAGAGAGGCCTGGTGTGTTGTTTTCTACAATGTAGGCCTCATATGAGCTCCTCTCAAAGACAGGCGCGTTATCATTCACATCAGAGATCTGTAAGGTGAGAGTGACGCTGCTGGAGAGGGAGGGCACTCCCTCATCACAACACGTCACTGTTATATTATACTCAGAGGATCTCTCTCTGTCCAGATCACTGTCTGTCACTAAACTATAGAAATTATTTGTTGATGTTTTTAAAATGAATGGCACATTGTCGCTGATAAAGCATTGCACTTTGCCGTTTTCTCCAGTGTCCTTGTCCTCAATACTTATCATTGTAACGACGGTATTGACGTTGGCGTCTTCTGATATCACATTTGACTTTGACATAACCTTTATTTCAGGCGTGTTGTCATTCACGTCTTGAACATCGACAATCAACTTACACGAATCTGTGAGTCCTCCATCATCACTAGCACGTATATGTATTTGAAAATTTCGCGATTCTTCAAAATCAACATTGCCAATCAAAGTAACTTCACCATTTTCCCTGTTTATTTTAAATACTTTCCTGATGTCATCTAAAGTATTTGTGATTGAATAAGTTATTTTACCATTAGAACCTTCATCTGCATCTGAGGCTGTAACAGTGGCAACAACTGTTCCTTTAGGTGAGTTCTCGGTAACTGCAGCTTTGTATGTTTGCTGTGTAAAAACGGGGGCATTATCATTGACGTCTAAAACTGTAATAACAATCAGCATTGTTCCTGACATCTGCGGCTCTCCTCCATCTACAGCCGTCAACACGAGAGAGATCTGCTCCTGTTTCTCTCTGTCTAAAGGCTTCTGTAACACCATCTCAACATTTTTATTTCCATCTGCGTTATTATGGACTTTAAGAGCAAAATTATCTGTTGGTTTTAATTCGTACCTTTGAAGATCATTATTTCCAACATCCAGATCCACAGCCCTCTCCAGCACAAATTTTGCCCCTGTGTTCGCTGACTCACTTATTTTGAATTTTATTTCTCCTTCCTCAAACGTTGGTGCATTATCATTGATATCTGTGATCTGGATTGTAACACTGTAAAACTCCATAGGATTCTCCAAAATAATCTGAAAATGTAAAGCACAAGGCGTCGTCTGTCTGCAGAGCGCCTCTCTGTCGATCCTCTCTTTAACAAGGAGGACTCCTCTTTCTCTGTTCAGCTCGATGTACTCGTCGCTGTCTCGGGTAAAAATTCGAGCTTTACCTGCAGTCAGTCGTTTGGTTTCTAAACCTAAATCTTGTGCTATATTACCGACCAAAGAGCCTTTTGACATTTCCTCCGGTATTGTGTAACTGACCTGCCCAAGTACGGAGCCGAGGGAAAGGAGAGAGATGAACAACAGCGCCTGTCCTTTCATTGTTCTACCCGAGTGTGTTCTCATCAAGCTTCCACTGTCCGGTTAGAAATCCCATAAACTGAAATCCATTCCGGTTTCAAACATCAATCTCCCAGCTGTATAATCCACACAGTGAAAAGAATAGTTTCAGACGTCGTGGTGTCGGCGATCAGATATTTTATATGTCCCGAAAGCGCGTCCTTTCCCGTCGTGTTCTCTCTTCATTATGGTGATGTTACAGGGGAGGTGCTGCTACAAACCTACCCTCAGCCGTGCACACTCTGGTCAACAGCGGCCCTAAGAGTTCATAATACAAAACTGCAGACAACCAGCATGAACTAATTTGTCCAGACACCTCACTGTTAGAGAAGTGTAACTTGAAATGAGGTAATAAAAGCCATGTATGTCACAATATCCTCGTCGCAAAAGTAAGTCGACACTTCAATGTAGATTGCGTTCTCTTACTTTTGTCTTTATCTCCCGCCATAATAATGTGTTTTTATGAAATATGAACCACATGTGACTACAAGTATGAAGAGAGAAAACAAATCAAATAAATTGGAAAATGATAAGGAAAGAACTCCGAAAAGATTGAAGTGATAAAAAAGGAAATGGAGAAGGAAAAAATAGATGAGTCTAGAAACGTCGCTGTCTGAGGTCCTGAACTGATAAAGAGGCTGAAACCGGTCAACACGACGGACTATCACAAGTTCTTATTTGCAGATAAAAACACTGTTCAGTTGAACCTATGAAAATAAAGCGTTAACTGATGTGTGCACAGAAAATACAGTCATGTTCTTTATGAATCCATGTGTTTAACAATAATTCAGTAAATAGACTGTATGCTCAGTCTGCAGTCAAATAAAACCATCTAAATACCTAATTAGATATTCATTGAAATACCCTCACCAAAACTCACCCCAAAGCCACATGACTGACTCAAAGCAAGATTACCGAAAAAAGCACCAACAAAATATTTAAAGTAGAAATGTTGTTCAGTCAACTACACATTGAAATCGGCAGCGACTTGATACAAATGTGATGTGTTCAAACTTGCCATACCCTGTTATTTGCAACTGCAAGCCATAAAAGGTGTGCTAATAAAACGGTCTGTATGAAAAAAAAGTAAGTCAGTTTAACCCTTAAAAAATATCAGTCTGCTTTAAGTTCATGGCAACCAAGTCCTAATAACGTGTGTATAAAATAATATAACAATCTATCACTGATTGAGAATGTAGGTAAAGGGAAGCTGTCCATGGTTCTGAATCTGCTAGAACAGCGTGCAACAGTTTTCTAACAATGCAACTAAACACTGAACGAGCATGAAGGCACAAACACAAGGCTACATCACAAAACTGACCTCTAGAGGAGAATCAGGTTCATCCAGGATGCTCTTGTCACTCTGTATCCGCTGCATCGTCCCTGTAGAACTGGGGTCCATTATCAGCACGTTCTGACTACCGGCTCTGCCGAACTTACAGTCACTCTTTCTGGAGTCTGTCGTCCTGCACACCTCGTAATTGTACACGTGTTGGAGAGTCCCTGTCCCCAAAGTGTCTGAGTAACGTGGGGGATAATATGGAATGACAGGGAGATTGGAGTGATACAGGATGCGAGACTGTCTCCATCTGTAGATTTTCACTGATATAATAACCACCAAACATGTGATGAAGAGGAAGGAAACTACAGCCAAAGCCAAGACTAAGTAAAAAGTCAGGTTGTCATTGTACTCCTTGTCGTGTGGAAAGTCCGTGAACTCAGACAGCACTTCAGGGAAGCTGTCCGCTACCGCCACGTTAACAGTGACTGTAGCTGAACGAGACGGCTGCCCGTTGTCCTCCACTATAACAGTCAGTCTTTGTTTGACTGCATCTTTATCAGTCACTTGGCGGATAGTTCTTATTTCTCCATTCTGTAAGCCCACTTCAAACAGCGCCCTGTCTGTGGCTTTCTGCAGTTTATAGGAGAGCCAGGCATTCTGTCCAGAGTCCACATCAACAGCCACCACTTTAGTCACCAGATAGCCCACATCTGCTGAACGAGGCACCATTTCAGCCACCACAGAGCCACCAGTCTGCACTGGGTACAGCACCTGAGGAGGGTTGTCGTTTTGGTCCTGGATGAGTATTTTGACAGTCACATTGCTACTGAGTGGAGGGGAGCCTCCATCCTGCGCTTTGACGCGGAAGTGGAAGTCTTTGATCTGCTCGTAGTCAAAAGAGCGCACTGCATGGATGACTCCACTATCAGCACTAACGGACACATATGAGGAGACTGGCACTCCGTTAACAGAGGAGTCCTCCAGTATGTAAGAAACACGGGCATTCTGGTTCCAGTCAGCGTCTCTGGCTTTGACTGTGAATATAGAGAGGCCTGGTGTGTTGTTTTCTACAATGTAGGCCTCATATGAGCTCCTCTCAAAGACAGGCGCGTTATCATTCACATCAGAGATCTGTAAGGTGAGAGTGACGCTGCTGGAGAGGGAGGGCACTCCCTCATCAGAGCACGTCACTGTTATATTATACTCAGACGATCTCTCTCTGTCCAGATCACTGTCTGTCACTAAACTATAGAAATTATTTGTAGAGGTTTTTAAAATGAATGGCACACCGTCGCTGATAAAGCATGTCACGTGACCGTTCTCTCCTGAATCTAAGTCCTCAATATTTATCATTGTAACCACTGTATTGAGTTTGGCATCCTCTGATATCACATTTGATTTCGACATTATATTAATTTCAGGCGTGTTGTCATTTACATCTTGAACGTCGACAATTAATTTACAAGAATCTGTGAGTCCTCCATCATCACTAGCAAGTAAATTTATCTGAAAGTGTCTTGACTTTTCGAAGTCAATATTGCCAATCAAAGTAACTTCACCATTTCCCCTGTTTATCGTGAATACTTTCCTGACATTTTCTAAAGTATTTGAGATTGAATAAGTTATTTTACCATTAGATCCCTCATCTGCATCTGAGGCTGTAACAGTGGCAACAACTGTTCCTTTAGGTGAGTTCTCAGTAACTGTAGCTTTGTATGTTGGCTGTGTAAAAACGGGGGCATTATCATTGGCGTCTAAAACTGTAATAACAATCAGCATTGTTCCTGACATCTGCGGCTCTCCTCCATCTACAGCCGTCAACACGAGAGAGATCTGCTCCTGTTTCTCTCTGTCTAAAGGCTTCTGTAACACCATCTCAACATTTTTATGACCATCTGCGTTGTCGTGGAGTTTCAGAGCAAAATTATTTGCTGGTTTTAATTCGTAGTTTTTAACACCATTAACGCCAACATCCAGATCCACAGCTCTTTCGAGGAGGAATTTTGCTCCGGTAATCGCTGACTCGCTGATTTTGAATTTCATCTCATTTTTTTCAAAGGTTGGAGCATTATCGTTAATATCTGTGATCTGAACAGTAACAGTGTAAAACTCCATAGGATTCTCTAAAATAATCTGAAAATGTAAAGCACACAGCGCCGTCTCTGTACACAGCACCTCTCTGTCGATTCTGTCTTTGACGAGGAGGACTCCTCTTTCTCTGTTCAGCTCGATGTACTCGTCGCTGTTCCTCATATAGATCTTCGCTTTACCTGATATCAAACGTTTTATTTCTAACCCTAAATCTTGGGCGATATTGCCCACTAAAGAGCCTCTCGCCATTTCCTCGGGAATAGAGTAGCTGACCTGCCCAAACACTGAGTGGAGGGAGAGGAGAGAGAAAAACAACAGTACTTGCCGATTCATTGTTCTACCCGATTTTTTTCCCCACAGTGAGGCTCCACAGTCCGCTTATATTCCACACAGAAACTGATATCACCGATGTTACATCTCAAACTCACAGCTGTATAATCCACTCATTGGCAGAGAATCTCTTGCAGATCGAAATTTCTCCTCTTATTTTTCGATAATATTCCACAGCCACATTGTCCGTCCTTTCCCGTCGTGTTCTCTCTGTACTGTGACGATGTTACATGGGAGGTGCTGCTACAACCCTGTTCTGATTCATCAACACTCTGGTCAACAGCGGCCCTAAGAGTCCATATTATAAAACTGCACAACACCGACTGAAATTCAACTCAGGAGAACTCACTGCAAACCAGCTGGATTGTTTTTCAAACGTTAACACTTAACTAACATGTTGGAATTTACAGACGACTACAGGAAGACAACTCTAACATTCATCATGTTTACTGTCTAAGTCACTGTGATAATATATTAAAGACAACAGAATCAGGGACACTGTGCTGATCAGATATTGCAGAAGTATCAGGAGTCAGGGTGGATGTTACCTCAAACTGAAAGACCGGAAAGGGAAAATATCGCTTATATAAAAGGGGTTTTATATAATTATACTTAATAACAAACGATGAGAAAAATACAGACAGAGACAAATATTTAAGCTGATGAAACAGCAGCTGACAGACAGGTTAAACATGCGGCTGTACTCTGTATGTCGCTGTCCGCGGTTCTGAAGTCAATCAACTCTGAATGAGATTCAAAACTCCCAAACTGTAGCTACTGTTAGAATAATGTGATGTCATACAACGTTATAACATTTGGGACATAGTCAGAAAACCTTTCTATGAAAAATAATTGGACAATTACTTTTGTTACTGTTGCTAATACAGCTACAACAGCAACAAAAACAAAAAACAACAACAACAGCTACTACTCCTGCTACTCCTGCTGCTCCTCCTCCTCCTCCTCCTCCTCCTACTACTAAGGTTAATAATTATAATTATAATTATAATACAACTTCTCATAATGATTATTATTATCATCATTAGTAGTATTAGTATTATTTCTCTGATTTCAGTCCACAAAACTGATTGATGTAGTCATAGATTTTAAATTCCATAGGGGAATTAACACGTAGATTAAACCATCTATGTTCACAAAAGTAACTAGTGAACATTGTCAGATCATAATATATAGTTACTAAACGCAACGTTCCCTTAAAACGCTTGTAATTCAACCAAAAAAAAAAAAAAAAAGCCGGGAACATCAATTATATTTTCAGTTATAAAGAATGCACGGAAACAGTGTTAAAGCGGTCTAACCTCTAGAGGAGAGTCAGGTTCATCCAGGATGCTCTTGTCACTCTGCATCCGCTGCATCGTCCCTGTAGAAGTGGGGTCCATTATCAGCACGTTCTGACTACCGGCTCTGCCGAACTTACAGTCACTCTTTCTGGAGTCTGTCGTCCTGCACACCTCGTAATTGTACACGTGTTGGAGAGTCCCTGTCCCCAAAGTGTCTGAGTAACGTGGGGGATAATATGGAATGACAGGGAGATTGGAGTGATACAGGATGCGAGACTGTCTCCATCTGTAGATTTTCACTGATATAATAACCACCAAACACGTGATGAAGAGGAAGGAAACTACAGCCAAAGCCAAGACTAAGTAAAAAGTCAGGTTGTCATTGTACTCCTTGTCGTGTGGAAAGTCCGTGAACTCAGACAGCACTTCAGGGAAGCTGTCCGCCACCGCCACGTTAACAATGACTGTAGCTGAACGAGAGGGCTGCCCGTTGTCCTCCACTATAACAGTCAGTCTTTGTTTGACTGCATCTTTATCAGTCACTTGGCGGATAGTTCTTATTTCTCCATTCTGTAAGCCCACTTCAAACAGCGCCCTGTCTGTGGCTTTCTGCAGTTTATAGGAGAGCCAGGCATTCTGTCCAGAGTCCACATCAACAGCCACCACTTTAGTCACCAGATAGCCCACATCTGCTGAACGAGGCACCATTTCAGCCACCACAGAGCCACCAGTCTGCACTGGGTACAGCACCTGAGGAGGGTTGTCGTTCTGGTCCTGGATGAGTATTTTGACAGTCACGTTGCTACTGAGTGGAGGGGAGCCTCCATCCTGCGCTTTGACGCGGAAGTGGAAGTCTTTGATTTGCTCGTAGTCAAAAGAGCGCACTGCATGGATGACTCCACTATCAGCACTAACGGACACATATGAGGAGACTGACACTCCGTTAACAGAGGAGTCCTCCAGTATGTAAGAAACACGGGCATTCTGGTTCCAGTCAGCGTCTCTGGCTTTGACTGTGAATATAGAGAGGCCTGGTGTGTTGTTTTCTACAATGTAGGCCTCATATGAGCTCCTCTCAAAGACAGGCGCGTTATCATTCACATCAGAGATCTGTAAGGTGAGAGTGACGCTGCTGGAGAGGGAGGGCACTCCCTCATCACAACACGTCACTGTTATATTGTACTCAGAGGATCTCTCTCTGTCCAGATCACTGTCTGTCACTAAACTATAGAAATTATCTGTTGATGTTTTTAAAATAAATGGCACATTGTCGCTGATAAAACATTTTACGTTACCATTTTCTCCTGAATCTAAGTCCTCAATATTTATCATTGTAACCACTGTATTGAGTTTGGCATCCTCTGATATCACATTTGATTTCGACATTATATTAATTTCAGGTTTGTTGTCATTTACATCTTGCACATCGACAATTAATTTACAAGAATCTGTGAGTCCTCCGTCGTCACTAGCGAGTAAATTTATGTGAAAGTTTCTTGACTTTTCGAAATCAATGTCGCCAATCAATGACACTTCGCCGTTATCCTCGTTGACCTCAAATACTTTCCTGACATTGTCTAAAGTATTTGTGATTGAATATGTGATTTTACCGTGCGAGCCTTCATCTGCATCTGAGGCTGTAACAGTGGCAACAACTGTTCCTTTAGGTGAGTTCTCAGTAACTGTAGCTTTGTATGTTGGCTGTGTAAAAACGGGGGCATTATCATTGGCGTCTAAAACTGTAATAACAATCAGCATTGTTCCTGACATCTGCGGCTCTCCTCCATCTACAGCCGTCAACACGAGAGAGATCTGCTCCTGTTTCTCTCTGTCTAAAGGCTTCTGTAACACCATCTCAACATTTTTGTGACCATCTGCGCTGTCGTGGAGTTTCAGAGCAAAATTATCTGCTGGTTTTAATTCGTAGTTTTGAAGATCATTTATGCCAACATCCAGATCCACAGCCCGTGCCAGTACAAATTTTGCCCCGATCACCGCTGACTCACTTATTTTAAATTTCATCTCATTTTTTTCAAAGGTTGGAGCATTATCGTTAATATCTGTGATCTGAACAGTAACAGTGTAAAACTCCATAGGATTCTCTAAAATAATCTGAAAATGTAAAGCACACAGCGCCGTCTCTGTACACAGCACCTCTCTGTCGATTCTGTCTTTTACGAGGAGGACTCCTCTTTCTCTGTTCAACTCGATGTACTCGCCGCTGTTCCTCGTATAGATCTTCGCTTTACCTGATATCAAACGTTTTATTTCTAACCCTAAATCTTGGGCGATATTGCCCACTAAAGAGCCTCTCGCCATTTCCTCGGGAATAGAGTAGCTGACCTGCCCAAACACTGAGTGGAGGGAGAGGAGAGAGAAAAACAACAGTACTTGCCGATTCATTGTTCTACCCGATTTTTTTTCCCACAGTGAGGCTCCACAGTCCGCTTATATTCCACACAGAAACTGATATCACCGATGTTAAATCTCAAACTCACAGCTGTATAATCCACTCATTGGCAGAGAATCTCTTGCAGATCGAAATTTCTCCTCTTATTTTTCGATAATATTCCACAGCCACATTGTCCGTCCTTTCCCGTCGTGTTCTCTCTGTACTGTGACGATGTTACATGGGAGGTGCTGCTACAACCCTGTTCTGATTCATCAACACTCTGGTCAACAGCGGCCCTAAGAGTCCATATTATAAAACTGCACAACACCGACTGAAATTCAACTCAAGTGAACTCACTACAAACCAGCTGGGTTTTTTAAACCCAAACAGTTTACCAAGATGTTGGAATTTACAAACGACTAAAGAAAGACAACGTAAGATTCATCATGTTTACTGTCTAGGTCACTGTGATAATATATTAAAGACAACAGAATCAGGGAAACCGTGCTGATCACATCTTGCAGAAGTATCAGGAGTCAGGGTGGATGTAACATCAGACTGACAGACCGGAAAGGGAAAAATATTTCTCAAAATAAAAAAAGGGTTTACACAGTGATAGTTACTAACAAATAATGAAGAAAAAAAAACAGAGAGAGGGAGACAAATATTTAAGCTGATGAAACAGCAGCTGACAGACAGGTTAAACATGCGGCTGTACTCTGTATGTCGCTATCCACGGTTCTGAAATAATCAACTCTGAATGAGACCCAAAACTCCCAGACTGTAGCTACTGTTAGAATAATGTGATGTCATACAACGTTATAACATTTGGGACATAGTCAGAAAACCTTTCTATGGAAAATAATTGGACAATGACTATTGTTACTGTTGCTAATACAGCTACAACAGCAGCAGAAGCAACAACAACAACAACAACAACAACAACTATACTATTATTATTGATTATGACTATTATTTTTATTATTGTAGCAATTTCTAGCAGTACAATGTGTCTTTCAAACTGATTGATGTAATCATAGGTTTTAAATTCGTCAGGTGAATTGACACGTAGATTAAACTAAATGTGTCCACAAAAGTAACTAGTGTACATTGTTAGAACAAATAACACGGTCCCTTAACGCAACATCACCTTAAAATGCTCCTCTGTTTGTCACTAAACGAAAAAATAAAAAATAAAAAATTGTAACATTACATGTTCAATAACTAAGAATGCACGGAAACAGTATTAAAGCGGTCTAACCTCTAGAGGAGAGTCAGGTTCATCCAGGATGCTCTTGTCACTCTGTATCCGCTGCATCGTCCCTGTAGAAGTGGGGTCCATTATCAACACGTTCTGACTACCGGCTCTGCCGAACTTACAGTCACTCTTTCTGGAGTCTGTCGTCCTGCACACCTCGTAATTGTACACGTGTTGGAGAGTCCCTGTCCCCAAAGTGTCTGAGTAACGTGGCGGATAATATGGAATGACAGGGAGATTGGAGTGATACAGGATGCGAGACTGTCTCCATCTGTAGATTTTCATTGATATAATAACCACCAAACACGTAATGAAGAGGAAGGAAACTACAGCCAAAGCCAAGACTAAGTAAAAAGTCAGGTTGTCATTGTACTCCTTGTCGTGTGGAAAGTCCGTGAACTCAGACAGCACTTCAGGGAAGCTGTCCGCCACTGCCACGTTAACAATGACTGTAGCTGAACGAGAGGGCTGCCCGTTGTCCTCCACTATAACAGTCAGTCTTTGTTTGACTGAATCTTTATCAGTCACTTGGCGGATAGTTCTTATTTCTCCATTCTGTAAGCCCACTTCAAACAGCGCCCTGTCTGTGGCTTTCTGCAGTTTATAGGAGAGCCAGGCATTCTGTCCAGAGTCCACATCAACAGCCACCACTTTAGTCACCAGATAGCCCACATCTGCTGAACGAGGCACCATTTCAGCCACCACAGAGCCACCAGTCTGCACTGGGTACAGCACCTGAGGAGGGTTGTCGTTCTGGTCCTGGATGAGTATTTTCACAGTCACGTTGCTGCTGAGTGGAGGGGAGCCTCCATCCTGCGCTCTGACGCGGAAGTGGAAGTCTTTGATCTGCTCGTAGTCAAAAGAGCGCACTGCATGGATGACTCCACTATCAGCACTAACGGACACATATGAGGAGACTGGCACTCCGTTAACAGAGGAGTCCTCCAGTATGTAAGAAACACGGGCATTCTGGTTCCAGTCAGCGTCTCTGGCTTTGACTGTGAATATAGAGAGGCCTGGTGTGTTGTTTTCTACAATGTAGGCCTCATATGAGCTCCTCTCAAAGACAGGCGCGTTATCATTCACATCAGAGATCTGTAAGGTGAGAGTGACGCTGCTGGAGAGGGAGGGCACTCCCTCATCAGAGCACGTCACTGTTATATTATACTCAGACGATCTCTCTCTGTCCAGATCACTGTCTGTCACTAAACTATAGAAATTATTTGTAGAGGTTTTTAAAATGAATGGTACACTGTCGCTGATAAAGCATTTTACGTGACCATTTTCTCCTGAATCTAAGTCCTCAATATTTATCATTGTAACAACTGTATTGAGTTTGGCATCCTCTGATATCACATTTGACTTCGACATTATATTAATTTCAGGCTTGTTGTCATTAACATCTTGAACATCGACAATTAATTTGCAAGAATCCGTGAGTCCTCCATCATCACTAGCACGTAAATTTATTTGAAAGTGTCTCGACTTTTCGAAGTCAAGGTTTCCAATTAAAGAAATCTCGCCGTTGTCTCTATTTACCTCGAACATTTTCCTGACATTTCCTAAAGTATTTGTGATTGAATATGTGATTTTACCGTGCGAGCCTTCATCTGCATCTGAGGCTGTAACAGTGGCAACAACTGTTCCTTTAGGTGAGTTCTCAGTAACTGTAGCTTTGTATGTTTGCTGTGTAAAAACGGGGGCATTATCATTGACGTCTAAAACTGTAATAACAATCAGCATAGTTCCTGACATCTGCGGCTCTCCTCCATCTACAGCCGTCAACACGAGAGAGATCTGCTCCTGTTTCTCTCTGTCTAAAGGCTTCTGTAACACCATCTCAACGTTTTTATTTCCATCAGCGGTACTGTCCAGTTTTAGTGCAAAATTATCTGTTGGCTTTAATTCATAGTTTTGAACACCATTATTTCCAACATCAAGATCCTCAGCCCTTTCGAGGACGAATTTCCCCCCCATCACCGCTGACTCGCTGATTTTGAAGTTAATTTCATTTTTTTCAAAGGTTGGAGCATTATCGTTAATATCTGTGATCTGAACAGTAACAGTGTAAAACTCCATAGGATTCTCTAAAATAATCTGAAAATGTAAAGCACACAGCGCCGTCTCTGTACACAGCACCTCTCTGTCGATTCTGTCTTTGACGAGGAGGACTCCTCTTTCTCTGTTCAGCTCGATGTACTCGTCGCTGTTCCTCGTATAGATCTTCGCTTTACCTGATATCAAACGTTTTATTTCTAACCCTAAATCTTGGGCGATATTGCCCACTAAAGAGCCTCTGGCCATTTCCTCAGGAATAGAGTAGCTGACCTGCCCAAACACTGAGTGGAGGGAGAGGAGAGAGAAAAACAACAGTACTTGCCGATTCATTGTTCTACCCGATTTTTTTTTTCCCACAGTGAGGCTCCACAGTCCTCTTATATTCCACACAGAAACTGATATCACCGATGTTACATCTCAAACTCACAGCTGTATAATCCACCCATGAGCAGAAAAAATCTCTTGTAGATCGAAATTTCTCCTCTTATTTTTCGATAATATTCCACAGCCAAATTGTCCGTCCTTTCCCGTCGTGTTCTCTCTGTACTGTGACGATGTTACATGGGAGGTGCTGCTACAACCCTGTTCTGATTCATCAACACTCTGGTCAACAGCGGCCCTAAGAGTCCATATTATAAAACTGCACAACACCGACTGAAATTCAACTCAGGAGAACTCACTGCAAACCAGCTGGATTTTTTAAACCCAAAACAGTTTACCAAGATGTTGGAATTTACAGACGACTAAAGAAAGACAACGTAAGATTCATCATGTTTACTGTCGAGGTCACTGTGATAATATATTAAAGACAACAGAATCAGTGACACTGTGCTGATCAGATATTACAGAAGTATCAGGAGTCAGGGTGGATGTTACCTCAAATTGAAAGACTGGAAAGGGAAAATATCGCTTAAATAAAAGGGGTTTATATAATTATACTTAATTACAAACGATGAGAAAAATACAGACAGAGACAAATATTAAAGCTGATGAAACAGCAGCTGACAGACAGGTTAAACATGTGGCTGGACTATGTATGTCGCTGTCCCCGGTTCTGAAGTGAATCAACTGTGAATGAGATTCAAAACTCCCAGACTGTAGCCACTGTTAGAATAATGTGATGTCATACAACGCCGAAACATTTGGGACATACTCAGAAAACCTTTCTAGGAAGAATAATTGGACAATGACTTTTGTTACTGTTGCTAATTTAGCTACAACAGCAACAGCAACAACAACAGCAACAACAACAACAGCTACTACTCCCGCTACTCCTCCTCCTCCTCCTACTACAACTGAAATTAATAATTCTAATTCTAATACAACTTTTCATAATTATTATTATTATTATTATCATTAGTAGTATTAGTATTATTTCTCTGATTTCAGTCCACAAAACTGATTGATGTAATCATAGATTTTAAATTCCATTGGGGAATTAACAAGTAGATTAAACCAAATATGTTCACAAAAGTAACTAGTGAACATTGTTACAGCATAATACATAGTTACTAAACGCAACGTTCCCTTAAAATGCTTGTAATTCAACAAAAAAAAAAAAAAAAAATCTGGAACATTAATTATATTTTCAGTCATAAAGAATGCACGGAAACAGTATTAAAGCGCTCTAACCTCTAGAGGAGAGTCAGGTTCATCCAGGATGCTCTTGTCACTCTGTATCCGCTGCATCGTCCCTGTAGAAGTGGGGTCCATTATCAGCACGTTCTGACTACCGGCTCTGCCGAACTTACAGTCACTCTTTCTGGAGTCTGTCGTCCTGCACACCTCGTAATTGTACACGTGTTGGAGAGTCCCTGTCCCCAAAGTGTCGGAGTAACGTGGGGGATAATATGGAATGACAGGGAGATTGGAGTGATACAGGATGCGAGACTGTCTCCATCTGTAGATTTTCACTGATATAATAACCACCAAACATGTGATGAAGAGGAAGGAAACTACAGCCAAAGCCAAGACTAAGTAAAAAGTCAGGTTGTCATTGTACTCCTTGTCGTGTGGAAAGTCCGTGAACTCAGACAGCACTTCAGGGAAGCTGTCCGCTACCGCCACGTTAACAGTGACTGTAGCTGAACGAGACGGCTGCCCGTTGTCCTCCACTATAACAGTAAGTCTTTGTTTGACAGCATCTTTATCAGTCACTTGGCGGATAGTTCTTATTTCTCCATTCTGTAAGCCCACTTCAAACAGCGCCCTGTCTGTGGCTTTCTGCAGTTTATAGGAGAGCCAGGCATTCTGTCCAGAGTCCACATCAACAGCCACCACTTTGGTCACCAGATAGCCCACATCTGCTGAACGAGGCACCATTTCAGCCACCACAGAGCCACCAGTCTGCACTGGGTACAGCACCTGAGGAGGGTTGTCGTTCTGGTCCTGGATGAGTATTTTCACTGTCACGTTGCTACTGAGTGGAGGGGAGCCTCCATCCTGCGCTCTGACGCGGAAGTGGAAGTCTTTGATCTGCTCGTAGTCAAAAGAGCGCACTGCATGGATGACTCCACTATCAGCACTAACGGACACATATGAGGAGACTGGCACTCCGTTAACAGAGGAGTCCTCCAGTATGTAAGAAACACGGGCATTCTGGTTCCAGTCAGCGTCTCTGGCTTTGACTGTGAATATAGAGAGGCCTGGTGTGTTGTTTTCTACAATGTAGGCCTCATATGAGCTCCTCTCAAAGACAGGCGCGTTATCATTCACATCAGAGATCTGTAAGGTGAGAGTGACGCTGCTGGAGAGGGAGGGCACTCCCTCATCAGAGCACGTCACTGTTATATTATACTCAGAGGATCTCTCTCTGTCCAGATCACTGTCTGTTACAACAGTAAAGAAATTATTTGCTGTTGATTTGATAGCAAAAGGGATATTCTCGTTTAAAACACACATGACTTTGCCGTTATCATTTGAGTCTGGGTCTTGTATATTCAGCATTGTGACAACCGTTCCCGGTTTCACGTTCTCAGATACTGTGTTCGAGTTAGACATGATGTTAATGGACGGCGGGTTGTCATTTGTATCTGTCACGTCCACAATGACTTTACATGCGTCGGATAATCCTCCCTGATCTGACACCTGAACATCGAGCTCATAAAGTCTCCTCTTTTCATAATCTACATTTCCAGATAAAGTCAATACTCCAGTGTTTGAATCAATTTTAAAGAGCGCCGCTGCTCCAGACTTTGAAATCGTGTATGTTACTATTCCATTATTGCCCTTATCTATGTCTGTAGCCCTAACTGTAGTTATTACAGTGTCAACTGGAGCGTTTTCTGTAACACTCGCTTTGTATTCCGGTTTTGAACAAACGGGCGGGTTGTCATTTGCATCTAACACAGTTATGCTGATCTGCATTGTCCCCGAAAGCTGTGGTTCACCCCCATCCAGAGCGGTTAGTATTAGTGATATGTGCTCCTGTTTTTCTCGGTCTAACGGTTTCTGTAAAACCATCTCCACATGTTTAGTCCCATCGCTTCTGCTGATGGTTTTCAGAACGAAATTATCACTGGGTTTCAGGGCGTAGCTGCTCAAGCCGTTTATACCGACATCATCGTCTATTGCTTTCTCTAAGACGAATCGAGCACCGGCAAGGGTTAATTCACTGATTTCAAATTTCATCTCACCCCTCTCAAACGTCGGAGGGTTGTCGTTTATATCTGTAATTTCGACAGTAACCGTGTAAAACTCCATTGGGTTTTCCAGGATCATTTGAAAATGGAGTGCGCAAGGCATTGTTTGCCCGCACAGAGACTCTCTGTCTATTCTGTCTTTAATGAGGAGGACTCCTTTTTCTCTCCTCAGCTCAATATATTCCTCGGTGTTACCAGTATAAATACGCGCCTTACCTGACTTCAATCTCTCCACACCTAAACCTAAATCCTGAGCTATATTGCCTATTTGAGCCCCCTTTGCCATCTCCTCAGGAATGGAGTAGCTGACCTGCCCGTGCGCTACATGGAGAGAGAGCAGCGAGAGAAACAACAGCACTTGCCATCCCATCGCTCCGGTAGACACGGCTGTGAAGAAAAATAGAAATTCCTCTGTTTCTTCCCCCCAGGATCCGACTGTGACACGCAGATACACGTATATGATCCAAACTATGACACTTATCCTAAATTGTGGAACAAAGAAATCCTATTGTGGCGTCCCGACTGTTAGCTCTAGCTCTCTCTGTTTCAAGATGTAATATACTGAGCTATAGGGGAGGTACTGCAACAAATGTGTCCTCAGCAACTCGATGGCCAACAGCGTCCCTCTCTGTTCAATTGATTGAACTACACGACATCTTACTGTGGCAACCACAATGGAGACATTTTTAAAAGCATGACAACAAAAACATTGTCTTAGACAAATCTGGATAAATGGAAAACTAAAATAAAAACTTAAGTTCCCCTCTGTCTGCACAGCTGATCAATAACAAGCAGGGCACAGGGGGTTAATATTAAACAGAGTATGGAGTAATTACACAACCAAACAAAAGCACAGGGTGAGAAAAACAAACAAGTGGCCCAAAGCGACACAGACACACGCGGCAACATATACCACCACTACGACTATTGCTTGCGCTGTCCGTGGTGCTGAATAATAAGAATAATATAATAATAAAATACACTGTTTAAATCAATGTTTCCTGTTTCTACACTGCCATTTGGCGTGCATCTATGAAGAGTGGGTGTAAAAAAAGTAAGTAAATATCTATGTGTTCATGCTGTTTTTTCGGTGACAAGGCTAGAGATGAGACACCCGTCTGATCACAGCCTGGCCACAGAGACTGGCTGTCTAGAGAAGACAGGCTGCGTGAGCTCTGTTTCCAGAGACAGGTGGAGATAGAGCAACATTTCCTGCTACAATGAAGCACAGATGAAGACATCAGAACAACTTTTTATTATTATTTTTTTTTTTTACAAAAAATAAATGTAAACTCCAACACTCTGTGATCACACTCAAATGCAACATCTACTGTCAGCGCCATAGATGCAGCAAGATATGTCAGTGCATGTCACAGCCTAAGAGACATCCAACACAACAACATATAATTAATCTCCTCATAGATCAGACTCTGCCTTTTTATTTACTCCTTCACTTAATTATTTTTTTCTTTGAAAGTTATGTCTGTGATTTTGTGTTAATACATTTCTGTTAGTTGTTTCCTTAGTAAGTTAATTACCAATTATATTCCACTGTAGTTAATTCAATTCACTGTCTTAAACTGTGATTGTGCTGTGACAACACATGAAATTGACAGAGATAGATAGATAGATAGATAGATAGATAGATAGATAGATAGATAGATAGATAGATAGATAGATAGATAGATAGATAGATAGAAATGGTGAAAATATACCTTCTGTTTCTCATCTTAAGGCATTTGAGGAGCACTACTGCTATATGCGCTGTCCATGGTGCTAACTCAGAAACACCGCAACATGTACTACACACAATTCACAACAAGCTGAACTAAATTCAGTGGGTATACATACCGCATTTGAGACGTTGAAATAAAAGTCTAATTCAACGTGTTTCATTAGGCTGAAAACTAGCGGCTGAAAAAACTGTATTCTCTGGCAAACTAACCTCTAGAGGAGAGTCTGGTTCATCCAGGATGCTCTTGTCACTCTGTATCCGCTGCATCGTCCCTGTAGAAGTGGGGTCCATTATCAGCACGTTCTGACTACCGGCTCTGCCGAACTTACAGTCACTCTTTCTGGAGTCTGTCGTCCTGCACACCTCGTAATTGTACACGTGTTGGAGAGTCCCTGTCCCCAAAGTGTCTGAGTAACGTGGGGGATAATATGGAATGACAGGGAGATTGGAGTGATACAGGATGCGAGACTGTCTCCATCTGTAGATTTTCACTGATATAATAACCACCAAACACGTGATGAAGAGGAAGGAAACTACAGCCAAAGCCAAGACTAAGTAAAAAGTCAGGTTGTCATTGTACTCTTTGTCGTGTGGAAAGTCCGTGAACTCAGACAGCACTTCAGGGAAGCTGTCCGCCACCGCCACGTTAACAATGACTGTAGCTGAACGAGAGGGCTGCCCGTTGTCCTCCACTATAACAGTCAGTCTTTGTTTGACAGCATCTTTATCAGTCACTTGACGGATAGTTCTTATTTCTCCATTCTGTAAGCCCACTTCAAACAGCGCCCTGTCTGTGGCTTTCTGCAGTTTATAGGAGAGCCAGGCATTCTGTCCAGAGTCCACATCAACAGCCACCACTTTGGTCACCAGATAGCCCACATCTGCTGAACGAGGCACCATTTCAGCCACCACGGAGCCACCAGTCTGCACTGGGTACAGCACCTGAGGAGGGTTGTCGTTCTGGTCCTGGATGAGTATTTTGACAGTCACGTTGCTACTGAGTGGAGGGGAGCCTCCATCCTGCGCTCTGACGCGGAAGTGGAAGTCTTTGATCTGCTCGTAGTCAAAAGAGCGCACTGCATGGATGACTCCACTATCAGCACTAACGGCCACATATGAGGAGACTGGCACTCCGTTAACAGAGGAGTCCTCCAGTATGTAAGAAACACGGGCATTCTGGTTCCAGTCAGCATCTCTGGCTTTGGCTGTGAATATAGAGAGGCCTGGTGTGTTGTTTTCTACAATGTAGGCCTCATATGAGCTCCTCTCAAAGACAGGCGCGTTATCATTCACATCAGAGATCTGTAAAGTGAGAGTGACGCTGCTGGAGAGGGAGGGCACTCCCTCATCAGAGCACGTCACTGTTATATTATACTCAGAGGATCTCTCTCTGTCTAAATCACTGTCTGTCAGTAAGTTAAAGAAATTATTTGATGTGGGCTTTAAAGTAAATGGAATATGTTCGTCAATTGCACAGTGAACTTTACCATTTTCTCCAGAATCTAAATCCTGAACATTTACCATAGTCACAACTGTCGATGGTTTAGCGTCCTCGGGAATCGTATTAGTCTGTGACATTATATTAATAACTGGGTTGTTGTCATTAATGTCTATCACTTCAACCGTAATCTTACATGAATCTGTCAATCCTCCTTCATCACTAGCTTGCACATGTATTTGGTAGTTACGTGCCTTTTCATAATCCACATTACTTCTAGAGATCAAATCCCCATTTAATTCATTAATCTCAAACATGTCTCGTACATCTGCAGCTGTGTTAGATATCGAATACGTAATCTTGGCATTTGACCCTTTATCAGCATCTGAAGCACTGACCGTGGTTATAACTGTACCTTTAGGGGCGTTCTCAGGTATTGCAGCTTTATAGACTGTCTTTGTAAAGACAGGTGCATTGTCATTAACATCAAGCACTGTAACGTGTATCTGTGCTGTGCCTGATAGCTTTGGCTCCCCTCCGTCCACCGCAGTTAACACTAGAAATATCTCCTCTTCTTTTTCTCTATCAAGAGATTTTTGTAAAATCATTTCCACTATCTTTTCTCCATCGGGCTGATCCTTCAATTTGAGAACGAAATTCTCGGTTTTAGTCAGAAAATAACTCTGTAGACTGTTCCTGCCAACATCTGGATCTATTGCCCTCTCTAACAAGAATTTTGCTCCTGTTACAGCAGATTCACTTATTTTGAATTTCATGTCAGACTTTTCAAATATTGGTGTGTTATCATTGATATCTGTGATTTCGACAGCAACTGTGTAAAATTCCATTGGATTTTCTAAAATAACCTGAAAATGCAACGCGCAGGGCGTCGTCTGTCCACAGAGCGCCTCTCTGTCTATTTTCTCTTTGATAAGGAGGACTCCTCGTTCTCTGTTAAGCTCGATGTACTCTGCGCTGTCCCCTGTAAAAATCCGAGCTTTGCCTGATGTCAATCTTTTTCTGTCTAAACCTAAATCCTGAGCAATGTTGCCGATTAATGACCCTTTTACCATTTCCTCAGGAATGGAGTAGCTGACCTGCCCCAGCACCGCGGTGAGAGAAATGAATGAGATAAACAACAGCACTTGCCGCCTCATTGTTCTGTCCGGCATTTCCATGCAACACGAATCCCGTTTTAGTCCCGTTTCCGTTGGAAAGAAGATCCGATGTATTTCCTCAGTATATACAACAATGTAAAACAATCACTGAATTACAGTTAACTGCAGCTGTCCGCGTCGGTTATGACTGCTCTCTTCTCTGTAACATTCGCACTGCGTGTCTGTTGTCCTCTGATTTAAGAGAAAAGAAGAAGAAAATGGAGGAGGTACTGCTGAAACCTGTCCTACAGTTATCACAGACTGGCCAACAGCGGCCCTACGAGTTCAGTCAGATGTATTACACAAATCTAAGCATATACAAATGTATTTAAGCCCATCAGTTGGAGACACCAGGTACATGTCAGCTATTTCACCCTCAACAGAGCACCTTGAAATCAACGTCGAGAGGCGAATTTAATTTAAAATGTACATCGCCCTGAATGAGAGAGCTACATTTTCAGCCTTCATTACGTTGGTCCAAATACTTATCAAATATAGGTCTAACCTCGTTTCAACAGAAGCAATGCCATTTCTATTAATAGAAACACACACACACACACACACACACACACACACACACACACACACACACACACACACACACACACACACACACACACCGAATGCAGATGGATCCACAAAGCGCAGAATGTGCCATATGGCGCTGTTTGTGGCGACGGTAATATTTAAGATACACAGTCTGAAAAAATCAGTATTGGGCAACATCAAAGTCATGAACACATCGAGGTTATATAGAAATAAAATATCCACTAAATCAAATATAATAGGCTACACATCCTTTTATTAATAAATGCAAAGGAAAAAATACATATGTTCTGAAATTAAATTAAAACAATAGTACCTACCTAGCCTAACCAAATCCAATTCGGTAGTGATTAAATGATAAAAACTAAATAAAATACGTCTATTAAAACTACTGTCTACTAAAAATATACAAAGTTCATATACTATAGACTAGGTCTCTTTTCTTCAAGTTTAAAGAACATTTTGTGATGTGTTGCGTTACATGTAAAATTCAATGTAAAATACTGTTAATTTCTAACCTCTAGAGGAGAGTCAGGTTCATCCAGGATGCTCTTGTCACTCTGTATCCGCTGCATCGTCCCTGTAGAACTGGGGTCCATTATCAGCACGTTCTGACTACCGGCTCTGCCGAACTTACAGTCACTCTTTCTGGAGTCAGTCGTCCTGCACACCTCGTAATTGTACACATGTTGGAGAGTCCCTGTCCCCAAAGTGTCGGAGTAACGTGGGGGATAATATGGAATGACAGGGAGATTGGAGTGATACAGGATGCGAGACTGTCTCCATCTGTAGATTTTCACTGATATAATAACCACCAAACACGTGATGAAGAGGAAGGAAACTACAGCCAAAGCCAAGACTAAGTAAAAAGTCAGGTTGTCATTGTACTCCTTGTCGTGAGGAAAGTCCGTGAACTCAGACAACACTTCAGGGAAGCTGTCCGCCACCGCCACGTTAACAATGACTGTAGCTGAACGAGAGGGCTGCCCGTTGTCCTCAACTATAACAGTCAGTCTTTGTTTGACTGCATCTTTATCAGTCACTTGGCGGATAGTTCTTATTTCTCCATTCTGTAAGCCCACTTCAAACAGCGCCCTGTCTGTGGCTTTCTGCAGTTTATAGGAGAGCCAGGCATTCTGTCCAGAGTCCACATCAACAGCCACCACTTTAGTCACCAGATAGCCCACATCTGCTGAACGAGGCACCATTTCAGCCACCACAGAGCCACCAGTCTGCACTGGGTACAGCACCTGAGGAGGGTTGTCGTTCTGGTCCTGGATCAGTATTTTGACTGTCACGTTGCTACTGAGTGGAGGGGAGCCTCCATCCTGCGCTTTGACGCGGAAGTGGAAGTCTTTGATCTGCTCGTAGTCAAAAGAGCGCACTGCATGGATGACTCCACTATCAGCACTAACGGACACATATGAGGAGACTGGCACTCCGTTAACAGAGGAGTCCTCCAGTATGTAAGAAACACGGGCATTCTGGTTCCAGTCAGCGTCTCTGGCTTTGACTGTGAATATAGAGAGGCCTGGTGTGTTGTTTTCTACAATGTAGGCCTCATATGAGCTCCTCTCAAAGACAGGCGCGTTATCATTCACATCAGAGATCTGTAAGGTGAGAGTGACGCTGCTGGAGAGGGAGGGCACTCCCTCATCAGAGCACGTCACTGTTATATTATACTCAGAGGATCTCTCTCTGTCCTAAATCACTGTCCGTTGTTAAACTAAAGAAATTATTTGACGCAGAGGAAATTGTAAATGGGATGTTCTCATTAATATGACACTGAACCTTTCCATTTTTGCCCGAGTCCGGGTCTTGGATATTTATCATCGTCACAACAGTACCAGGCAGAATGTCCTCTTTTATTGCACTGGACTTTGACATGACATTAATAGCTGGGTATATTGTCATTTGTGTCAGTTATTTCAACTACAATTTTACATGAGTCAGTTAGTCCTCCTTCATCACTGGCCTGGAGATGTATTTGATACTGTCGCTTTTTTTTCAAAGTCAGTGTTGCCGATCAGTGTAACTTCTCCTGTTTCTCTGTTTAGCTCAAATAATTCGGACACATTGTCAAGTAGATTTAGTATAGCCATAAGACACTTTGCCATTTGATCCTTCATCTAAGTCAGAGGCACTAACAATCACTACTTGCGTCCCTGGGGGTGAGTTTTCTGTGATCGTGGACTTATAGATTTTCTGCGTAAAAACTGGAGCATTATCATTGCTATCCAGCACAGTGATGTGAATCTGAACAGTCCCGGAGAGCTGCGGCTCACCGCCATCTACTGCAGTCAATACAAGCGACAAACGATCCTCCTTTTCTCGATCTAAAGGTTTCTGTAAAACCATTTCAACCATCTTAGTTCCATCTGCTTGATTTTGCAACCTCAAAGCAAAGTTATCTGTTGGTTTTAACAGATAACTTTGAAGGCCATTCACACCAACATCTAGATCTATTGCTTGTTGCAACAAGAAAACTGCTCCTGTGGCAGCTGACTCACTTATTCTGAATTTCATTTCACCTCTTTTAAAAATCGGGGCGTTGTCGTTTATATCTGTAACCTCGACGGTGATACTATAAAACTCCATAGGATTCTCTAAAATAACCTGGAAATGCAAAGCGCAGGGCGCCGTCTCTGCGCAGATCACCTCTCTGTCTATTTTCTCTTTGATAAGGAGGACTCCTTTTTCTTTATTTAACTCGATGTACTCTGCACTATCTCCCGTGTAAATACGAGCTTTTCCTGATTTCAGTCTTTTCACATCCAAACCCAAATCCTGCGCAATATCACCCACGAAAGCGCCTTTCGACATTTCCTCTGGGATGGAGTAACTGACCTGCCCAACCACTGAGCTGAAAGAAAGAACCGAGATAAAGAGCAGCACTTGCCGTCTCATTGTTCTGACCGTCGTGTTCCTGTAAAATGAACCACGTAATGTTCCTGTGAAAACCGATCTTTTCTCCGGAGTGAATCCTTTTATGTCCTCGTGTTGTAAGTACTCACAAGTTAGGTTAGAAAATCAGGAGAAAAATATCGATATCCGTCCAAATGAACGTTTAAAGCTGCGGTCTTCGCATCATAGTGTTCCCTGTGCCTTCCTCTCGTCCTCTATCTGAGACGATGGGGGAGGTTCTGCTGATTATTTCTTCTCCTCAACTAACACAGACTGGTCAACAGCGGCCCTAAGAGTTCACCATGCTGAACTACACAACACTGAGGAAGATGGAAAATGATCAGTAGTTTCTATATGCTCTGCTCTTTCAGGTTAGCCAGTCTCGTCAATTTAAAAACAAATAGTCATACAGAAGTAAATATAAAAAATTAAAATTGACTTTTTCCTTAGCAATATGCAGTTGAGCTTGACAGGTCACGTAATATTACATAGTCATTAAAACAAACAAACAAACAGACAAACAAAAAAAAACCCTGTCACTCTGTGAATTATGTACAAACAGTAATGAGGAAAGACAGAGGCAGTGCAGTAAAACTGTGTTTTCATGTCACTCACTCACGCACACACACACACACACACACACACACACACACACACACACACACACACACACACACACACACGTTCTATCCACTCTGTTATGTCAAAGCTGTAATATTACGTTCCTTCCAAGGCCTTTTCTTTATCTTTAAACCCATGGAAATCAAATGATCCAGCTTTTTCCTAATATTTATCACTCATTAATTGTTCAATAACAGGTCAGACTCGACAACACAACCTCTGGCCAACGCTGTATGTAATCAGATGCCACCAATTACCGAATACTTGAGAATTTTCAATGTGTTTTCAAACACACAATCAGAGTACAATCAAGTGAGAAACTGGTGAGTCATTAGTTGCGCTAAATCACCTGCCACAAAATGTATTCAAGCTCAACAGTTGCAGCTGGATGTGTATTTGTACAAGCAACCCACAAGGACATGCCCGGCATGTTTAAATCTTAGATCTATTATTCAGATAATTAAGACTGGAAAAGACAAACCTTCATATTGCAAAGACATATGAGAAACTGAGCACCATAAATTCTCATTAGCACAAAAACATAAAACAAAAAAAGTGTTGCTACATGCATGCAGAGATACATGACACTAAAGAAACAAAACAAGTAAAAAACAATACACTATGTGCCTGCACAAGTTAGAAAAACCTTAAATGAAAAAACACCCTTTATAACTTACAAAGTAAACCCAGTGTTACAACTATCCTAACGATGAAGGCATAAAATAGTCGTTGAAAACATACGTTGAAAATGCATTGTTTGGAAAGAAAGACAATGAACAATGAACTGTTCCGAAATAATTTTACTGTCTAACTTCTACGAATGAGTCTGACTGAGGCGCTGTCCGTGGTGCTGAAGTGAGGAAGAAAAATCATCACACGGAGGCTGTCGGTTCTCGAAGTCTGAAGGTATTTACTGTGCTGGACAATGTTATTATTGTAACCATCGGAAAGCAGTTACACTGAAAAAACCCACATAATTCCTTGTGTTTCCGTACAACTTATTAAGCACAAATCTGCAAAATGATACTAACAATAAGAAGAAGCAGAGGAAGAAGAAGAAAAAAGAGGAGTTTAAGGAAATGCTCTGCCTCATTTCGAGTAAAATGCCACTATCAGTATGTTCAACAAGAGCTCACATGAAATACTTTTGCTGTGAGGCGCTGCTGCTCAAAACTGAAGGATCACGTGGCCGCCTGTAAAATGTGAATATAATTACATCATTGTTTCTGAAAACTAACCTCTAGAGGAGAGTCAGGTTCATCCAGGATGCTCTTGTCACTCTGTATCCGCTGCATCGTCCCTGTAGAAGTGGGGTCCATTATCAGCACGTTCTGACTACCGGCTCTGCCGAACTTACAGTCACTCTTTCTGGAGTCTGTCGTCCTGCACACCTCGTAATTGTACACGTGTTGGAGAGTCCCTGTCCCCAAAGTGTCTGAGTAACGTGGTGGATAATATGGAATGACAGGGAGATTGGAGTGATACAGGATGCGAGACTGTCTCCATCTGTAGATTTTCACTGATATAATAACCACCAAACACGTGATGAAGAGGAAGGAAACTACAGCCAAAGCCAAGACTAAGTAAAAAGTCAGGTTGTCATTGTACTCCTTGTCGTGTGGAAAGTCCGTGAACTCAGACAGCACTTCAGGGAAGCTGTCCGCCACCGCCACGTTAACAATGACTGTAGCTGAACGAGAGGGCTGCCCGTTGTCCTCCACTATAACAGTCAGTCTTTGTTTGACTGCATCTTTATCAGTCACTTGACGGATAGTTCTTATTTCTCCATTCTGTAAGCCCACTTCAAACAGCGCCCTGTCTGTGGCTTTCTGCAGTTTATAGGAGAGCCAGGCATTCTGTCCAGAGTCCACATCAACAGCCACCACTTTAGTCACCAGATAGCCCACATCTGCTGAACGAGGCACCATTTCAGCCACCACAGAGCCACCAGTCTGCACTGGGTACAGCACCTGAGGAGGGTTGTCGTTCTGGTCCTGGATGAGTATTTTGACAGTCACGTTGCTGCTGAGTGGAGGGGAGCCTCCATCCTGCGCTCTGACGCGGAAGTGGAAGTCTTTGATCTGCTCGTAGTCAAAAGAGCGCACTGCATGGATGACTCCACTATCAGCACTAACGGACACATATGAGGAGACTGGCACTCCGTTAACAGAGGAGTCCTCCAGTATGTAAGAAACACGGGCATTCTGGTTCCAGTCAGCGTCTCTGGCTTTGACTGTGAATATAGAGAGGCCTGGTGTGTTGTTTTCTACAATGTAGGCCTCATATGAGCTCCTCTCAAAGACAGGCGCGTTATCATTCACATCAGAGATCTGTAAGGTGAGAGTGACGCTGCTGGAGAGGGAGGGCACTCCCTCATCACAAGCACGTCACTGTTATATTATACTCAGACGATCTCTCTCTGTCCAGATCACTGTCTGTCACTAAAGTAAAGAAATTATTTGAGGTTGACGTGATTGTAAAGTGAATATTTTCATCTAAAACACAGTGGACTTTGCCATTTTCTTCTGAATCTGGATCCTGAACGTTCATCATTGTCAGAACTGTGCCCGGTTTAACATCCTCAGATATGCTGGATGACGTTGACATAATATTGATAGCTGGTGGGTTGTCATTTGTGTCCAGCACCTCAATTATAACTTTACATACGTCTGAGTTACCACCTACATCTGACGCTTGGACATCTATCTCATAATGCCTAAATTTCTCATAGTCAAGCTTTCCCCACTAACGTAAACACCCCGTTTTCTTTATCTATATCAAATAATTCTAGTGCCCCTTTTGGAGCGTTAGAAACTGAATACCGTATGTGCCCATGTGGACCCTCATCTGCATCAGATGCACTCACCGTCGTTAGAACAGCTCCTTTCAACGCATTTTCTTTCACATTAGTCTTATATTCTGCTTGAGAACAAACAGGTGCATTGTCGTTGGCGTCCAGCACAGCTATGACAATTTGTATGGTTCCAGAGAGCTGTGGGTCGCCACCATCTAAAGCAGTCAATACTAAAGAAAGCCGCTCCTGTTTCTCTCGGTCAAGATGCTCCTTTAAAACCATCTCCACATTTCTACTGCTACCAATTCTATAGGGATTTAACTTGAATGTGTCACTTGAACTGAGAGAATAGCCCTGGAGTCCATTAATACCTACGTCATCGTCAGCAGCCTTTTCGAGGACAAATTTCGATCCAATTTGGGCCGTTTCACTAATTTCAAATTTCATTTCACTGTTTTTAAAACCAGGTGAGTTATCGTTAATGTCGGTGATCTCGACAGTGACGCTGTAAAACTGCATAGGATTCTCCAAAATTATCTGAAAATCAAGAGCACAGGGCGTCGTCTGTCCGCAGAGCGCCTCTCTGTCTATCCGCTCTTTGATAACAAGGACTCCCCTTTCTTTATTGAGCTCGATGTATTCTGTACCTTCTCCGGTATATATACGAGCTTTCCCTGATTTCAGCCGTTTCACATCTAAACCTAAATCCTGTGCTATGTTGCCGACCAAAGATCCTTTCGCCATTTCCTCAGGAATGGAGTAGCTGACCTGCCCAACGACCGAGCTTAGAGAAGCAACCCAGATAAAGAGCAGTAGTCCTACTTGCCGTCTCATTGTTCTGTCCGACAGCCTCCCGTCCACAAAAAAAGCGATAACAAATACATTATCTAGTCAAAGGATTTTAGACACAAATGTCAGTAAAACAATCCACACTCCCAGGAAGGCTGATAATCCGCAATTATCTCCGTGTCTGATCATCTCCCTCTTCTAAAACGTGCCGTCATATCGTCTCTTTCTCTGTAACATTTCGAGATGATGGGGGAGGTACAGCTGCAATGAGCTCTGACATCTCAGCACACTGGTCAACAGCGTCCCTGTGAGTTGGATGCACTGAACTACACATTACACAGCCTTTCCTGAGTTTCATGGCGTTGGTCATTATATGTTCAAATATGCTGATGATGCTGCGAGTTTATTACGGAGCAAATTAAAAATTTTATAAAAACAAATAATCAAGCGAAATGTAACACACACACACACACACACACACACACACACACACACACACACACACACACACACACACACACACACACACAGAAAGAGAGAAGTCGTCTCAGTCAGCTGGTCCTGAGGCTCACCTCCTCTAACAGCATAAGGCCTCAACCCTCACACATTCCAGAAAGAAAGAAAAAGAAAACTACATCAACTATGAGACAACTAACACAAAAACCCAAAACAAAATTCAATGCTGTTTGTACCTAAACAGACAGTACACCATGGCAAACTATCTGACCACTGTGGCAGATCAGAAGGTGAGAAAGACAATCACTGTGTACAGACTCAGTGATCACAGCCTGGCCATAGAGACTGGCAGACACAGACAGACCTGGCTGCCTAGAGAAGACAGGCTCTGTCCTCAGAGATAAGTGGAGACAGAGCTACATTTCCTGCTGAAATGAAGCACATATGAAGACATCCAAGATTTTGATTCACTCTCTGACCAGACTAAAATGCAACACCTACTTGGAGAAAATAGTGTCAGTGCAGCATAGATGCAGTAATATATGTCAGTGCATGTCACAGCCTAAGAGACAACCAACACAACAACATGTAGTTCATCTCATCACAGATCACACTCTGCCTTTTTATTTAGTCCTTCACTTAATGAGTTCTTTCTTTAACATTTAGGTCTATGCATTTGTAATAATACATTGTTGTTAACTGTTTATTGAATTTTCACTATCTTAAACTTTAATTGTACTTTGGCAACACATGAAATATCATGGCAACAAAGCTTATTGTATTGAATTGAGAGACAGCTATATGACCACACAGAGAAAAAATCAAAAAATCAAAAAGGGGGAAGATACACAAAGCAAAACCTGAACAAAGTGTCCTGAATGTTGCGCTGTCCATAGTGCTGACACTGACAAGAAGGGCAGAGGCAAGAAAACAGAATGTTTAACTCTGAAAGTGTAAACGTGTGTATGCGACGTTATTTCAGATTGACTGAGAATATTCATTAATCGTTCAGTTTTATGGAATACGCGAGCACTGGTATTAATGATGCTGCAAAAATCAATGCTTTGCCAGTCTAAACAAAAATAATTATTTTCAAAGTGTCACTGGTTGAATTTGTAAAATATCAAATGCTCAGACAACTGGCCTGAGCAACTACATAATTTCAGTAATAATCTGGTGAGGTTAATTATTTGGACTGACAGCAAGAAGTTAAGAGTAGAACAAACACTGACTTGCAGATTCATAAAACTTTATAGAAAGACAAAGGCCAACCTCTAGAGGAGAGTCTGGTTCATCCAGGATGCTCTTGTCACTCTGTATCCGCTGCATCGTCCCTGTAGAAGTGGGGTCCATTATCAGCACGTTCTGACTACCGGCTCTGCCGAACTTACAGTCACTCTTTCTGGAGTCTGTCGTCCTGCACACCTCGTAATTGTACACGTGTTTGAGAGTCCCTGTCCCCAAAGTGTCTGAGTAACGTGGGGGATAATATGGAATGACAGGGAGATTGGAGTGATACAGGATGCGAGACTGTCTCCATCTGTAGATTTTCACTGATATAATAACCACCAAACACGTGATGAAGAGGAAGGAAACTACAGCCAAAGCCAAGACTAAGTAAAAAGTCAGGTTGTCATTGTACTCCTTGTCGTGTGGAAAGTCCGTGAACTCAGACAGCACTTCAGGGAAGCTGTCCGCCACTGCCACGTTAACAATGACTGTAGCTGAACGAGAGGGCTGCCCGTTGTCCTCCACTATAACAGTCAGTCTTTGTTTGACTGCATCTTTATCAGTCACTTGGCGGATAGTTCTTATTTCTCCATTCTGTAAGCCCACTTCAAACAGCGCCCTGTCTGTGGCTTTCTGCAGTTTATAGGAGAGCCAGGCATTCTGTCCAGAGTCCACATCAACAGCCACCACTTTAGTCACCAGATAGCCCACATCTGCTGAGCGAGGCACCATTTCAGCCACCACAGAGCCACCAGTCTGCACTGGGTACAGCACCTGAGGAGGGTTGTCGTTCTGGTCCTGGATGAGTATTTTGACAGTCACGTTGCTACTGAGTGGAGGGGAGCCTCCATCCTGCGCTTTGACAGTGAATACAAGCTGCTTAATCTGTTCATAATCAAATGAGCGCACTGCGTGTAGAAGTCCAGTTTCAGAGTTTATGGACACATAAGAAGAAACTGGGCTGCCACTGACCTGCATGTCCTCCAGAAAATATGAAATTCTTGCGTTTTGGTTCCAGTCAGAATCTTGTGCGCTCACACTGAATATTGACATCCCAGGGTACATTATTTTCAATAATATAGGCAGAGTAATTTGGTTTAGTAAAGAGCGGAGCATTGTCATTTACATCAGATATTTTTAGGTGTAAAGTTGTTTTAGTAAAAAGTGGGGGTGACCCTGAATCAGTTGCTGTTATGGTTATATTATACTCCGGTTTTGTTTCACGATCAAAAGGTACATCTGAAAGCAAATTGTAATAATTAGTCAAAGATGACTGGATTTTAAAAGGGAGGTTAGAATCTATTGAGCACTTTATCTGTCCGTTTCTTTCAGAGTCTGCATCTTTAACATTAAAAACAGCTATAGTAGTGCCTGGAGGGACATCCTCTGAAATCAGACTGGAGAAAGACATTATATTTATAACTGGAGCATTATCATTTATGTCGGTGACCTCAATGACAACTTTGGTTGCGTCACTCAGGCCACCTTGGTCTTTGGCGATCACTCTTATTTCATATTTTTTGTCTTTTTCAAAATCAATATTATCAGCCACTGTTATTTTTCCAGATAAACTGTCAATTTCAAATTTTTCGCCGGAGCTTCCCTTTAGGTTAGAAAACGTGTATGTGACCACACCGTTAGACCCACTGTCGGCATCTGAAGCATTCACAGTAGTTATATATGTGCCTATGGGTGCATTTTCTGTCACAGTAGCAGTGTACAGTGATTGATTAAATACAGGAGGATTATCATTGGCGTCAAGAACGGTGATCTCTACATTTACTGTACCAGATCGCTGTGGAGTTCCTCCGTCTACTGCTATCAGCTTTAAAGAGAGGTGTGGATTCAGCTCTCTGTCTAATGGCTTCTGTAAAATCATCACGGCGAATTTGATCCCATCAGCGTTAGAGTGTTGCTTCAAAACGAAATTATCATTAGGGGATAAAACATATTTTTGCAAGGTGTGAATCCCTGCATCGGGATCATAGGCGCTTTCTAGGTCAAAATGAGAGCCTATTGTTGCAGATTCGCTTATTTCTAGATTAATTACATCATTTTTGAAGGTTGGCGCGTGGTCATTCACGTCTAATATTTCTACTGTCACTCTGTGCAGTTCAATTGGGTTTTCCAAAATGATTTCAAAGCTGAAGCTACACGGTGTCACGTCTCCACAAAGCTCCTCGCGGTCAATTCTCTCATTCACAACGAGAATCCCTTTGTCTGTTTTTAGCTCAGTATACTGATTGTTTTCTCCGGTCACGATACGGGCCCGCCCAGAACGGAGCCTCCTCAGATCTAAACCAAGATCCTGTGCTACATTACCGATAACAGAGCCTTTCTTCATCTCCTCTGGAATTGAATACCGGATCTGACCGTTGATAGTGGAAATCATGAAGACAAAAATGAGCAGTTGCCATGTAAGTGTCCAACACATCAGCCATTTTCCGCATCGGTGCTGGCGTATCTCCATATCGTCAGGAGTAAAATCCCGAATGAAACTGCAAACTATAATCCCACAGCCACACACGTAGACGCAAACTACACTCCAGTTTAACAGTGCTTCTCTCCCGTGGAGCAAATTTGATCGATTATTATCAAGCAAAAAGTGTTGTTTCAAAGCGACTGGATTTCCGTCGAACGCCTCTTTGTATGGAAGACAGTGTTTCTCCCTCTGCTCTTTCTCTCCTTCTCTCTCCTGACAGTCCTAACAACACCAGACTCTGTTTCGCTGATCAACAGCGTCCCTTAGAGTCCAAACGGAGGAAAGAACTGGACCAGCTGCATTAAGAATAAAATAAAAACAGTTTCTAGGCAATCTAATGTAGAAACGAACACCAAATAAAAATAAATAAATAAATATACAATGGATTGGATATCCCAGCCAGAGGTGTAAAATCAGATCACACACTTCAGACATAATCAAACCACAGACATAATGCCAGCGAGTAAACCTGTCATATTGTGTGGAGCTGTCCAGCACTGCAGCTCTGAATCTATGAACATTGGTTAGTAGTTTAAACATTAAATCCTGCCTATAAGAAAGTAATTTATAGAGAGGTAGCAAAAGTTTTCAGTCGGCTTTCACACACAGTACAAGTTCATGAAAGTAATGCGTGCGTGTGTGTGTGTGTGTGTGTGTGTGTGTGTGTGTGTGTGTGTGTGTGTGTGTGTGTGTGTGTGTGTGTGTGTGTGTGTGCGTGCGCGCGCGTGTGCGCGCGTGTGTGTAAAAATTAAAATGTATATAATTGTTTCAGAATCTAGATATCTTTATGAAGGTTTGAAAATGAATGCAAATAAAGTTGTTAAAAGTGTGACGCTGTCCATGGTCCTGAAAATGAGGGTCTCGCGCGAAACAGACAGTTTACCATCGATGTAACTAAACACAGAGGGAACAATAAAGGCACAGAGACCAAGCTATGATATTTAACTGACCTCTAGAGGAGAGTCAGGTTCATCCAGGATGCTCTTGTCACTCTGTATCCGCTGCATCGTCCCTGTAGAAGTGGGGTCCATTATCAGCACGTTCTGACTACCGGCTCTGCCGAACTTACAGTCACTCTTTCTGGAGTCTGTCGTCCTGCACACCTCGTAATTGTACACGTGTTGGAGAGTCCCTGTCCCCAAAGTGTCTGAGTAACGTGGGGGATAATATGGAATGACAGGGAGATTGGAGTGATACAGGATGCGAGACTGTCTCCATCTGTAGATTTTCACTGATATAATAACCACCAAACACGTGATGAAGAGGAAGGAAACTACAGCCAAAGCCAAGACTAAGTAAAAAGTCAGGTTGTCATTGTACTCCTTGTCGTGTGGAAAGTCCGTGAACTCAGACAGCACTTCAGGGAAGCTGTCCGCCACCGCCACGTTAACAATGACTGTAGCTGAACGAGAGGGCTGCCCGTTGTCCTCCACTATAACAGTCAGTCTTTGTTTGACAGCATCTTTATCAGTCACTTGGCGGATAGTTCTTATTTCTCCATTCTGTAAGCCCACTTCAAACAGCGCCCTGTCTGTGGCTTTCTGCAGTTTATAGGAGAGCCAGGCATTCTGTCCAGAGTCCACATCAACAGCCACCACTTTGGTCACCAGATAGCCCACATCTGCTGAACGAGGCACCATTTCAGCCACCACAGAGCCACCAGTCTGCACTGGGTACAGCACCTGAGGAGGGTTGTCGTTCTGGTCCTGGATGAGTATTTTGACAGTCACATTGCTACTGAGTGGAGGGGAGCCTCCATCCTGCGCTTTGACTACCAGCTGAAGTTCTTTAATCTGTTCATAATCAAACGACCTTACTGCATGAATAGCTCCGGTTTCAGTGTTTATGGAGACGTAAGAAGAGGTCGGACTACCATTAATCTGTGTTTCTTCGAGAAAATACGATATTCTAGCGTTTTGGTTCCAGTCAATATCCCGTGCTTTGACGGAAAATATGGATACCCCTGGCGGATTATTTTCTGTAACGTGAGCGACGTAGCTATTTTTATTAAATACTGGGGCATTGTCATTCACATCAGATATTCTCAGGCGTAATATTGTTGTGCTTGACAATGGTGGCGATCCCGAATCGGTGGCCCTCACAGTTATGTTATATTCCGAGATAACTTCTCTGTCAAAAGCTGAGTCTGTTATTAATGCATAGTAATTAGCTAACGTTGATTTAATTTTAAACGGGAGGCCACTGTCTGTTGTACAAACAATCTGGCCATTTTGCTCTGAGTCTGCGTCAATCACATTAATTATTGCCACTGTGGTGCCCGAGGCAGAATCCTCCGGCACAGGGCTGGAGAATGACATCACATTTATGACAGGTGCATTATCATTGACGTCTACAATCTCAATCAGCACCTTACTTGAGTCGGTCAGACGTCCTTGGTCCATAGCTTCAATCATAATTTCATATTTTTTATCTTTTTCATAATCTACTTGACCTGCAAGTGTTATGACCCCTGTAATTTCGTCTAAATGAAATATGCCAGCCAGCTGCTCTTTCATGTTTGAAAATCTATATGTGACGAGACCGTTTGATCCACTGTCTGCATCAGTTGCGTTCACTGTCATGATATAGGTGCCTCTTGATGCATTCTCAGAGACAGTAGCTCTGTAAAGAGACTGGTTAAAAACGGGAGGATTATCATTAGCATCAAGCACTGTAATATCTATATTTACTGTACCAGATCTCGGGGGAGTTCCACCGTCAACAGCGATGAGCTTCAGTGATATTCGTGGCTCGCTTTCTCTATCTAACGGTTTTTGTAAAATCATCTCAGCATATTTTCTGCCATCTGGACTGGAGTGCTGCTTCAGACCAAAAATGCCATCCGTAGTCAGTATGTATTTCTGTAAACCGTTGCTGCCTACATCTGCGTCTTCAGCACTGGGTAACAAAAAGCGAGATCCCAGTGTGGTAGATTCACTTATTTCAAATGCATTTTCATCCTTCGTAAACGTCGGAGAATTGTCATTTATGTCAGTTATTTCCACTGTTATCTGGTGTAGCTCCATGGGATTTTCTAAAATCACCTCGAAGCTGAAGCTACACGGTGTTACGTCTCCACAAAGCTGCTCTCGGTCTATTCTCTCATTCACGACTAAAACGCCTTTGTCTGTCCTCAGCTCCGTGTACTGGATGCTTTGTCTAGTCACGATACGGGCACGGCCAGAACGGAGCCTTTGCACATCCAGACCAAGATCCTGAGCCACGTTACCGATAAGAGATCCTTTTTTCAGCTCCTCCGGAATGGTATACCTGATCTGGCCAGACACGATGTGACTGAGACACCAAAGAAACAGCAGAAACGGCCATATTGACCTGTAATACAAACGCCATTTTTCGCAAGGAGGTTTTTCAAACGCCATAGCATCAAAAGGAAAAGGTGATACCTACAGCCTGCTGCATATAATCCACAGAGAACAAAGCAGATGATCAAGTAATCCTTTGATTTTAAAGTCCTCGCTGAGAATGAAATCACGGTCGTCGTCCTGCTTGTGAAGCACAATCTCCCTTCTCTCCTGGCTAAAAGGAAAAATGAGGGCTCTGCCTCCACTGAATCAACTCTGAACACTTGTTTCACTGACCAACAGCGTCCCTTACTGTCCAAAGCATGAATATCATGAACACAGGAGGAAAAATAAATACATTTGCAAAGAACTTTGGTGTAAAGGAGTTACAATTGTACATGACAACGGCGACACTATAATCTATTCTTATTATAAAGACATCAAAAACAATGTTTAGTTTTTGTGTTATTATTATTATTATTATTATTATTATTATTATTATTATTATGGTTATTATTATGGTTATAATTGTTATTATTAAAACCTTTGTCTCCCTGAATCTGCCTGAACTAACTTTGAACCAAATTAAATATGTAAAAATGTATCTGTAACAATTCTGGTAAACGATTACATAAAGTACACACACTTAAAGTCAACTGCAAGTTAATGCTGGTGAACTAAGCAACAACTCACAGAGGACAGTTCACCTCCAGTCAGTGGAGCTGTCCATGAGTCGTGGTTCTGAAAATGCCTCATGAGTTACCAAATACAAGTGAAAACAAAGGTCACCCCTGAGAAAGCACAAACAATATGTGAGGGTCATTATGTCAAAGGCCTCACCTCTAGAGGAGAGTCAGGTTCATCCAGGATGCTCTTGTCACTCTGTATTCGCTGCATCGTCCCTGTAGAACTGGGGTCCATTATCAGCACGTTCTGACTACCGGCTCTGCCGAACTTACAGTCACTCTTTCTGGAGTCTGTCGTCCTGCACACCTCGTAATTGTACACGTGTTGGAGAGTCCCTGTCCCCAAAGTGTCGGAGTAACGTGGGGGATAATATGGAATGACAGGGAGATTGGAGTGATACAGGATGCGAGACTGTCTCCATCTGTAGATTTTCACTGATATAATAACCACCAAACACGTGATGAAGAGGAAGGAAACTACAGCCAAAGCCAAGACTAAGTAAAAAGTCAGGTTGTCATTGTACTCCTTGTCGTGTGGAAAGTCCGTGAACTCAGACAGCACTTCAGGGAAGCTGTCCGCCACCGCCACGTTAACAATGACTGTAGCTGAACGAGAGGGCTGCCCGTTGTCCTCCACTATAACAGTCAGTCTTTGTTTGACTGCATCTTTATCAGTCACTTGGCGGATAGTTCTTATTTCTCCATTCTGTAAGCCCACTTCAAACAGCGCCCTGTCTGTGGCTTTCTGCAGTTTATAGGAGAGCCACGCATTCTGTCCAGAGTCCACATCAACAGCCACCACTTTGGTCACCAGATAGCCCACATCTGCTGAACGAGGCACCATTTCAGCCACCACAGAGCCACCAGTCTGCACTGGGTACAGCACCTGAGGAGGGTTGTCGTTCTGATCTTGGATATTTAATTTAACTGTGGTATTGCTGCTTAAAGGTGGAGAACCCCCGTCCTGCCCTCTGACAAAAATATTTAGAGTTTTAATTTGCTCATAGTCAAATGATCTGACTGCCTGTATAACTCCGGTTTCTGCGTTAACAGATAAGTAAGTGGATATGGGGTTACCATTTAACTCAGTATCGACGAGCAGGTAAGACACTCGTGCGTTTTGCCCCGAATCAGAGTCCTGTGCTTTCACGGAAAACACAGATAAACCTGGGGAGTTATTCTCCATTATATTAGCTTCATAATAACTTTGTTCAAATATGGGGGCATTATCATTGACGTCAGATATACGAAGTGCTATTGTCTTGTTAGTCGACAGTGGTGGGCTACCTTCATCCACAGCCGTGAAAGTGATATTGTAATCAGGATTTCGCTCCCTGTCAAGGACACCGTTTGTTACCAGAGTGTAATAATTCTTTAGTGATGAGTGGATTGCAAACGGGATATTACCGTTAACTGAGCAGTCGACTTTGCCATTTTTTCCTGAATCTACATCTTTCACGTTAATGATAGCCACAGTAGTTCCAATGAGAGAATCTTCAGCGATAGCACTTGAGAACGAGGTTAATGTTATGACAGGCGCATTATCGTTTACGTCCGTCACCTCAATTATAACGTTTGTTGATGTGCTTTGTCCGCCTTGATCTTTTGCCTGCACACCAATCTCAAATACTTTATTCTCTTCATAATCAATCATGCCGTTTACAGTTAAATCGCCGCTGTTTTCATCCAGATTAAATAATTCAGCAACATTACTAGACATGCGATTAAAGTGGTATGTGACACGGCCGTTCATCCCTTCGTCTGCATCTGTTGCGCTCAATCTCACCACTAAGGTTCCTCTTGGAACATTTTCTTTCACAGACGCCTTGAAAATTGATTGCGTAAAAACCGGAGCGTTGTCATTTGTGTCCCTGACTGTTACGTGTATTTTAAGTGTCCCTGATCTCTGTGGGTCACCACCGTCCACAGCAGTAAGCGTGAGAAGCATCTTTTCCTCCTTCTCGCGGTCTAAAGCATTAGAAAGATACAGCTGTGCATATTTATGACCGTTTGGGCTGGACAAGACCTTAATATTAAAATGTGTGGTTGGATGTAATGTATAGCCGTGTAAAGCGTTAATGCCAACATCAGGGTCCGTAGCACTCTCTTGTAATATTTCCGTCCCTGGGAGAGCAGATTCGACTATTTCTACATGCACTTCTTTCTCATGAAACACAGGTGCATTGTCATTAACATCCAAAACCTCTACTACAACGCTATGTAGCTGCATTGGATTCATCATAATCATTTCAAAATTCAAGCTACAGGGCGCTGTCTGCCCGCACAGCTGCTCTCTATCTATCCTTTCCCCCACGACAAGAATCCCTTTGTCTGTATCCAGCCTGATATACTCGCTGCTGTCGCTGCTAACAATTCGGGCCCCGCCTGATATCAGTCTTTTAGCGTCGATGCCTAAATCTTCAGCCACGTTCCCTACAAAGGAGCCCTTTCTCATCTCCTCTGGAACAGAGTAGCGGATCTGAGAGACTGTCGCGTCAATAAGAAAAACAAGGATGAAGGCCCGTACTTGCCATGTAACCGTGGGCTCACCGCTGATAAAAGCCATATTCCCAAAGCAATTCACCAGACTCCACATGTAAATATGTTTCAAAAAGACGACCTATTACCCCGTATCGTCCTTCTGTCGATGTCTTTATAATCCACAGTGTAAGAAGGAATACATCAGTCAAAAAAAATCAGCGGTGAAATGAAGACCGAGCGTCCTGCCCTCCGTGGTACACTAAAGGAAATACTGGAGGTGTAGCTGCTTTTCTAAAGCTTCTCATGTGCACTAAAGATCAACAGCGGCCCTTAGAGTCCAACATTAAAATAACAAGTGCTGTCACTAAAAAGGGGAAACACTTCTCTCTGAAAAACTGCTGAGATACTTTGTTGCAATAAAGTGACGATTATCTCAATGTGCGCATTTATATTTCGTACTGAGACTGGAGATAGGATAAATAAGATGTAGCTTAAAGGAGATTCAAGTGACAGGAAGAAATGATGCAGGAGAGAAAAATGCAGTGCAGCCACGAGCCATGTTGTTAACTTGGAAACTCTCTTGACGAACTATTTCATTTGTTGTCTTCCTCCACACACACAAAAATATTTTCTAATCTTAAAAAAAGCCAAAACATACCATGAAGTACAGACAACATCACATGTGTAACAGCACATATCAGCATCAGAGAAGAACTTTTAGGGAGTGCTTTTCCGAACAGACTATTTATCACTTCAGTTAACTGGCTCAACTCTGATAGGAGCTGTCCATCACTGCTGGTACTGAAGATGCCCACAGAGCAGAAAGTGAGTACAGCTATTAAGCAAAATACAATATACTGTATAATCTAAAAACACACTATAATTAATGCATTGCGATATTGTGAATAATTATTAACCTATTAGCCCACCTCTAGAGGAGAGTCTGGTTCATCCAGGATGCTCTTGTCACTCTGTATCCGCTGCATCGTCCCTGTAGAAGTGGGGTCCATTATCAGCACGTTCTGACTACCGGCTCTGCCGAACTTACAGTCACTCTTTCTGGAGTCTGTCGTCCTGCACACCTCGTAATTGTACACGTGTTGGAGAGTCCCTGTCCCCAAAGTGTCTGAGTAACGTGGGGGATAATATGGAATGACAGGGAGATTGGAGTGATACAGGATGCGAGACTGTCTCCATCTGTAGATTTTCACTGATATAATAACCACCAAACACGTGATGAAGAGGAAGGAAACTACAGCCAAAGCCAAGACTAAGTAAAAAGTCAGGTTGTCATTGTACTCCTTGTCGTGTGGAAAGTCCGTGAACTCAGACAGCACTTCAGGGAAGCTGTCCGCCACCGCCACGTTAACAATGACTGTAGCTGAACGAGAGGGCTGCCCGTTGTCCTCCACTATAACAGTCAGTCTTTGTTTGACAGCATCTTTATCAGTCACTTGGCGGATAGTTCTTATTTCTCCATTCTGTAAGCCCACTTCAAACAGCGCCCTGTCTGTGGCTTTCTGCAGTTTATAGGAGAGCCAGGCATTCTGTCCAGAGTCCACATCAACAGCCACCACTTTGGTCACCAGATAGCCCACATCTGCTGAACGAGGCACCATTTCAGCCACCACAGAGCCACCAGTCTGCACTGGGTACAGCACCTGAGGAGGGTTGTCGTTCTGGTCCTGGATGAGTATTTTGACAGTCACATTGCTACTGAGTGGAGGGGAGCCTCCATCCTGCGCTTTGACTACCAGCTGAAGTTCTTTAATCTGTTCATAATCAAACGACCTTACTGCATGAATAGCTCCGGTTTCAGTGTTTATGGAGACGTAAGAAGAGGTCGGACTACCATTAATCTGTGTTTCTTCGAGAAAATACGATATTCTAGCGTTTTGGTTCCAGTCAATATCCCGTGCTTTGACGGAAAATATGGATACCCCTGGCGGATTATTTTCTGTAACGTGAGCGACGTAGCTATTTTTATTAAATACTGGGGCATTGTCATTCACATCAGATATTCTCAGGCGTAATATTGTTGTGCTTGACAATGGTGGCGATCCCGAATCGGTGGCCCTCACAGTTATGTTATATTCCGAGATAACTTCTCTGTCAAAAGCTGAGTCTGTTATTAATGCATAGTAATTAGCTAACGTTGATTTAATTTTAAACGGGAGGCCACTGTCTGTTGTACAAACAATCTGGCCATTTTGCTCTGAGTCTGCGTCAATCACATTAATTATTGCCACTGTGGTGCCCGAGGCAGAATCCTCCGGCACAGGGCTGGAGAATGACATCACATTTATGACAGGTGCATTATCATTGACGTCTACAATCTCAATCAGCACCTTACTTGAGTCGGTCAGACGTCCTTGGTCCATAGCTTCAATCATAATTTCATATTTTTTATCTTTTTCATAATCTACTTGACCTGCAAGTGTTATGACCCCTGTAATTTCGTCTAAATGAAATATGCCAGCCAGCTGCTCTTTCATGTTTGAAAATCTATATGTGACGAGACCGTTTGATCCACTGTCTGCATCAGTTGCGTTCACTGTCATGATATAGGTGCCTCTTGATGCATTCTCAGAGACAGTAGCTCTGTAAAGAGACTGGTTAAAAACGGGAGGATTATCATTAGCATCAAGCACTGTAATATCTATATTTACTGTACCAGATCTCGGGGGAGTTCCACCGTCAACAGCGATGAGCTTCAGTGATATTCGTGGCTCGCTTTCTCTATCTAACGGTTTTTGTAAAATCATCTCAGCATATTTTCTGCCATCTGGACTGGAGTGCTGCTTCAGACCAAAAATGCCATCCGTAGTCAGTATGTATTTCTGTAAACCGTTGCTGCCTACATCTGCGTCTTCAGCACTGGGTAACAAAAAGCGAGATCCCAGTGTGGTAGATTCACTTATTTCAAATGCATTTTCATCCTTCGTAAACGTCGGAGAATTGTCATTTATGTCAGTTATTTCCACTGTTATCTGGTGTAGCTCCATGGGATTTTCTAAAATCACCTCGAAGCTGAAGCTACACGGTGTTACGTCTCCACAAAGCTGCTCTCGGTCTATTCTCTCATTCACGACTAAAACGCCTTTGTCTGTCCTCAGCTCCGTGTACTGGATGCTTTGTCTAGTCACGATACGGGCACGGCCAGAACGGAGCCTTTGCACATCCAGACCAAGATCCTGAGCCACGTTACCGATAAGAGATCCTTTTTTCAGCTCCTCCGGAATGGTATACCTGATCTGGCCAGACACGATGTGACTGAGACACCAAAGAAACAGCAGAAACGGCCATATTGACCTGTAATACAAACGCCATTTTTCGCAAGGAGGTTTTTCAAACGCCATAGCATCAAAAGGAAAAGGTGATACCTACAGCCTGCTGCATATAATCCACAGAGAACAAAGCAGATGATCAAGTAATCCTTTGATTTTAAAGTCCTCGCTGAGAATGAAATCACGGTCGTCGTCCTGCTTGTGAAGCACAATCTCCCTTCTCTCCTGGCTAAAAGGAAAAATGAGGGCTCTGCCTCCACTGAATCAACTCTGAACACTTGTTTCACTGACCAACAGCGTCCCTTACTGTCCAAAGCATGAATATCATGAACACAGGAGGAAAAATAAATACATTTGCAAAGAACTTTGGTGTAAAGGAGTTACAATTGTACATGACAACGGCGACACTATAATCTATTCTTATTATAAAGACATCAAAAACAATGTTTAGTTTTTGTGTTATTATTATTATTATTATTATTATTATTATTATTATTATTATGGTTATTATTATGGTTATAATTGTTATTATTAAAACCTTTGTCTCCCTGAATCTGCCTGAACTAACTTTGAACCAAATTAAATATGTAAAAATGTATCTGTAACAATTCTGGTAAACGATTACATAAAGTACACACACTTAAAGTCAACTGCAAGTTAATGCTGGTGAACTAAGCAACAACTCACAGAGGACAGTTCACCTCCAGTCAGTGGAGCTGTCCATGAGTCGTGGTTCTGAAAATGCCTCATGAGTTACCAAATACAAGTGAAAACAAAGGTCACCCCTGAGAAAGCACAAACAATATGTGAGGGTCATTATGTCAAAGGCCTCACCTCTAGAGGAGAGTCAGGTTCATCCAGGATGCTCTTGTCACTCTGTATTCGCTGCATCGTCCCTGTAGAACTGGGGTCCATTATCAGCACGTTCTGACTACCGGCTCTGCCGAACTTACAGTCACTCTTTCTGGAGTCTGTCGTCCTGCACACCTCGTAATTGTACACGTGTTGGAGAGTCCCTGTCCCCAAAGTGTCGGAGTAACGTGGGGGATAATATGGAATGACAGGGAGATTGGAGTGATACAGGATGCGAGACTGTCTCCATCTGTAGATTTTCACTGATATAATAACCACCAAACACGTGATGAAGAGGAAGGAAACTACAGCCAAAGCCAAGACTAAGTAAAAAGTCAGGTTGTCATTGTACTCCTTGTCGTGTGGAAAGTCCGTGAACTCAGACAGCACTTCAGGGAAGCTGTCCGCCACCGCCACGTTAACAATGACTGTAGCTGAACGAGAGGGCTGCCCGTTGTCCTCCACTATAACAGTCAGTCTTTGTTTGACTGCATCTTTATCAGTCACTTGGCGGATAGTTCTTATTTCTCCATTCTGTAAGCCCACTTCAAACAGCGCCCTGTCTGTGGCTTTCTGCAGTTTATAGGAGAGCCACGCATTCTGTCCAGAGTCCACATCAACAGCCACCACTTTGGTCACCAGATAGCCCACATCTGCTGAACGAGGCACCATTTCAGCCACCACAGAGCCACCAGTCTGCACTGGGTACAGCACCTGAGGAGGGTTGTCGTTCTGATCTTGGATATTTAATTTAACTGTGGTATTGCTGCTTAAAGGTGGAGAACCCCCGTCCTGCCCTCTGACAAAAATATTTAGAGTTTTAATTTGCTCATAGTCAAATGATCTGACTGCCTGTATAACTCCGGTTTCTGCGTTAACAGATAAGTAAGTGGATATGGGGTTACCATTTAACTCAGTATCGACGAGCAGGTAAGACACTCGTGCGTTTTGCCCCGAATCAGAGTCCTGTGCTTTCACGGAAAACACAGATAAACCTGGGGAGTTATTCTCCATTATATTAGCTTCATAATAACTTTGTTCAAATATGGGGGCATTATCATTGACGTCAGATATACGAAGTGCTATTGTCTTGTTAGTCGACAGTGGTGGGCTACCTTCATCCACAGCCGTGAAAGTGATATTGTAATCAGGATTTCGCTCCCTGTCAAGGACACCGTTTGTTACCAGAGTGTAATAATTCTTTAGTGATGAGTGGATTGCAAACGGGATATTACCGTTAACTGAGCAGTCGACTTTGCCATTTTTTCCTGAATCTACATCTTTCACGTTAATGATAGCCACAGTAGTTCCAATGAGAGAATCTTCAGCGATAGCACTTGAGAACGAGGTTAATGTTATGACAGGCGCATTATCGTTTACGTCCGTCACCTCAATTATAACGTTTGTTGATGTGCTTTGTCCGCCTTGATCTTTTGCCTGCACACCAATCTCAAATACTTTATTCTCTTCATAATCAATCATGCCGTTTACAGTTAAATCGCCGCTGTTTTCATCCAGATTAAATAATTCAGCAACATTACTAGACATGCGATTAAAGTGGTATGTGACACGGCCGTTCATCCCTTCGTCTGCATCTGTTGCGCTCAATCTCACCACTAAGGTTCCTCTTGGAACATTTTCTTTCACAGACGCCTTGAAAATTGATTGCGTAAAAACCGGAGCGTTGTCATTTGTGTCCCTGACTGTTACGTGTATTTTAAGTGTCCCTGATCTCTGTGGGTCACCACCGTCCACAGCAGTAAGCGTGAGAAGCATCTTTTCCTCCTTCTCGCGGTCTAAAGCATTAGAAAGATACAGCTGTGCATATTTATGACCGTTTGGGCTGGACAAGACCTTAATATTAAAATGTGTGGTTGGATGTAATGTATAGCCGTGTAAAGCGTTAATGCCAACATCAGGGTCCGTAGCACTCTCTTGTAATATTTCCGTCCCTGGGAGAGCAGATTCGACTATTTCTACATGCACTTCTTTCTCATGAAACACAGGTGCATTGTCATTAACATCCAAAACCTCTACTACAACGCTATGTAGCTGCATTGGATTCATCATAATCATTTCAAAATTCAAGCTACAGGGCGCTGTCTGCCCGCACAGCTGCTCTCTATCTATCCTTTCCCCCACGACAAGAATCCCTTTGTCTGTATCCAGCCTGATATACTCGCTGCTGTCGCTGCTAACAATTCGGGCCCCGCCTGATATCAGTCTTTTAGCGTCGATGCCTAAATCTTCAGCCACGTTCCCTACAAAGGAGCCCTTTCTCATCTCCTCTGGAACAGAGTAGCGGATCTGAGAGACTGTCGCGTCAATAAGAAAAACAAGGATGAAGGCCCGTACTTGCCATGTAACCGTGGGCTCACCGCTGATAAAAGCCATATTCCCAAAGCAATTCACCAGACTCCACATGTAAATATGTTTCAAAAAGACGACCTATTACCCCGTATCGTCCTTCTGTCGATGTCTTTATAATCCACAGTGTAAGAAGGAATACATCAGTCAAAAAAAATCAGCGGTGAAATGAAGACCGAGCGTCCTGCCCTCCGTGGTACACTAAAGGAAATACTGGAGGTGTAGCTGCTTTTCTAAAGCTTCTCATGTGCACTAAAGATCAACAGCGGCCCTTAGAGTCCAACATTAAAATAACAAGTGCTGTCACTAAAAAGGGGAAACACTTCTCTCTGAAAAACTGCTGAGATACTTTGTTGCAATAAAGTGACGATTATCTCAATGTGCGCATTTATATTTCGTACTGAGACTGGAGATAGGATAAATAAGATGTAGCTTAAAGGAGATTCAAGTGACAGGAAGAAATGATGCAGGAGAGAAAAATGCAGTGCAGCCACGAGCCATGTTGTTAACTTGGAAACTCTCTTGACGAACTATTTCATTTGTTGTCTTCCTCCACACACACAAAAATATTTTCTAATCTTAAAAAAAGCCAAAACATACCATGAAGTACAGACAACATCACATGTGTAACAGCACATATCAGCATCAGAGAAGAACTTTTAGGGAGTGCTTTTCCGAACAGACTATTTATCACTTCAGTTAACTGGCTCAACTCTGATAGGAGCTGTCCATCACTGCTGGTACTGAAGATGCCCACAGAGCAGAAAGTGAGTACAGCTATTAAGCAAAATACAATATACTGTATAATCTAAAAACACACTATAATTAATGCATTGCGATATTGTGAATAATTATTAACCTATTAGCCCACCTCTAGAGGAGAGTCTGGTTCATCCAGGATGCTCTTGTCACTCTGTATCCGCTGCATCGTCCCTGTAGAAGTGGGGTCCATTATCAGCACGTTCTGACTACCGGCTCTGCCGAACTTACAGTCACTCTTTCTGGAGTCTGTCGTCCTGCACACCTCGTAATTGTACACGTGTTGGAGAGTCCCTGTCCCCAAAGTGTCTGAGTAACGCGGGGGATAATATGGAATGACAGGGAGATTGGAGTGATACAGGATGCGAGACTGTCTCCATCTGTAGATTTTCACTGATATAATAACCACCAAACACGTGATGAAGAGGAAGGAAACTACTGCCAAAGCCAAGACTAAGTAAAAAGTCAGGTTGTCATTGTACTCCTTGTCGTGTGGAAAGTCCGTGAACTCAGATAGCACTTCAGGGAAGCTGTCCGCCACCGCCACGTTAACAATGACTGTAGCTGAACGAGAGGGCTGCCCGTTGTCCTCCACTATAACAGTCAGTCTTTGTTTGACTGCATCTTTATCAGTGACTTGGCGGATAGTTCTTATTTCTCCATTCTGTAAGCCCACTTCAAACAGCGCCCTGTCCGTGGCTTTCTGCAGGTTATAGGAGAGCCAGGCATTCTGTCCAGAGTCCACATCAACAGCCACCACTTTAGTCACCAGATAGCCCACATCTGCTGAACGAGGCACCATTTCAGCCACCACAGAGCCACCAGTCTGCACTGGGTACAGCACCTGAGGAGGGTTGTCGTTCTGGTCCTGGACTATTATTCTAACTGCAGCCACTGAACTCAGAGGAGGGGATCCAGCATCACGAGCAGTCACGTTAAATTCAAACCACTTAATTTGCTCATAATCTAAAGACCTCACTGCATGAATGACACCATTTTCTGAATTTACTGACACTAACGAAGACACAGCCACCCCGTTGATCTCTTTCTCCTCCAGAAAGTAGGAAACCCGAGCGTTTTGGCCCCAGTCTGCATCACTAGCACTCAGAGTGAACACAGAAAACCCAGGGGAGTTGTTCTCTGGTACAGTCTTACTATATTCTGACTGATCAAATTTGGGTGGGCTGTCATTCACGTCAGACACTTTCACATTAATGTTTTTACTGCTAGACAGAGGCGGGGAGCCTTGGTCAGACACGGTGATGGTGATATGATATTCAGGAATACTTTCTCTGTCTAACAGGTTATCGGTTACTATACTGTAATATCCTGTTAATGAAGACTCGATTTTGAAAGGTATGTCAGAGTTAATGGAGCACTTGACAACACCGTTACCATCAGAGTCTTCGTCATCAACGTTAACAACAGCTATAGTTGTACCTGGAGGAGAATCCTCGGATATCGAGTTAGAAAATGACATCAGCTGTATCGTGGGGACGTTGTCATTCTCGTCAATGATTTGAATAATGACTTTGCATGTGTCTGAATATCCCCCGTGATCACTCGCTTTAACATTCAACTGATAGGTCTTAGATTTTTCAAAATCCAGTTTACCTGCGACTTTAACCTCTCCAGTTTTATCATTTACTTCAAATAGTTGCTTCGCCTCTCTGGCAACATGGGCTATAGAATACGTTACTTCACCATAATGCCCTTTATCTGCGTCATTTGCACTGACAGTGGTTACCACTGTTCCTTCGGGAGAGTTCTCCTTCACATCTGCTTTATAAACAGGCTGACTGCACACTGGTGCATTATCGTTAGCATCTAGCACAGTGATATGAATACGCACTGTCCCTGATCTGTGTGGCTCCCCTCCATCTGAAGCAATCAGCACCAGTGTGTGAGTCTCCTCTTTCTCTCGGTCTAACGGGTTTTGTAAAATCATTTCGATGAATTTCCCTCCATCAGGCTGGTTCTGTACTTCCAATTTGAAATTATCTGGAGGTTTAAGCAGGTACCTTTGAATATCATTTATACCGACATCGGGGTCGTCTGCATTCTCCAGAGAGAAGCGAGTCCCCTTTGCAGCATTTTCCACAATTTTGAGATTGATTTCATCCTTTGGGAACGACGGACTGTTGTCGTTTATGTCTATTACCTCCACTGTTACCCGATAAAGTTGGATTGGATTTTCTAAAATCACCTCGAAACTGAAGCTACAGGGCGTCGTCTTTCCACACAGCTCCTCTCGGTCGATTCGCTCTTTAATAACGAGGGTGCCTTTGTCTCGGTTTAAATCAACGTACTGTCGGCTTCCTTTTGTAATAATACGAGCTTTACCTGATATGAGCCTCGCCACATCCAAGCCTAAATCTCTAGCAATGTTTCCAACGAAAGATCCCTCTGCCTGCTCCTCTGGTACGGAGTACCGAGCCTGTCCAGTCACTGAGCTCAGCTTGAAGAGACAAAGAATAACAAGCAGCGCTTGCCATCGGCCTCTGCGAGCGGTTATCCACAAATAATCCATCATAAATCCAAAATTACAGAGACAGTAATCCCTTTCAATGAAAAATGATATAACTGAATCCACCAGTTCAAAAAACAATAATATTTCTGACAGAAAAAAATACTCAAGAAACGCTACGCTTTCAACCGTCAGAGGCCAGACCGTCTTCTCTCCGAGCAATAACACACTGAACGGAATTAAAGGGGTGGACCGCTGCACTGCTGATTTGGACAGTTAGTCAGTGATGTATCAACAGCGGCGCTCAGAGCCCATCTGAGGTAATGTATGTGGTGTTCAGATTATTAGGGACACTCAACATGTATGTAAGGCAATGGCAAATATTAATATCGGTAAAATCATAGCAACTAACTTTAACAATAACGGTCAAAATAATTCACTAAAATTAACACGTAATCTTTGTGAAATTGAATTAACGTACATAATACGTATTATTATCATCATTATTATTATTATCATTGTTAACAGTATTGGTCGATGTAGTCGGAGCAGAACTGTTTACATGGCAGCATGTTTCATCTGAAGTTGACAGGAATGTGGTCAAGACTATAAGCACACTCAGATAATGAGGAGCTGTCCAAACTTCGGTGCTGAAAAGAACCGAAAGCACTTATTTTTGGTAACACTGTAACCAGCTATCGCAATTTCAATTCAGTCAAGTTCAAAGAAGCAGTGGTTGAAGAAATAAATACTTTGCTTAGTGCACCTCACCTCTAGAGGAGAGTCAGGTTCATCCAGGATGCTCTTGTCACTCTGTATCCGCTGCATCGTCCCTGTAGAACTGGGGTCCATTATCAGCACGTTCTGACTACCGGCTCTGCCGAACTTACAGTCACTCTTTCTGGAGTCTGTCGTCCTGCACACCTCGTAATTGTACACGTGTTGGAGAGTCCCTGTCCCCAAAGTGTCTGAGTAACGTGGGGGATAATATGGAATGACAGGGAGATTGGAGTGATACAGGATGCGAGACTGTCTCCATCTGTAGATTTTCACTGATATAATAACCACCAAACACGTGATGAAGAGGAAGGAAACTACAGCCAAAGCCAAGACTAAGTAAAAAGTCAGGTTGTCATTGTACTCCTTGTCGTGTGGAAAGTCCGTGAACTCAGACAGCACTTCAGGGAAGCTGTCCGCCACCGCCACGTTAACAATGACTGTAGCTGAACGAGAGGGCTGCCCATTGTCCTCCACTATAACAGTCAGTCTTTGTTTGACTGCATCTTTATCAGTCACTTGGCGGATAGTTCTTATTTCTCCATTCTGTAAGCCCACTTCAAACAGCGCCCTGTCTGTGGCTTTCTGCAGTTTATAGGAGAGCCAGGCATTCTGTCCAGAGTCCACATCAACAGCCACCACTTTAGTCACCAGATAGCCCACATCTGCTGAACGAGGCACCATTTCAGCCACCACAGAGCCACCAGTCTGCACTGGGTACAGGACCTGAGGAGGGTTGTCGTTCTGGTCCTGGACTATTATTCTAACTGCAGCCACTGAACTCAGAGGAGGGGATCCAGCATCACGAGCAGTCACGTTAAATTCAAACCACTTGATTTGCTCATAATCAAACGACCTCACCGCACGAATGACACCATTTTCTGAATTTACCGACACTAACGAAGACACAGCCACCCCGTTGATCTCTTTCTCTTCCAGAAAGTAGGAAATCCGAGCGTTTTGGCCCCAGTCTGCATCACTGGCACTCAGAGTGAACACAGAAAACCCAGGGGAGTTGTTCTCTGGTACAGTCTTACTATATTCTGACTGATCAAATTTGGGTGGGCTGTCATTCACGTCAGACACTTTCACATTAATGTTTTTACTGCTAGACAGAGGCGGGGAGCCTTGGTCAGACACAGTGATGGTGATATTATACTCAGGAATACTTTCTCTGTCTAAGAGGTTATCGGTTACTATACTGTAATATCCTGTTAATGAAGACTCGATTTTGAAAGGTGTGTCAGAGTTAATGGAGCACTTGACAACACCGTTACCATCAGAGTCTTCGTCATCAACGTTAACAACAGCTATAGTTGTACCTGGAGGAGAATCCTCGGATATCGAGTTCGAAAATGACATCAGCTGTATCGTGGGGACGTTGTCATTCTCGTCAATGATTTGAAGAATAACTTTGCACGTATCTGAATATCCCCCGTGATCACTCGCTTTAACATTTAACTGAAAAGTCTTAGATTTTTCGAAATCCAGTTTACCTGCAACTTTAATCTCTCCAGTTTTTACATTTACTTCAAAAAGCTGCTTCGCCTCTCTGGCAACATGGGCTATAGAGAATGTTATCTCGGCATTGAGTCCTTTATCTGCGTCATTTGCACTGACAGTGGTCACCACTGTTCCTTCAGGAGAATTCTCCTTCACATCTGCTTTATAAACAGGCTGACTGCACACTGGTGCATTATCGTTAGCATCTAGCACAGTGATATGAATACGCACTGTCCCTGATCTGTGTGGCTCCCCTCCATCTGAAGCAACCAGCACCAGTGTGTGAGTCTCCTCTTTCTCTCGGTCTAACGGGTTTTGTAAAACCATTTCGATGAATTTCCCTCCATCAGGCTGGTTCTGTACTTCCAATTTGAAATTATCTGAGGGTTTTAAAATGTATTTTTGAATATCATTTATACCGACATCAGGGTCATCCGCGCTCTCCAGTGAGAAGCGAGTGCCTGATGCAACACTTTCTGCTATTTTCAGATTGATTTCATCCTTTGGGAACGACGGACTGTTGTCGTTTATGTCTATTACCTCCACTGTTACCCGATAAAGTTGGATTGGATTTTCTAAAATCACCTCGAAACTGAAGCTGCAGGGCGTCGTCTTTCCACACAGCTCCTCTCGGTCGATTCGCTCTTTAATAACGAGGGTGCCTTTGTCTCGGTTTAAATCAACGTACTGTCGGCTTCCTTTTGTAATAATACGAGCTTTACCTGATATGAGCCTCGCCACATCCAAGCCTAAATCTCTAGCAATGTTTCCAACGAAAGATCCCTCTGCCTGCTCCTCTGGTACGGAGTACCGAGCCTGTCCAGTCACTGAGTTCAGCTTGAAGAGACAAAGAATAACAAGCAGCGCTTGCCATCGGCCTCTGCGAGCGGTTATCCACAAACAATCCATCATAAATCCAGAGGTACAGAGGCAGTAATCCCTTTCAATGCAAAATGGATGTTATCAAATCCATGAATAAAAAAAAAATAACGATATTTACGGCAGATAAATCCTCGAGAAATGCTACGCTTTCAGCCTTCAGAGGCCAGACCGTCTTCTCTCCGAGCAATAACACACTGAACGGAATTAAAGGGGTGGACCGCTGCATTGCTGATTGGGACAGTTAGTCAGTGATGTATCAACAGCGGCGCTCAGAGCCCATCTGGGGAAATGTATGTGGTGTCCAGATTATTAGGAACACTTTAAATGTTGTATTCAAGTTAATAGAAAATGTTTGTAATATCATGGCTACTGACTTAAGAAATAATACTGATAATAATTCAGAATAATAGATTGTGTAGGTAGGGCACTTTAAATATATACCTGTTGATCATCTTGCCCAATAAGCATGCCTTGTCAATGATAATAATACTAATATCTCTACTCCTCCTACTTCCACTAACGAAAACAACAACAACAACAATTATAATGAGCAAAAGAACAAGAAGGAGAAGAAGAAGAAGACTATTAGTGTTATTGTTGTTATAATGATGATGGAGATTATTAATAACAATATTATTGTTGATATTGTTGCACTGTTTTTGCGGTTGTAGCAGTAGTATTAAAAGCGCTATTAGACGGTAGCATTTCTGACCATAAGTCATGAGGAGAGCGCAAAGTGTTGAAGCAACTAAGCAGTGTCAGATGAAGAGGAGCTGTCCGAACTGTAGTGCTGAAACTGTAATCTGCTACTGATTGCAATTTCAGTGAAGTCAAAAGACACATTGATCAAAGAAAGAAATACGTTGCTTATTGCACCTCACCTCCAGAGGAGAGTCAGGTTCATCCAGGATGCTCTTGTCACTCTGTATCCGCTGCATGGTCCCTGTAGAACTGGGGTCCATTATCAGCACGTTCTGACTACCGGCTCTGCCGAACTTACAGTCACTCTTTCTGGAGTCTGTCGTCCTGCACACCTCGTAATTGTACACGTGTTGGAGAGTCCCTGTCCCCAAAGTGTCTGAGTAACGTGGGGGATAATATGGAATGACAGGGAGATTGGAGTGATACAGGATGCGAGACTGTCTCCATCTGTAGATTTTCACTGATATAATAACCACCAAACACGTGATGAAGAGGAAGGAAACTACAGCCAAAGCCAAGACTAAGTAAAAAGTCAGGTTGTCATTGTACTCCTTGTCGTGTGGAAAGTCCGTGAACTCAGACAGCACTTCAGGGAAGCTGTCCGCCACCGCCACGTTAACAATGACTGTAGCTGAACGAGAGGGCTGTCCGTTGTCCTCCACTATAACAGTCAGTCTTTGTTTGACTGCATCTTTATCAGTCACTTGGCGGATAGTTCTTATTTCTCCATTCTGTAAGCCCACTTCAAACAGCGCCCTGTCTGTGGCTTTCTGCAGTTTATAGGAGAGCCAGGCATTCTGTCCAGAGTCCACATCAACAGCCACCACTTTAGTCACCAGATAGCCCACATCTGCTGAACGAGGCACCATTTCAGCCACCACAGAGCCACCAGTCTGCACTGGGTACAGCACCTGAGGAGGGTTGTCGTTCTGGTCCTGGACTATTATTCTAATTGCAGCCACTGAACTCAGAGGAGGGGATCCAGCATCACGAGCAGTCACGTTAAATTCAAACCACTTGATTTGCTCATAATCAAACGACCTCACTGCATGAATGACACCATTTTCTGAATTTATTGAAACTAATGAAGACACAGCCACCCCATTAATCTCTTTCTCCTCCAGAAAATAGGAAACCCGAGCGTTTTGGCCCCAGTCTGCATCACTGGCACTCAGAGTGAACACAGAAAACCCAGGAGAGTTGTTCTCTGGTACAGTCTTACTATATTCTGACTGATCAAATTTGGGTGGGCTGTCATTCACGTCAGACACTTTCACATTAATGTTTTTACTGCTAGACAGAGGCGGGGAGCCTTGGTCAGACACGGTGATGGTGATATTATACTCAGGAATACTTTCTCTGTCTAAGAGGTTGTCGGTTACTATACTGTAATATCCTGTTAATGAAGATTCGATTTTGAAAGGTATGTCAGAGTTAATGGAGCACTTGACAATACCGTTACCATCAGAGTCTTCGTCATCAACGTTAACAACAGCTATAGTTGTGCCTGGAGGAGAATCCTCGGATATCGAGTTCGAAAATGACATCAGCTGTATCGTGGGGACGTTGTCATTCTCGTCAATTATTTGAATAATAACTTTGCATGTATCTGAATGTCCCCCGTGATCACTAGCCTGAATGTTTAACTGGTGAGTCTTAGCTTTTTCAAAATCCAGTTTACCTGCAACTTTAATCTCTCCAGTTTTTTCATTTACTTCAAAAAGCTGCTTTGCCTCTTTGGCGATATAAGGGATAGAGTAAGTAACTTCGCCATAATGCCCTTTATCTGCGTCATTTGCACTGACAGTGGTTACCACTGTTCCTTCGGGAGAATTCTCCTTCACATCTGCTTTATAAACAGGCTGGCTGCACACTGGTGCATTATCGTTAGCATCTAGCACAGTGATATGAATACGCACTGTCCCTGATCTGTGTGGCTCCCCTCCATCTGAAGCAATCAGCACCAGTGTGTGAGTCTCCTCTTTCTCTCGGTCTAACGGGTTTTGCAAAACCATCTCGATGAATTTCCCTCCATCAGGCTGGTTCTGTACTACCAATTTGAAATTATCTGGAGGTTTTAGCAGGTATTTTTGAATATCATTTATACCGACATCGGGGTCGTCCGCACTCACCAAAGAGAATCGGGTCCCTGATGCGACACTTTCAACAATTTTCAGATTGATTTCATCCTTTGGGAAAGACGGACTGTTGTCGTTTATGTCTATGACCTCCACTGTTACCCGATAAAGTTGGATTGGATTTTCTAAAATCACCTCGAAACTGAAGCTACAGGGCGTCGTCTTTCCACACAGCTCCTCTCGGTCGATTCGCTCCTTAATAACGAGGGTGCCTTTGTCTCGGTTTAAATCAACGTACTGTCGGCTTCCTTTTGTAATAATACGAGCTTTACCTGATATGAGCCTCGCCACATCCAAGCCTAAATCTCTAGCAATGTTTCCAACGAAAGATCCCTCTGCCTGCTCCTCTGGTACGGAGTACCGAGCCTGTCCAGTCACTGAGCTCAGCTTGAAAAGACAAAGAATAACAAGCAGCGCTTGCCATCGGCCTCTGCGAGCGGTTATCCACAAACAATCCATCATAAATCCAGAGGTACAGAGGCAGTAATCCCTTTCAATTGAAAAATGATATAACTGAATCCACCAGTTGATAAAACAACAGTATTTTTGCCAGAAAAAAATCCTCGAGAAATGCTACGCTTTCAACCGCCACAGGCCAGACCGTCTTCTCTCCGAGTAATAACACACTGAACGGAATTAAAGGGGTGGACCGTTGCACTGCTGATTGGGACAGTTAGTCAGTGATGTATCAACAGCGGCACTCAGAGCCCATCTGAGGTAATGTATGTGCTGTCCAGATTATTAGGAACACTTTAAATGTTGTATTCAAGTTAATGGAAACTGTTTGTAATATCATGGCTACTGACTTAAGAAATAATAATGATAATAATTCGGAATAATACAATGTGTAGGTAGGGCACATTACATATGTACTTGTTGCTCATCTTGCCCAATATGCATGCGATGTCAATGATAATAATACTAATATTTCTACTCCTTCTCCAACTGCTCCCACGACTCCCACTCGTCGTGCTGCCACTGACAACAACAACGATAACAACAAGCAGAAGCAGAAGAAGAAGAAGAAGAAGAAGAAGAGGAGGAAGAAGAAGCAGAGGAAGAAGAGGAAGAAGAAGAAAAGTATCAGTATTATTGCTGTGATGATGATGAATATTATTATTGTGCAATTTTTTTTTACTGTTGTAGCAGTAGTATTTAAAGCGCTTTTAGACGGTAGCATTTCTGATCAGAGGTCATGAGTAAAGTGAAAAGTGTTGAAGCAAGTATAAGGTTTCAGATAAAGAAGAGCTGTCCGCACTGTAGTGCTGAAAAAATGGTGAGCACTTGTTTCCGGTGAAACTGTAACCAGCTACCTATTGCAATTTTAGTTCAGCTAAAAGATACATTGTTTAAATAGGAAAACACTGCTAATTGCACCTCACCTCTAGAGGAGAGTCAGGTTCATCCAGGATGCTCTTGTCACTCTGTATCCGCTGCATCGTCCCTGTAGAACTGGGGTCCATGATCAGCACGTTCTGACTACCGGCTCTGCCGAACTTACAGTCACTCTTTCTGGAGTCTGTCGTCCTGCACACCTCGTAATTGTACACGTGTTGGAGAGTCCCTGTCCCCAAAGTGTCTGAGTAACGTGGGGGATAATATGGAATGACAGGGAGATTGGAGTGATACAGGATGCGAGACTGTCTCCATCTGTAGATTTTCACTGATATAATAACCACCAAACACGTGATGAAGAGGAAGGAAACTACTGCCAAAGCCAAGACTAAGTAAAAAGTCAGGTTGTCATTGTACTCCTTGTCGTGTGGAAAGTCCGTGAACTCAGACAGCACTTCAGGGAAGCTGTCCGCCACCGCCACGTTAACAATGACTGTAGCTGAACGAGAGGGCTGCCCGTTGTCCTCCACTATAACAGTCAGTCTTTGTTTAACTGCATCTTTATCAGTCACTTGGCGGATAGTTCTTATTTCTCCATTCTGTAAGCCCACTTCAAACAGCGCCCTGTCTGTGGCTTTCTGCAGTTTATAGGAGAGCCAGGCATTCTGTCCAGAGTCCCCATCAACAGCCACCACTTTAGTCACCAGGTAGCCCACATCTGCTGAACGAGGCACCATTTCAGCCACCACAGAGCCACCAGTCTGCACTGGGTACAGCACCTGAGGAGGGTTGTCGTTCTGGTCCTGGACTATTATTCTAACTGCAGCCACTGAACTCAGAGGAGGGGATCCAGCATCACGAGCAGTCACGTTAAATTCAAACCACTTGATTTGCTCATAATCAAACGACCTCACTGCATGAATGACACCATTTTCTGAATTTACTGACACTAACGAAGACACAGCCACCCCGTTGATCTCTTTCTCCTCCAGAAAATAGGAAACCCGAGCGTTTTGGCCCCAGTCTGCATCACTAGCACTCAGAGTGAACACAGAAAACCCAGGGGAGTTGTTCTCTGGTACAGTCTTACTATATTCTGACTGATCAAATTTGGGTGGGCTGTCATTCACGTCAGACACTTTCACATTAATGTTTTTACTGCTAGACAGAGGCGGGGAGCCTTGGTCAGACACGGTGATGGTGATGTTATACTCAGGAATACTTTCTCTGTCTAAGAGGTTATCGGTTACTATACTGTAATATCCTGTTAATGAAGATTCGATTTTGAAAGGTATGTCAGAGTTAATGGAGCACTTGACAACACCGTTACCATCAGAGTCTTCGTCATCAACGTTAACAACAGCTATAGTTGTACCTGGAGGAGAATCCTCGGATATGGAATTAGAAAATGACATCAGCTGTATCGTGGGGACGTTGTCATTCTCGTCAATTATCTGAATAATAACTTTACACGTATCTGAAAACCCCCCGTGATCACTAGCTTTAACATTTAACTGATAAGTCTTAGATTTCTCAAAGTCCAGTTTACCTGCAACTTTAATCTCTCCAGTTTTGACATTAACTTCAAAAAGCTGTTTCGCCTCTCTGGCAACATGGGCTATAGAGAATGTTATCTCGCCATTGAGTCCTTTATCTGCGTCATTTGCACTAACAGTGGTTACCGCTGTTCCTTCGGGAGAATTCTCCTTCACATCTGCTTTATAAACAGGCTGACTGCACACTGGTGCATTATCGTTAGCATCTAGCACAGTGATATGAATACGCACTGTCCCTGATCTGTGTGGCTCCCCTCCATCTGAAGCAATCAGCACCAGTGTGTGAGTCTCCTCTTTCTCTCGGTCTAACGGGTTTTGTAAAACCATCTCTATGAATTTTCCTCCATCAGGCTGGTTCTGTACCTCCAATTTGAAATTATCTGAGGGTTTTAAAATGTATTTTTGAATATCATTTATACCGACATCAGGATCGTCTGCATTCTCCAGAGAGAAACGAGTTCCCGCTGCAGCATTTTCAGCAATTTTCAGATTGATTTCATCCTTTGGGAACGACGGACTGTTGTCGTTTATGTCTATTACCTCCACTGTTACCCGATAAAGTTGGATTGGATTTTCTAAAATCACCTCGAAACTGAAGCTACAGGGCGTCGTCTTTCCACACAGCTCCTCTCGGTCGATTCGCTCCTTAATAACGAGGGTGCCTTTGTCTCGGTTTAAATCAACGTACTGTCGACTTCCTTTTGTAATAATACGAGCTTTACCTGATATGAGCCTCGCCACATCCAAGCCTAAATCTCTAGCAATGTTTCCAACGAAAGATCCCTCTGCCTGCTCCTCTGGTACGGAGTACCGAGCCTGTCCAGTCACTGAGTTCAGCTTGAAGAGACAAAGAATAACAAGCAGCGCTTGCCATCGGCCTCTGCGAGCGGTTATCCACAAACAATCCATCATAAATTCAAAGGTACAGAGACAGTAATCCCTTTCAATGAAAAACGGGTGTTATCAAATCCAAGAATTGGAAACAACAATAGTGTTTTCGGCAGATAAATCCTCGAGAAATGCTACGCTTTTAACCGTCACAGGCCAGACCGTCTTCTCTCCGAGCAATAACACACTGAACGGAATTAAAGGGGTGGACCGCTGCACTGCTGATTTGGACAGTTAGTCAGTGATGTATCAACAGCGGCGCTCAGAGCCCATCTGAGGTAATGTATGTGCTGTCCAGATTATTAGGAACACTTTAAATGTAAATGTAAATTGTATTCAAAGCTCATGGAAAACAATTCTTACATCAAAAATTTCAGACGAGCGTTTTACACTGTATATACCATGTATGAATAAAGCTTATGTTTGTGCACTGACCAGGCACATGCCATATTTCATATCCCGTTAAGATCACAACTAATGCAACATGGTGAATGATTAATGATGATGTGCAACATCAACACAGACCAGCTTGGCAAAATAAATTATGAAATTACCAAACGCAAAAACATGAACAATTGTGCATCCTTAATCTGTAACATGACATGTCGGTAAGAGAAAGTAGATGTAGGAGAAAAAGTCTTTTATGGGCCTTTTGTCTTCAGCTATGACCTCATTTTTATTTCTACTTTACCCCGTCAAATGTATATAGATATTTTACTCATTGAGACACAATTTCAGACTGCAGTTTATGTGATTCCCTTATTGCCTCAGTATGCTGTTCGACAAATAACTAATAAGATTAATAGTTTGGCTTGCACTACAAGTCCTGAACAAAGTTATTTGAAAATGAAGCGGTTCCAGGACCATGGACAGTGGTACTAAGGTGCCACTGACAGCCGTGAGCGTGCACTTTGGTCCAACTACTACGGAAAAAAGAGTACTGAGAATAAAAATAATGTATATCACTCACCAAAGTTGACATTTGGGAACAGGTTCCTGACAGCTGCTTGTCCACCTGTGGGTTATCAGTCCCAGCACCATCCACACTTACTAAACTTTGACTCATCGGCTGCATATACTTCATGTCACTCTTTCTGGAGTCTGTCGTCCTGCACACCTCGTAATTGTACACGTGTTGGAGAGTCCCTGTCCCCAAAGTGTCTGAGTAACGTGGGGGATAATATGGAATGACAGGGAGATTGGAGTGATACAGGATGCGAGACTGTCTCCATCTGTAGATTTTCACTGATATAATAACCACCAAACACGTGATGAAGAGGAAGGAAACTACAGCCAAAGCCAAGACTAAGTAAAAAGTCAGGTTGTCATTGTACTCCTTGTCGTGTGGAAAGTCCGTGAACTCAGACAGCACTTCAGGGAAGCTGTCCGCCACCGCCACGTTAACAATGACTGTAGCTGAACGAGAGGGCTGCCCGTTGTCCTCCACTATAACAGTCAGTCTTTGTTTGACAGCATCTTTATCAGTCACTTGGCGGATAGTTCTTATTTCTCCATTCTGTAAGCCCACTTCAAACAGCGCCCTGTCTGTGGCTTTCTGCAGTTTATAGGAGAGCCAGGCATTCTGTCCAGAGTCCACATCAACAGCCACCACTTTAGTCACCAGATAGCCAACATCTGCTGAACGAGGCACCATTTCAGCCACCACAGAGCCACCAGTCTGCACTGGGTACAGCACCTGAGGAGGGTTGTCGTTCTGGTCCTGGATCAGTATTTTCACTGTCACATTGCTACTAAGTGGAGGGGAGCCTCCATCCTGCGCCTTCACAGAAAGCTGGAGCTCTTTCATTTGTTCATAATCAAACGAGCGCAGCGCATGTAACACCCCAGTTTCAGAGTTTATGGACACATAGTTAGACACTGGATTGCCGCTGATTTGTGTGTCTTCCAGGAAATACGAGATTCTCGCGTTCTGGTTCCAGTCAGAGTCCCGCGCGCTGACAGCTGTGATGGACATTCCAGGGGAGTTATTCTCTGTGACGTAAGCAGAATATGATTTTTTGTCGAATAATGGGGCGTTGTCGTTGACGTCAGAGATTCTAAGTTGCAATGTGACGGAGCTGGAAAGAGAAGGAGATCCTGAGTCGGTGGCTATTATTGTAATATCGTACTCAGAAGTACTTTCGCGATCAAAACGCTGATCCGCCACCAAATTATAATAATTTGTTAATGACGATTGGATTTTAAACGGAAGTGTTTTGTCTATAGCACAGTTTATCTGTCCGTTCTTCTCTGAATCAGCGTCTTTGACATTGATAACAGCTATTGTTGTGCCGAGAGGGGCGTCTTCTGATACGGTATTCGAAAATGACATGATATTAATTACTGGACCATTGTCATTGACGTCAGTAACATCAATTATAACTTTACTGGTGCCAATCAAACCCCCTCGATCCCTTGCTTCTAACCTAAGCTCATATTTTCTCTCTTTTTCAAAGTCTATAAGACCAGCAACTGATATGACACCTGTGGTTTCATCGATGCTAAACGAATCGACCGTGCTGCCTTTTATTTTCGAAAAACTAAATATTATTTCACCGTTAGTGCCAATGTCTGCGTCACTAGCGTTAACTGTTGTAACATATGTTCCCTTTGGCGCATTTTCCACGACGGCGGCCCTGTAAACAGACTGGTTGAACACAGGGGCATTGTCGTTTGCGTCTAAAACAGATACATTAATAGTCACCGTGCCAGATCGCTGTGGGTTTCCACCGTCGACAGCTATTACTTTTAGAGGAAGGCTGGGGTGTTCCTCTCTGTCCAATGGCTTCTGCAGCACCAGTTCAGCGTACTTACTGCCGTCTGGATTTGCATGTTGTTTCAGAATGAAATAATTATTCGGTGATAAAATGTAATTTTGTAATGCGTTTAGTCCAACATCAGGATCAACTGCGCTTTCAACCGGAAATTTTGCTCCAATCGTGGCCGATTCACTCATTTCAAACTGGATGTCTTTATTTGGAAAGAAAGGAGTATTATCATTTATATCTAAAATTTCGACAGTGACTCGATGGAGTTCGATTGGGTTTTCTAAAATGATTTCAAAGCTGAAACTACACGGTGTCACGTCTCCACAAAGCTCCTCTCGGTCTATTACCTCATTCACGACTAGAATCCCTTTGTCTGTCTTCAGCTCGGTGTACTGGATGTTTTCCCCGGTCACAATACGGGCACGGCCAGAACGGAGCCTTTTCAGATCCAGACCGAGGTCTTGTGCTACATTGCCAATAACAGAGCCTTTTTTCATCTCCTCTGGAATAGAATAACGAATCTGTGCGGCCACTCCATCACCCATATAACTTAGCAAAAAGAGAAAAGCCACTTGACTTCGTAATATAAAAGACAATCGCCATCTTACACCTCCGGGGGATCGTCCTCGGGTTGCCATATCAGAAACAATAGATCTTGATGAAAGATGCGTCCTGACTTGAAGAAAATTGTGGTCCAGCTTAAATAAAATATACTGCGTTTGGATAACAACGCGCTCTTCGAATATTCCAAAGAAAAATGTAAAACCCAACGCCTCTTCACGCCCTGTCCTCCCACGAAGGACAGTATCACCGCCGTTATGCCAAAGCATGAGGGAGAGGAAAAGGCTGGCTGTTAACACTGAAATTGTTTTGCTGACCAACAGCGTCGCTTAGAGTCCAAAAGCTGAACTCCTCACACTGGGACTTAAAGGCCAAACATGTATTATATGTGAATAAACGCAGCAGCTGGTGCAGTTGTTCACCGTTACTACATTTATCACTTCCTTTATGTTGAAAGGACTGAGTCAACTAGACAGATGAAAAAAACACCAGAAAGCAGCGCATGCACTGCACATACGTCTCGTCAAGTGCTGTACTGTTATTAATGTTTAATGACCTCAAAGGGGTGATAGGTGACTACAATGTGTTAAGTATAAAAATGTCGCTGTCCGTGGTACTAAAACAAGCAGCAGGTGAGGAATATCTGAGTAAAATAATACGGATATAAAGTTGAACTTATGAACTAAACCACATTTGTTGTAAAACAATAAGTTAACAGACATTTTATACGAAAGAGAAGAGTCGCATTCGGTAAACAAGGTGATTGCTGCTGTATGAAGACACATTATGAATTTTGTTATTGCGCTATTGCGTTATAAACACAATAGTGAACTGTAAGCGGGAGGGAAACTGGGATGTGTGGGCATACTGGACAGTGGGATTGTCTGAGTGAGGTTATGAAACTAAACTAACCTCAAGAGGAGAGTCAGGTTCATCCAGGATGCTCTTGTCACTCTGTATCCGCTGCATCGTCCCTGTAGAACTGGGGTCCATTATCAGCACGTTCTGACTACCGGCTCTGCCGAACTTACAGTCACTCTTTCTGGAGTCTGTCGTCCTGCACACCTCGTAATTGTACACGTGTTGGAGAGTCCCTGTCCCCAAAGTGTCTGAGTAACGTGGTGGATAATATGGAATGACAGGGAGATTGGAGTGATACAGGATGCGAGACTGTCTCCATCTGTAGATTTTCACTGATATAATAACCACCAAACACGTGATGAAGAGGAAGGAAACTACAGCCAAAGCCAAGACTAAGTAAAAAGTCAGGTTGTCATTGTACTCCTTGTCGTGTGGAAAGTCCGTGAACTCAGACAGCACTTCAGGGAAGCTGTCCGCCACCGCCACGTTAACAATGACTGTAGCTGAACGAGAGGGCTGCCCGTTGTCCTCCACTATAACAGTCAGTCTTTGTTTGACTGCATCTTTATCAGTCACTTGGCGGATAGTTCTTATTTCTCCATTCTGTAAGCCCACTTCAAACAGCGCCCTGTCTGTGGCTTTCTGCAGTTTATAGGAGAGCCAGGCATTCTGTCCAGAGTCCACATCAACAGCCACCACTTTGGTCACCAGGTAGCCCACATCTGCTGAACGAGGCACCATTTCAGCCACCACAGAGCCACCAGTCTGCACTGGGTACAGGACCTGAGGAGGGTTGTCGTTCTGGTCCTGGATCAGTATTTTCACTGTCACATTGCTGCTGAGTGGAGGGGAGCCTCCATCCTGCGCTTTGACAACGAAAACCAGCTGTTTGATTTGCTCATAATCAAACGAGCGCACTGCGTGTATCACTCCACTTTCTGCATTAACCGACACACAATGAGACACTGGAGATCCGTCAAGAATAGAATCCGCCAGAATATAAGATATACGGGCGTTCTGGTTTTCATCAGGATCTTTAGCACTGACAGTAAGAAGTGAAACACCCGGTGAGTTATTCTCCACGATAAACGCACTGTAAGCACTTTGTGAAAACACTGGAGCATTATCGTTCACATCAGAGACCTTTAAATTAAAGGTCCGTTTTGTTGAGAGAGGAGGCATTCCTGCATCTGTTGCAACTACAGTGATGTTATATTCTGAAACACTCTCACGATCTAATACAGTATCTGTTACCAAAGTGTAGTAATTTCTTAAATTAGATTTAATCTTAAAGGGTGCATTTTGTTCTATCTTACAGTTTACTTGTCCGTTATCACCTGAATCCAAGTCTTTTACATTTATAATGCCAATAGTTGTTCCAGGAGGAGAGTCCTCTGACACAGGACTAGTGAATGACATGACGCTGATAGTAGGGGCGTTGTCATTTACGTCAGTTACTTCAATTATCACTTTACTTGAGTCTGTCAAACCTCCCTGATCCTTTGCATCAATTCTGAGCTCAAACTTTTTATCTTTTTCATAATCTATTGGGCCTGAAACAGACAAAACTCCAGAGACTTGATCTATGGACAACAAATCAGCTATATTACTCTTCACGTTTGAAATTGAATATGTGATGTAACCATTAGATCCGCTATCTGCGTCTGTAGCATTAACAGTAATAATACCAGTGCCCTTTGCCGCATTCTCAGTCACCGTAGCTTTATAAACTGACTGGTTGAACACGGGCGCATTGTCATTTACATCTAAAACATTTATGTTTATATTTACAGTGCCAGATCTCTGTGGACTACCACCATCTACTGCTATGAGCTTTAAAGAGAGATGGGGAACCTCCTCTCTGTTTAACAGCTTCTGCAGCACCATCTCAGCATATTTACTCCCGTCTGGATTCACATGCTGCTTTAAAACAAAATTGTCGTTTGAAGTTAAAACATAATTTTGCAGGCCATTAACACCAACATCAGGATCCTCCGCACTGTCCAGCACAAATCGCGCTCCAAGGTTAGCTGACTCGCTTATGTCTAACATAATATCCGATTTTTTGAATACCGGAGGATGATCATTTACATCTACCACTTCAATTGTTATGTGATGTAGCTCCATAGGATTTTCTAAAATGATTTCAAAGCTGAAGCTACACGGTGTCACGTCTCCACAAAGCTGCTCTCGGTCTATTCTCTCATTCACGACTAGAGTCCCTTTGTCTGTCTTCAGCTCGGTGTAGTGAATATTTTCTCCGGTCACGATACGGGCCCGCCCAGAGCGGAGCCTCCTCAGATCCAAACCAAGGTCCTGTGCTACATTACCGATAAGAGCGCCTTTCTTCATCTCTTCAGGTATAGAGTAGCGGATCTGACCAGCGACAATATTAAAGAAGTAAAGCAACAAAAGAAGCGTTACCCACTGAGGTCCGGAGCACAAACGCCATTTGCAGAGTGGCTGCTGATACGCCATGTCGGCGAGGGAAATTTTCCGAGAAAAAAAGAACAAAGATCCTCCGACCTGACTCCAGTAACATCCACTCTTCAAGGTATGCTCTGTTCATATATTAGAAAAACAGAAATAACGCCAGTAGACTCTAAAAACACCTCGCTGTCGAAACCCTGATGTCGAAATCCCTCTCAGCCTACTTCAATGTGATCACATAAAGAACGTCACTGAACTGCAGCTGAGAGATCATGGGTGCAAATTATATTCTTGTTCAACAGCGTCACTTAGAGTCCAAAACGTGAACACCAAACACTTTGGAAATAAATAATGAGAGGAAGTATTTTAAGAAAGAGGGGGGAAAAGATAAATAATAATAATTCTAATAAAATGGTGAATTAAAATAATCATATTTTTAAAATTGCATTTAATTAATTGTGTAGGGCACTTTATATCAGCAAATGTTGAGAACCCACCCAATTTGCATCTGTTAACAAAATTAATGAGAAGAAAACGTAGGAGGAAAGTGAAAAAAAAATCATGACTACAAACACTTTCAGTTAAAGTGGAGCTGTCCGCACTGTGGTGCTGAAAAGTATCAGGCACACTTGCGATAGAATACAATTTTCAGTCTGTTACCTATTGCTATTTCAGATTAGTTCACAGAAACAACGTTTAATAAGTAATGAGACTGGGATTTGCACCTCACCTCTAAAGGAGAGTCAGGTTCATCCAGGATGCTCTTGTCACTCTGTATCCGCTGCATCGTCCCTGTAGAACTGGGGTCCATTATCAGCACGTTCTGACTACCGGCTCTGCCGAACTTACAGTCACTCTTTCTGGAGTCTGTCGTCCTGCACACCTCGTAATTGTACACGTGTTGGAGAGTCCCTGTCCCCAAAGTGTCTGAGTAACGTGGGGGATAATATGGAATGACAGGGAGATTCGAGTGATACAGGATGCGAGACTGTCTCCATCTGTAGATTTTCACTGATATAATAACCACCAAACACGTGATGAAGAGGAAGGAAACTACAGCCAGAGCCAAGACTAAGTAAAAAGTCAGGTTGTCATTGTACTCCTTGTCGTGTGGAAAGTCCGTGAACTCAGACAGCACTTCAGGGAAGCTGTCCGCCACCGCCACGTTAACAATGACTGTAGCTGAACGAGAGGGCTGCCCGTTGTCCTCCACTATAACAGTCAGTCTTTGTTTGACTGCATCTTTATCAGTCACTTGGCGGATAGTTCTTATTTCTCCATTCTGTAAGCCCACTTCAAACAGCGCCCTGTCTGTGGCTTTCTGCAGTTTATAGGAGAGCCAGGCATTCTGTCCAGAGTCCACATCAACAGCCACCACTTTAGTCACCAGATAGCCCACATCTGCTGAACGAGGCACCATTTCAGCCACCACAGAGCCACCAGTCTGCACTGGGTACAGCACCTGAGGAGGGTTGTCGTTCTGGTCCTGGATCAGTATTTTGACAGTCACATTGCTACTGAGTGGAGGGGAGCCTCCATCCTGCGCTTTGACAATGAAAACCAGCTGTTTGATTTGCTCATAATCAAATGAGCGCACTGCGTGTATCACTCCGCTTTCTGCATTTATAGAAACATATTCAGAAACGGGAGATCCACCGATACTAGTATCTTCCAGAATATAAGATATACGGGCGTTCTGGTTTTCATCAGGATCTTTAGCTCTAACATTATGAAGGGAAGCCCCTGGAGAATTGTTCTCTGCAATAAACGCACTGTAATCACTTTGTGAAAACACTGGAGCATTATCGTTCACATCAGAGACCTTTAAACTAAAGGTTCTTTTTGTTGAGAGCGGAGGCATTCCAGCATCTGATGCAACAACAGTGATGTTATATTCTGAAACACTCTCACGATCTAATACAGTATCTGTAACCAAAGTATAATAGTTCCTTAAATTAGATTTAATCTTAAAGGGTGCATTTTGTTCTATCTTACAGTTTACTTGTCCGTTATCACCTGAATCCAAGGTCTTTTACATTTATAATGCCAATAGTCGTTCCAGGAGGAGAGTCCTCTGACACAGGACTAGTGAATGACATGACGCTGATAGTAGGGGCGTTGTCATTTACATCAGTTACTTCAATTATCACTTTGCTTGAATCTGTCAAACCTCCCTGATCCTTTGCATCAATTCTGAGCTCAAACTTTTTATCTTTTTCATAATCGACAGAACCTGTTATTAAGATTATACCAGAGTTTTCATTCACCGTAAACAAATCACTGAGGCCACTGCTGAGGTCTGAAATATAATACGTCACAATACTGTTTGACCCGTAATCTGCGTCACTAGCATTAACAGTGGTTACATAAGTGTCTCTGGGAGCGTTTTCCAGTACAGTAGCTTTGTACACAGACTGATTAAATACAGGCGCATTGTCATTTACATCGAGAACAGTGATATCTATATTTACTGTACCAGATCTCTGCGGAGTTCCACCGTCTACAGCTATTAGCTTCAGAGATAGATTAGGATTTGTCTCTCTGTCTAATGGCTTCTGAAGTACCATCTCTGCATATTTCTTCCCATCTGCATTAGAGATTTGTTTCAGCACAAAATTGTCATTCTCCGTTAGAAAATATTCTCTCAGTCCATTGACACCCACATCAGGGTCTTCTGCACCCGTCAGTGGAAAACGAGCGCCCGTATTAGCGATTTCGCTGATTTCAAAATTCATACTATTTCGTTTGAAGGCGGGCGAATGATCATTTATGTCTGTTATTTCAACTGTAATTTGATGTAGCTCCATTGGGTTTTCTAAAATCACCTCAAAGCTGAAACTACACGGTGTCACGTCTCCACAAAGCTGCTCTCGGTCTATTCTCTCTTTCACAACCAGCGTTCCTTTGTCTGTCTTCAGCTCGGTGTACTGGATGCTCTCTCCGGTCACGATACGGGCCCGACCAGAGCGGAGCCTTTTCAGATCCAAACCAAGGTCCTGTGCTACATTACCGATTAGGGATCCCTTCTTCATCTCCTCCGGGATTGAATATCGGATATGTCCACTGACCATGTGGCTGAGAAAAAGGAGGAAGAAGAGAAGCTGCAAATTCTGTCCGCAGCCAAAGCGCCATTTTACGCACCGGGAGAGGGGTGGTATTCCACAAGCCATAGCAAAACAAAATTATGCTCCACAACGATCCAAGCACAATACGGAATATTAAAAACACACTGACCGTGCCACAAAGGACAAAAGATGTCGTCTTTTTAATTTGCTCCCGATGAATTAATGGAGATATCAAATAATGCGAGTGTGTTTTCTTCGAATGTCAGCCCACATACTGCACACCATCCTCTTTTCTCTCATAGCACACGATGGTAAGGGAGGAGACTGTGAGGTAATGTTTTAGAAACTGTGATGCATTGACCAACAGCGTCCCTTAGAGTTCAAAATCAGTAACATCATACAATAGAGAACTATTTCTGCAAATATGAAGTGGTTGATCAAATCTGACCGGTGCAAATTAAATGTATTTAAAAAGAAAATCGACACAACATTCCAATAAAAATATTAAAATACGAATTAATATCACGATGCCTTTTAGTATAATTCTGCTGCTATGTTATGTACTCTAAAATGTGCAAATATGTTCAATGAAATGGAGTTGCAATACACGTCGCATAAATTGACAACAAGAGAATACCACTGCAACTCTATCATAATTTGGGGATCCCTGAGGAGGACGGAAAAACAAAACTAAACTAAACTAAACAAAACAAACAAGGACCTTCGAAAGAGAATTAATGTTAAATGAGAGTGGTAAAAGGAGACTTTCTGACTGTCAGTAAAATAATTTAAGTCACACACAAACCGCTTTGTGAACAGTCGCGAGTGAAAGCATTCAAGAGACTCTGGAGATCACACGCTGCACAAGCATAATTAGAAACTAGCAAGCTATCTGTCAGCTTTAACACAAAATGCAACTAAGACAAACCTTTTGCGTGTGACACAAAAAAACAGCACAACCAGCAACTGAGGATAAAGGGTCATTTAATTTGAACATACACTCAACACTGCCCCCAACTCGTGCAAAGTGAGGTGCTGTCCGTGGTGCTGAAGAGGACTGCATGACATGCAGCATCAATCTAACTAAACACACAAGGAGAGATAACGACACACACACGAAGATACAGGATTGAACTGCCCTTTCAAAAATTATAAGTGGATGCATTGAAGACTCTGGAGATCACCCACACTGCACAAGCACATAAACTAACAATATATCAGTGCGCGTTTCCACAACATGCCACTAAATCAAAGCAATGTGTGTGTCACCAAAAAACAAACACAACAAAAACAAGGAGGACATCACTGGCTAAGAGAAAGGGGTCATTCATACGTGTAACACTTTATTATCGATGTAATAAAATTCATAACGAGAAATAACGACCATGTGAAGTTGCTACATAATTCACCTCACCTCTAAAGGAGAGTCAGGTTCATCCAGGATGCTCTTGTCACTCTGTATCCGCTGCATCGTCCCTGTAGAAGTGGGGTCCATTATCAGCACGTTCTGACTACCGGCTCTGCCGAACTTACAGTCACTCTTTCTGGAGTCTGTCGTCCTGCACACCTCGTAATTGTACACGTGTTGGAGAGTCCCTGTCCCCAAAGTGTCTGAGTAACGTGGGGGATAATATGGAATGACAGGGAGATTGGAGTGATACAGGGTGCGAGACTGTCTCCATCTGTAGATTTTCACTGATATAATGACCACCAAACACGTGATGAAGAGGAAGGACACTACAGCCAAAGCCAAGACTAAGTAAAAAGTCAGGTTGTCATTGTACTCCTTGTCGTGTGGAAAGTCCGTGAACTCAGACAGCACTTCAGGGAAGCTGTCCGCCACCGCCACGTTAACAATGACTGTAGCTGAACGAGAGGGCTGCCCGTTGTCCTCCACTATAACAGTCAGTCTTTGTTTGACTGCATCTTTATCAGTCACTTGGCGGATAGTTCTTATTTCTCCATTCTGTAAGCCCACTTCAAACAGCGCCCTGTCTGTGGCTTTCTGCAGTTTATAGGAGAGCCAGGCATTCTGTCCAGAGTCCACATCAACAGCCACCACTTTAGTCACCAGATAGCCCACATCTGCTGAACGAGGCACCATTTCAGCCACCACAGAGCCACCAGTCTGCACTGGGTACAGCACCTGAGGAGGGTTGTCGTTCTGGTCCTGGATGAGTATTTTCACTGTCACGTTGCTACTGAGTGGAGGGGAGCCTCCATCCTGCGCTTTGACAATGAAAACCAGCTGTTTGATTTGCTCATAATCAAATGAGCGCACTGCGTGTATCACTCCGCTTTCTGCATTTATAGAAACATATTCAGAAACGGGAGATCCACCAACATTGCTATCCTCCAGAATATAAGACATACGGGCGTTCTGGTTTTCATCAGGATCTTTAGCCTTCAGCGTGAGAGCAGAAAATCCTGGTGAGTTATTTTCCACGATAAACGCACTGTAATCACTTTGTGAAAACACTGGAGCATTATCGTTCACATCAGAGACCTTTAAATTAAACGTCCTTTTTGTTGAGAGAGGAGGCATTCCAGCATCTGTTGCAACTACAGTGATGTTGTATTCTGAAACACTCTCACGATCTAATACAGTATCTGTAACCAAAGTATAGTAGTTCCTTAAATTAGATTTTATCTTGAAAGGTGCATGTTGCTCTATCTTACAGTTTACTTGTCCGTTATCACCTGAATCCAAGTCTTTAACATTTATAATGCCAATAGTTGTTCCAGGAGGAGAGTCCTCTGACACAGGACTAGTGAATGACATGACGCTGATAGTAGGGGCGTTGTCATTTACATCAGTTACTTCAATTATCACTTTACTTGAATCTGTCAAACCTCCCTGATCTTTTGCCTCGATTCTAAGCTCGTACTTCTTGTCTTTTTCATAATCAATTAAACCTTTTATTAAAATTATACCATTTTTTTCATCTACCGTAAACAAATCACTGAGCCCGCTGCTGGAGTCTGAAAAATAATACGTCACAATACTATTTGACCCGTAATCTGCGTCACTAGCATTGACAGTGGTTACATAAGTGTCTCTGGGAGCGTTTTCCAGTACAATAGCTTTGTACACAGACTGATTAAATACAGGCGCATTGTCATTGGCATCGAGAACAGTGATATCTATATTTGCAGTACCAGATCTCTGCGGAGTTCCACCGTCTACAGCTATTAGCTTCAGAGATAGATTAGGATTTGTCTCTCTGTCTAATGGCTTCTGAAGTACCATCTCTGCATATTTCTTTCCATCTGCATTAGAGATTTGTTTCAGAGCAAAATTGTCATTCTCGGTCAAAATATATTCTTTGAGTCCATTGATACCCACATCAGGGTCTTCTGCACTCGTCAGTGGAAACCGAGCGCCCGTATTAGCGATTTCGCTGATTTCAAAATTCATACTATTTCGTTTGAACGCGGGCGAATGATCATTTATGTCTGTTATTTCAACTGTAATTTGATGTAGCTCCATTGGGTTTTCTAAAATCACCTCAAAGCTGAAGCTACATGGTGTCACGTCTCCACAAAGCTGCTCTCGGTCTATTTTCTCATTCACAACCAGCGTTCCTTTGTCTGTCTTCAGCTCGGTGTACTGGATGCTCTCTCCGGTCACGATACGGGCCCGACCAGAGCGGAGCCTTTTCAGATCCAAACCAAGGTCCTGTGCTACATTACCGATTAGGGATCCCTTCTTCATCTCCTCCGGGATTGAATATCGGATATGTCCGCTGACCATGTGGCTGAGATAAAAAAGAAGGAAGAGGAACTTCATATTCTGTCCGTAGCCAAAGCGCCATTTTACGCACCGGGAGAGGGGTGGTATTCCACAAGCCATAGCAAAAAAAAAAAAAAAGGTCCACAAAGATCCAAGCAGCAAACGGAATATTAAAAACACACTGACCGTGTCACAAAAGACACAAAATGCCGTCTTTTTAATTTGCTCCCGATGAATTAATGGAGATATCAAATAATGCGAGTGTGTTTTCTTCGAATGTCAGCCCACATACTGCACACCATCCTCTTTTTTCTCATACCACACGATGGTAAGGGAGGAGACTGTGAGGTATTGTTTTAGAAACTGTGATGCATTGACCAACAGCGTCCCTTAGAGTTCAAAATCAGTAACATCATACAATAGAGAACTATTTCTGCAAATATGAAGTGGTTGAATAAATCTGACTGGTGCAAATCAAATTAATTAAAAAGAAAATCATTACAATATTCTAATAAAATATTAAAATACGAATAAATATCACAATGCCTTTTAGTATAATTCTGCTCCTATATTATTAACTCTAAAAAAATGCAAATATGTTCAATTAAATGGCATTGTAATATACATCGCATAAATTCACAAAAAGGGAATACCACTGCAACTGGGGAACCACTGGGACAGAAGGAAAAGAAAAACAACACCAACAAGAACAATGAAAAAAGACTTTCGAAAGAGAATTGATGTTAAATGAGAGCGGTAAAAGGACACTTTCTGACTGTCAGTAAAATAATTTAAGTCAGACACAAACCACTTTGTGAACAGTCGCGAGTAAAAGCATTCAAGAGACTCTGGAGATCACACGCTGCACAAGCATAATTAGAAACTAGCAAGCTATCTGTTGGTGTTAACACAAAATGCAACTAAGACGAAACTTTGTGCGTGTGACACAATAAAACAGCACAACCAGCAACTGAGGATAAAGGGCAATTTAATTTGAACATAAACTCAGCACTGCCCCCAACTTGTGCAAATTGATGTGCTGTCCATGGTGCTGAAGAGGACTGTATGACATGCAGCACTTCACTATCAATCTAATTAAACACACAATAACGGTAAAGACACGAAGCTACACGATTCAACTGTCCTTTCAACAATAGCAACTGAATGCATCAAAGACTCTGGAGATTACCCGGACTACACAAGCACATAAACTAACAGTATATCAGTCCGTGTTTACACAACATGCCAAGAAATCAGAGCAATGTGTGTGTCACCAAAAAACAGCATGTCACTTGCTGAGAGGAATGGGTCATACATACGTGTAACATTTTACCATCCATATAATAACAGTCATAACGAGAATAACACCCATTATGTGATGCTACATAATTCAGCTCACCTCTAGAGGAGAGTCAGGTTCATCCAGGATGCTCTTGTCACTCTGTATCCGCTGCATGGTCCCTGTAGAACTGGGGTCCATTATCAGCACGTTCTGACTACCGGCTCTGCCGAACTTACAGTCACTCTTTCTGGAGTCTGTCGTCCTGCACACCTCGTAATTGTACACGTGTTGGAGAGTCCCTGTCCCCAAAGTGTCGGAGTAACGTGGGGGATAATATGGAATGACAGGGAGATTGGAGTGATACAGGATGCGAGACTGTCTCCATCTGTAGATTTTCACTGATATAATAACCACCAAACACGTGATGAAAAGGAAGGAAACTACAGCCAAAGCCAAGACTAAGTAAAAAGTCAGGTTGTCATTGTACTCCTTGTCGTGTGGAAAGTCCGTGAACTCAGACAGTACTTCAGGGAAGCTGTCCGCCACCGCCACATTAACAATGACTGTAGCTGAACGAGAGGGCTGCCCGTTGTCCTCCACTATAACAGTCAGTCTTTGTTTGACTGCATCTTTATCAGTCACTTGGCGGATAGTTCTTATTTCTCCATTCTGTAAGCCCACTTCAAACAGCGCCCTGTCTGTGGCTTTCTGCAGTTTATAGGAGAGCCAGGCATTCTGTCCAGAGTCCACATCAACAGCCACCACTTTAGTCACCAGATAGCCAACATCTGCTGAACGAGGCACCATTTCAGCCACCACAGAGCCACCAGTCTGCACTGGGTACAGCACCTGAGGAGGGTTGTCGTTCTGGTCCTGGATCAGTATTTTGACAGTCACGTTACTACTGAGTGGAGGGGAGCCTCCATCCTGCGCTTTGACAATGAAAACCAGCTGTTTGATTTGCTCATAATCAAATGAGCGCACTGCGTGTATCACTCCGCTTTCTGCATTTATAGAAACATATTCAGAAACTGGTGATCCACCGATACGGTTATCCTCTAGAATATACGATATACGGGCGTTCTGGTTTTCATCAGGATCTTTCGCTCTTACGGTAAGACTTGAAACACCTGGTGAGTTATTTTCCACGACAAACGCACTGTAAGCACTTTGTGAAAACACTGGAGCATTATCGTTCACATCAGAGACCTTTAAATTAAACGTCCTTTTTGTTGAGAGAGGAGGCATTCCTGCATCTGTTGCAACTACAGTGATGTTATATTCTGAAACACTCTCACGATCTAATACAGTATCTGTTACCAAAGTGTAGTAATTTCTTAAATTAGATTTAATCTTGAAAGGTGCATTTTGTTCTATCTTACAGTTTACTTGTCCGTTATCACCTGAATCCAAGTCTTTTACATTTATAATGCCAATAGTTGTTCCAGGAGGAGAGTCCTCTGACACAGGACTAGTGAATGACATCACATTAAGAACAGGTTGATTATCATTCACGTCAATCACCTCAACTATAACTTTACTGGAATCTGTTAAAGCTCCCTGGTCTGTTGCTTCAATGTGTATTTCATATTTCTTTGCTTTTTCATAGTCAACCTGCCCCGAAAGAAAAATAACACCTGTTGTCTTGTTAATTTCGAATATACTGTCAATACTGCCTTGCATTTTCGACATAGAATAATAAATCAAACCATTTGATCCGCTATCGGCGTCAGTAGCATTCACAGTGATAATATAGGTACCGATTGCGGCATTTTCAATTACAGTGGCCTTATAGACTGACTGATTGAAAACAGGCGAATTGTCATTGGCATCTAGGACAGTGATATCTATATTTACTGTACCAGATTTCTGTGGTGTCCCGCCGTCCACCGCTATAAGCTTAAGGGACAGACTTGGATATCGTTCTCTGTCCAGTGGTTTCTCAAGCACCATCTCTGCACGTTTTCTTCCGTCGGAATTTGAATGCTTTTTCAAAACAAAGTTCTCATTTGGAGATAAATGATAATCCTGAAGCCCGTTGACTCCTACGTCGGGATCATTGGCTGTCGGCAAAACAAAACGCGCTCCCGGTGCGGCTGATTCTCCAATCGTTAACTGCATGGCGTGCTGATGAAAAGAGGGCGAATTATCATTAATGTCCAACACTTCGACCGTAACGTGGTGTAGTTCCATCGGGTTTTCTAAAATCAGATCAAAGCTAAAGCTACACGGTGTTACGTCTCCACAAAGCTGCTCTCGGTCTATTCTCTCATTCACTACCAGCGTCCCTTTGTCTGTCTTCAGCTCGGTGTACTGGATGCTCTCTCCGGTCACGATACGGGCCCGACCAGAGCGGAGTCTCTGCATATCTATTCCCAGGTCCTGTGCGACATTACCAATAAGGGCTCCCTTTTTCATCTCCTCTGGGACTGAGTAGCGTATCTGACCGCTGGCGATATGGCTGAGAAAAAGAAGAAACAGAATGCGTTGCGACGCCATTCTGTAACACAAACGCCATCTTAGAATCCGGTAGTCACATATTCCGAAATCCATGTTATAAAGCAAAGCTATACAATGTTGCTATGCAAACACTTCTCTTAGAAACCCGACGGATGAACAATGACGTAATTCAAGTGTAGTTCATTATATAAAAAGATCTGTATTTTTCGCTGTCCTTCTGTCGTGGTGAAAAAGATCACCCAGTCTATCTGCGCCAACCTCAGTCCTTTACTGTTTAAAGCATACACACTCTTTGCAGAAAAGGATGTGGAAAGGCACCGCCTGAACACTTCGGATTTGTTTTAACTTGACCAACAGCGTCACTTAGAGTCCAGTCTACGCATGTCAACATAACGGTGAAAATAACTGCACATTCATTTTTCAAAGTAACTACATGCCAACAATTTCCCTGACAGAGACGAATGATACCATCAAATGGAAACAAATAAATTGGCATATGACGACTTCAATATTACACCGGGACGCTCATCAGGAATAACGCCACACAACAGTGTATCTCAGGACTGCAGACAATAAGAACTTCAACTATAGAATGGTATTAAACACGGAAATAGAGGAAAAAATAATATAAAATATCCTGCAGGGAATTCACTTTCCCTCACAAACAACACAACGATATCAAACCAAAGACAGGGAAATACAGCGTTTACCTTAAGAGTTCCACACAAGCTATAAAATCCGAACGTACCAATGTTTTTACATATATTACCACCACAGTTAAAACAACTCAATCACCTGAAGATTGCCACTGAAACAGTGATGTGGAAGCAGCAACAGTCACCTAGTATAAACAGCTTATGTGTAACAGTTTTAGAATGAGGATTTATATGAAAGAGATGAAGGGAGGAATCTGAATTTCACATGAATTAACAAAATCAAATTAGCTGGAAGTGTATAGTGTGCACCTATATTTTAAGAAGGATATATACGTCTTGGAATTGCAAAATGTTTGTAAATTAACATAACTGGAGGCCACGGCTAAAAATGCAGAGTAATGCAGAAGCAGACTGAGTCTAACTAACTGGGATGCTGTCCATGGTACTGAAAATGGCAGCGAGCTGTTAAACTGTTCTTTGTTAATGTGACAAAAAAGAGGCACAAAAAGGCAAAGAAACAACGCAGAATTTCCCCAACTCACCTCTAGAGGAGAGTCAGGCTCATCCAGGATGCTCTTGTCACTCTGTATCCGCTGCATCGTCCCTGTAGAACTGGGGTCCATTATCAGCACGTTCTGGCTACCGGCTCTGCCGAACTTACAGTCACTCTTTCTGGAGTCTGTCGTCCTGCACACCTCGTAATTGTACACGTGTTGGAGAGTCCCTGTCCCCAAAGTGTCTGAGTAACGTGGGGGATAATATGGAATGACAGGGAGATTGGAGTGATACAGGATGCGAGACTGTCTCCACCTGTAGATTTTCACTGATATAATAACCACCAAACACGTGATGAAGAGGAAGGAAACTACTGCCAAAGCCAAGACTAAGTAAAAAGTCAGGTTGTCATTGTACTCCTTGTCGTGTGGAAAGTCCGTGAACTCAGACAGCACTTCAGGGAAGCTGTCCGCCACCGCCACGTTGACAATGACTGTAGCTGAACGAGAGGGCTGCCCGTTGTCCTCCACTATAACAGTCAGTCTTTGTTTGACTGCATCTTTATCAGTCACTTGGCGGATAGTTCTTATTTCTCCATTCTGTAAGCCCACTTCAAACAGCGCCCTGTCTGTGGCTTTCTGCAGTTTATAGGTGAGCCAGGCATTCTGTCCAGAGTCCACATCAACAGCCACCACTTTGGTCACCAGATAGCCCACATCTGCTGAACGAGGCACCATTTCAGCCACCACGGAGCCACCAGTCTGCACTGGGTACAGCACCTGAGGAGGGTTGTCGTTCTGGTCCTGGATCAGTATTTTCACTGTCACATTGCTACTGAGTGGAGGGGAGCCTCCATCCTGCGCTCTGACTACAAGCTGAAGCTGTTTGATTTGCTCATAATCAAAAGAACGAACCGCGCTAAGAACTCCGCTTTCAGAGTTTAAAGATACATAAGTAGAAACTGGACTACCACTGACTTGTGTGTCCTCTAAAAGATACGAGACTCTGGCGTTTTGATTCCAGTCAGAGTCTCGCGCGTTGACAGCAAATATAGAAACTCCAGGGGAATTATTCTCTGTGATGTAAGCAGAGTAGCTGCTTTTATCAAATAATGGGGCGTTGTCGTTTACGTCAGAAATTTTAAGATGTAATACTGTGGAGCTGGAAAGTGGAGAAGAGCCCAGATCAGTGGCTGTTATTGTTATGTTATATTCGGAGACGGATTCTCTGTCAAAATGTTGATCTGAGATCAAATTGTAATAATTTGTTAGAGATGATTCGATCTTAAAAGGAAGTTTACCATCTATGGAACATTTTATTTGACCATTGTTCTCAGAATCTGCATCTTTTATGTTCAATATAGCAATCGTTGTTCCAGGACGTGCATCCTCTGATAGTGGGCTGGAAAACGACATAATATTAATAACTGGGGCATTGTCGTTAACATCAAAAACATCAACTATAATTTTACTTGTTTCCGATTAAGCCACCCTGATCCTTTGCCTCTACTCTCACCTCGTATTTTCTGTCTCTTTCATAATCTATCTGACCAGATACAGACACTTTTCCGGTGTTTTCATCAATACTGAAAATATCGGTTGCGGTTCCTGTCGTCTGAGACAAACTGTAAGCAATGAGACCATATGAACCGCTGTCAGCGTCTGTGGCATTCACTGTGATAATACTCGTGCCTCTCAGTGTGTTTTCCATGACAGATGCTTTATACACTGATTGGTTAAATACTGGTGCATTGTCGTTGGCATCTAACACAGTAACATCTATATTAACTGTACCAGATCTCTGTGGTGTTCCTCCGTCAACTGCGATTAGTTTTAAAGACAGATGGGGATGTCGCTCTCTGTCTAAAGGCTTCTGGAGCACCATTTCAACATATTTACTTCCGTCTGGATTTGCATGCTGCTTCAATATAAAATTGTCGTTTGGTGATAAAATATAATCTTGCAACGCGTTTTGCCCCACATCTAGATCCTCCGCACTCCACAGTGGAAATTTGACTCCAACTGCAGCCGATTCACTTATCTCAAAACTGATAGATTTTTCTTTATTTCGGAAAACGGGAGCATGATCATTTATATCTAAAACCTCGACAGTTATTCTGTGCAGTTCCATTGGGTTTTCCAGAATTACCTCAAAGCTGAAGCTACACGGTGTCACGTCTCCACAAAGCTGCTCTCGGTCAATTCTCTCATTCACGACTAGAATCCCTTTGTCTGTCTTCAGCTCGGTGTAGTGAATATTTTCTCCGGTCACGATACGGGCCCGCCCAGAACGGAGCCTCCTCAGATCTAAACCAAGATCTTGCGCTACATTTCCAATCACAGAGCCTTTCTTCATCTCCTCTGGTATAGAGTAACGGATCTGACCACCTACCATGTTCACCACATGAAGCAGCAACATAAGCAGTCCTATTTGCCGTCGCAATCCAGAAAACAATCGCCATCTTGCGCAGATGTAGGCGAGCGATCCTCCAGTTGCCATCATGGTAACAAAGAATAAAAAAAAAAAAAAAAGATCGAAATCCAGTTGATATGACGGTAATGCTGACCGTGATATATCCGTTCACTGGGAACATCTAAACACGTCTCAGACCTTTACATGTAATTCTGAGACCATGTTCTCTCTCACGTTCCCTAAACCTCTACACAACACGGAGAGCCTTCTTCACTGTATAGTCAGTGAGAGGATGGACTGAAAGACGTCACAACACAGAAATTATTTCATTGACCAACAGCGTCCCTTAGAGTCGAAAAGATGAACATCCAACACGGTGTCTTTTCAACTTAACATCAGATACAGCTCTTACCACAATACATCTCTAAAGCAGACAAACTAAACACATATCTCCTGTCGAAATCACACTTGAAAGTATTTTCATAAAGGATTTGTTCATTGAAGTTGGTTTCAGGTCGGCACAATGTATTATTCAAGATTTTGTGTAAAAGTAAAGCACACACACAAAACAACACTGCCAAGAAAATGAAATCTAATTGTCAAACAATCCACATACTACTCACTCGATGCTACAGAAAAAAAGAGATGTTCAACAGAGCAAGTAAAAATGTAATCTGAAAATTTGGACGTTTAAACCCTTCAAGCATATCCAAAATTTCATACAATGGTGCCATGGCTTATAAGGGTTTATCAATGTAAAAGTTCAGTACTTGCCTCTAAGTACGCTGACAGCCAAACATTGTAGATGGGGACAAATTAAACGGTATATGCTGCGCAAACGCAGGAGAAAAGCTAGTCACTTTAATTATGTTCAGCTAAAAGATGTGGGGGATATGGAGTCAGAAATATGGTATTGGTCAGCATTGATTTTTTTATTAACGTATTGCTGTGGCTGTATTCTAATTTAAACTCTTGTAGGTTACTTTATGGCTAACTTAAACCGTGCTAACGGCATCCTTATTTGCCAATCGAGCACATTGTATCCACCAAATCAGAGCGCTGGCAGTAAACTTTGAGGCAAACACGTGTTGTTGAAACATTATTGATAGAGCCTACTATCCCGAAAAAAAACATTGAGACAAAATATAACAAAGTAACATAACAAAGTTCATATGAGATTCGATCAGGAACCAGGTCTTTCTAAAGCTGTGTCTATGGAGACTTTAAACAGGCATAGCACTTCTATTAGGCGATGACAACTGATGTGCTGTCCATGGTGCTTAAATGGACTGCATGAAGTGCAACGGCTTTTATGAATGCAACGATATATAGAAAGAGAACAAAAGGGCAAGACAGACATAGCTAGAATATTTTTACTAACCTCTAAGGGAGAGTCTGGTTCATCCAGGATGCTCTTGTCACTCTGTATCCGCTGCATCGTCCCTGTGGAACTGGGGTCCATTATCAGCACGTTCTGACTACCGGCTCTGCCGAACTTACAGTCACTCTTTCTGGAGTCTGTCGTCCTGCACACCTCGTAATTGTACACGTGTTGGAGAGTCCCTGTCCCCAAAGTGTCTGAGTAACGTGGGGGATAATATGGAATGACAGGGAGATTGGAGTGATACAGGATGCGAGACTGTCTCCATCTGTAGATTTTCACTGATATAATAACCACCAAACACGTGATGAAGAGGAAGGAAACTACAGCCAAAGCCAAGACTAAGTAAAAAGTCAGGTTGTCATTGTACTCCTTGTCGTGTGGAAAGTCCGTGAACTCAGACAGCACTTCAGGGAAGCTGTCCGCCACCGCCACGTTAACAATGACTGTAGCTGAACGAGAGGGCTGCCCGTTGTCCTCCACTATAACACTCAGTCTTTGTTTGACTGCATCTTTATCAGTCACTTGGCGGATAGTTCTTATTTCTCCATTCTGTAAGCCCACTTCAAACAGCGCCCTGTCTGTGGCTTTCTGCAGTTTATAGGAGAGCCAGGCATTCTGTCCAGAGTCCACATCAACAGCCACCACTTTAGTCACCAGATAGCCCACATCTGCTGAACGAGGCACCATTTCAGCCACCACAGAGCCACCAGTCTGCACTGGGTACAGCACCTGAGGAGGGTTGTCGTTCTGGTCCTGGATCAGTATTTTCACTGTCACATTGCTACTGAGTGGAGGGGAGCCTCCATCCTGCGCTCTGACTACAAGCTGAAGCTGTTTGATTTGCTCATAATCAAAAGAACGAACCGCGCTAAGAACTCCGCTTTCAGAGTTTAAAGACACATAAGTAGAAACTGGACTACCACTGACTTGTGTGTCCTCTAAAAGATACGAGATTCTGGCGTTTTGATTCCAGTCAGAGTCTCGCGCGTTGACAGCAAATATAGAAACTCCAGGGGAATTATTCTCTGTGACGTAAGCAAAGTAGCTGCTTTTATCAAATAATGGGGCGTTGTCGTTTACGTCAGAAATTTTAAGATGCAATGTTGTGGAGCTGGAAAGTGGGGGAGAGCCCAGATCAGTGGCTGTTATTGTTATGTTATATTCGGAGACGGATTCTCTGTCAAAATGTTGATCTGAGATCAAATTGTAATAATTTGTTAGAGATGATTCGATCTTAAAAGGAAGTTTACCATCTATGGAACATTTTATTTGACCATTATTCTCAGAATCTGCATCTTTTATGTTCAATATAGCAATCGTTGTACCAGGAGGCGCATCCTCTGATACTGGGCTGGAAAATGACATAATATTAATAACTGGGGCATTGTCGTTGACGTCAGAAACATCAAATATTATTTTACTTGTCCCGGTTAGGCCGCCCTGATCCTTTGCCTCTACTCTCACCTCGTATTTTCTGTCTCTTTCATAATCTATCTGACCAGACACAGAAACTGTTCCGGTGTTTTCATCAATACTGAAAATATTTCCTGCACTACCTTTCATTCTAGACAAACTGTAAGTAATGAGTCCGTTTGAACCGCCGTCAGCGTCTGTGGCATTTACTGCAATAATACTCGTGCCTTTCGGTGTGTTTTCCATCACAGATGCTTTATACACTGATTGGTTAAATACTGGTTCATTGTCATTCACATCTAACACAGTAACATCGATATTAACTGTACCAGATCTCTGTGGTGTTCCTCCGTCAACTGCGATTAGTTTTAGAGACAGATGGGGATGTCGCTCTCTGTCTAAAGGCTTCTGGAGCACCATTTCAACATATTTACTTCCATCTGGATTTGCATGTTGTTTCAATATAAAATTGTCGTTTGGCGATAATACGTAATCTTGTAACCCGTTTTGTCCCACATCTAGATCCTCCGCGCTCTGTAATGGAAATTTTACTCCCACTACAGCTGATTCGCTTATTTCGAGGCTGATGGATTTTTCTTTATTTGGGAAAACAGGAGCATGATCATTTATATCTAAAACCTCGACAGTTACTCTGTGCAGTTCCATCGGATTTTCTAAAATCACCTCAAAGCTGAAGCTACACGGTGTCACGTCTCCACAAAGCTGCTCTCGGTCAATTCTCTCATTCACGACTAGAATCCCTTTGTCTGTCTTCAGCTCGGTGTAGTGAATATTTTCTCCGGTCACGATACGGGCCCGCCCAGAACGGAGCCTCCTCAGATCTAAACCAAGATCTTGCGCTACATTTCCAATCACAGAGCCTTTCTTCATCTCCTCTGGTATAGAGTAACGGATCTGACCACCTACCATGTTCACCACATGAAGCAGCAACATAAGCAGTCCTATTTGCCGTCGCAATCCAGAAAACAATCGCCATCTTGCGCAGATGTAGGCGAGGGATCCTCGAGTTGCCATCATGGCAACAGAGAACAAAAAAAAGATGACCGAAATCCACTTTATATGACAGTAATGCTGGCCGTGATGTATCCGTTTTCTGATAACATATAAACACGTCTTTGAGGTTTAAGTCTATGAGACCATGTTCCCTCTTTCGTCCCTCAAACCTCGACAGAACACAGAGAGCCTCCTTCACTGCATAGTCAGTCGGAGCATGGACTGAATGACGACATGACACAGAAATTATTTCAATGACCAACAGCGTCCCTTAGAGTCTAAAAGCTGAACATCAAATAAGGCCCCTACCACAGTAAAGCTCTGAAGCAGAGAACCTGAACACATCTGTACCTCTTGTGAAAATCAAACAGAGATGAATGTTATGCATTTGTCAATTAATGCACATTTCAAGTCGGCAAAGTATTGTATAATGCAAGATAATGTTTAAACATGTAACACAAAAGAAATCATCTGTCACAACTGACAAAAAATGAAACAGTATTCTCAAACAATTCGCCTGCAGCACACTAAATGCTACAGAAAAAAAGTATGTGGCATATATGCAAGTTTACACTCAAAAACCATATCATTATTAGGTATATTTTTAAAACGATTCGTTGATATCCCACAGTTCTATATTTGAGCAGGTTTGTCGGCAACATGCAGTACAAATGTATGAAGAGGGCGAGTCTTTGATTGTAAGGCTAAAGCATGTACAGGATCCGGGTTCTGCATGGTGGTACTGCTCAGCTTTATTATTTTAATAAATTTACTGTCACTGTTTTCTTTCCTAAACGTTTTCAAGAGCCTTCATGCCTTACGTCAACCGTACTATCAGCATCGTTCTTTATCAAGAAAGCACAATGTATACAACAAAACTCAGAATTTCGGCAGTAAACGTTGCACAGACATGTGACGTTGAACCATAAATGCCAAAGCATTCCTTCCCACTTAACGCATTCAAGCATCATAACATAGCAACCTAACAAACTTCAAATGAGATCCGTTCATTATTAAAGTAGTATTTCTGAATTCTTTAACAGACGAAACACTTCCATAGGGCGATGCCAACCGAGGTGCTGACCTTGGTGCTGAAAATGACTGCATGTAGTGCTACGGCTTTTATCTGTGCAACTAAACATAGAGAGAGAATACATGAGCCAGGAAGACGAAGCTAAAATATTTGACTCACCTCTAGAGGAGAGTCAGGTTCATCCAGGATGCTCTTGTCACTCTGTATCCGCTGCATGGTCCCTGTAGAACTGGGGTCCATTATCAGCACGTTCTGACTACCGGCTCTGCCGAACTTACAGTCACTCTTTCTGGAGTCTGTCGTCCTGCACACCTCGTAATTGTACACGTGTTGGAGAGTCCCTGTCCCCAAAGTGTCTGAGTAACGTGGGGGATAATATGGAATGACAGGGAGATTGGAGTGATACAGGATGCGAGACTGTCTCCATCTGTAGATTTTCACTGATATAATAACCACCAAACACGTGATGAAGAGGAAGGAAACTACAGCCAAAGCCAAGACTAAGTAAAAAGTCAGGTTGTCATTGTACTCCTTGTCGTGTGGAAAGTCCGTGAACTCAGACAGCACTTCAGGGAAGCTGTCCGCCACCGCCACGTTAACAATGACTGTAGCTGAACGAGAGGGCTGCCCGTTGTCCTCCACTATAACAGTCAGTCTTTGTTTGACTGCATCTTTATCAGTCACTTGGCGGATAGTTCTTATTTCTCCATTCTGTAAGCCCACTTCAAACAGCGCCCTGTCTGTGGCTTTCTGCAGTTTATAGGAGAGCCAGGCATTCTGTCCAGAGTCCACATCAACAGCCACCACTTTAGTCACCAAATAGCCCACATCTGCTGAACGAGGCACCATTTCAGCCACCACAGAGCCACCAGTCTGCACTGGGTACAGCACCTGAGGAGGGTTGTCGTTCTGGTCCTGGATCAGTATTTTCACTGTCACATTGCTACTGAGTGGAGGGGAGCCTCCATCCTGCGCTCTGACTACAAGCTGAAGCTGTTTGATTTGCTCATAATCAAAAGAACGAACCGCGCTAAGAACTCCGCTTTCAGAGTTTAAAGACACATAAGTAGAAACTGGACTACCACTGACTTGTGTGTCCTCTAAAAGATACGAGATTCTGGCGTTTTGATTCCAGTCAGAGTCTCGCGCGCTGACAGCAAATATAGAAACTCCAGGGGAATTATTCTCTGTGATGTAAGCAGAGTAGCTGCTTTTATCAAATAATGGGGCGTTGTCGTTTACGTCAGAAATTTTAAGATGCAATATTGTGGAGCTGGAAAGTGGGGGAGAGCCCAGATCAGTGGCTGTTATTGTTATGTTATATTCGGAGACGGATTCTCTGTCGAAATGTTGATCTGAGATCAAATTGTAATAATTTGTTAGAGATGATTCGATCTTAAAAGGAAGTTTACCATCTATGGAACATTTTATTTGACCATTATTCTCAGAATCTGCATCTTTTATGTTGAGAACAGCCACAGTTGTACCAGGACTCGCATCCTCAGACAGGGGGCTGGAAAATGACATAATATTGATAACCGGGGCATTGTCGTTGACGTCAGTAACATCAAATATTATTTTACTTGTCCCAGTTAGGCCGCCGTGATCCTTTGCCTCTACTCTCACCTCGTATTTTCTGTCTCTTTCATAATCTATCTGACCAGACACAGAAACTGTTCCGGTGTTTTCATCGATACTGAAAATATCGGCCGTACTTCCTTTCGTCTGAGACAAACTATAAGTAATGAATCCATATGAACCGCTGTCAGCGTCTGTGGCATTTACTGTAATAATACTAGTGCCTTTCGATGTGTTTTCCGTCACAGATGCTTTATACACTGATTGGTTAAATACTGGTTCATTGTCGTTGGCATCTAACACAGTAACATCTATATTAACTGTACCAGATCTCTGTGGTGTTCCTCCGTCAACTGCGATTAGTTTTAAAGACAGATGGGGATGTCGCTCTCTGTCTAAAGGCTTCTGGAGCACCATTTCAACATATTTACTTCCGTCTGGATTTGCATGTTGTTTCAATATAAAATTGTCGTTTGGTGATAAAACGTAATCTTGTAACCCGTTTTGTCCCACATCTAGATCCTCCGCACTTTGCAATGGAAATTTTACTCCAACTACAGCTGATTCACTTATCTCGAGGCTGATAGATTTATCTTTATTCAGGAAAACGGGAGCATGATCATTTATATCTAAAACCTCGACAGTTATTCTGTGCAATTCGATTGGGTTTTCTAAAATCACCTCAAAGCTGAAACTACACGGTGTCACGTCTCCACAAAGCTGCTCTCGGTCAATTCTCTCATTCACGACTAGAATCCCTTTGTCTGTCTTCAGCTCGGTGTAGTGAATATTTTCTCCGGTCACGATACGGGCCCGCCCAGAACGGAGCCTCCTCAGATCTAAACCAAGATCTTGCGCTACATTACCGATAACAGAGCCTTTCTTCATCTCCTCTGGTACAGAGTAACGAATCTGACCACCTACCATGTTCACCACATGAAGCAGCAACATAAGCAGTCCTATTTGCCGTCGCAATCCAGAAAACAATCGCCATCTTGCGCAGATGTAGGCGAGCGATCCTCGAGTTACCATCATGGCGACAAAGAATTAAAATGGTGATTTATATCCAACTGATATGAGGATAATGCTGGCCGTGATGTATCCGATTACTGATAACATTTAAACACCTCTTTAGCCTTTACATGCAATTCTGTGACCATGTTCTCTCTCACGTCCCCTAAACCTCGACAGAACACAGAGAGCCTTCTTCACTGTATAGTCAGTCGGAGGATGGACTGAAAAACGTCACAACACAGAAATTATTTCATTGACCAACAGCGTCCCTTAGAGTCGAAAAGATGAACATCCAACTCTCTTTTCAACTAAACATCAGATAGAGCCCCTACCACAATAACCCTCTGAAGCAGACAAACTAAACACATCTCTGCCTCCTGTGACAATCACACTGGAATGTATTTTCATTAAAGATTTTGTTCATTAAAGCTGGTTTCAGGTCGGCACAATGTATTATTCAAGATTTTATGTAAAAGTAAAGCACACACACACAAAACAACACTGCGAAGAAAATGAAATCTAATTCTCAAACAATCCACATACTACTCACTCGATGCTACAGAAAAAAAAGAGATGTTCAACAAAGCAAGTAAAAATGTAATCTGAAAATATGCACGTTGAAACCCTTCCAGCATATCCAGAATTTTGCCGTTATGGCAACAGAGAACAAAAAAAGATGACCGAAATCCACTTTATAGGACAGTAATGCTGGCCGTGATGTATCCGTTTTCTGATAACATATAAACACGTCTTTGAGGTTTAAATCTGTGAGGCTATGTTCCCTCTTTCGTTCCTCAAACCTTGACAGAACACAGAGAGCCTTCTTCACTGTATAGTCAGTCGGAGGATGGACTGAATGACGACATAACACTGAAATTATTTCATTGACCAACAGCGTCCCTTAGAAAAGCTGTCGAAAAGCTGAACATCAAATAAGTCCCCTACCACAGTAAAGCTCTGAAGCAGAGAACCTGAACACATCTGTACCTCTTGTGAAAACACAAAAAAACATCTGTCAAATATAACGAAATTGTATTCTGAAACAATTCGCCTGCAGCACATTAAATGCTGCAGGGGGAAAACATTTGGCAAATATGCAAGTTTAAACACAGAAACCATATTAATGATTTTTTTTTTTCTAAACAGCGATTTAATGGTTTACAAGGTTTTTTCAATAAAGATGTGTAGGTTGTGCACCCGCTTTAAAACAAGTCGATGTCAAAACATTTTGTATGGGAGCAACTTTAACAGTAACATACAGTGCAAATGTATGAAAAGCACTAGTCAGTCAATGTAAGGCTAAATTATGTGGGAGATCCGGGTTCTGCATTATGGCACAGCTCAGTATTGTTATTTTAATACATTTACTGTCACTGTTTCTTTCCTAAATTTATTCAAGTGCCTTTATGCCTTACGTCAGCCATACTAATAGCGCTGTTCTTTACCATGAGAGCACACTGAATACTACAAAACTCTGAACCTTAGTAGTAAACGTTGCACAGACACGTGGCGTTAAACCTTTAGTAATACAGCATTCCATCCCAAAAAACGCATCCAGGCAATATAACATAGCTACATAACAAACTTCCATTGAGATTCGTTCAGGAAACTGTACTTTCTGAAGCTGTATTTGTGGAGACTTTAGCAGACGAAACACTTCCATAGGGCGATGTCAACCAAGATTCTGTCCATGGTGCTGAAAATTAGTGCGTGTATTGCAGCGGCTTTAATAACTGCAACTAAACACAGAAGAGAACAAAAGAGCCAGGAAGACGATGCTGAAATAATTGACTCACCTCTAGAGGAGAGTCTGGTTCATCCAGGATGCTCTTGTCACTCTGTATCCGCTGCATCGTCCCTTTAGAAGTGGGGTCCATTATCAGCACGTTCTGACTACCGGCTCTGCCGAACTTACAGTCACTCTTTCTGGAGTCTGTCGTCCTGCACACCTCGTAATTGTACACGTGTTGGAGAGTCCCTGTCCCCAAAGTGTCTGAGTAACGTGGGGGATAATATGGAATGACAGGGAGATTGGAGTGATACAGGATGCGAGACTGTCTCCATCTGTAGATTTTCACTGATATAATAACCACCAAACACGTGATGAAGAGGAAGGAAACTACAGCCAAAGCCAAGACTAAGTAAAAAGTCAGGTTGTCATTGTACTCCTTGTCGTGTGGAAAGTCCGTGAACTCAGACAGCACTTCAGGGAAGCTGTCCGCCACCGCCACGTTAACAATGACTGTAGCTGAACGAGAGGGCTGCCCGTTGTCCTCCACTATAACACTCAGTCTTTGTTTGACAGCATCTTTATCAGTCACTTGGCGGATAGTTCTTATTTCTCCATTCTGTAAGCCCACTTCAAACAGCGCCCTGTCTGTGGCTTTCTGCAGTTTATAGGAGAGCCAGGCATTCTGTCCAGAGTCCACATCAACAGCCACCACTTTAGTCACCAGATAGCCCACATCTGCTGAACGAGGCACCATTTCAGCCACCACAGAGCCACCAGTCTGCACTGGGTACAGCACCTGAGGAGGGTTGTCGTTCTGGTCCTGGACATGTACAACAACTGTTGTGTTGCTGCTAAGAGGAGGCGACCCTCCATCCTGCGCTTTGACTCGTACTTTGTACTCTTTGACTTGCTCATAGTCAAGTGAACGCAGAGACTGAATGACTCCAGTCTCTGTATTAATGGAGAAATATGCAGAGACCGGGTTTCCATTAACTTCGCTGTCAATAAGAAAATATGATATCCGTGCATTCTGGCCCTGATCTGGATCAGTGGCGTGAATCTGCAATAGAGCGACACCTGGAGAATTGTTTTCCATTACCTGAGAACTGTAAACACTTTGGCTGAAAGCTGGTGCGTTGTCATTGATATCAGTAACGTCTAAAACGACAGTTTTTCTGCTTGCTAGGGCAGGAAAGCCCTCATCTGTGGCAGTGAGAGTGATGCTGTACTGTGAACGCTTTTCTCGGTCGAGGTGTTGCTCTGTGACCAATGTGTAATAGTTTCTGAGAGACGATTTAATTTTGAACGGGAGATTTTCATCAATATTTAACTGAACCTGACCATTCTTACCGGAATCTTTATCTTGGACACTAATCAACGCCACAACTGTGCCGGGAGCAGAATCCTCTGAAATTTTACCTGAGTATGAAGCCATTATGATTACTGGACTGTTATCATTCACATCTGCTATCTCGACTATTAATTTACTGGCACCCACTAAGCCCCATGGATCTTTTGCTTGAATGTTTATTTCGTAATTTGGAGAAACCTCGTAATCGATGTCACCCGTGACTTTAACTTCTCCAGTGTAAGAATTTATTTCAAAAGGACAAGACGAATCCTCCTCTAAGTGGGTGAATGAATATGTGACGTTACCATTGTAACCTTGATCCGCGTCTGCGGCACTGACTCTGGCTATAACTGTGTCTCGCGTAACATTTTCCAACACAGACGCTTTGTACACAGACTGCGTAAAAACGGGTGCGTTGTCGTTTGCATCCAGAACAGTTACGTGTATCTTTACTGTGCCAGACCTCTGCGGTTCCCCTCCATCGACAGCTGTCAATATAAGCGCGTGCTCGCTTTGCGTCTCGCGGTCTAAACCACTCTGAAGCATCATTTCAGCATATTTACTCCCATCTGCGCGTGTGTGTTGTTTGAGAACAAAATGACGGTTTTCCTTTAAAGAGTAACTCTGCAATGAGTTTATTCCGACATCAGGATCAGCTGCGCTATCGAGCAAGAACACAGTCCCTGTGGGTGTCGACTCGCTTATTTCCAAATTAATCTCCTTTTTGGGAAAAGCGGGAGCATGATCGTTTACATCTTGTATTTCGATATTAATGGAAAACAATTCAAGCGGATCTTCGAGGACAATTTCTAGGCTAAAGCTACAAGGTGATTTCTTGGCGCATAATTTTTCTCTGTCGATTCTTTCATTGACAACGATGTGTCCTTTGTTCTGGTTCAGCGCGACATACTGGTTATCATCATCTATAACAAGTCGAGCCCGACCAGAAACCAACCTTTTCACATCCAAGCCCAAGTCTTTTGCAACATCTCCGACAAACAGCCCTTTCCTCATCTCCTCTGGGATAGAATAACGAATTTGTCCGCTGACCGTAGCAACAAGGCAGAAAAGCAAAATGGAGACCCTCGGATCCAGTGAGGCGCCTTTGCTCTTCAGAATATCCATTTTTCCATGAACAAGAGATCCAAAATGACGCAGTTATCCGTACAGGGAAAGAAACCTCGTATCTCGTTCACAATATGGACCATATATTTTATAGTTTTCAGTCAAATCCACGCAATCCACCCACACTAGAGCTTTAAATGCACACAACAACCGTTTATTTCCTTCGAAGACGGGCGGTGACTTGTGATAAGGGTGATGTTAGACACATGAAAGTCTGCTTAGGCAACAGCACCACCAACAGTGGCAAAGTAAAACAACACCAGTCAGTGGTATGTGTGGGCCAATGCTAAAAACTGTGTGGTGTAAATGTAAAGGGGGAAACATGTGAATACCAGACATGTGCAGACAGTGTAAAGGGCTAAAAAATGTATGTACTAGATTTTAAATGACGTTAAAAAGTCACTGGGAATGTAGTACAGTTCATTGTGGGTCTGTGGTTCAGTCCATTGGTAAAATAATAACTTTAATGTGTTTTAAATGCACAAAGAGCCAAGTCATGCATGTGCTTCACAGGCTGTTAAAATATTTTCCTGTACAAGTGTATTAGCTGGCTTTACTCACTGTAATTATTGTTCCATGTAAAAAAAAAAGTGTGAAACTATGGAAACATTAACCAAATCAGAGCAATTTCTTTTTCTACTGGTAAATGTGTAATCAAGAACAACTAAAGATGAAGGACACTATTCATTGTGTTTATTTCACAGTGCTTCAGTTCTCAATATATTGCATATGATATGGTTAATTTGTATTTTCACATTGTAGAGATATTGTAATATTTCTTATATTTAAAGATACTAGGCTACCTGATGCAACAACAAACACTTGCTTGAGCCTTTTGTTGATAACTGTAGGGAATCATTTGTTAAGTATTTCCTTGGTTGAGAAAGCAGAAAAATCCTGCAGTTGAGCTGAAAGAAAGTTTAACTCTTTGTTTCTACATACAGGTGCTATGTTTGTTACAGGACCAGGTTTCCCTGGGCCTGAGGCCATCAATGTGTCATCTAGTGTATCCAAGCCAGCCCCTCCTGCCTAGTCTCATGTTGTGGCTGTGCAACATCAAAATTAAATTAATTAAAGAGCAAAAGACAGCTAAAATCTGTTAAAATGCCATTACCTTGTCATGTTTTCTCTGCATCTCATTATGCATGTAACTGACCACATTTGGAACTCAATTAAATAAAAATAAAAAAGGGTAATCCTGAGAATACCTTGTATTGTGCAGATCATTTCAACATATAACAGCTGCAATAATCTTAAATGTATAAAAATATTCTTTTAAACAATGTCAACTACAAACAGTGGGCACAGAGTAAAATGGTGCAGAGATGTCTATAGATAGATGGTTAGATAGATAATCTTTTCTCTCCTGATCCAATCTGACTGATAAATCCAGTGACCTACATTTGAGCACTGGATTCCCCATCTAGTATGAAACCACTGCAACATTCATCCGCAGTTTCACAGCAGTGTATTTCTTCTCTAGGTAGCTACAACATGATGTGTGCACAGGTCGGAAAGTCTATTTTTTAATAGGTCACGACGGTTCCCTCCATCGTCCTGTGATCACACACAATATTAGCATTTACTGCCGCAGAGCAAAACATTCTGAGCATCATGATTGTGCATTATTCAGGCAATGACTGCACAGCAGGACGATAAATATTCATGTAGTATAAAACCTCGGGTGGAATCGCACAGCACACGAAAATAAGAGCAATGCAGCTGCCTGTACTTCAAGACTGCTGCCTAAAATGTCAGTCTTGTATGAATATGACTTTCAAAGCAGCATTTGGGAAGATATGTGTCTGTCAAACATTTAAATTGTCAGGTTAGCTGGATGGTTTCAATACAGTCTGTGTGTGTGGTGAAAACAGATACAGAGGAAAAGAGAGAGTAAAGGAAAGACATGGAGAATGGATGAAAACTCATTCTGGGTCAGCAGTGGTTGATATTGATTGTGAGAGCTGATTGTGGTGACGGTGTTGATGAGGCTGTGATACTAACATGACAGTAATAAAAGGTGGTGTACTGTGTGAGATTTAAAGAAAGAGAAAATGAAAGGAAAATGAAAACTTCCTTACCTGCTGGATCGAAAGGGGAGTTTCATTAAAGGAGTGCACCGAGAAAAAAAAGGAGGAGAAAAGAAAACTGTTAGTATGAATCCTAAAAACAAGTTAATCAGATCTTGTCACACCATTTCACACTGATATTCGTACATTCAAATCCACAGTGAAATACAGACTAATATAATGTTTGATCTTGTGACACATCAGACACTGTAATGATGTGTCATTGTCCCTAATCAGTCACCACAAAGTGTTATATACTTTAAGCAAAATACATTCAAACGATGTCTTACAGCCAACAAATAGTGTGACGTCAGGTAGATGTCTAAAGTTCATCAGTTACATACAGCTGTCTTTATCTTGACTTACTTTAGTTAGACTACTTTATCACGTTTTTGGTAAATACAAATAAGATACTGTCAGCCAAAGCTTCAACCTGCTCAGCTCTGTTCTGCTCACTTCAAAAAACTGTGAGCAAACCAAAAATACAGTCATGTTTTTCCTCTCAAATGAAGACTTCAGACAGTAACTTTGACTGTCAACTGGCGGAAGGTACCTTAGATGTCTTAAAATGCTGCATTGCAAAGACTGCTGACCTCTAATTTGACCCAACATTTTGAAATAACCATTAGAATGAAAGTAAGTCTGTTTCTGAGCATTTAACTTACAGTATGCTTCCTTTATTCTTTAACCAGCCTAACATACCTGCCCTTATCCCATGATGGTATTATTTAGAGAAGTGTCACGTGAAGTCACATTTTCTAATCAAATGACAGCTTATCATATTACAACTAAAGTAGAGTGCAAAAATCAACTACTTCAGTGACAACATGCAAGTGACAAGAAAATTGTCCCTGTTGCAAACAAAAACCGAAGGGAAAATAAGAATTCACAGGTTAACAAATAATGAAGTGGAATGACACAGTGGAAAAAAGTATTAAACACACTAATTCAAATGTATTTAATATTTGGTGAAGAAGCTGTGTTTGCATTGTCAGCTTCAAGACACTTTCTACACAGAAAACCAAAATCTCTGGGGTCTGCTGTTGAATCTTGATCTTCAGGTCCTTCTACAAATCTTCTATTTGGTTTAAGTTTGGTGGATGACTGGGCCATTCCAACACCTTTATTTTCCGCCTCTGTAACACACTGACAGTCTCCTTTACAGTGTGTTTTGAATCATTGTCCAGAAGGAACACCCACATCTAATTCTCATCATCCTGATGGACTGCAACAGACTCTTCTCAAGAATTTCCCCGTGCATTGCTCCATTCTTTCTCCCTTTGATAATTTGAATTCTGAATGAGAGGAGAAACAGCCTCATACCATGATGCTTGTACCTCCGAACTTCGCTGTAGGTGTGGTAATTTTAGGGTCATATGCAGAGCCATTTCTCCTCCAAGCATGGTGCATCATATTGTTGACGAAAAGCTTGTTTTGTTTCGTCAGATGAGACAAAAATCAAACCTTTTAAGCAAGATTGCGATGTGCCATGTTTGGAGGAGAAAAAGCTTTGTATATGACCTTAAAAATACCACACCTACAGCGAGGTTTTGAGGTGGAAACATCATGGTATGAGGCTGTTTCTGTTCTCCCGGTACCAGCAGAATTCAAATTATCAAAGGGAAGATGAATGGAGCCATGCACAGAGAAATTCTTACAAAGACTGTTGCCATCCACCAGGACAATGATGATGAGACATGGGTGGACCTTCCAGCAGGTCATGGATTCAGAATGCAACAAGGAGCATGTCAGTTGGTTCCAGAGGAAGAAAATAAAGATGTTAAAATGGCCCAGTCAATCACCAGACTTAAACCCAATAGAACATCTGTGGAAGGAACTACAGATCTATGGGGCCCACCAGCGGGCCCCATAAATAAATTTAGGTCATGTGTGCAACACATTCTTTCTCCCCCTGTGTCATTCCATTTTATTACTACACATAACTATTTTACTGTCTTGAAATGTTACACTTTCTTTATCTGTGCAGTTTTACTGAGTTAATACTAATGTCTGGTGTGAATTTCAGGTGAAAAGCTTCCTACACTGCACAGAAAAAGAAGTGCAGCTTCTACAACTACATATATCATGTGTTAGTGGTTTTCCAACAATCCATCCTGTACTCTGCACAAGATGTTTCAAGAAAACAAAACTTAAACTACCCTCAGTATTGAAAAACACTGAAAACTAGTGATGCTTGTGTTAATTAAAATTAGCCATGCTGTTAAGCTGACACACTTTTCTATCATTCTCCAATGCTGTCAACCACGCTGCTTAAAACAGAGTTCTTGTGACCCAGATAATATTAATAAACAAAAATTAGGCAGTGCTTTTTTTTTCCTCCGCCTACCATGTCTGAAATTAGGAACACAAATTAGCCTGCAGCTGTAACATTAAACAAGAACACACATGAATTCACATGAGAATTATTTTGATGACAAAACCTCTCTGCTTCATAACCATGACACAGTCAGTAGCAGGCACACGCTCACACACACACCCACACACACACAGAGGGAGAGAGACAGACATTATGTGGCACAGAAACACACGCATAACCATTTAACAGTTGTATAAGACTCTAACCACTGACCTAAGTGAAGCTCCAATGTGTATAATTTATTTTATGTGTTTTCTTGTTTATGTGACTTTAAAGGTTCTTTGCTTTTGTACTCCTGATTTTTATTTTGTTTATACTGTTGTCTGTCTTAAACTTTTCTTTTTTTTCTCTTTTTTTAAGTGTCAAACTCAGAGTCAATCATGAATAAATAAATAACATGCGGTATAACAGAAGGAAGGAAAAGTACCACCATTTTCTATTATGCTTTTTTGTCAGCAGTTGTGGCAGCCTCATGGAAGAGCTCAGATTGCAGATTTTATGCAACAGCAAAACTTTGAAAAACTTTTGAGAAGAATCATCTTGTCATCGCCATCCAGTAAAATCATATTAAGTTTTAGTAAGGTTAGTAGTGAAGCATTACACTATGCCTACAAACTGAAATGCAGCGCCTTTCATTCTACCATAAAATGGATGTATGAAAAATGGCATTCTATTGAGCTGAATATTTCAAGTTAGTAGCAAAATTATGGTGATGAAAAAAAAGTCTCCACAATACTCTGCAGTTATCTATGGATATTGTTTTGCATTAATTATACATGACTTTAAGTGCATTATAACATTGCATTGTTCAAGTGTGTGGGCAAAGCAGACATATACAACCTGGCTGAAATGTAATGTATTTGTGGTTTGCAGAAACATACAATGCCCACATTTTCTTCAGCTACTGGGCCAAGAGAGGTAAGAGGATCTGGAGAGGGTTAATTTGACTTTTATCTACCAGTAAGTGTCAAATACTTCTTGCTCAAACCTGAGGTGAGGCATACAGTACACTGTACACGCAAGTCTTTGTCAAAGTGCAAGTTTTATTTTTCTTGTTAATTACAGTTACCATGGATTTTTGTTATGATGACTGTCAGTTTTGGTTTCCATATAAATATCCTTCATTCTTGTCCTTAACAAGTTCTGTGCAACAGGTCATTGATCACTGGAGAAGTAAAACATAATTGTCTAAGTTTATTTTTCATCAGTATACACTCATAGTCTGTTTACATGTTGTTCAATTCATAGTGCAAAGCCTTTATTGTGTCTCTGTCACACAACAAGTTCTGTGTTATTATGTGGAAACACAACATGGCATCGCCAAAACTTGGCTGCAGTGTAGTCCAGGTCAAAAATAGACAATAAATAAAAGTGTGAAGGCCGTTTTACAAAAAACATGAACAAAGGCAAAGACAAAAATGCTGCGGACAAAGCAAAATATTGATTCATCAACTGCCTTACTCTCAGAATACCAGAAGACACAGTGATAAATAGAGAAGTCAGAAAGGTCTACCATGCATTTTAAAATGAGAGACAGAGACAGATAATGGGAGAGTGACAGAGGAAAATAACTAAGAGTCAGGCAAACAAAACAAGCCTGACTCAACCTGACAAGTTAGACAACTGTCTTCTGCAAACTTTTTTTCAATCTTTGATGAAAACAATAGCAAACAAAACGGATGCAGATAGAAAAATCACTTAATTTTTGCTACTATGATAATATTTTCTAAAATATTCCAGAAGATAGACTATTTACATTTGGATTAGGATTATTATATTATCTATTTTCAGGGTCAGGGGGTGGGGGATGAGGTTCAGGATATTAGCAAAACTCCAAGAACATTACAGCACATTAATGCAGTGACAACATGTTTACGCACAAATAAAATTCTAACATATTTGGCAGTCAAAGGGTCAAAGTTTAATTTACCACACAGGGATATTTTACAGTATGTTATGGCCGACTCTCATTTAACCACGTAACACGGATGCGATGCACCTGCCCTCACCTTCAGACTAGCTCTGTCCGCACTTGCGCGCCTTAACGTGTTTTTTTGATAAGCTGCACTTCGTTGCTTCAGTGTATCAGTATCTGTGCTGGAGCCGAAACGGAAATCGCCTCTCCACGACCCTGTGGTCATGAAGGAATCATACCGCTCATCTTTTAGCAGGGTGCCACAACGACTTAAATCTGTAAAACTAGGGGGGCAATAGGTCGTGGGGAAAACTGGGAGACTAGCGGTGGTTGAACGGTAAACGTAACTACGCCGGCAGAGCTTAAAATAAAACACTCCACTTAGTAAAAGGATGAACAGAGAGGAAACGGCTATCAAAGCGATAATCAAATAAAACGTTAAGTTATCGTTCTCCTGTGGCTCATCTGTAAACTCAAAGAGCTCGTTTAAAACAGGCAACCCGTCACCAATCACTACGCTGACCGTGGCGGTGGCGGAGAGAGTTTCGTGCCCATTATCGGTCACTGAAACAACAACTGTTTGTTTCGGTTCATCGTCCTCCATGAATGCTCGCAAAGTTCTGATTTCTCCTGTATGCAGACCGACCATAAACAGGTTAGGCCGAGTTGCTTTGATTATTCTATAGGACAGCCAGGCGTTATGGCCAGAGTCGGCGTCCACAGCTACCACCTTAGTAACCAAGTAACCACGGGGTGCTTCAATTGGCACCATATCCTCAGCTATGAACCCGGTGGTTTGGACAGGATATAGGACAACAGGTGCGTTGTCATTTTGGTCCCTAATAAAAGCGTTTACAGTACAGGTGGTGGAAAGTGGAGGGTCGCCTCCATCTCGAGCTGTCACCTTAATCTGAAAGTGAACTGACTGTTCGTAATCAAAGAGGCGTGACGTGAAGAGCTCCCCTGTGTCTGCGTTGATGGTGAGAAAGGAGGACACTTCTGACTTTGTGTCCTTTGATATTTGGTACAGTATTTTAGCATTGGACCCGTCGTCAATGTCCTCTGCTGTCACTTTCATCACAAACGTGCCAACGGGCTGGTTTTCCAAGATGTTGGCATTGTACTCGCGCTGCGTAAAAGTCGGAGGGTTATCATTAATATCAGTGACCACGATTGTTATAACTTTTATACTAGAGAGTGAGGGAGACCCCGCATCAGTGGCAGTGATTGTGATGTTGTACTCTGGTTGAAACTCTCTGTCTAGTATTCCGTCAGTCACTAACATGTAATAGTTTTTGACCTCCGACACAAATTTAAATGGAACATTTTCTGGTATTGTACATGTGACGCGCCCACTGTTTCCAGTGTCCAGGTCATAAATATTAATCAGCGCAACCATAGTTCCTGGTTTAGAGTCTTCAGCCACGTTAGCAGAAGCTGACTTTATTTCTATTATGGGTTTATTGTCATTTACGTCAATGACGTCAATTATAAGTTTACAGTGAGACGCCTGGCCACCTCCATCTTTAGCCTGGACATCCAGCTCATGCGTACTAGCTTCTTCATAGTCAATAACACCTGCTACCCGAACTTCTCCACTGACAGGGTTAATTTCAATCACTCCCCCAATCTTGTCTGACATGTGACTGAAGGAGTACGTTATCTCTCCATAAACACCTTCATCTGAGTCCGTGGCATTTAGCTTTGCTATGACAGTCCCTATGGCAGAGTTCTCTGGCACTGAGGCTTTGTAGACTCGTTGGCTAAAAGCTGGAACGTTGTCATTGGCGTCCAAAACACGGATGTGGATAGAAGCAGTTCCTGATCTGACCGGATTTCCCCCGTCAATTCCATTGATTTTCAGTACATGTTCAGCTTGTGCCTCCCGGTCCAAGGGCTTTTTAAGAACCAGTTCCGGATAAGCATTGCCGTTTATCTGGGTGCTCATTTCCAGTGCAAAATGATCATTCGGGCTCAGTTTATATTCACGGACTGAGTTGGTTCCCAGATCGGGGTCATGCGCGCTCTCCAATGGAAAGCGCCTCCCCAGAACAGTGGATTCGACTAAATCTAGCTGGATCTCCTCTGCAGCGAACACTGGGCTGTTGTCATTTATATCCGCAATATCCAAAACTATGCTGTATGCTTGAAGGGGATCTTCAAGTAAGAGCTGATACTGCAGGATGCAGACAGTGGCTTGCGCGCAGAGCTCCTCTCGGTCTATCCGCTGGCTGATCAAAAGATTCCCTGACGCAGTGTCCAGTTCACACAGCTGACTTGTTCCTTCTGCAACAACACGGGCTCGACGAGCATCAAGCTCCGACACTTTCAGCCCAAGATCCCGTGCAACATTGCCGATAACCGATCCCCGCTGCATCTCCTCTGGAAGGACGTAACGGACTTCTCCAAACGAAGCATCAAAAAGGAAGCAAAACAATAAAAAATGCAGCCACCATTTTAAGTTTATTCGCTGGTCCGTTATTAAACATGCTTTCAGAAACGGATGTACTGTCGACATTGTGGCTAAATCCTAAACTTATAGGTCCAAATATCGAGCTGAAAATGCTACTGTAATCCAACGGCACCCTGCTTCTGTAGCTGAGTTAATCATGCTCTATTAGGGAAGCTGTCTGCTTGGATTCCTCTCTCTCTGTCCCCATTTCACAACTGCGCTCTCTCCTGCTCTCACTCCCTCTCTCTCACACTTTCACTCACACACACACAGTCTCTCTCCTTCTCTCCCTCATACACTCCCACACATACACAAACAGCATGCATACACAGCCCTCGGCTCTAACCCAATACTCCAGTTCCACTGACACAGATAAGGTGAGACACGCCATAGCATCCATGAGTCAGACATTATAAAAGAGCGTCACCAAGAGACGGAGAGGATTATTGCAACACTGGACTGTATGCCCTGAACCACATTTGCTGATATTTTTAACACCGTTTTTGCACTGTGACCAAGATAAGACCCACTTAATACTATACAAGATGAACATTCATGTTCGAGGCAACAGGGGATGGACAGGAAAAGCAACACCTAAACAATGTCATGCAGTCCTGCACAATACCTCCGCAATGAATAGTATCTTTGCAAATGTTGCAGTGCTTAGTTTTGGTTGTTATAAAAATTTGACGATTAATTTATCCCTGAAACAAAATGATTTAAATCTGCTGCTCCAATTCATCACACTGAATTTAAGCTGTGTGACAGATGACAGTAGACTTCACACATTCACACTCCTAAAGGTCACCATACTCAGCGGCAATAAGTAGGTCATGGAAACTATCAAGTCTCTGGGATAACCAATCTCCTAGGAGCTGAGGGCCTGTAGAACAGCCTATAATACAAAAGAGGTCCAGCAGGGAGTTACTTTTCTGTGCCGCTGTGTAAGTTTAGCTGTTGATCCAGTTTTTTAGTGCAATTACTTGAATTTTACAGACACCTACCATCCTGCATTACTTGATTTAACTCTCTCCCTCTGGTAGGTGAGCACTCTACAGTCAAACAAACAGTTTCTTTCCACAAGCCATCACACTCAAGTCAGCCATGGGAGGTCTACAAACTATCTCTGTGTAACACTGCAAAACTAAATCATCTTACTGTACTGCTTGTTACACAGACATTGTGCAAGAAATGCACACAATGCCCCCCCCATAATCTCACTTTATACACTGCAGGTGAACTCTTTAATCACATGAAACAAACTCTGAGTGAAGAGTAACTTATTATTCACACGGTATTATAGAGCAGTGAGTTTTGCTCTGCCATATGTGTTTGATGAAGAGTCTACTATATATGAGAGCTTCATAATGCATCAAGGTGTTCAATTAGGCAATATGAAATGGATCACTGTTATCAAATGAAATGCAGATGCATGTTTAAGTACTGAAATGCCATTGAACAAATACAAAGTAATAAATGGTGAAAGTGTTATATTGGAAGTATTAAGCACTAATAAGTGGGCTCCTTCAATCATGAAGAGGGTGAAGCTGTGAGGATATACTGCACTTTGTTACATTTTCAGAATTTTAAAGCTGTGAAGCCAGTCTAAGTTTTTTTTTTCTGTTTCACCCCTATCACCATTAATATTCCTATTAATATTAATTAATAATGAATATTCCTATTCCTCTTAACAAAAGGAGAGGGGCCTGATGTTGCTCCAACTGATTTTACCAACACAATCAGAGACAAGAAATCGGAGACATGTCTCTGCACTGGCAAATATTTAAACTCTAATGACCACATAGTTTTAACACTGGACATCCTGCTTGAGATAAAGATTTCTAGAGCTACTGAGCCTAAGTGAACTGTAGGACCTCCCACTTAGAATTACTGAGAAGAATACAATGTTACCAGGGTTACTGCTTGATAAATGTGCAGTATTATTCCACTTTAATACAAGTCAGGTGTAGTTCAATCAATGTTGTGTTACATCACTTGAAACAGCAGGTCTAATATTTGTAAAGTGGACAAAAATGTAACAGTAAAATAAGTACCACAATGATTCATTTAAGATATAGGTATGCAGATGGGTTTAATCTCAAGCCACAATCTAAAAGTTCAGGGAAATGACCTTGTTAATTGACCAAATAAAAACTGCATCTATTGTTCTGTGGTGAGAACTATCTGCAGCAGGGTAACTGATCATAACTCTGCACTTCACTGTATCATAGCATACACTTACTGCATCTACATCTGTCATTTAAAAAGCTGAAAGCATAAGTGAATGTCTGTGTCTGACAAATTACAGTAAAATAGTAGTACTACTACTACTACTACTACTACTACTACTAATAATAATAATAATAATAATAATAATAATAATAATAATAATACACAGAACAAAAAAACAATTTACAAAAAAAAATAGTTTTACATACATTCTCCTGATTTCTATATGAGGGAGTGGTTTAAAAAAACTGTTAAAAATACTTTAGAAAATAAACATTTGAATAGGTAGGGTCTATTATCACTTTACTCAAACAAATGTTTGCCTTCCAGATAAGTCACCTAAAATCTCATTTCAAGGGACTGAAAAAAGGACTGAAAATGAAGCCAGATCAGAGCAGCAACTTACTTAATTGACAACATTAAAACGAAGGAAACCTACATATTTTTAAAACAACAACATACTCTCATAAAAACATAAAAGGGACAACAGAATGAAATACAGGAGTCACAGGGCACAAAGATACATCAGTAAATCGCTGTTCAGCACCAAGGACAGAGAAAGGAGACGGTCAAATATATCCCTCAGGGTGAATGCAGTGGACATAACAAAGAGTGTGCATGTGTGTGTGTATTTACACATGTGGGACAAATGATTTGAAATATGTCCCTACCTCAGGAGAACCATCACAATCTCCAAACGCATCAGCAAAGTCTGATGGACTCTTCCTCAGAGTCTGGTCAGCAGGCAGTGTGTTGTCATTGTAAGGTGACACAAACTTAAAGTCACTGGTTCTTGAACCTGTTGTCAGGTAGGCGTCATAATTGTAAGTGCTGCGTAAAGTTCCTGTGCCGTCAACATCTGCGTAATTAGGAGGGAGATAAGCGCTGGGGATGGCAACTGCTCCATCAAACAACAGTCTGGGCTTTCTCCTGCGACAAAACCTCACACCCAGGATGATGATGATGAAGGTCAGGAAAAACGTCGACACAGACACCAGCGCGATGATCAGATAAGACGTCAGTTTGGAATTCTTCTCATCATAAGAAATGTCCTTCAGTTCTGGCACCTCAGCCAAGTTATCAGAAATCAGTAAATACATGGAACAGCTGGCAGAGAGAGAGGGCTGTCCGTTATCTTTCACTGACACAATCAGGTTCTGTTTCATGCTGTCAGACTCGGAAATGTCCCGCTGTGTCCTGATCTCTCCGCTGTGGACACCAATAGTGAAAAGGCCCGGATCTGTGGATTTCACTATATGATAGGACAGCCACGCGTTCTGTCCGGAGTCCGCGTCCACCGCGATCACTTTGGACACCAGAGAGCCCCCGTGTGCAGCTTTGGGGACCAGCTCGGTCATGAAGGACTTGCCCTCCGGCCCGGGGTACAGTATCTGAGGAGAGTTGTCATTCACATCCGATATGAACACACTGACGGTCACGTTGCTGCTCAGCGGAGGAGAACCGTTGTCTCTGCCCATCACGTGGACTTTAAAACTCCTCAACTGTTCATAATCAAACGACCTCACAGCGTGGATCACCCCCGTGTCTCCGTTCACAGACACATAGGACGACACCGGGGCCACCGTTCACCTCACCGGGTAACAGAGAATAAATCACTGTACCGTTTTGTCTCCAGTCGGGGTCTCGAGCACTAACGGAACATAAAGTGGAGCCAGGTTTGTTATTTTCACTCACATATGCGCTGTACGACTGTTCCTCAAACACAGGTGGGTTGTCGTTGATGTCTGCTACAGATAACTGAACACTTTTAGAGGAGGACAGAGGTGGAGAGCCCTCGTCAATGGCAGTGATTGTAATGTTGTAATCAGACACTACTTCACGGTCCAGTTGTCCTGTGGTCACCAGAGAATAATAGTTTTTAATAGAAGGGACCAACTTAAAAGGGGCGTTTTGCTGAATGGAGCAGCGGACCTGTCTGTTATTCTCAGAGTCTCTATCCTGCACGTTAATGATGCCCACCTCTGTACCAGGTGGGGTGTCCTCAGGTATGGGATTCGATAGTGATTTCAAATCTACTACAGGAGCGTTGTCATTCACATCAGTGATGGAAATTATTGCTTTCGCATAAGATGAAAGCCCTAATCCATCTTTTGCTTTGAGACGTATTTCAAATGATGTGGTGGCTTCATAGTCAACAGAGCCAATTACACGTATATCTCCCATCTTACGGTCAATACTAAATATCTTCTTCACATCATCAGTAACATGTCCAAAGTCATAAGTCACATCTCCATTGACTCCGTCGTCTGCATCAGTGGCGCTCACTGTGACCACTACAGTATCTACAGGAGAGTTTTCAGGCAGACTGGCTTTATAAACGGCCTGGCTGAACACTGGGGCGTTATCATTAGCATCCAGCACAGTGACGTGTATGACTACAGTACCTGATCTCTGAGGAGAGCCACCATCTAGAGCTGTAAGGAGCAAATCGAGCTCTTGTTGTTTTTCACGATCGAGCTCTTTATCCAGAACAAGCTCTATTGTGTTTCCATCAACGGACAAAATGAAATTATCATTCTTCTTAAGGCTGTACTGCTGAACTGAATTCTGTCCTACATCCGCATCGTGTGCCTCCTCGATCACAAAACGAGCTCCCCTGACTGCTGACTCTTGAATTTCTATATTAATCGAATCTTCGTTAAATTGAGGCGAGTTATCATTAATATCTTGAATGTGCAGACTGATCCGATGCAGCTCGAGAGGATTCTCCAGCACCAGCTCGTGTTTTAGGATGCACGAAGCCTTTTCTCCACAGAGCCCCTCTCGATCAATCCTGTCGGCAACAATCAACTCTCCGTTATTCAGGTTTATGTCACAGTAACGTTTATCAGTCCCATCGGTGTCGATACGCGCTCTTCTGTTAGAGAACGCGCCCGCCTGCAGCCCGAGATCCTTGGCCATATTTCCAATGACTGATCCTCGTTTCATCTCCTCCGGAAAAGAATAGCTCATGTCTCCATATGCGCCATGCACAAAAAGCAGAAGGAAATGAAACCCGCACGTGTGAAACAAGAGCATTTTCGAACCCATCGTCGACGAAAAGTTCCTGACAGACACAGGAATAAAATGAACAAAGACAGTTCACCCAAATAACGTGGATGGCAACTGCGAATCCAGGGTGGTTGTTCCTATCTAGAGACAAGAGCGGAAGAATGTGCGTCCAAACCAAAGGACAGAGGGATTCAAACATCTTAAGGCTGGTGTATAGCGCCACCGTGAGTTAAATTCAGCAAAAGCACTAATAAAAAACATAAAATGAAAGAGGACACTTCAAATTGGCTGTAACCTGCTTAAAACTTCTGTTTATATGAAACAGACACTGTAACTGCTATGATGCACAGTATGAGCAATGTTTACAACTGCAGTTATACATGAGGGTCAAACCACGAAACAAGAAACATAAACAAACAAGTCCTGCAGTATGCAGAACATGTGGTCTGATATCAAGGCTCGAGGTATGAATACAGTGTGAGCATCCTCTTTAGCATATATAAAATTATGACTGAGCTGTTTTTAATTGTGTGCTCTGTCACTGTGAGGATACAGTCTCTCTGTGCATTCACACTCCTTCAGGATGCAGTGCTAACCTGTTCTGCATGAGTGATTTCACACTGGATATACAGACCACAAAATGTTTTGCCTCAGCTGATTGTATGCCAAGACCAGCCTGGTAGATTGTTTATATTACTTTTAACTGTTGATTCTGTCACACTTACGATTGTACTACTTATATGGTCTGTTCATATCCTGTATGACCAAAATATAAAATAAAGTATGTACATATATTTGTGTTGACTAGGTAGTGGTTCTCTTAATTTTGATACATTCTTTTTTTCTACTTTTAAAAGTAGTAAAGTTAAAGTCACCACTATCACTAAAACCAAGATTTGCTAATCTGCAGAGTTCAGAGTTGTAAAAGTTTTGAATACAGAGCACCTGCATCTTTAGTTGGATTAAAAAAGGAAGGTAGTTGTCTGTTATTTTTAAAGGACATTTACTGTATGTAAGTACAATGCAGCACTAAGCCTTTACAGAGTTAATGATCTATACACCAATGTTTATATATCTTACCTACTGCTTTAATCATTTACAATAAATGCACTGAATGTGTCTCTGTGGTTTTATCATCACTTTAAGCTACATTTGGTATGCCATACTTCTGATTGGTGTATTCAATCACATACGGGGAGAAACCAAAGCAGTGGTGGTATGAAGGTGATGAAAGTGTGGAGGAAACTTAAAAAAAAAAAAAAGCATGTCAGCTGTTCAGCACCAAGGACAGAGAAATGAGCCCAAACAGTTAAATATATCTGCCTGGATCGACATAACAAAGAGAGCACACACATGAACTAATAGAGACAAGTTGAGTGTGTGTGTGTGTGCGCGTGTGTGTGTGCACACCACCTGCACCAAGTATTTTACTACAAACTTGTATAAAACTGCAAATCTACAAACAATAGTGTTTCAAAGTGACTTAAATATCTCTCCACATCGCATGCAGTTAAAGATGGATCGAAGCAGTCTTTGCCCTCCTCTGAACAGAGCAAAATTTAAAAAAAAAAAAAAAAAAATCCATCCTACAATCACAGAATAGAAACACATGAAAAAAAGTTTTTTAGTAAGTATCAACAAGACAACAGCAGATGTATTTGATCAAAACTTACTTTCACAAATAAATGAACAACAACCATATGTGGTAACATAGCCAACACACAAGTAGTGAGGACCAATCACTTTAATCCACAGAAAACACTAAGGCACAACAGCTGTTACCAAAGTCACTGTGCTAGAAAAACTATGTGGGTAACCCGGAAGGGAAAGTCCTCCTTCTGCAGACAGCACCTTATAGACTACATCACTGACAATGAGACTGTATTTTCCTGAACAATGTGACAGATATTCTGTCTAATTATGCTTATTATTGGCATACAACACAAGGCCAAGCCTCAATTTTCCCAGTGAGACTACAGACTACACATGTGGCTCACAATGTTATGAATAAAATAAATGTCATTCATTCAGAGGATATACTGAAGCTAGCACCATCACCATAGCAGATATATCCATGGGATGGACACTACAGTGTGATATGACAATCTGTGATTAAAAATTAAAAATGTGTTATTGTCTCTCACTACATTTGTATTATCTGTATCACACAATCACGCTGATCAGACCAGTGAGCAATCACAGCACGTGTTGACATTCAGCTATAACAAAACTCAAACAAAAGCAAACCCAAACAATCACTGCTGTTAATGAAGCTTAGTGGACTCAGTTCAAATACATGCATACTACAGGTGATATCATTCACCTGATGAACCAGCATTAGCCAACAGTAGCATGTACAGGTAGGTTTTTAGCCACTTAGCTTTCAAATATGAAAATCAGCCCATAATTATAACAAATTCCCTGGAAAAAAAAAGTGTAAGATCGATGCATACATTTACATTTATTGATGTGGCAGACACCTCTGTCCAAAGCCACACTCAGATGGGGTAAAATCCAGGCCTTAATGAGTAACTGTCAACAACAAGTTTCACAAACTTTAGTTTGAAGCTCCTTCTGAGACAGGTGGGTCAAGATTGCAGGTATATGAAGAAGGCCATGGATGCACAAGAACTTAGATGGTTTTTGTTCATTTTTTGTGTGTTTTTAGGTCAGAGGGAAAACAGAGATGTGTCTGCCAGAAACTTTTAGTAAATAAGACACACACTAAAAATGACATATGATAACACATACAGCCACAGATGTCTTTTCCTCTGCAACAATAATTATCTGATTGTGTGTATGATGTATGTTGGCAGTGAGAGATACTTAATGTAAATGGAACATGTAAATAAAATCTGTTGAGGGACATCACTGAAACTCAGTCACATTGTCCTGTTTATGCTGACAAGTGATGTGGAGGCTTATTTAATTATTTAGTCAGTGATCATTTGAGGAGAGCAAGCACTGCATGTACACACATTTGATTAAATACATATTGTTCATGAAAAAGTGGAGTCCAAAGTTTGGATGTCAACAGAAACACAACACAAAACAATCCATTTAAAACTGAATGTCATAATGTCACAAGTTCACATGAGCAATGAACTCCTTTTATGCTGACCAACACAAATAACAAGACATCTATGAATGAAAAATCAATTAGAGAGGTGACAAAATGGCATATGATCAGTATACCTTTAGGCAAAAAAAAAGTATTTTTGGAAAAGAAAATTCTCCACATGTGGACAACACACAAGAAAGGACAGAAACTAATTCATGGCGAGCCTGTAAATGTCAAGAATATGCTAACAAGCCTTAGGTAACTTCAAAATTACAACAAGACTGTAACTAAGAAAAAATCCAATGACAAAGAATCACTTTTGCATACTGAAGAAAAGCTTTTTAGGAAGATAATTGAAATTAATCAAATAATCTTGGTGAAAAAAATATTTAGACAGACAGACCAATGAGGACATACAAACAGAAGGATAAAAAATGCACAGCAGGACAATTATGCACCACAACTCATTTTAATCCTGGAAGTAAGCAGAAAACAATGTGTTGAATTTGTAAAGAGCCAACTATTAGAAATGCAATTGCATAAAATTAGGGATTTAAAATAAAATTGTGTGCATTTATTGTTTCTCTGTTTGTTTGTTTGTTTTACAAAACTTCTGACAAGATTGATGCTATATGTGTATTGACACCTCTAAACACTCCTTCAATTCTCCAAACGTTTCAGTTAAGTCTGATGGACTTAAATATTAACTCTTTAAGGACCATCATAAACCCTTAAATACTCTCTGACCCACTGAAAGTGTATTAAAACACCACAACGAAAGACAAGAGGAATACAACTGAAAAGAGTCCAAGCAAAAAACAAAAATGACTTCCTCAAGACTTAAGTGACATAACACGCATCCCGACCTCAGGACTATAAACACTAGTTGAATAATCTAAAATGCATCCCTACCTCAGGAGAGCCATCACTATCTCCAAACGCATCAGCAAAGTCTGATGGACTCTTCCTCAGAGTCTGGTCAGCAGGCAGTGTGTTGTCATTGTAAGATGACACGAACTTAAAGTCACTGGTTCTTGAACCTGTTGTCAGGTAGGCGTCATAGTTGTAAGTGCTGCGTAAAGTTCCTGTGCCGTCAACATCTGCGTAATTAGGAGGGAGATAAGCGCTGGGGATGGCAACCGCTCCATCAAACAACAGTCTGGGCTTTCTCCTGCGACAAAACCTCACACCCAGGATGATGATGATGAAGGTCAGGAAAAACGTCGACACAGACACCAGCGCGATGATCAGATAAGACGTCAGTTTGGAATTCTTCTCATCATAAGAAATGTCCTTCAGTTCTGGCACCTCAGCCAAGTTATCAGAAATCAGTAAATACATGGAACAGCTGGCAGAGAGAGAGGGCTGTCCGTTATCTTTCACTGACACAATCAGGTTCTGTTTCATGCTGTCAGACTCGGAAATGTCCCGCTGTGTCCTGATCTCTCCGCTGTGGACACCAATAGTGAAAAGGCCCGGATCTGTGGATTTCACTATATGATAGGACAGCCACGCGTTCTGTCCGGAGTCCGCGTCCACCGCGATCACTTTGGACACCAGAGAGCCTCCGTGTGCAGCTTTGGGGACCAGCTCGGTCATGAAGGAGTTGCCCTCCGGCCCGGGGTACAGTATCTGAGGAGAGTTGTCATTCACATCTGATATGAACACACTGACGGTCACGTTGCTGCTCAGCGGAGGAGAACCGTTGTCTCTGCCCATCACGTGGACTTTAAAACTCCTCAACTGTTCATAATCAAACGACCTCACAGCGTGGATCACCCCCGTGTCTCCGTTCACAGACACATAGGACGACACCGGGGCACCGTTCACCTCACCGGGTAACAGAGAATAAATCACTGTACCGTTTTGTCTCCAGTCGGGGTCTCGAGCACTAACGGAACATAAAGTGGAGCCAGGTTTGTTATTTTCACTCACATATGCGCTGTACGACTGTTCCTCAAACACAGGTGGGTTGTCGTTGATGTCTGCTACAGATAACTGAACACTTTTAGAGGAGGACAGAGGTGGAGAGCCCTCGTCAGTGGCAGTGATTGTAATGTTGTAATCAGACACTACTTCACGGTCCAGTTGTCCTGTGGTCACCAGAGAATAATAGTTTTTAATAGAAGGAACCAACTTAAAAGGAGCGTTTTGCTGAATGGAGCAGCGGACCTGTCTGTTATTCTCAGAGTCTCTATCCTGCACGTTAATGATGCCCACCTCTGTACCAGGTGGGGTGTCTTCAGGTATGGGATTAGACAGTGATTTCAAATTAACTACAGGAGCGTTGTCATTCACATCAGTGATGGAAATTATTACCTTCGTATAAGATGACAACCCTAACCCATCTTTTGCTTTAATGCGTATTTCAAAGGATGTGGTGGCTTCATAGTCAACAGAGCCAATTACACGTATATCCCCCACCTTACGGTCAATACTAAATATCTTCTTCACATCATCAGTAACATGTCCGAATTCATATGTTACATCACCATTGACTCCCTCGTCTGCATCAGTGGCGCTCACTGTGACCACTACAGTATCTACTGGAGAGTTTTCAGGCAGACTGGCTTTATAAACGGCCTGGCTGAACACTGGGGCGTTATCATTAGCATCCAGCACAGTGACGTGTATGACTACAGTACCTGATCTCTGAGGAGAGCCACCATCTAGAGCTGTAAGGAGCAAATCGAGCTCCTGCTGTTTTTCTCGATCGAGCTCTTTATCCAGAACAAGCTCTATTGTGTTTCCATCAACGGACAAAATGAAATTATCATTCTTTTTAAGGCTGTACTGCTGAACTGAATTCTGTCCTACATCCGCATCGTGTGCCTCCTCAATCACAAAACGAGCTCCCCTGACTGCTGACTCTTGAATTTCTATATTTATCAATTCTTCCTTAAACTGAGGCGAGTTATCATTAATATCTTGAATGTGCAGACTGATCCAATGGAGCTCGAGAGGATTCTCCAGCACCAGCTCGTGTTTTAGGATGCACGAAGCCCTTTCTCCACACAGCCCCTCTCGGTCAATCCTGTCGGCAACAATCAACTCTCCGTTATTCAGGTTTATGTCACAGTAACGTTTATCAGTCTCATCGGTGTCGATACGGGCTCTCCTGTTCGAGAGTGCGCTCGTCTGCAGCCCGAGATCCTTGGCCATATTTCCAATAACTGATCCTCGTTTCATCTCCTCCGGAAAAGAATAGCTCATGTCTCCATATGCGCCATGCACAAAAAGCAGGAGGAAAGAGAAGCCGCACACGATCATTTTAAAATCCATCGATCAAGGATGAGTTCCTAATATGTTTCAGCATCGAAGCAACAAACACACTTCATCCACATAACACGAATAGTAACTGCAATTCAGCGTGAATGTAATGAACGTATCTAGACCACGCAATGGGCGTACAAGAACGTCTGTCCACAAAGGACAGAAGATATAAACCATTCTAAGGCTGGTGAATAGCGACACCGTGAGTAAAGTTCAACAATAACATCGATTTAACATTTCAAAAGAAACACTGTTAAATTGGTTGTAACCTATATACGTTTGTCCACCAGTGCTCTAAATAAAACAGTACATACATTTAACTCGGTGTTTCAACATTTACAACTTCAGTAACCCACAACCACACTCAATAGCTGCAGCAAGAATTGCTGTTCATTATTAAATGTACGAAAGACAGACTCTCATCAAGGTCTAAGGACAGCATGTATGAGCATGGGCTCAAGTCATCTTTAAATTGTCAGATTCAACACACTTCAATGGCATACAAGGTAATGAAATATGGTATTGAATAGCCTTCAGTAAGTAAAATAAAATGTATCAAATAGAAGGATATGAAAAAGACTTGTAAGTGTCTTAAATTGTACCTGCATCTCAGCCATAACTAGACATCAATCATCTGATAATCCTATGAAGGGGGGTATTGGTGTTTTTTTGTTTTGTTTTTTAATTATTTTTATTTATTTTTCTTTTAATCAGATTGACATTTCTGCAAGCAGTAGACCATGGTGCCAGTCCAAGTTCACTGTATGTGGCCTGATGAAAGATATGAAACTGAAAGGCTGTAGTCACAATAACCCTGATGTGTACTTCAGGTGTGGGATCCCAGACTTTCAAGAGGTTGTCCTTTCTTCAAAGTCAGCCTTGTTGTGTAATTGTACTTATCCATGGGCATAACTGCAGAGAGTAGCCAGGGGGAAAAAAAGTCTGTTTGCAATTTATAAAATTACACACATCAGTCATCATTGCCATCACATCGCAAAGTTGTACAAGTTCTGAATGCTGTTGTCTCTGGCAGGATTAAGAGAGTTTCTCCTCACAGAGGTGCACATCAGTGGGGTTGTTTGTTGTTTTATTTGTATATATATTTTAGGTTGCAGTCCTGTCTCAAGATAAACTACAAGAATAATGGCATGTGCTGTTGTAAACATTTTGTTTGACTATAGAAAAACTCAAATGTATGTGAACTAAATCCATGTCTACAGGCTCTTAACATTCTGACATCACCTAGTTAGTATCGACATCCAGTAGTAAGTAGGGCTATCTTTGACCCCATTTGGCCTGACATTCTACAATCACCTTCGACTCTTGTTGACAAATCATTCAATTTTCAAATTCCAGCAAGAGACAGAAACATGCATTATGTTCACAAACAGAAAGTTTGTTCAAATTCTGAATAAGAAACCTTGTCTGTTACCACAGCACTGCAAATAATGGAGAGAAAACACAATGCAAAAATCACTAAGTCAGGAGACCTGCTGTGGGGACACACTACTTTATCACAACTGCAGAGTGATATAACACAGCCAGCCCACAAAGATTGTGGTTGTTTACAATCATTAAAATGATATAATCATACATCTCTACATAAGGTGAAAATTAAATGCTCAGCTTGCACCTCATGGCACAACACATTCTTCGAAACGAAAAATAAATAAATAAGTAAATCACCATTCAAAAAAGGACACTGTCTCACAGTCAGCATCTTCTCAAGAAGACGACTAACAGACAGTTTTATTGTAATGGAGGAATAAGTGAGTACAAGCATCCAAGATATCCCCATAGAACAGCCAAGTCATTGAAAGTGACAAACTACATATACAAACAACTCATACATCTTTCTCTACATTTACTTTTATCTTAAGCTACATGAAAGATGACAGCACACACAGACACAGCAGCTCTTGTTGTTGCAATTTCATGATGCTTGCATATTAACAATACAGTTCTTGAATCATGAAGCTGTGGTCAAATCAGACAGTAATCAAACACAACAGAGCTCAAACAAGAGAGGCCTGTTTAGCATACAACTTTAACAAGGGCAGTGGACTGACTTTAAATATAAAGACCAACATTATTCAGGCAGTGTGTTTCACCTGGGGTGTATTTGCCACTATTACAGAACAACAGCACGTCTGAGTAGGTTTTCAGTCATCCAACTCATGATACACAGACTGCCAGATACCAACACAACATATGTCCTGAGATCACCTGAAGGGAATTGATCAACAAAGTCATCTATTGTAAATTGCATATCATGGAAAATATGGCCACAGAAACCGTTTTTGTCTTCCACACTGATCATGTGATACCTTACACTCAGTTACATTACACACTGCACACTGCACACTGCTATACAGCTGATACATGACATATTATTTTCATATTGCAACAAAAGCAGTTGTCTCTGTCATGATTTAAGTCAGCACAGGCATTTGTATTCACTTTTCTGAGTTACAGGTTGCCACAGAATCTGTATTATTTCAATGCTAATGTAATAAAAAATATAGACTTCACACTAGAGGAATGCCACTGTGTCATATTTTATGCAGGTAAAGCATCAACAACAGGTCAGTCATGAATAATCTGCCCCAAAAATTGTGTTTAGTTCATACAAAATCTTCAAAACAAGCATCATATCCAACACTATCTTTACTTGAGCATCCTGTGAACACCCAAAATGTACTTAAATGTAACATATCCTGAGTTTTTCCAGCAATAATAAGCCTACAATAATATAGTGTGCTAATAGTTTAGATAATGTACATATGAAAAGAGGAAGCTAGTCAGTGATGGTGAAAGGCATTCAGTCGGTTTGTCATTTACAATGACACTGGGACGATATGAAACAGAAGTTTGGAGATAGATTGAAAGCATGGATTTTCAAATGCAGCCTTAAGTATATTTTTCTCAATAGGCTGTATCAACACAGAAAATAACTAACAGCAATCAAAATGAAACATATTAATTACAGCAGTGTTGAAAATTGCAAAGAAGAAAAAACACACTGTTAAGAGACTTAATCGACAGACAATTCCTTCAGACAGAACGACCATACAGAACAATAGTGCATGGACAAAGAAAGCCTTCATTTAGGAACAGCTGGCGGATATCTGTCTCTGAATTTAACAATGGTACCGTTCAGAGGAATGTAAGTTTGATTAAACATTTTTGTATGAAGAAAATTCAACATCAGACTATAAACACGGGTTTAATAAGCTAAAATGTGCTCCTACCTCAGGAGAGCCATCACTATCTCCAAACGCATCAGCAAAGTCTGATGGGCTCTTCCTCAGAGTCTGGTCAGCAGGCAGTGTGTTGTCATTGTAAGATGACACGAACTTGAAGTCACTGGTTCTTGAACCTGTTGTCAGGTAGGCGTCATAATTGTAAGTGCTGCGTAAAGTTCCTGTGCCGTCAACATCTGCGTAATTAGGAGGGAGATAAGCGCTGGGGATGGCAACTGCTCCATCAAACAACAGTCTGGGCTTTCTCCTGCGACAAAACCTCACACCCAGGATGATGATGATGAAGGTCAGGAAAAATGTCGACACAGACACCAGCGCGATGATCAGATAAGAGGTCAGTTTGGAATTCTTCTCATCATAAGAAATGTCCTTCAGTTCTGGCACCTCAGCCAAGTTATCAGAAATCAGTAAATACATGGAACAGCTGGCAGAGAGAGAGGGCTGTCCGTTATCTTTCACTGACACAATCAGGTTCTGTTTCATGCTGTCAGACTCGGAAATGTCCCGCTGTGTCCTGATCTCTCCGCTGTGGACGCCAATAGTGAAAAGGCCCGGATCTGTGGATTTCACTATATGATAGGACAGCCACGCGTTCTGTCCGGAGTCCGCGTCCACCGCGATCACTTTGGACACCAGAGAGCCTCCGTGTGCAGCTTTGGGGACCAGCTCGGTCATGAAGGACTTGCCCTCCGGCCCGGGGTACAGTATCTGGGGAGAGTTGTCATTCACATCTGATATGAACACACTGACAGTCACGTTGCTGCTCAGCGGAGGAGAACCGTTGTCTCTGCCCATCACGTGGACTTTGAAACTCCTCAACTGTTCATAATCAAACGACCTCACAGCGTGGATCACCCCCGTGTCTCCGTTCACAGACACATAGGACGACACCGGGGCACCGTTCACCTCACCGGGTAACAGAGAATAAATCACTGTACCATTTTGTCTCCAGTCGGGGTCTCGAGCACTAACGGAACATAAAGTGGAGCCAGGTTTGTTATTTTCACTCACATATGCGCTGTACGACTGTTCCTCAAACACAGGTGGGTTGTCGTTGATGTCTGCTACAGATAACTGAACACTTTTAGAGGAGGACAGAGGTGGAGAGCCCTCGTCAGTGGCAGTGATTGTAATGTTATAATCAGACACTACTTCACGGTCCAGTTGTCCTGTGGTCACCAGAGAATAATAGTTTTTAATAGAAGGAACCAACTTAAAAGGGGCGTTTTGCTGAATGGAGCAGCGGACCTGTCTGTTGTTCTCAGAGTCTCTATCCTGCACGTTAATGATGCCCACCTCTGTACCAGGTGGGGTGTCCTCAGGTATGGGATTTGACAGTGATTTCAAATTAACTACAGGAGCGTTGTCATTCACATCTGTGATGGAAATTATTACCTTCGCATAAGATGACAGCCCTAATCCATCTTTTGCTTTAATGCGTATTTCAAAGGAAGTGGTGGATTCATAGTCAACAGAGCCAATTACACGTATATCCCCCACCTTACGGTCAATACTAAATATCTTCTTCACATCTTCAGTAACATGTCCAAATTCATATGTTACATCACCATTGACTCCCTCGTCTGCATCAGTAGGCGCTCACTGTGACCACTACAGTATCTACGGGAGAGTTTTCAGGCAGACTGGCTTTATAAACGGCCTGGCTGAACACTGGGGCGTTATCATTAGCATCCAGCACAGTGACGTGTATGACTACAGTACCTGATCTCTGAGGAGAGCCACCATCTAGAGCTGTAAGAATCAAATTGAGCTCTTGTTGTTTTTCACGATCAAGCTCTTTATCCAGAACAAGCTCTATTGTGTTTCCATCAACGGACAAAATGAAATTATCATTCTTTTTAAGGCTGTACTGCTGAACTGAATTCTGTCCTACATCCGCATCGTGTGCCTCCTCGATCACAAAACGAGCTCCCCTGACTGCCGACTCTCGGATTTCTAAATTTATCAATTCTTCCTTAAACTGAGGCGAGTTATCATTAATATCTTGAATGTGCAGACTGATCCGATGGAGCTCGAGAGGATTCTCCAGCACCAGCTCGTGTTTTAGGATGCACGAAGCCCTTTCTCCACACAGCCCCTCTCGATCAATCCTGTCGGCAACAATCAACTCTCCGTTATTCAGGTTGATGTCACAGTAACGTTTATCTGTCTCATCGGTGTCGATACGGGCTCTCCTGTTCGAGAGTGCGCTCGTCTGCAGCCCGAGATCCTTGGCCATATTTCCAATAACTGATCCTCGTTTCATCTCCTCCGGAAAAGAATAGCTCATGTCTCCATATGCGCCATGCACAAAAAGCAGGAGGAAAGAGAAGCCGCACGCGATCATTTTAAAATCCATCATCGAGGATGAGTTCCTAATATGTTTCAGGATCGAAGCAACAAACACACTTCAACCACATAACACGAATAGTAACTGCAATTCAGCGTGAATGTGTTGAACGTATCTAGACCACGCAATGGGCGTACAAGAACGTCTGTCCACAAAGGACAGAAGATATAATCCATTCTAAGGCTGGTGAATAGCGACACCGTGAGTAAAGTTCAACAATAACATCGATTTAACATTTCAAATGAAACACTGTTAAATTGATAGCCTAAATAACCTCGTCCACCAATGCTTTAGTTAAAGCACGAGACAAATTTACTTCGATGTTTACAGCATTTGCAACAACAATAACCCAAAATCAGACCAAATAAAGACCAGCTGCAGCAAGAACTACTGGGCATGTAGTTAAATACATCAAAGACAGACTCTCATCAAGGTCTGAAGACGGCATACATGAGCATGGGCTCAAGTCGTCTTTAAATTATCAGAGTCAACACACTTCAATACAAGGTAATGAAATACGGTATTGAATAGCCTTCAGTATGTGAAATAATCTTTGTCAGAAAGAAGGATATGAAAAAGACTGTAACTGACTTAAATTGTACCTGCATCTCAGTCATAACTAGATATCAATCATCTGATAATCCTATAAAGGGGGGTATTGAGGTTTTTTCTTTTCTTTTTTTTTTTTTCATTCAATCAGATTGACATTTCTGCAAACAGCAGACCAGGTGCCAGTCCAACTTCTCTGTATGTGGCCTGATGAAAGATATGAAACTGAAAGGCTGTAGTCATGATAACTCTGATGTGTACTTCAGGTGTGTGATCCCAGACTTTCAACAGGTTGGACTGTCTTAGTTAGCTTGCTTTCTAAATGTACTTAAGCATGGGCATGACTGTATAGAGCTGCTGAAAAAAAACATGCTTGTTGCGATTTCTAATAAATTAAACAACACATCAGTCATCATATTGCAAGGTTGTACAAATTCTGAACACTATTGTCTCTAGTGTGATGAAGATAATATCTCTCCATAGAGGTGCATATCAGTGTTTTTTGGGGGGGTTTTTTGTCTACATATTTTTCAGGTTGCAGTCCTATCTGAAGATAACTCAAAGGAGAAATGTCACATATTGTTATATAGAGGATGTCTGAATACTGCATAGGTTAAAGGTGAACTAAATCCATGTCTGTAGACTCTTGAAATTCTGTCATCACCAAGTACTACATCCAGTAGAAAGTAGGGCTGTCTACCCACTTGGCCAACTCCAGAAAGAGACAGAAACATGCATGATGTTTACAAATCGAAAGTTTGTTTGAATACTGAATAAGAAACCACACCCATTACCCCTGTATCTTAAGACAAAGCACTGCAAATAATGAAGTAAGTCAGAAGACCTGCTGTGGGGACACACTATTCTAACAGCTCTGTATAACTATAGAGTGATGTGACACTGCCAGTCTACAAACTTTATGGTGGTTTGTAGTTACTGAAGATATATAATCATACACCTCTGTATAAGGTGACAGTGAAATAGGCTCATCATACACCTCACAGCACAACACATTCTCAGCAATGGAAAAATTAAATCACGTTTCAAAAACGGACAGAATAGTTATATAGGATACTGTTTGACAGTCAGCACCTTCTCAAGAACACAACTAACAGATTGTTATAATGTAATGAAAGGCATAATGAGTACAAGCATCCAAGATATCCCCATAGGAAAGCAAAGTCATTAAAACTGACAAACTACATATACAAACAACTCATTCATCTCTACATTAACTTCCATCTTAAGCTACATGGAAGATGTCAGCACACACAGACACAGCAGCTTTATGCTCCTCATACTGGTGCCTATTGCTGTTGCAATTTTGTTATGCTTGCATATTAACAATACAGTTCTTGACTTTATGAAGTTTGGTCAAATCAGACAGTAATCAAACACAACAGAGCTCAAACAAGAAAGAGAGGCCTGTTTAGCATACAAGTTTAAGAAGGGAAGCAGACTGACTTTAAATGTAAAGACCAACATTACTCAGGCAGTCTCTTGCACCTAGAGTGTATTTGCCACTATTACACAACAACAGCATGTCTGAGTAGGTTTTCAGTCATACAACTCATGACTGCCAGATGCAAACACAATGTAATTCCTGAGATCACCAGAGGGGAATTGATCAACAAAGTCATCTATTGTAAATTACATATCCTGGCAAATGGGCCCACAGAAATCATTTTGTCTTCCACACTGACCATATGATCGCTTATTACCAAGACTCAGTTACAGTACACACTGTAAACTGTACAGCTGATAAATGATATATTATTTTCGTATTGCTATAAAAGCAGTTGTTTATGTCAAGATTTCAGGTCACCACAGGCATTTGTATTCAATTGTCGGAGATATTGTTCGACACATAATTTGTATTATTTTAATGCTCATGTAATAAAAATACAGACTACACATTAGAGGAATGTCACTGTGTCATATTTTATGCAAGCAAGTATCAAACACAGGTCAATAATTAATAATCAGCCTCGACAAAGTGTGTTTGGTTCATACAGAGGCTTCAAAACATGCATCATATCCAACACTATCTTTACTTGAAAAACCTGTTTACACCCAGAAATGTACGTCAATATAACATATGACTTTTCCTAGCACTAATAAGCCTCAAATAATATCTCAGGAGTGTGCTAATAGTTTCGATAAAGTACATTTGAAGAGAGGAAGCTAGTCAGTGACAGTGAAAGGCAGTCAGTCACTTTTGCATTGACAATGACCCTAGGATGTTAAGAAACAGAAGTTTGGAGATACATTGAAAGCAAGAATTTTCAAACAAAAAATAAACATTTTTTTTCACTAGGCTACATCAACACAGGAAATAACTAACAGCAATCAAAATAAACCATTTAAATGTAAGCAGTTTTAGAAATTTAAAGGAAAAAGAAAAAAAAGCACAGACAATACCTTCAGACAGAGAGATCATATAGAACAATTACGCAAGGACAAAGAGGCCTTCATTTAGAAAAATCTGACGGATATCTGTTTATGAAATTAAACCTTGTAGAGCGATGCATGTTTGATTTAACGTATTTATATTAATCAAATTTGATGTCGGACTATAAACACGGTTTAAATAATCTAAGATGTGTCCCTACCTCAGGAGAACCATCACTATCTCCAAAGGCATCAGCAAAGTCTGATGGACTCTTCCTCAGAGTCTGGTCAGCAGGCAGTGTGTTGTCATTGTAAGATGACACGAACTTAAAGTCACTGGTTCTTGAACCTGTTGTCAGGTAGGCGTCATAATTGTAAGTGCTGCGTAAAGTTCCTGTGCCGTCAACATCTGCGTAATTAGGAGGGAGATAAGCACTGGGGATGGCAACTGCTCCATCGAACAACAGTCTGGGCTTTCTCCTGCGACAAAACCTCACACCCAGGATGATGATGATGAAGGTCAGGAAAAACGTCGACACAGACACCAGCGCGATGATCAGATAAGAGGTCAGTTTGGAATTCTTCTCATCATAAGAAATGTCCTTCAGTTCTGGCACCTCAGCCAAGTTATCAGAAATCAGTAAATACATGGAACAGCTGGCAGAGAGAGAGGGCTGTCCGTTATCTTTCACTGACACAATCAGGTTCTGTTTCATGCTGTCAGACTCGGAAATGTCCCGCTGTGTCCTGATCTCTCCGCTGTGGACACCAATAGTGAAAAGGCCCGGATCAGTGGATTTCACTATATGATAGGACAGCCACGCGTTCTGTCCGGAGTCCGCGTCCACCGCGATTACTTTGGACACCAGAGAGCCTCCGTGTGCAGCTTTGGGGACCAGCTCGGTCATGAAGGACTTGCCCTCCCGCCCGGGGTACAGTATCTGAGGAGAGTTGTCATTCACATCTGATATGAACACACTGACGGTCACGTTGCTGCTCAGCGGAGGAGAACCGTTGTCTCTGCCCATCACATGGACTTTAAAACTCCTCAACTGTTCATAATCAAACGACCTCACAGCGTGGATCACCCCCGTGTCGCCGTTCACAGACACATAGGACGACACCGGGGCACCGTTCACCTCACCGGGTAACAGAGAATAAATCACTGTACCGTTTTGTCTCCAGTCGGGGTCTCGAGCACTAACGGAACATAAAGTGGAGCCAGGTTTGTTATTTTCACTCACATATGCGCTGTATGACTGTTCCTCAAACACAGGTGGGTTGTCGTTGATGTCTGCTACAGATAACTGAACACTTTTAGAGGAGGACAGAGGTGGAGAGCCCTCGTCAGTGGCAGTGATTGTAATGTTGTAATCAGACACTACTTCACGGTCCAGTTGTCCTGTGGTCACCAGAGAATAATAGTTTTTAATAGAAGGAACCAACTTAAAAGGGGCGTTTTGCTGAATGGAGCAGCGGACCTGTTGGTTATTATCAGAATCTGCATCCTGCACGTTAATGATGCCCACCTCTGTACCAGGTGAAACATTTTCAGGCACTGGATTTGCCAGAGATTTCACATAGATTACAGGTATGTTGTCATTGACATCAGTGATATCAACTGTTACCTTTGTGTATGACGATAATCCTAATCCATCCTTTGCTTTAATACGCAAATCATATGTTGTAACAGTTTCAAAGTCAATCGCACCATTAACTTTTATTTTGCCGTTTTTACGGTCAATACTGAAAACTCTCTTCACATCCTCAGTAACATGTCCAAAGTCATAAGTCACATCACCATTGACTCCCTCGTCTGCATCAGTAGCGCTCACTGTGACCACTACAGTATCTACTGGAGAGTTTTCAGGCAGACTGGCTTTATAAACGGCCTGGCTGAACACTGGGGCGTTATCATTAGCATCCAGCACAGTGACGTGTATGACTACAGTACCTGATCTCTGAGGAGAGCCACCATCTAGAGCTGTAAGAAGCAAATTGAGCTCTTGTTGTTTTTCACGATCAAGCTCTTTATCCAGAACAAGCTCTATTGTGTTTCCATCAACGGACAAAATGAAATTATCATTTTTTTTAAGGCTGTACTGTTGAACTGAATTCTGTCCTACATCCGCATCGTGTGCCTCCTCGATCACAAAACGAGCTCCCCTGTCTGCTGACTCGCGAATTTCTATATTGACTGATTCTTCGTTAAATTGAGGCGAGTTATCATTAATATCTTGAATGTGCAGACTGAACGGATGCAGCTCCAGAGGATTCTCCAGCACAAGATCGCGTTTTATCACACACGACAGCTTTTCTCCACAAAGCTCCTCCCGGTCAATCCTGTCAGCAACAATCAAATCTCCAGTGTTGAGGTTGATGTTACAATAACGTTTACGATTCCCTGCGGCATCAACACGGGCATTCCTAGCAGACAGTCTACTCGAGTCCAGCTTCAGGTCCTTCGCTATATTCCCAATAACGGATCCGCGTTTCATTTCCTCTTGAAAGGAATAGCTCGCGTCCCCATTCGCAGCTTGCCACAGAAGAAAGAAAACAAAGCAGCTCGGGTTGAGCCCCATCATGGCGATACGTTTTTTTTAAAACAGAATATGGTCCGCGTTAATTTTGCAAATTCAATAAGGATTATAGTGTTTAGTCAGAAGAAAACCCACAGATCTCCGCAGTTGCTCTGGCTGCATAACAGAACCGACTGCAACTGAAAAACCACCCTTTTATTGGTCCATACACCAGAGGGTGGAGTGAACATGTTTCACGTAGACTGGCGAATAGCGACACCTTGAGTGGAATTAAAACATAACATACTGTGCACACACACAATTACCATCAGCATTATTATCATTGCCATTATTATTAATAATAACAATACTACTAGTAGTAGTAGTGGAAAAAAAAGTCAAAGTCGCAGTCTTAACAGTAGTAGTAGTAGTAGTAGTAGAATAATTACTGTAACACACATGGCATCTTAAAATTATAAAGAACGCATTGCTTTGCCAATTTACGCACCGTCATAACACAATATATGTTGGGAGTGTAAGAAAAAAGTCAGTTTATGTTAACTATAGAGGAGTTCCACTTACTAATGTGAAACATCTAAACTTTTTTTTTTTTCCAACGGAATGTTGTAGGCAAATATTATTGTTGGTAAATAAAAAGTCAAATCTCCTCATAAAGGATCATTCAACAATAGTTAACTAACGCCCTGGTAGACTTACGCACTAAGTAACCTCAAAATCAAAATACCCTCTTATGATGTACCAAAATGCAATGACAGACACTGGTTAATCCACACAAATAATATCTGTTGAATAGCAGAAACACTATCAAGCACTGATAATGTGTCAGTCCTGCAAAGGGCTATATCATGAAATCCCAGCTGACTGAAACTCTGCTCTGCTGACAGAGAGAATGAGAGACAGAAAGAGAGACTGACTTGCGAGACAACTCTGCAAAGAGTGAGAGAAATATAAAAGGCGTTTATGTTTGTGCAACATTCTCTCGCAAGCCTATTAATAAAAAGTAACACAAATGACAAAAGCAGCAAGTCAAAACTCCTAAAGACTCAACAATTCCAACTTAAAACCACCACTGCCACACAAAGCTTTATGAACACCATATATTTGACGTTATGGATTGAATATGGGTTCTCAGTCAGAATGAAAGAAAAGCAGAAAGTATGATGATCGACATCAAAACTTAGCACAATGAAACAATTGTAAAACACAACCTGTCTCACTGAAACTACCAAGGTATTAATCAATCTAACAGAGCATCTGTAGAAAACAACAGTGACAACATTTTAAGTGGATCTCACGCGGTTTTCAGAAACACATTGTCAGATATGCTCTCACACTGTGAGAAGACAAGCCTCTGACCACATGAGAGTTTTCAAGTGTTGTAAACAATATTTTTTCTGCGACAAATTGTACCCGTTGTAAGTTCTAACTAACATTCTTACTATGATTGCCTCGTTTTGTAAAATGTATCACCAAGCAACTTGTCAGATCAAATACAACCGTATTTGAAGGAGAAAACCCACTGAGAAACTTATTAGATGTATGTTAAAGCAATTAAACAACTCATTAACAAGGAAAAAAAACATGTCGATTTCTATATGTAGACTATTGTAATTGGACTTTGCAGTTTGGGAAAAAAAGGGACACACTGTTGCCTTAAAAGATATATCATGGATTCACCTTTTCATGGTACCTCTAGCGAGACCTCAGGATCTCCAAAAGCATCAGAAAAGTCTGATGGACTCTTCCTCAGAGTCTGATCAGCAGGCAGTGTGTTGTCATTGTAAGATGACACGAACTTAAAGTCACTAGTTCTTGAACCTGTTGTCAGGAAGGCGTCATAATTGTAAGTGCTGCGTAAAGTTCATTTGCCATCAGCAAGGGCATATTCTAATATTGCCAGTACTACATCATACATCTAAACATTTTAATAAAGATTTAATGGCAAGAGGAAAAAGAAATTCACTTAAGCAAAACTCACGAAAACCGAAGAAAGTAAAGTGGTAAATTAGTTCTGGAAATGCATCATAGGACTAAACTGAGTTCAGCACCATGGACAGAGGAAAAGGGACGGAATTTAAAGATGTTTCTTTGCAAGAGCAAAAAGTGAAATCAAGGCAGCAGGTATAGTTTCAAAACGAGATTAGATTCCCAAATAAAAACATGACCAAAAGCTCTCATGCAAGCTCTCATGTAAAATCCTTTAGGTATCATCATCAATTTCTGAGAACACTATTACAATGTCTATTAGATCAAAACCATAACAAAAGAACGATGTAAGTGAATTACGTAGTAAACAATTTAAAACAAAATGCAGAACGGCTTCTTTAAGACTATAAACACGAGTTGAAGAATCTACAGTGTGTCCCTACCTCGGGAGAGCCATCACTATCTCCAAAGGCATCAGCAAAGTCTGATGGACTTTTCCTCAGAGTCTGGTCAGCAGGCAGTGTGTTGTCATTGTAAGATGACACGAACTTAAAGTCACTGGTTCTTGAACCTGTTGTCAGGTAGGCGTCATAATTGTAAGTGCTGCGTAAAGTTCCTGTGCCGTCAACATCTGCGTAATTAGGAGGGAGATAAGCGCTGGGGATAGCAACTGCTCCATCAAACAACAGTCTGGGCTTTCTCCTGCGACAAAACCTCACACCCAGGATGATGATGATGAAGGTCAGGAAAAACGTCGACACAGACACCAGCGCGATGATCAGATAAGACGTCAGTTTGGAATTCTTCTCATCATAAGAAATGTCCTTCAGTTCTGGCACCTCAGCCAAGTTATCAGAAATCAGTAAATACATGGAACAGCTGGCAGAGAGAGAGGGCTGTCCGTTATCTTTCACTGACACAATCAGGTTCTGTTTCATGCTGTCAGACTCGGAAATGTCCCGCTGTGTCCTGATCTCTCCGCTGTGGACACCAATAGTGAAAAGGCCCGGATCTGTGGATTTCACTATATGATAGGACAGCCACGCGTTCTGTCCGGAGTCCGCATCCACCGCGATCACTTTGGACACCAGAGAGCCTCCGTGTGCAGCTTTGGGGACCAGCTCGGTCATGAAGGACTTGCCCTCCGGCCCGGGGTACAGTATCTGAGGAGAGTTGTCATTCACATCCGATATGAACACACTGACGGTCACGTTGCTGCTCAGCGGAGGAGAACCGTTGTCTCTGCCCATCACGTGGACTTTAAAACTCCTCAACTGTTCATAATCAAACGACCTCACAGCGTGGATCACCCCCGTGTCTCCGTTCACAGACACATAGGACGACACCGGGGCACCGTTCACCTCACCGGGTAGCAGAGAATAAATCACTGTACCATTTTGTCTCCAGTCGGGGTCTCGAGCACTAACGGAACATAAAGTGGAGCCAGGTTTGTTATTTTCACTCACATATGCGCTGTACGACTGTTCCTCAAACACAGGTGGGTTGTCGTTGATGTCTGCTACAGATAACTGAACACTTTTAGAGGAGGACAGAGGTGGAGAGCCCTCGTCAGTGGCAGTGATTGTAATGTTGTAATCAGACACTACTTCACGGTCCAGTTGTCCTGTGGTCACCAGAGAATAATAGTTTTTAATAGAAGGAACCAACTTAAAAGGGGCGTTTTGCTGAATGGAGCAGCGGACCTGTCTGTTATTCTCAGAGTCTCTATCCTGCACGTTAATGATGCCCACCTCTGTACCAGGTGACACATTCTCAGGTATGGGGTTAGTCAGTGATTTCAGATATATAACTGGGGCATTGTCATTCACATCACTAATATCAATTATTACTGTTGCATATGACGCCAATCCCAGACCATCTTTGGCGCTGATCTGCATTTCATATGACGATTCTTTTTCATAATCAATAGCTCCAGACACTTTAACTTCACCTGTTTTAGGGTTCAGAGAAAAGACTTGGCTTTCATCTGAAACATGATCAAATCCATAGGTAATTTCGCTATTTAAACCTTCATCTGCATCAGTAGCACTCACTGTGATCACCAATGTATCCAGAGGAGAGTTTTCAGGCAGACTGGCTTTATAAACGGCCTGGCTGAACACTGGTACATTATCATTAGCATCCAGCACAGTGACGTGTATGACTACAGTACCTGATCTCTGAGGAGAGCCACCATCAAATGCGGTAAGCAACAACATTATCTCTTTTTTGTCCTCTCGATCTAATTTTTTGTTTAAGACTAATTCACCGTATTTTCGTCCACCACCCTTTGTCTTCACATTTAATTTGAAATGATCATTCTGCTGTAGTGAGTAGCCCTGAACAGCATTTTCTCCGATGTCTCCATCGTGTGCCTCATCCAGGAGAAAACCTGCACCCTTTTCTGCCAATTCCTGAATTTCAAATTTAAGCGTCTCCTCTTTAAACTGAGGTGAATTATCATTAATATCTTGAACTCTAATACTAACACGGTGCAGCTCTAACGGATTTTCCAGCACGAGTTCCAGTTTTACAACACACGATGCCTTTTTCGCACAAAGCCCCTCTCGGTCAATCCTTTCTTGTACGATCAAGTCTCCAGTGTTGAGATTTATACCGCAGTATTTAACACCGTTATCCTCAGTATCGATACGGGCCTTGCGAGCAGACAGTCTGCCCACATCAAGTCCCAGATCCTTGGCGATATTTCCAATTACAGATCCACGTTTCATCTCCTCCGGGACAGAGTAGCTCACGTCTCCACAGACGGGGTGGAGGACAAGAAAAATAAAAGCAAGGCCGATGAGCAGAGCAAATCCGCTGTATCCCATCGTTACTATGAGAAAGACCACATACACAATGAAAATAAGACAAAGTAGACGACACAATATTAACGATGTATTCGGGATTTCTTCCAGCAACCAAAAAATGTCACATTCCAGTTCTACATGAAGCGGTTTTTGTCATCAGAAAAACAGAGTCAGGCTTTAAATGCGCTAAGACAGAAGGGTGGAGAGTGACCGTGCCCTCTCGTTTGCTGGTACATACTGACACCATGAGTGTTACTTTGGGTATAACAAGACGATGCAGTTGTTTTTTTTTTGTCTTTTCACATATAAAAGGTCGGTCAACAAATGACCCTTAATTGTCGAAATACATACACAAGTAAACATTGCTTACCATTTTAGCTCAATTTTACCGTGAATATTGAGACAAGATATAATACCATTAGACCACTTGTGGCGTATAAAGAAACAAAGAAAAAAAGCCCGTTTCCAAGCAATTAAAAAGATCAATTAAAAAACACTATGCCTGAAGACAAAAATGGAAAGTATTTTTATTTTATTGATTCCTTGCTGTCTCACTTTATCACAGAACTGCATGAGACATGATTTCAAAAACTATTGTGTCCATCATTGATGGAAATCGTGATTTTTTTTTTCTGCACTCTTCTCACATTCCCACCTCACTTGATTAGAGTGAGATCAAGTGACACAGATGGAAATTTAAACTTTATATGTGTTCTCTATTGATAAAAAAAAGAAACAGTCTACATTTTGTAATTTTGCAGGTTGAAAGCACGTTGAAATGTATTATTTTCCTTAGACCAACCAGATTGAACCTACCAGACTATTATTTGACTGTTAAAATGTAAATTAAACCGTTGTGTTTTCAGACATTACAAACACTTTGGCATTCAAATACAGCACAGTCTAGAATCCAGATGGATGAAATTGTTACATTTAGTTGAGAAGATCGCACAGCTTACAATGATCACCGCATAAAAGCTTGATGCTCCAGTGATAAGCAGCACCAATTATTTTACTACATTTGATATCATATTAAAAAGACTAAACTTTCAGATTCAGTTTTGAACATTGTGTCTTTTCTTAAACTATACTATATTATTTAACTGAAATATGGAGAATTTTATCAGTGGATTGATAGTGATAAACAGTTGCCACAAAAGTAAAGGAAACCAGGAAAATGCACCAGATTAGAGCAATGGCATATTCATTCATGCGAAAACCTTAAAGCAGGACAAACCTAGATATTTTACCAAAGCCTGTAAAACAGCCAAACCACTGTTTGAAAAATCAGCAAAGTGGGAAAATGCTAACAGAATAAAACACAGAGGAAAACTATCTCTAAAACGCATCATAACATCAAATGGAGTTCAGCACCAAGGACAGAGAAACAAAGGTCGAATTCGAAAACTTTTCCCTCACTAGAGCACAAAAAAGAGGAATCAGGCCACCAGATACAGATACATTTTCGGCTGAAATATTAGTAGCTTGCCAATCGAAAGGAAAACATGTCAAGCTTGGTATTTTAACAGTAAATTTTAGCATGAGATGACATAACAAAGAACGGAATGAGATGAAGTCTAAACTCTACAGGAACCAGTATTCATTCTGAAGGATTTTTAATCCCGTTGAAAGTGTTCTGAGCCACCATCCCCACCAACGACAACAATGCAAGTGAATAACACAAAACCAACATTGCAAAACAGCTTCCTCGGGACTTTCATCAGGAGTTGAGCGATATGAAATGTGTCCCTGTGACGTCTTAAAAGACGGAGACAGGTGATATAAAACGTTTGCCTACCTCAGGGGAACCATCACTATCTCCAAAGGTATCAGCAAAGTCTGATGGACTTTTCCTTAGAGTCTGGTCAGCAGGCAGTGTGTTGTCATTGTAAGATGACACGAACTTAAAGTCACTGGTTCTTGAACCTGTTGTCAGGTAAGCGTCATAATTGTAAGTGCTGCGTAAAGTTCCTGTGCCGTCAACATCTGCGTAATTGGGAGGGAGATAAGCGCTGGGGATGGCAACTGCTCCATCAAACAACAGTCTGGGCTTTCTCCTGCGACAAAACCTCACACCCAGGATGATGATGATGAAGGTCAGGAAAAACGTCGACACAGACACCAGCGCGATGATCAGATAAGACGTCAGTTTGGAATTCTTCTCATCATAAGAAATGTCCTTCAGTTCTGGTACCTCAGCCAAGTTATCAGAAATCAGTAAATACATGGAACAGCTGGCAGAGAGAGAGGGCTGTCCGTTATCTTTCACTGACACAATCAGGTTCTGTTTCATGCTGTCAGACTCGGAAATGTCCCGCTGTGTCCTGATCTCTCCGCTGTGGACACCAATAGTGAAAAGGCCCGGATCTGTGGATTTCACTATATGATAGGACAGCCACGCGTTCTGTCCGGAGTCCGCGTCCACCGCGATCACTTTGGACACCAGAGAGCCTCCGTGTGCAGCTTTGGGGACCAGCTCGGTCATGAAGGAGTTGCCCTCCGGCCCGGGGTACAGTATCTGAGGAGAGTTGTCATTCACATCTGATATGAACACACTGATGGTCACGTTGCTGCTCAGCGGAGGAGAACCGTTGTCTCTGCCCATCACATGGACTTTAAAACTCCTCAACTGTTCATAATCAAACGACCTCACAGCGTGGATCACCCCCGTGTCTCCGTTCACAGACACATAGGACGACACCGGGGCACCGTTCACCTCACCGGGTAACAGAGAATAAATCACTGTACCGTTTTGTCTCCAGTCGGGGTCTCGAGCACTAACGGAACATAAAGTGGAGCCAGGTTTGTTATTTTCACTCACATATGCGCTGTACGACTGTTCCTCAAACACAGGTGGGTTGTCGTTGATGTCTGCTACAGATAACTGAACACTTTTAGAGGAGGACAGAGGTGGAGAGCCCTCGTCAGTGGCAGTGATTGTAATGTTGTAATCAGACACTACTTCACGGTCCAGTTGTCCTGTGGTCACCAGAGAATAATAGTTTTTAATAGAAGGAACCAACTTAAAAGGGGCGTTTTGCTGAATGGAGCAGCGGACCTGTCTGTTATTCTCAGAGTCTCTATCCTGCACGTTAATGATGCCCACCTCTGTGCCAGGTGACACATTCTCAGGTATGGGGTTAGTCAGTGATTTCAGGTATATAACTGGGGCATTGTCATTCACATCACTAATATCAATTATTACTGTTGCATATGACGCCAATCCCAGGCCATCTTTGGCGCTAATCTGCATTTCATATGACGATTCTTTTTCATAATCAATAGCTCCAGACACTTTAACTTCTCCTGTTTTAGGGTTCAGAGAGAAAACTTGGTTTTCATCTGAAACATGATCAAAGCCATAAGTTACTTCACCGTTCACTCCTTCATCTGCATCAGTAGCACTCACTGTGATCACCAATGTATCCAGAGGAGAGTTTTCAGGCAGACTGGCTTTATAAACGGCCTGGCTGAACACTGGTACATTATCATTAGCATCCAGCACGGTGACGTGTATGACTACAGTACCTGATCTCTGAGGAGAGCCACCATCAAATGCGGTAAGCAACAACATTATCTCCTTTTTGTCCTCTCTGTCTAATTTTTTGTCTAAAACCAGTTCACCATATTTCCGTCCACCACCCTTTGTCTTCACGTTTAATGAAAAATGATCATTCTGCTGTAGTGAGTAGCCCTGAACAGCATTTTCTCCGATGTCTCCATCGTGTGCCTCATCAAGAAGAAAACCTGCGCCCTTTTCCGCGGATTCCCGAATTTCAAAATTGAGTGACTCTTCTTTAAACTGAGGTGAATTGTCGTTAATATCTTGAACGCGGATACTAATACGGTGCAGCTCTAAGGGATTCTCCAGCACGAGTTCCTGTTTTACAACACATGATGCCTTTTTCGCACAAAGCCCCTCTCGGTCAATCCTTTCTTGTACGATCAAGTCTCCAGTGTTGAGATTTATACCGCAGTATTTAACACCGTTATCCTCAGTATCGATACGGGCCTTGCGTGCAGACAGTCTGCCCACATCAAGTCCCAGATCCTTAGCGATATTTCCAATTACAGATCCACGTTTCATCTCCTCCGGGATAGAGTAGCTCACGTCTCCACAGACGGGGTGGAGGACAAGAAAGATAAAAGCAAGGCCGCAGAGCAGCGGAAATCTGCCGTATCCCATCGTTACTACGAGAAAGACAACATACACACTGAAAATATTACAAAGCAGACAAAAATATGTCAACGATGCGTTCGTGATTCCTTCCAGCAAACAAAAACTGTCACCTTGCAGTCCTCCACGAAGCGGTTTTTGTCAACGGCGAAAAGACAGCAGAGTCAGGCTTTAAATTCGCTGAGACTGAAGGGTGGAGAGTGACCGTGCCCTCTCGTTTGCTGGTACACACTGACACCATGAGTGTGAATTTAGGTATAACAGCACGATGTAAGTTTTGTTTTTTTCCCCAGCATTAAAAAAAGACAACTAAAACCACCCTTAATCATCAGAACAGATAACAATAACAAAAACGTTGCTTACTATTGAAGTTGAACTAACGCTGACCATTGAAACAAAACTTAATAGCATCAAATTAAATTGAAACATTGGACTACTTGCGATGGAAAAACGCAACACAACATGACGTTGCTGTAACTGTGTCAGAGGAAGCACACGCAATTTCAGAGAAATGTTTACACAAAGTGGGACAACTTAAATTTCAAATTTCTTCTGAGACTGTTTTATTTGATGTGAAACTTGCATGAGAGCCGATATCCAAATAAGTATGTACCACAGTGGCTTAATGGTGATCTCTTTTTTGTTTTTTCGTCTTTACCTTTATCTGACACCCCCGATTTACTGGGTTAACATGGGATCAAGAAATACAAAGGACATTTTTGAAGTGTCTTCAAATATGCCTTCTAGTGCTCACATACTGAGAAAAGAAAAAAAAAACCTCTCATTTCGGATTTTGCAGATTGCAAGCAAATGTTAATGTAATACTGTGTTTTAACCGACAAACGTACAAGGCCATTATTTGAGTGTTAAATACTGTACATTGAACTGCTAATTGCTTTGAAACATATGACAAACAGTTTAATTCTTGAAGTTGCGTTGCAATCAAAACTAGCTCAATATTGGGTTCTGTGATGATTTTGAGAGGTCAAGGGGGAAGAAAAATCTCACAGCATCTGTAGGTCTTTGTGTGGATGCTTGGAACTCCAGGACTGAGTAAGAAAAACTATTTAGCAACACTAAAACATCAGGAACAAAGACTAATGTTTTAGATACCGTTTTAAACACGACGTGTGCTATGATTCTATGATAATTGTGCAGTTTGGAAAACTTGACCAATTTGTTGAGAGCGATCAACAATTGTTGCAAAAGTTTGAAAAAACAAAGCAATGGCACCAGATTCGAGCAGCGGTATATCCATCTGCAAACTTCAGAGCACGAAGCAGATAACTATTTAAGCAAATACTGCATAAAAGCAATAAATAAAATAAACTGAACTAAATTAAACTACACTAAACTAAGATTAAAAAAAAAATAAAAACTACGCAAAGGGGGAAATGCCAAAAGCATAAAACACAGAAAAACTATCAAGAAAAGTGCATGAAAAGATCAAACTGGGTTCAGCACCAAGGACAGAGACACAATGTGTGTAATTCCAAAATGTTTCCCTCACTGGGACATAAAAAGGAGCAATCGGGCAGGGACAAATCTACTCACAAAAGTTCGGAAAACATTTCGAAACTCCAAAGAACTGACAGTGTAGACTTTTTAAACGAGAGTGTGTGCGTACAATGTAACTGCGTGTGTGTCTGCTCATGTGAGAGGCGGGTGAGGTGGGCGGAGGAGAGAATTTTAGGACCCTCTGTAAATGTTGGTTTAAGATCTGCTCGGTTTCAGTATGAGTATCTTGGCACGAAAAAAGAACCCAAAATGTAAAGTCACGAATATTTCAATAGTAACTTCTCACGTGAGATTAAATGAAGAACTGCATTAAGCAAAAACGTAAGTCTCAACTTTTCAGAAACCATTATAGACACTTATCAACTTTGGGTCCCAACAAAAGTGTATTAAAACACTTCCACCAAATACAAGAGGAATACAACCGAAGAGTCACGGCAAAGAATAAGAATGGCCTTGTCAGGGCCTTAAGTGATATGAAATGTGTTCCTACCTCAGGAGAGCCATCACTATCTCCAAAAGCATCAGCAAAGTCTGATGGACTCTTCCTCAGAGTCTGGTCAGCAGGCAGTGTGTTGTCATTGTAAGATGACACGAACTTAAAGTCACTGGTTCTTGAACCTGTTGTCAGGTAGGCGTCATAATTGTAAGTGCTGCGTAAAGTTCCTGTGCCGTCAACATCTGCGTAATTGGGAGGGAGATAAGCGCTGGGGATGGCAACTGCTCCATCAAACAACAGTCTGGGCTTTCTCCTGCGACAAAACCTCACACCCAGGATGATGATGATGAAGGTCAGGAAAAACGTCGACACAGACACCAGCGCGATGATCAGATAAGACGTCAGTTTGGAATTCTTCTCATCATAAGAAATGTCCTTCAGTTCTGGCACCTCAGCCAAGTTATCAGAAATCAGTAAATACATGGAACAGCTGGCAGAGAGAGAGGGCTGTCCGTTATCTTTCACTGACACAATCAGGTTCTGTTTCATGCTGTCAGACTCGGAAATGTCCCGCTGTGTCCTGATCTCTCCGCTGTGGACACCAATAGTGAAAAGGCCCGGATCTGTGGATTTCACTATATGATAGGACAGCCACGCGTTCTGTCCGGAGTCCGCGTCGACCGCGATCACTTTGGACACCAGAGAGCCTCCGTGTGCAGCTTTGGGGACCAGCTCGGTCATGAAGGACTTGCCCTCCGGCCCGGGGTACAGTATCTGAGGAGAGTTGTCATTCACATCCGATATGAACACACTGACGGTCACGTTGCTGCTCAGCGGAGGAGAACCGTTGTCTCTGCCCATCACGTGGACTTTGAAACTCCTCAACTGTTCATAATCAAACGCCCTCACGGCGTGGATCACCCCCGTGTCTCCGTTCACAGACACATACGAGGACACCGGGGCACCGTTCACCTCACCGGGTAACAGAGAATAAATCACTGTACCGTTTTGTCTCCAGTCGGGGTCTCGAGCACTAACGGAACATAAAGTGGAGCCAGGTTTGTTATTTTCACTCACATATGCGCTGTACGACTGTTCCTCAAACACAGGTGGGTTGTCGTTGATGTCTGCTACAGATAACTGAACACTTTTAGAGGAGGACAGAGGTGGAGAGCCCTCGTCAGTGGCAGTGATTGTAATGTTGTAATCAGACACTACTTCACGGTCCAGTTGTCCTGTGGTCACCAGAGAATAATAGTTTTTAATAGAAGGAACCAACTTAAAAGGGGCGTTTTGCTGAATGGAGCAGCGGACCTGTCTGTTATTCTCAGAGTCTCTATCCTGCACGTTAATGATGCCCACCTCTGTACCAGGTGACACATTCTCAGGTATGGGGTTAGTCAGTGATTTCAGGTATATAACTGGGGCATTGTCATTCACATCACTAACATCAATTATTACTGTTGCATATGACGCCAATCCCAGACCATCTTTGGCGCTAATTTGCATTTCATATGACGATTCCTTTTCATAATCAATAGATCCAGACACTTTAACCTCTCCCGTTTTTGGGTTCAGAGAGAAAACTTGGTTTTCATCTGAAACATGATCAAATCCGTAGGTGACGTCACCATACATTCCCTCGTCTGCATCAGTAGCACTCACTGTGAGTACAACAGTATCTGGAGGAGAGTTTTCAGGCAGACTGGCTTTATAAACGGCCTGGCTGAACACTGGTACATTATCATTAGCATCCAGCACAGTGACGTGTATGACTACAGTACCTGATCTCTGAGGAGAGCCACCATCAAATGCGGTAAGCAACAACATTATCTCTTTTTTGTCCTCTCTGTCTAATTCTTTATCTAAGACTAATTCACCATATTTTCGTCCACCACCCTTTGTCTTCACGTTTAATTTGAAATGATCATTCTGCTGTAGTGAGTATCCTTGAACAGCGTTTTCTCCGATGTCTCCATCGTGTGCCTCATCCAAGAGAAAATTGGCACCCTTGTCCGCCGATTCGTGGATTTCAAATTTAAGTGACTCCTCTTTAAACTGAGGTGAATTATCATTAATATCTTGAACACGGATACTAATACGGTGCAGCTCTAACGGATTTTCCAGCACGAGTTCCTGTTTTACAACACACGATGCCTTTTTCGCACAAAGCCCCTCTCGGTCAATCCTTTCTTGTACGATCAGGTCTCCAGTGTTGAGATTTATACCGCAGTATTTAACACCATTATCCTCGGTATCGATACGGGCCTTGCGAGCAGACAGTCTGCCCACATCAAGTCCCAGATCCTTGGCGATATTTCCAATCACAGATCCACGTTTCATCTCCTCCAGGACAGAGTAGCTCACGTCTCCACAGACGGGGTGGAGGACAAGAAAAATAAAAGCAAGGCCGCTGAGCAGCGCAAATCTGCTGTATTCCATCGTTACCATGAGAAAGACCACATACGCACTGGAAATATTACAAAGACGACAAAAATATATCAACGATGTATTCCTGATTCCTTCCAGCAAACAAAAACTGTCACACTGCAGTCCTCCACGAAGCGGTTTTTGTCAACAGAACAACAGCAGAGTCAGGCTTTAAATTCGCTGAGACTGAAGGGTGGAGAGTGACCGTGCCCTCTCGTTTACTGGTACACACTGACACCATGAGTGTAAGTTTAGGTATAACAACACGATGTAGTTTTTTTTTCCTCTTTCCACACTTAAAAGAAAGACAAATTAAATGACATTTTTTTTTTATCAGAAAAAACAACACCAAAAACAATGCTTACTATATAGGTTTATATTAGTACCACTATTGACACGTGATATACTTCAATTGGATGACTTATGACGGATAAAATCAACACTGACATGAAAGTGTTGTATATGTCTCTTGGTAGGAGCCCATGTTTCAAACAACAATTGTAAAAAAAAAGCACATAGACTGTGTCTGAAGACAAGAAAGGAAAGCTCTTTCATTTTTTTTCCTATAATGTTTAATTTTATAACAAAACTGCATGTCAACGGATGTCCACATATATAATGCCCATGACTGATAAAATGGTAGTCATATTTTATTTTCTCTTTCTGCACTTTCCTCACATTTTCAACTCGCTGGTTTATGATAGGATCAAATACACATATGCACATTTTAACTGTCGTTATATACACCTTTAATTGCTCTCATCCTGTGAGAAAACATTGCTCACTTTGTAATTTTACACATAGAGTGTATGTGGGGATATATTACTGTATTTAAACGAGCAAGTCTGAACCCACTAGACCAACATCTGGGCTGTTATAGACTCTAAATTGAAACGTGTGCTTTGAAACATGTCACAAACAGCTTCATGCTTTAATTTAATGTACTGGATTCAGGCACATCTCAGTCTTGAATCATGTGAGAATGCTGACAACTCAAAGATAAGCTCACACATCTCACATAGGTAATTCTGTAAAAGCTTTAAGTTCCCATGATAAGCCACGATAAAATATTTTACAACAGCTTAAGCATCCGTGACAGAGGACTGATGTTTAAGATACAGTTTTAAACAGTATGTGTGCTATTATTCTATGCTACATTTTTGAGTTTGAAGATTGGCAAACTTTCAAACAAGTTGACAGGGATCAACAGCTGTTGCAAATGTTAAGGACATGGGGCTGAAATGTAATTTATTAACTCATAACAGTAGGAATGCATGAAATACAACACTATCAAACTTTTTTGGATAAAACTACCGTCTGACAAAGCTGCTCTTTAAAAGCCTCACTGCAAAGACTTGTATTTGGTATGCATTCATTTGCATGAATTTTGTAATGTATAGTGTTTGTAATGGTACTGCTTACTGCAGGACAATACTGTGGTATCTATATGGGAAACAAGTACATCAATTTAAAATTGCACCAAAAAAAGTTAGTTGTGTAATTTATGTACTTTATGTTAAAGACTACATGACCGCAGTAATTCAAAGGAGAATGCACTTTTCACGAATGCACACATCAATCATTGAACACGAAAGAAGACCAACTTAGGACAGTGAGAGTCCACGGGCAAAACACACTAAACACAAAGGCTCCATCTTTAATTTAATCATACTGCTCTAGTACCATATTCCATTACCTGTAAACAATGGCAACCTTGTAATGAGTTCAAACCCAGAAAACGCACCGACACTGGTACCATAGTCGAGAAAAGACAGATTCATCTGAAATTATCAAAAAAGAAAATATAACTATTTCAGCTAAATCTGTAAAGGAGCAAATGTGCTGAAAAACAATTCAGCAAAGGGAAGAAATGCCAACACCATTAAAAAACAGAAGAAAACTATCCGAACTATCAGAGGAGCAAACAGAGTTCAGCACCAAGGACAGAGAAACAAAGACCGTAATTCGTTATGTATTCCCTCACTGAAACATGAAGACACATCAGTCATGCAACCAGATAGAAAAAAAAAAAAAACGCCTGAAAAATGCAAACTATAGACATTAAAGAAGAGTATATGCGCAGAATGTAAGGGTGTGTGTCTGTGAGCATGAAGGATCAGGTGTGGGGGTGAAAGGCTGTTTAGAAATTGTTTAAGCTGCTCTGAGAGCAGTTCTGCTTTGGTGCAATCATCTTGGAGGAACACGAGCTCAGTATGATAAAATGTCTCCCTACCTCAGGAGAGCCATCACTATCTCCAAAGGCATCAGCAAAGTCAGATGGACTTTTCCTCAGAGTCTGGTCAGCAGGCAGTGTGTTGTCATTGTAAGATGACACGAACTTAAAGTCACTGGTTCTTGAACCTGTTGTCAGGTAGGCGTCATAATTGTAAGTGCTGCGTAAAGTTCCTGTGCCGTCAACATCTGCGTAATTAGGAGGGAGATAAGCGCTGGGGATGGCAACCGCTCCATCAAACAACAGTCTGGGCTTTCTCCTGCGACAAAACCTTACACCCAGGATGATGATGATGAAGGTCAGGAAAAACGTTGACACAGACACCAGCGCGATGATCAGATAAGAGGTCAGTTTGGAATTCTTCTCATCATAAGAAATGTCCTTCAGCTCTGGCACCTCAGCCAAGTTATCAGAAATCAGTAAATACATGGAACAGCTGGCAGAGAGAGAGGGCTGTCCGTTATCTTTCACTGACACAATCAGGTTCTGTTTCATGCTGTCAGACTCGGAAATGTCCCGCTGTGTCCTGATCTCTCCGCTGTGAACACCAATAGTGAAAAGGCCCGGATCTGTGGATTTCACTATATGATAGGACAGCCACGCGTTCTGTCCGGAGTCCGCGTCCACTGCGATCACTTTGGACACCAGAGAGCCTCCATGTGCAGCTTTGGGAACCAGCTCGGTCATGAAGGAGTTGCCCTCCGGCCCGGGGTACAGTATCTGAGGAGAGTTGTCATTCACATCCGATATGAACACACTGACGGTCACGTTGCTGCTCAGCGGAGGAGAACCGTTGTCTCTGCCCATCACGTGGACTTTAAAACTCCTAAACTGTTCATAATCAAACGACCTCACAGCGTGGATCACCCCCGTGTCTCCGTTCACAGACACATAGGACGACACCGGGGCACCGTTCACCTCACCGGGTAACAGAGAATAAATCACTGTACCGTTTTGTCTCCAGTCGGGGTCTCGAGCACTAACGGAACATAAAGTGGAGCCAGGTTTGTTATTTTCACTCACATATGCGCTGTACGACTGTTCCTCAAACACAGGTGGGTTGTCGTTGATGTCTGCTACAGATAACTGAACACTTTTAGAGGACGACAGAGGTGGAGAGCCCTCGTCAGTGGCAGTGATTGTAATGTTGTAATCAGACACTACTTCACGGTCCAGTTGTCCTGTGGTCACCAGAGAATAATAGTTTTTAATAGAAGGAACCAACTTAAAAGGGGCGTTTTGCTGAATGGAGCAGCGGACCTGTCTGTTATTCTCAGAGTCTCTATCCTGCACGTTAATGATGCCCACCTCTGTACCAGGTGACACATTCTCAGGTATGGGGTTAGTCAGTGATTTTAGGTGTATGAGTGGTACATTGTCATTTATATCCGTTATCTCAATTATTAACGTTGCATATGACGCCAATCCCAGACCATCTTTTGCGCTTATCTGCATTTCATACAATGAAGATTTCTCATAATCAATAGCTCCAGCTACTCTCGCCTCTCCGGTTTTAGGGTTTAAAGAAAAAAACGTTGCTATCTTGACCTGAAATATGGTTAAAACCGTAAGTAACTTCACCATATATTCCCTCATCTGCATCAGTAGCAGTCACTGTGATCACCAATGTATCCAGAGGAGCGTTTTCAGGCAGACTGGCTTTATAAACGGCCTGGCTGAACACTGGTACATTATCATTAGCATCCAGCACAGTGACGTGTATGACTACAGTACCTGATCTCTGAGGAGAGCCTCCATCAAATGCGGTAAGCAACAACATAAGTTCTTTCTTGTCCTCTCTGTCTAATTCTTTATCTAACACTAATTCACAATATTTTCGCCCGCCATCTTTCGTGTTTACATTTAGTTTGAAATGATCATTCTGCTGTAGTGAGTAGCCCTGAACAGCATTTTCTCCGATGTCTCCATCGTGTGCCTCATCCAAAAGAAAACGTGCACCCTTGACTGCCGATTCCTGAATTTCAATCCTAAGCGACTCTTCTTGAAATTGAGGTGAATTGTCGTTGATATCTTGCACGCGGACACTAATACGGTGTAGCTCTAACGGATTTTCCAAAACGAGCTCCTCTTTTATCACACATGATGCCTTTTTCGCACAAAGCCCCTCTCGGTCAATCCTTTCTTGTACGATCAAGTCTCCAGTGTTGAGATTTATACCGCAGTACTGAACGTTGTTATCCTCAGTATCTATACGGGCCTTGCGAGCAGCCAGTTTGCCCAAATCCAGTCCCAGATCCTTAGCGATATTTCCAATTACAGATCCACGTTTCATCTCCTCTACAATAGAGTAGGACACATCTCCGTTGATGATTTTAATGCCAAGGAGAAGAAAAGCAATGCCGTAGTGCACCGCAAATCTGCTTTGCCCCATTATTATAACGTCAAAAGGAACGCTACACGTTAAAACTTCCCATAAAATATATCAATGATATATTCAGGTCTTTCTCAAATGTACAGAACCATACAATTGCGACGCGCTGTTCGTCAAATGCTGTATAATGAAAGAAAAAAGGCTTAATATTCGTCGACGTAAATGGGTGGAGAGTGAACGTGCATTCTCGTTTGTAAGTCCACACTGACACCTTGAGTACTTTTTTAGACATAGCACTGGAATGTATGATTTAATGTACGACTAGTTTAGAAGAGAAAACATTTACAATGTGCCTTATATGTCTAAGACAAACTTAATCCGAGCATTTAAGAGCAACGTTGATTTAGAACTAAAGATTTATTTTACTTTTTCATTAACCAATTATGGTTAAAAACTAAAACACAATAAATACAATTCAGAATGTTCAAATATGGTGTATTTTCACAAAAAAGAGTGTATCTTACGCAATACTACAATGTTACCCTATGCAATGATGTTTTTCAAATGGCACGAGGTAAGGCGCATTGCCTCGAAAACAAAAGGTCGAGATAAAAATTTGTTCAACACTGTGGATAGGGAAACAAGGAGCACGTGGATCAGTAACCTCTGTGTGTGTGTGTGTGTGTGTGTGTGTGTGTGTGTGTGTGTGTGTGTGTGTGTGTGTGTGTGTGTGTGTGTGTGTGTGTGAGTGAGTGAGTGAGTGAGTGAGTGAGAGAGAGAGAGAGAGAGAGAGAGAGAGAGAGAGAGAGAGAGAGAGAGAAGTGAATGCGTGGTGCATGCGGGCGTAAAGTGGAAAACGACCCTCCTAATTTGTGATATAGCATCCAACATCCTAGATCAACAGCCGTTGGTCTCCAATGTTAATTGTTACATTGGCTTTACCCGTAAACGTTTCTGGTTTCAATCACACAAGATGTGGATAAAGAAAATGGAAACAATCTAAACAAAACTGAAGAATGCCTTGATAACGACATTTCAAAATGTTGAGGACAGATACTATGAGACTTTTGTTGCAAAGACTTGTATTTGGTATGCATTAATTTTGTATAATTTAGTGTTTGTAATAGTGTTACTTACTACAGGAAAACAGTATAGTATCTATGAGGGAAACAAGTGCATCAATTCGAAATTGCACAAACAAAGTCATTAGCGTGTGCGGGCAACTTTATTTTAAAGACTGCATGGCACATTAATTCAAGGGCACCTTTCACAAATGCACACAGTTAATCATTGTTCATGAAGAACAACAACTTAGGACAGTGAGAGTCCACGTGCATAACACACTAAACACAAAGGCTCCATCTACAATTTCATCATAGTGCTCTAACAATGATAAACTTGTAACAAACTCAGTACAAAGTACAAACTCAGAAAACGCACCGACACTGGTACCATAGAGCAACACAGGTTCATCTGAAATCGTCAAGGAAGTAAATATAACTATTGTAGCAAAGTCTGTAAAAGAGCAAATGTGCTGAAAAACAATTCAGCAAAGCGAAGAAATACCAACACCATAAAACACTGAAGAAAACCATCCTTATAAAAACATCAGAGGAGCAAACAGGGTTCAGCACCAAGGACAGAGAAACAAAGTCAGTAATTCGTAAAGTGTCCCCTCACTGGAACATAAAGACACATCAGTCATGGAACCAGATAGAAAAAAAATAATAATAATAAAAAACAAAAAGGCCTGAAAAATGCAAACTATAGACATTAAAGAAGAGTATATGCGCAGAATGTAAGGGCGTGTGTCTGTGAGCATGGAGGATCACGTGTGGGGGTGAAAGGCTGTTTAGAAATTGTTAAAGTTGCTCTGAGAGCAGTTCTGCTTTGGTACGAGCATCTTGGAGGAACACGAGCTCAGAATAATAAAATGACTCCCTACCTCAGGAGAGCCATCACTATCTCCAAAAGCATCAGCAAAGTCTGATGGACTTTTCCTCAGAGTCTGGTCAGCAGGCAGTGTGTTGTCATTGTAAGATGACACGAACTTAAAGTCACTGGTTCTTGAACCTGTTGTCAGGTAGGCGTCATAATTGTAAGTGCTGCGTAAAGTTCCTGTGCCGTCAACATCTGCGTAATTAGGAGGGAGATAAGCACTGGGGATGGCAACTGCTCCATCAAACAACAGTCTGGGCTTTCTCCTGCGACAAAACCTCACACCCAGGATGATGATGATGAAGGTCAGGAAAAGCGTCGACACAGACACCAGCGCAATGATCAGATAAGACGTCAGTTTGGAATTCTTCTCATCATAAGAAATGTCCTTCAGCTCTGGCACCTCAGCCAAGTTATCAGAAATCAGTAAATACATGGAACAGCTGGCAGAGAGAGAGGGCTGTCCGTTATCTTTCACTGACACAATCAGGTTCTGTTTCATGCTGTCAGACTCGGAAATGTCCCGCTGTGTCCTGATCTCTCCGCTGTGGACACCAATAGTGAAAAGGCCCGGATCTGTGGATTTCACTATATGATAGGACAGCCACGCGTTCTGTCCGGAGTCCGCGTCCACCGCGATCACTTTGGACACCAGAGAGCCTCCGTGTGCAGCTTTGGGGACCAGCTCGGTCATGAAGGACTTGCCCTCCGGCCCGGGGTACAGTATCTGAGGAGAGTTGTCATTCACATCCGATATAAACACACTGACGGTCACGTTGCTGCTCAGCGGAGGAGAACCGTTGTCTCTGCCCATCACGTGGACTTTGAAACTCCTCAACTGTTCATAATCAAACGACCTCACAGCGTGGATCACCCCCGTGTCTCCGTTCACAGACACATAGGACGACACCGGGGCACCGTTCACCTCACCGGGTAACAGAGAATAAATCACTGTACCGTTTTGTCTCCAGTCGGGGTCTCGAGCACTAACGGAACATAAAGTGGAGCCAGGTTTGTTATTTTCACTCACATATGCGCTGTACGACTGTTCCTCAAACACAGGTGGGTTGTCGTTGATGTCTGCTACAAATAACTGAACACTTTTAGAGGAGGACAGAGGTGGAGAGCCCTCGTCAGTGGCAGTGATTGTAATGTTGTAATCAGACACTACTTCACGGTCCAGTTGTCCTGTGGTCACCAGAGAATAATAGTTTTTAATAGAAGGAACCAACTTAAAAGGGGCGTTTTGCTGAATGGAGCAGCGGACCTGTCTGTTATTCTCAGAGTCTCTATCCTGCACGTTAATGATGCCCACCTCTGTACCAGGTGACACATTCTCAGGTATGGGGTTAGTCAGTGATTTTAGGTGTATGAGTGGTACATTGTCATTTATATCCGTTATCTCAATTATTAACGTTGCATATGACGCCAATCCCAGACCATCTTTTGCGCTTATCTGCATTTCATACAATGAAGATTTCTCATAATCAATAGCTCCAGCTACTCTCGCCTCTCCGGTTTTAGGGTTTAAAGAAAAAAACTTGCTATCTTGACCTGAAATATGGTTAAAACCGTAAGTAACTTCACCATATATTCCCTCATCTGCATCAGTAGCAGTCACTGTGATCACCAATGTATCCAGAGGAGCGTTTTCAGGCAGACTGGCTTTATAAACGGCCTGGCTGAACACTGGTACATTATCATTAGCATCCAGCACAGTGACGTGTATGACTACAGTACCTGATCTCTGAGGAGAGCCTCCATCAAATGCGGTAAGCAACAACATAAGTTCTTTCTTGTCCTCTCTGTCTAATTCTTTATCTAACACTAATTCACAATATTTTCGCCCGCCATCTTTCGTGTTTACATTTAGTTTGAAATGATCATTCTGCTGTAGTGAGTAGCCCTGAACAGCATTTTCTCCGATGTCTCCATCGTGTGCCTCATCCAAAAGAAAACGTGCACCCTTGACTGCCGATTCCTGAATTTCAATCCTAAGCGACTCTTCTTGAAATTGAGGTGAATTGTCGTTGATATCTTGCACGCGGACACTAATACGGTGTAGCTCTAACGGATTTTCCAAAACGAGCTCCTCTTTTATCACACATGATGCCTTTTTCGCACAAAGCCCCTCTCGGTCAATCCTTTCTTGTACGATCAAGTCTCCAGTGTTGAGATTTATACCGCAGTACTGAACGTTGTTATCCTCAGTATCTATACGGGCCTTGCGAGCAGCCAGTTTGCCCAAATCCAGTCCCAGATCCTTAGCGATATTTCCAATTACAGATCCACGTTTCATCTCCTCTACAATAGAGTAGGACACATCTCCGTTGATGATTTTAATGCCAAGGAGAAGAAAAGCAATGCCGTAGTGCACCGCAAATCTGCTTTGCCCCATTATTATAACGTCAAAAGGAACGCTACACGTTAAAACTTCCCATAAAATATATCAATGATATATTCAGGTCTTTCTCAAATGTACAGAACCATACAATTGCGACGCGCTGTTCGTCAAATGCTGTATAATGAAAGAAAAAAGGCTTAATATTCGTCGACGTAAATGGGTGGAGAGTGAACGTGCATTCTCGTTTGTAAGTCCACACTGACACCTTGAGTACTTTTTTAGACATAGCACTGGAATGTATGATTTAATGTACGACTAGTTTAGAAGAGAAAACATTTACAATGTGCCTTATATGTCTAAGACAAACTTAATCCGAGCATTTAAGAGCAACGTTGATTTAGAACTAAAGATTTATTTTACTTTTTCATTAACCAATTATGGTTAAAAACTAAAACACAATAAATACAATTCAGAATGTTCAAATATGGTGTATTTTCACAAAAAAGAGTGTATCTTACGCAATACTACAATGTTACCCTATGCAATGATGTTTTTCAAATGGCACGAGGTAAGGCGCATTGCCTCGAAAACAAAAGGTCGAGATAAAAATTTGTTCAACACTGTGGATAGGGAAACAAGGAGCACGTGGATCAGTAACCTCTGTGTGTGTGTGTGTGTGTGTGTGTGTGTGTGTGTGTGTGTGTGTGTGTGTGTGTGTGTGTGTGTGTGTGTGTGTGTGTGAGTGAGTGAGTGAGTGAGTGAGTGAGAGAGAGAGAGAGAGAGAGAGAGAGAGAGAGAGAGAGAGAGAGAGAGAAGTGAATGCGTGGTGCATGCGGGCGTAAAGTGGAAAACGACCCTCCTAATTTGTGATATAGCATCCAACATCCTAGATCAACAGCCGTTGGTCTCCAATGTTAATTGTTACATTGGCTTTACCCGTAAACGTTTCTGGTTTCAATCACACAAGATGTGGATAAAGAAAATGGAAACAATCTAAACAAAACTGAAGAATGCCTTGATAACGACATTTCAAAATGTTGAGGACAGATACTATGAGACTTTTGTTGCAAAGACTTGTATTTGGTATGCATTAATTTTGTATAATTTAGTGTTTGTAATAGTGTTACTTACTACAGGAAAACAGTATAGTATCTATGAGGGAAACAAGTGCATCAATTCGAAATTGCACAAACAAAGTCATTAGCGTGTGCGGGCAACTTTATTTTAAAGACTGCATGGCACATTAATTCAAGGGCACCTTTCACAAATGCACACAGTTAATCATTGTTCATGAAGAACAACAACTTAGGACAGTGAGAGTCCACGTGCATAACACACTAAACACAAAGGCTCCATCTACAATTTCATCATAGTGCTCTAACAATGATAAACTTGTAACAAACTCAGTACAAAGTACAAACTCAGAAAACGCACCGACACTGGTACCATAGAGCAACACAGGTTCATCTGAAATCGTCAAGGAAGTAAATATAACTATTGTAGCAAAGTCTGTAAAAGAGCAAATGTGCTGAAAAACAATTCAGCAAAGCGAAGAAATACCAACACCATAAAACACTGAAGAAAACCATCCTTATAAAAACATCAGAGGAGCAAACAGGGTTCAGCACCAAGGACAGAGAAACAAAGTCAGTAATTCGTAAAGTGTCCCCTCACTGGAACATAAAGACACATCAGTCATGGAACCAGATAGAAAAAAAATAATAATAAAAAACAAAAAGGCCTGAAAAATGCAAACTATAGACATTAAAGAAGAGTATATGCGCAGAATGTAAGGGCGTGTGTCTGTGAGCATGGAGGATCACGTGTGGGGGTGAAAGGCTGTTTAGAAATTGTTAAAGTTGCTCTGAGAGCAGTTCTGCTTTGGTACGAGCATCTTGGAGGAACACGAGCTCAGAATAATAAAATGACTCCCTACCTCAGGAGAGCCATCACTATCTCCAAAAGCATCAGCAAAGTCTGATGGACTTTTCCTCAGAGTCTGGTCAGCAGGCAGTGTGTTGTCATTGTAAGATGACACGAACTTAAAGTCACTGGTTCTTGAACCTGTTGTCAGGTAGGCGTCATAATTGTAAGTGCTGCGTAAAGTTCCTGTGCCGTCAACATCTGCGTAATTAGGAGGGAGATAAGCACTGGGGATGGCAACTGCTCCATCAAACAACAGTCTGGGCTTTCTCCTGCGACAAAACCTCACACCCAGGATGATGATGATGAAGGTCAGGAAAAGCGTCGACACAGACACCAGCGCAATGATCAGATAAGACGTCAGTTTGGAATTCTTCTCATCATAAGAAATGTCCTTCAGCTCTGGCACCTCAGCCAAGTTATCAGAAATCAGTAAATACATGGAACAGCTGGCAGAGAGAGAGGGCTGTCCGTTATCTTTCACTGACACAATCAGGTTCTGTTTCATGCTGTCAGACTCGGAAATGTCCCGCTGTGTCCTGATCTCTCCGCTGTGGACACCAATAGTGAAAAGGCCCGGATCTGTGGATTTCACTATATGATAGGACAGCCACGCGTTCTGTCCGGAGTCCGCGTCCACCGCGATCACTTTGGACACCAGAGAGCCTCCGTGTGCAGCTTTGGGGACCAGCTCGGTCATGAAGGACTTGCCCTCCGGCCCGGGGTACAGTATCTGAGGAGAGTTGTCATTCACATCCGATATAAACACACTGACGGTCACGTTGCTGCTCAGCGGAGGAGAACCGTTGTCTCTGCCCATCACGTGGACTTTGAAACTCCTCAACTGTTCATAATCAAACGACCTCACAGCGTGGATCACCCCCGTGTCTCCGTTCACAGACACATAGGACGACACCGGGGCACCGTTCACCTCACCGGGTAACAGAGAATAAATCACTGTACCGTTTTGTCTCCAGTCGGGGTCTCGAGCACTAACGGAACATAAAGTGGAGCCAGGTTTGTTATTTTCACTCACATATGCGCTGTACGACTGTTCCTCAAACACAGGTGGGTTGTCGTTGATGTCTGCTACAAATAACTGAACACTTTTAGAGGAGGACAGAGGTGGAGAGCCCTCGTCAGTGGCAGTGATTGTAATGTTGTAATCAGACACTACTTCACGGTCCAGTTGTCCTGTGGTCACCAGAGAATAATAGTTTTTAATAGAAGGAACCAACTTAAAAGGGGCGTTTTGCTGAATGGAGCAGCGGACCTGTCTGTTATTCTCAGAGTCTCTATCCTGCACGTTAATGATGCCCACCTCTGTACCAGGTGACACATTCTCAGGTATGGGGTTAGTCAGTGATTTCAGATTTATAACTGGGGCATTGTCATTAATATCCGTGATTTCAATTATTAACGTTGCGTATGACACTAACCCCAGACCATCTTTTGCGCTTATCTGCATTTCATACGATGACACTTTCTCATAATCAATCGCTCCAGCTACTCTCACCTCTCCCGACTTTGAGTCTAAAGAAAACATGTTGTTATTTTCATCTGAAACATGATCAAATCCATAAGTTATTTCGCTATTTATACCTTCATCTGCATCAGTTGCACTCACTGTGACCACCAATGTATCCAGAGGAGAGTTTTCAGGCAGACTGGCTTTATAAACGGCCTGGCTGAACACTGGGGCGTTATCATTAGCATCCAGCACAGTGACGTGTATGACTACAGTACCTGATCTCTGAGGAGAGCCACCATCAAATGCGGTAAGCAACAACATTATCTCTTTTTTGTCCTCTCTGTCTAATTCTTTATCTAAGACTAATTCGCAGTGCTTTCGTCCGCCGGATTTCGTGTTTACTTTTAATTTGAAATGATCATTCTGCTGTAGTGAGTAGCCCTGAACAGCATTTTCTCCGATGTCTCCATCGTGTGCCTCTCCCAGTAGAAAACGAGCACCCTTGACTGCCGATTCACGAATTTCAATCTTGACTGAATCCTCTTTAAACTGAGGTGAATTGTCGTTAATATCTTGAACGCGGATACTAACACGGTGCAGTTCTAACGGATTTTCCAGCACGAGTTCCTGTTTTACAACACACGATGCCTTTTTCGCACAAAGCCCCTCTCGGTCAATCCTTTCTTGTACGATCAGGTCTCCGGTGTTGAGATTTACACTGCAGTACTGAACGTTGTTATCCTCAGTATCGATACGGGCCTTGCGAGCAGACAGTCTGCCCACATCAAGTCCCAGATCCTTGGCGATATTTCCAATTACAGATCCACGTTTCATCTCCTCCGGGATAGAGTAGCTCACGTCTCCACAGACGGGGTGGAGGGCACGAAAAATGAAAGCAAGGCCGCAGAGCAGCGCAAAACTGCTACATGCCATTGTTACTGCACGACAGACCACAACTGCTACCAACTATATCAAATATATTAAATCCTTGATATCCTCCAGTATATCAAAAAATCGTCACTCTGAGGTCATATCACGAAGCGTTCTTGTAATCTGTGGTGCAATAGTAGAGTCAGGCTTTAAATTCGATGAGACAGAAGGGTGGAGAGTGTCCGAGCCCTCTCGTTTACTAGTACACACTGACACCATGAGTATTTGTCTGGGTATAACAGGGCGATGTAGTATTTTTGCCATGTTTAAATATAGACTCTTTCAGAGAAGCTTGTTAATCACAGCAGCAACAGCAACAACAACAACAATAATAATAACTCCATCATATAATTTTTTATCTCAGCATGATACCTTTACCCCCCCTTTATATAAAAACACAGAAAGTAGGGATCCACAATTCAAACTGGATCTCGGAAACTGTCCTGTGTTTTCAACTAACGTTTAATTTATCAAAATATAGAGACAACACAGAAACTGAGAGGGTGGACATGTATGTTAGATTTCTGTAGATGTTTCCTTTTATCTCAAATCTGTACATGTTGCCTGAAAAATAACAAAGATGTTCCAAAAAAATGTATCCCTCCCACACTTTAACAGTGGTCCTGCTTTTTGTTTGTGTGTTCTCTCCCTCGCTGCAAATGCTTTCCATTTGCAATTTACTGGGTTAAAATAAGAACAAGACAAATAGAGGAAAAAGTTGTTAGATATGTATCTTGTGTACCATTTGTGCTCACATGCTCTTTATTTCGTATTGTTCAGATTGAAAGCATGAGTGAAAGAAATGATTTGAGCATTTTAAGTTAATGACATCAAACCTAATGAACCATCATATTAAGTTACATACTGTTAATTGAAGCAATGTGTGCATCCATCCTTCACCAACAGACTTATACACTGTGTTAACACACTGCAGTGACACACAGAGCTGTTCAGCATACTGACTGTCCTAAAAGAATTTTGACAACTTAGTGGAGACAAAGCAACAGACATCTATTTCCCTACAAACGGTCTAGGTATGAATGCTTTCATCTACCCTAAGGAGCAACACAATATTGCTGTTGTTGTTGTTGTTGTTGTTGTTGTTGTTGTTGTTGTTGTTCTGAACATCAGTAATGGAAGGCATCTTTTACTTTCAGGTAGAGCTTTACACCTGGTGCTATTGTTCACTGATTTATCTCTGAATTTTGACGTACTTTCTGAAAGGCTGACCAACAGCTGTGACAAAGTCCAGGAGAATAACACTGCCATTTCACTTTACGTTGCAGTTGTAAAATGCATTAAACTAAACATTATTTCACAGAAAATTGAACTTTTTCTGCCAGGTTCTTTCTCAAAAAGGTAATTAATATTTATTTGAATGAGGCGATGATTTTAACAGTCTTTCCCCTCTCTTACTGGCACTTTTATTTGCTCCATTATTCCTGGCAAGAAAAGTTCAGTTGAAATATGACAAATGTGGTTTAAAATACTCATTCAAAGATGTCTGACATTTATAATGAAAATCTTTTCATGTACAATTCCTTGAGTATAATAAATATAAAAAGACCTTGGATTGTCAGAACAAGTCATCTTGTCACACCTTTGTAATTAGTTTTGCACAAGGACGACAAAGCATTACAGCAGGGTATCCACCAAGGAAAATAAATATGAAATCATGTAAAAGCCCGGAAAAAAATAGCACATCATCGAATGAGTACTATATCACTGAGGGCATATTCGCATAAACAACAGAAGAACGTCGCAAATCTAAATATTTTAGTAAAAAAATAATTTGGAAAGAAATCAACTAGAACAAAACTCAGGGAGGAGAAAATGACAACAAGGATAGAATATATATAAATATGAATACAATGATAAATTAGTGGTAAATTATGTCCTGAAAATGCATCGTAAGACCAAACGCAGGTCAGCACCATGGACAGAGTACAAGGGACGGAATTTCTAAGTGCTCCTTTTCAAGAGAAAAGAGGGCAACCACATCAGCAGGCAGACTTTAGTTTCAACATGAGATAAGATATCTAAATAACAAAATGACCAAAAGCTGAAAGATAAATCCGTCAGGGATCAAAATTAATTTTTAAGAACATTGTTAAGTGTATTTAATCAAAACAACTGAAAAGAACAATGCAACTGAATGAAGAAAAAAAGCTAATTGTGGAATGGCTTCGTCAAGACTATAAACGCGAGTTGAATAATCTAAAATGCATCCCTACCTCAGGAGAAGCATCACAATCTCCAAAGGCATCAGCAAAGTCTGATGGACTCTTCCTCAGAGTCTGGTCAGCAGGCAGTGTGTTGTCATTGTAAGATGACACGAACTTGAAGTCACTGGTTCTTGAACCTGTTGTCAGGTAGGCGTCATAATTGTAAGTGCTGCGCAAAGTTCCTGTGCCGTCAACATCTGCGTAATTAGGAGGGAGATAAGCGCTGGGGATGGCAACTGCTCCATCAAACAACAGTCTGGGCTTTCTCCTGCGACAAAACCTCACACCCAGGATGATGATGATGAAGGTCAGGAAAAACGTCGACACAGACACTAGCGCGATGATCAGATAAGACGTCAGTTTGGAATTCTTCTCATCATAAGAAATGTCCTTCAGTTCTGGCACCTCAGCCAAGTTATCAGAAATCAGCAAATACATGGAACAGCTGGCAGAGAGAGAGGGCTGTCCGTTATCTTTCACTGACACAATCAGGTTCTGTTTCATGCTGTCAGACTCGGAAATGTCCCGCTGTGTCCTGATCTCTCCGCTGTGGACACCAATAGTGAAAAGGCCCGGATCTGTGGATTTCACTATATGATAGGACAGCCAGGCGTTCTGTCCGGAGTCCGCGTCCACCGCGATCACTTTGGACACCAGAGAGCCTCCGTGTGCAGCTTTGGGGACCAGCTCGGTCATGAAGGACTTGCCCTCCGGCCCGGGGTACAGTATCTGAGGAGAGTTGTCATTCACATCCGATATGAACACACTGACGGTCACGTTGCTGCTCAGCGGAGGAGAACCGTTGTCTCTGCCCATCACGTGGACTGTAAAGCTCCTCAACTGTTCATAATCAAACGACCTCACAGCGTGGATCACCCCCGTGTCTCCGTTCACAGACACATAGGACGACACCGGGGCACCGTTCACCTCACCGGGTAACAGAGAATAAATCACTGTACCGTTTTGTCTCCAGTCGGGGTCTCGAGCACTAACAGAACATAAAGTGGAGCCAGGTTTGTTATTTTCACTCACATATGCGCTGTACGACTGTTCCTCAAACACAGGTGGGTTGTCGTTGATGTCTGCTACAGATAACTGAATACTTTTAGAGGAGGACAGAGGTGGAGAGCCCTCGTCAGTGGCAGTGATTGTAATGTTGTAATCAGACACTACTTCACGGTCCAGTTGTCCTGTGGTCACCAGAGAATAATAGTTTTTAATAGAGGGAACCAACTTAAAAGGAGCGTTTTGCTGAATAGAGCAGCGGACCTGTTTGTTATTCTCTGAGTCTCTATCCTGCACGTTAATAATGCCCACCTCTGTACCAGGTGACACATTCTCAGGTATGGGGTTAGTCAGTGATTTCAGATAAATCAACGGGGCATTATCATTCACATCTGTGATATCAATAATGACTTTGGCTTCAGAAGAGAGACCATAACCATCTTTGGCCTCGACCATTACTTCATATTTCGATCCCTCTTCATAATCTATGTCACCTGTCACACTGATTTCTCCAGTTTTCTCATCTAGTGAAAAAAACCTCTGTGATTTATCAGACAGTCGGCTAAATTCATATGTAACCTCTCCGTTTACACCTTCGTCTGCGTCTGATGCACTCACAGTGATAACTGGGGTTTTCATAGCTGAGTTTTCCGGTAACGTGGCTGTATATACGGCCTCAGTAAAAACTGGGGCGTTATCATTAGCATCAAGCACAATGACGTGTATGACTACAGTGCCGGATCTCTGAGGAGATCCACCATCCACGGCTGTGAGCAGTAATTTCATTTCCTGCTGCTCCTCTCGGTCTAACTCTTTATCTAAAACCAGCTCACCATATTTACTGCCAGCATTGGTCGTCTGAATACTGAACACAAAGTGAGGGTTTTCTTGCAAAATGTAGCTTTCAACTGCGTTCTTGCCTATATCCGCATCTTGTGCTGCATTAATGCGATACCTAGCTCCTTTGTCAGCTGACTCTGTGATTTCCAGCTTTATAATATCCTTCGGGAAAACTGGCGCATTGTCGTTTATGTCCTGCACCTGCAGGGACAGTCGGTGTAATTCCAGTGGATTCTCTAACAGCAGGTCGAATTTGAGAACACACGAAGGCTTTTCTCCACAATGCTCCTCTCTGTCTATTCTTTCAGAAACGATTAAATCTCCGCTTCGAAGGTTAATCCCACAATATTGTCTGTCGTTTCCCTCCATGTCAACACGAGCTTTGCGAGCAGACAGTCTGCCCACCTCCAGGCCAAGATCCTTGGCGATATTTCCAATAACAGATCCGCGCTTGAGCTCCTCCTGTACAGAATAGCTCAGGTCTCCATGTGCGTAGTGCACCGCAACAAAGAAAAAGACAAGGCCGAAGCTCTGAAGTACGATCCGTCTATCCATCATCCTCTGACAGTATTCAAAAAATCAAAACACGATACTTTCAAGCATTAAACCCACGTTTTTCTTTGAATATAGGTGCCTTCAAAGCATATGTCGACGGTGTTGAAGGAAACACAGAATACAAGGGTGGTCTATGCAAATAATGGGTGGTGTGCAAAAGCAGGCTGAACACTTGAGTTCTTAGCTGGTCTATAGTGACACCGTGAGTGCAAATAAAATATAACAGCTGTACAGAAGTGGTGGATACTTTTCTCACAAAATATGACCTCGATTGGCCCTAATATTTGGATTACAACATATTGTAATAACGGAGTAAAAGCGTATTGATGTGCTATTGAGTTTTTACAACTTTTTAATTAAGTGACAGACTTGTTCTTCTTCCTGTAAGGCTTTGAAAACAAGATAATGTCTCATCCTAGAGAAATCCAGGTGAAGCACATCATAGTGATTATAGTGAGTCAGCACTCCCCCATTGTTAAACAATGTTGGACCACAAATCAAATCCTTTAGCTCTGCGGGTCAAAAACTCCAAGTTCTCTTAGAAACCTTTCTATGTCCCTCTTTGAAAAGAAACACATATTAATACTTAATAGTAAAACATGCAAAACCCTGTCTCCAGCTGGCTCCAAAGACCACCTAAATGACATAGCAATGTCTAATTAAAAGACAGAGTATGCACACGAACACAGCACCCAAAGAAAAGAGCAACAGCATGACTTTCATGTTGAAATAGTGGAAAAAATGTTTTTGACTTTAACTATACTTTGAGACTTAAAACTAAAGGAGATAACAATATTCCCTGAAGTAAAGGGATGTTTAATAACAGTTAGACGAAGTAATTTGTTATTGAGATGCACTTATGATCTATTACACACTGAGCACATAATACGGCCATTCATTCCACTGATGTTTCTTTCCATTTTTTTTAAACTTTTGACAAATTATAAATGTGATTGAAAGCCCAAATCGTAGTTACAAAAGGGTACACAGTTGTAGCAGGAAAACAGATTTGCAAATAAAACTGTATTGGAAAACGTTTGAAAGGTGAAACAATGGAAAACAAGAGCAACACAAGAGCAAAAATAAAGTTCAGCACCAAGGACAGAGACACAAAAACAAGCTCCAGCTCAGTTCAACACAGAAGCAGACACGCAGATGCTTTGTTTGAAAAGTCAGACCGCTTTTAAAAAATAATAAAAAAATAACAACAAAGAAAAAAACAAGATAAACAACCTCTATTGTAATCACGACCGAGCTTTAAATATCTGCATAGCACGTCAGAATAACTCCTCTTTGAGCTCTTGATGCATTACCACGTTCAATGTATGCATTTAGAAACGAGTGAAATTTATGGCTATGCGTCGAAGCCTGTAGTAGCTCTCAAAGGTTCAAAGTGAGACACAGGGTAACTTCATCTTACACCTTGCATTGTCCAAAAGAGTCACGTTAAAGAAAAAAGAGGCAAATACAAATCATAATTAAATGAGTATTGGGTGGATCTTTAAAGTGCAAAATATATCTAACAATATGTGACACCACCTCCTACCTCAGGAGAGCCATCACCATCTCCAAAGGCATCAGCAAAGTCTGATGGACTCTTCCTCAGAGTCTGGTCAGCAGGCAGTGTGTTGTCATTGTAAGATGACACGAACTTGAAGTCACTGGTTCTTGAACCTGTTGTCAGGTAGGCGTCATAATTGTAAGTGCTGCGTAAAGTTCCTGTGCCGTCAACATCTGCGTAATTAGGAGGGAGATAAGCGCTGGGGATGGCAACTGCTCCATCAAACAACAGTCTGGGCTTTCTCCTGCGACAAAACCTCACACCCAGGATGATGATGATGAAGGTCAGGAAAAACGTTGACACAGACACCAGCGCGATGATCAGATAAGACGTCAGTTTGGAATTCTTCTCATCATAAGAAATGTCCTTCAGTTCTGGCACCTCAGCCAAGTTATCAGAAATCAGTAAATACATGGAACAGCTGGCAGAGAGAGAGGGCTGTCCGTTATCTTTCACTGACACAATCAGGTTCTGTTTCATGCTGTCAGACTCGGAAATGTCCCGCTGTGTCCTGATCTCTCCGCTGTGGACACCAATAGTGAAAAGGCCCGGATCTGTGGATTTCACTATATGATAGGACAGCCACGCGTTCTGTCCGGAGTCCGCGTCCACCGCGATCACTTTGGACACCAGAGAGCCTCCGTGTGCAGCTTTGGGGACCAGCTCGGTCATGAAGGAGTTGCCCTCCGGCCCGGGGTACAGTATCTGAGGAGAGTTGTCATTCACATCCGATATGAACACACTGACGGTCACGTTGCTGCTCAGCGGAGGAGAACCGTTGTCTCTGCCCATCACGTGGACTTTAAAACTCCTCAACTGTTCATAATCAAACGACCTCACAACGTGGATGACCCCCGTGTCTCCGTTCACAGACACATAGGACGACACCGGGGCACCGTTCACCTCACCGGGTAACAGAGAATAAATCACTGTACCGTTTTGTCTCCAGTCGGGGTCTCGAGCACTAACGGAACATAAAGTGGAGCCAGGTTTGTTATTTTCACTCACATATGCGCTGTACGACTGTTCCTCAAACACAGGTGGGTTGTCGTTGATGTCTGCTACAGATAACTGAACACTTTTAGAGGAGGACAGAGGTGGAGAGCCCTCGTCAGTGGCAGTGATTGTAATGTTGTAATCAGACACTACTTCACGGTCCAGTTGTCCTGTGGTCACCAGAGAATAATAGTTTTTAATAGAAGGAACCAACTTAAAAGGGGCGTTTTGCTGAATGGAGCAGCGGACCTGTTTGTTATTCTCTGAGTCTCTATCCTGCACGTTAATGATGCCCACCTCTGTACCAGGTGACACATTCTCAGGTATGGGGTTAGTCAGTGATTTCAGATAAATCAACGGGGCATTGTCATTCACATCAGTGATATCAATAATGACTTTGGCTTCAGAAGAGAGACCATAACCATCTTTGGCCTCAACAAACACTTCATATTTCGATCCCTCTTCATAATCTATGTCACCTGTTACACTGATTTCTCCAGTTTTCTCATCTAGTGAAAAAAACCTCTGTGATTTATCAGACAGTCGGCTAAACTCATATGTAACCTCTCCGTTTACACCTTCGTCTGCGTCTGATGCACTTACAGTGATAACTGGGGTTTTCATAGCTGAGTTTTCCGGTAACATGGCTGTATATACGGCCTCAGTAAAAACTGGGGCGTTATCATTAGCATCAAGCACAATGACGTGTATGACTACAGTCCCGGATCTCTGAGGAGATCCACCATCCACAGCTGTAAGCAGTAATTTCATTTCCTGCTGCTCCTCTCGGTCTAACTCTTTATCTAAAACCAGCTCACCGTATTTTCTGCCAGCATTGGTCGTCTGAATACTGAACACAAAGTGAGGGTTTTCTTGCAAAATGTAGCTTTCAACTGCGTTATTTCCGATGTCTGCATCTTGTGCTGCATTAATGCGATACCTAGCTCCTTTGTCAGCTGACTCTCTAATTTCCAGCTTTGTAATATCCTTCGGGAAAACTGGCGCATTGTCGTTTATGTCCTGCACCTGCAGGGACAGTCGGTGTAATTCCAGTGGATTCTCTAACAGCAGGTCGAATTTGAGAACACACGAAGGCTTTTCTCCACAATGCTCCTCTCTGTCTATTCTTTCAGCAACGATTAAATCTCCGCTTCGAAGGTTAATCCCACAATATTGTCCGTCGTTTCCCTCCATGTCAACACGAGCTTTGCGAGCAGACAGTCTGCCCACCTCCAGGCCGAGATCCTTGGCGATATTTCCAATAACAGATCCGCGCTTGAGCTCCTCCTGTACAGAATAGCTCAGGTCTCCATGTGCGTAGTGCACCGCAACAAAGAAAAAGACAAGGCCGAAGCTCTGATGTACGATCCGTCTATCCATCATCCTCTGACAGTATTCAAAAAATCAAAACACGATACTTTCAAGCATTAAACCCACGTTTTTCTTTGAATATAGGTGCCTTCAAAGCATATGTCGACGGTGTTGAAGGAAACACAGAATACAAGGGTGGTCGATGCAAATAATGGGTGGTGTGCAAAAGCAGGCTGGATACTTGAGTTCTTAGCTGGTCTATAGTGACACCGTGAGTACAAATTAAATATAGCAGCTGTACAGCAGTGATGTAAATTCTCTCAACAAAATATGATGTCGGTTAGCCCTAATGTTTGAATTAAAACATATTGTAATAACGGACTAAAAGGCGTAACGAGGAGCTATCGTGTTATGTAAGTGACAGTCTTGTTCTCCTTCCTGTAAGGCTTTAAAAACAAGACAATGTCTCATTGGAGAGGAACCCACGTGAAGTATTTCATAGTGATAGAAGTAAGACAACAGTCACTCCCTTAGTGTCAAACAGTGTTGGACCACAGATCACGTCCTTTAGTTCTGCAGGTCAAAAACTCCAAGTTCTCTTAGAAACCCATCAATCTCTAATCCCTCAATGAAATAAAATAGATTATAATACTTAATCGTGAAACATGCAAAACTCTGGCTCTGAAGACCACCTGAATGACATAACAAAATCCAATTAAAAGATAACGAGTGCATACGAACACAGCACCCAAAAAAAGAGCAACAGCATGCCTCTCATGATGCAATGATGGAAAAAAATGTTTTTGACTCAAACATTACCGCAAGATTTAAAACTAAAGGAGATAACAACATTTCCTGCAGTATAACGCGATGTTCAATAACAGTTAAACGAATAAATTCGTAAATGACATGCACTTGTGAACAATTGCACATTGAGTGCAAATTAATGCCACTCATTCCACTGGTGTATTTTATTTATTTATTTATTTATTTATTTATTTATTTTACCGTCTGGCAAATTAGAAATGTGATTACGAGCCCGAATGTTATTTACAAAAGGTACACTGATGTCTCAGGAAAAATAAAAATTGAAAGTAAAACTATAATATAAAACGTTTGAAAGGTGGGAAAATAGAGGACAGAGTTAAGTTGCAACACAAGAGCGACAGCAAAGTTCAGCACGAAGGACAGCGCCCAACGTGTCTCACATGTTTGGTGAGCTGAATACACATTTCCATCCATGGTGGACCATAAAGATATACTCTATTTTATTCTATTCTACTCAGTACCAAAGACAAATACACAACAAACAAGCTCCAGCTCAGCTCAAAAGACACAAGCTGATGCTTGGTTTAAAAAGTTAGAGCAATTCTGGAAAATATATACAAACCCCAAAATAGATGAAGACCCTCTTCTAACAACACAATTTTAACTATCAGCCTACTACAACGTAGTAACTCTTCTGTGAACTCTTGATGCATTACCACGTTCAATGTAATGCATTTAGAAACAAGTGGAATTTATGACTATGCCTTAAAGCTTGTAGTAACGTGCAAAATACAAAGTGAAATGAATTTACACAGGGTAACTTCAAATCACATCTTACATTGTCCAAAAATGTCGCATAAAAAAAGGGAAAAAAAGGCAAATACAAATCATAATTGAATGAGTATTGGCTGGATCTTTAAGGTGCAAATAGATCAAACGATATGTAACACCACTTCCTACCTCAGGTGAAGCATCACAATCTCCAAAGGCATCAGCAAAGTCTGATGGACTCTTCCTCAGAGTCTGGTCAGCAGGCAGTGTGTTGTCATTGTAAGATGACACGAACTTGAAGTCGCTGGTTCTTGAACCTGTTGTCAGGTAGGCGTCATAATTGTAAGTGCTGCGCAAAGTTCCTGTGCCGTCAACATCTGCGTAATTAGGAGGGAGATAAGCGCTGGGGATGGCAACTGCTCCATCAAACAACAGTCTGGGCTTTCTCCTGCGACAAAACCTCACACCCAGGATGATGATGATGAAGGTCAGGAAAAACGTCGACACAGACACTAGCGCGATGATCAGATAAGACGTCAGTTTGGAATTCTTCTCATCATAAGAAATGTCCTTCAGTTCTGGCACCTCAGCCAAGTTATCAGAAATCAGTAAATACATGGAACAGCTGGCAGAGAGAGAGGGCTGTCCATTATCTTTCACTGACACAATCAGGTTCTGTTTCATGCTGTCAGACTCGGAAATGTCCCGCTGTGTCCTGATCTCTCCGCTGTGGACACCAATAGTGAAAAGGCCCGGATCTGTGGATTTCACTATATGATAGGACAGCCAGGCGTTCTGTCCGGAGTCCGCGTCCACCGCGATCACTTTGGACACCAGAGAGCCTCCGTGTGCAGCTTTGGGGACCAGCTCGGTCATGAAGGACTTGCCCTCCGGCCCGGGGTACAGTATCTGAGGAGAGTTGTCATTCACATCCGATATGAACACACTGACGGTCACGTTGCTGCTCAGCGGAGGAGAACCATTGTCTCTGCCCATCACGTGGACTTTAAAGCTCCTCAATTGTTCATAATCAAACGACCTCACAGCGTGGATCACCCCCGTGTCTCCGTTCACAGACACATAGGACGACACCGGGGCACCGTTCACCTCACCGGGTAACAGAGAATAAATCACTGTACCGTTTTGTCTCCAGTCGGGGTCTCGAGCACTAACGGAACATAAAGTGGAGCCAGGTTTGTTATTTTCACTCACATATGCGCTGTACGACTGTTCCTCAAACACAGGTGGGTTGTCGTTGATGTCTGCTACAGATAACTGAACACTTTTAGAGGAGGACAGAGGTGGAGAGCCCTCGTCAGTGGCAGTGATTGTAATGTTGTAATCAGACACTACTTCACGGTCCAGTTGTCCTGTGGTCACCAGAGAATAATAGTTTTTAATAGAAGGAACCAACTTAAAAGGGGCGTTTTGCTGAATGGAGCAGCGGACCTGTCTGTTATTCTCAGAGTCTCTATCCTGCACGTTAATGATGCCCACCTCTGTACCAGGTGACACATTCTCAGGTATGGGGTTAGTCAGGGATTTCAGATATATAACTGGGGCATTGTCATTTACATCAGTAACATCTATGATGACTTTGGCATAAGAGGTTAATCCCAAACCATCTTTTGCTGTGACGCGCAGTTCAAACGATGAGGACGTTTCATAATCAACCGTGGTGATCAATTTTATATCACCTGTCTTATGATCTATGGTAAACATTGACTTAATATCTTCTGAAATATGTCCAAAGTCATATGCAACTTCTCCATTTAGCCCCTCGTCTGCGTCAGTAGCACTAACTGTCAGCACAACAGTATCTAGAGGAGAGTTTTCAGGCAGACTGGCTTTATAAACGGCCTGGCTGAACACTGGTACATTATCATTAGCATCCAGCACAGTGACGTGTATGACCACAGTACCTGACCTTTGAGGAGAGCCACCATCCAAAGCTGTAAGAAGTAGATTGATCTCTTTTAATTTTTCTCGGTCAAGCTCTTTGTTAAGGACAAGTTCCACAGAATTAGTGTCAACGCCCAGAATAAAGTTCTCATTGCTTTGTAGGTTGTACGTCTGAACTGAATATTTGCCTATATCCGCATCATGTGCTTCCTCTATTGGAAAACGGGCACCTTTTGCCGCGGATTCACTAATGTCTATATGAATTAATTCTTTATTAAACTGCGGCGAGTTATCATTTATATCCTGGACATGTAGACTGATTCGATGCAATTCTAATGGATTCTCTAACATGAGTTCTTGTTTTAAAACGCAGGATGCTTTGTCTCCACAGAGGCCCTCTCTGTCAATCCTCTCGGCAACAGTCAGATCCCCGCTACGGAGGTTTAAATCACAATAATGTTTGTCACTCCCATCCGTATCAATGCGGGCCTTTCGAGCAGATAGTCTGCTTGTTTCAAGACCCAAATCCTTGGCGATATTTCCGATCACAGATCCACGCCTCATCTCCTCCGGAAAAGAATAGCTTACATCTCCGGTGGCAAAATGCAAAGACAGGAGCAGAAAAGCGACTGCATAGCTTTGAAATGCGAGTCCGGTGGTAGCCATCGTGACGCCGATATAAAACAATAGACGTTCCCTCAATGTACGGTAACACAGCCAATAAAAAAAAAATCAGGATTTAAAGCAAAATCAACACAATCCAAGATCAAGTGTCTGCCTCTCTGGACGATCAACTGCAGCACATTAAGTCACTTTGTGCGTCGACAACAGTGGGTGGATGTCGACAGACAATCTTTTACAGCTGGTGCATAGCGACATCGTGAGTCTCCTCTAGAGATTACATACTTTCACTGACAGCAGGTCTTTACAAGCCATAGAATATAAAAAACAGCATATCTAGAGACCGCGTTCATTTACACGGGAAATGATATAGTGAAATGTCTTGGCACATGTTAAAATGATTAAAACTAAAAGATATGTCTATAACAACAGCATTATTTCACCAAGACACTTCATTCTAAGCACTGCATTTTAGGTGTGGAAAAAGCAAACTCATATTTGTCTGTTAGTTTCTATTCTTGTCTTAAAATAAAGTATCGATGGAGTTTAGAGAGTACTGACCACGTGTTTGTGCCGAAATGTTTCATGAAATTGATGTGACAGCTGTGAATGACAACTGATTTGGCCACAAATTATACTGTCTAATTAAAGATTGAGAAAAACGACAGCCTATAACCAATCCTCAGAAACACTGAAATTGTTAAAGAAATTACCAACCTTTTTTAAAGAAATTGTAAGGAATGATTTAAGTTAATGAAAAACTGTTCTTTACTGACATTTCATTACCGTGTAAAGAAAAAACAAGGGGAAAGGAACAAGTTACCAAAAGCACAAAAAGAAGTGAGTCTGATTAAACCGCAGGATTCTAATCACGTCGCTCAATACCAGTAACATCTTACATTATATAGCCTATATTTAATTAGAAAGTCACATTGAGATTAAAAACCTCATTTGCAAATGAGACTTTAGTTCAACAAGTTGGGAAAACACCTGCACATTACAGCAAAATGCAACCAAAATTGGAAAAAAAATATTCAGACACTAGCAAATGAATTGAAATCAGTACACATGCGATTACAAAAATGAAAATGACAATAAAAAAAATATATATCGAGAATCTGAAGCTCGTGTAGTAATACTGTAGAAGAAGAATGACAGCATAAATGAAAGACAACAAGCCAGACCCCTAAAACAACACATTCTCACGTCTAACTAAATACGACGGTATAATATAACTTACAAGATATGGGTTATTTTCTATGAAAATAAAGAGTCAATATAATAAGTCTTAAGCACAACAACAAGCACTGAGACCAAGACACGTTTAATCGTTCTCAAGAGAAAAGGCAAGGACCTTCATTCCGTTTTCAATCGTTGCAGATTTTACTTGTCTGTGATTCTTGTAAATATGGTGGCAATGATTAAACCTTTGCAGATAATAAACAAATTCAGCAGTGACTAATTGCACTAATCGCTTAAAAACCTAAACAAACAATTTATGTGTGCAAGCTCCAAAATATTTATAAAGACAGACCCAAAGGTAAGACAGACAAATACAACACAATGAGCGGAAAAAGAAGTGATGGGTCTGAAAAAGTAGTGAATGTATGTCAACGTCACACTGCCAGTCATGAATTTGAAAAAGCACAGCCTCTTTTCTGATCGGATTTGTTCGATGTTCTTACCTCAGGAGAAGCATCACAATCCCCAAACGCATCAGCAAAGTCTGATGGACTCTTCCTCAGAGTCTGGTCAGCAGGCAGTGTGTTGTCATTGTAAGATGACACGAACTTGAAGTCACTGGTTCTTGAACCTGTTGTCAGGTAGGCGTCATAATTGTAAGTGCTGCGTAAAGTTCCTGTGCCGTCAACATCTGCGTAATTAGGAGGGAGATAAGCGCTGGGGATGGCAACTGCTCCATCAAACAACAGTCTGGGCTTTCTCCTGCGACAAAACCTCACACCCAGGATGATGATGATGAAGGTCAGGAAAAATGTCGACACAGACACCAGCGCGATGATCAGATAAGAGGTCAGCTTGGAATTCTTCTCATCATAAGAAATGTCCTTCAGTTCTGGCACCTCAGCCAAGTTATCAGAAATCAGTAAATACATGGAACAGCTGGCAGAGAGAGAGGGCTGTCCGTTATCTTTCACTGACACAATCAGGTTCTGTTTCATGCTGTCAGACTCGGAAATGTCCCGCTGTGTCCTGATCTCTCCGCTGTGGACACCAATAGTGAAAAGGCCCGGATCTGTGGATTTCACTATATGATAGGACAGCCAGGCGTTCTGTCCGGAGTCCGCGTCCACCGCGATCACTTTGGACACCAGAGAGCCTCCGTGTGCAGCTTTGGGGACCAGCTCGGTCATGAAGGAGTTGCCCTCCGGCCCGGGGTACAGTATCTGAGGAGAGTTGTCATTCACATCCGATATGAACACACTGACGGTCACGTTGCTGCTGAGTGGAGGAGAACCGTTGTCTCTGCCCATCACGTGGACTTTAAAACTCCTCAACTGTTCATAATCAAACGACCTTACAGCGTGGATCACCCCCGTGTCTCCGTTCACAGACACATAGGACGACACCGGGGCACCGTTCACCTCACCGGGTAACAGAGAATAAATCACTGTACCGTTTTGTCTCCAGTCGGGGTCTCGAGCACTAACGGAACATAAAGTGGAACCAGGTTTGTTATTTTCACTCACATATGCGCTGTACGACTGTTCCTCAAACACAGGGGGGTTGTCGTTGATGTCTGCTACAGATAACTGAACACTTTTAGAGGAGGACAGAGGTGGAGAGCCCTCGTCAGTGGCAGTGATTGTAATGTTGTAATCAGACACTACTTCACGGTCCAGTTGTCCTGTGGTCACCAGAGAATAATAGTTTTTAATAGAGGGAACCAACTTAAAAGGAGCGTTTTGCTGAATGGAGCAGCGGACCTGTCTGTTATTCTCAGAGTCTCTATCCTGCACGTTAATGATGCCCACCTCTGTACCAGGTGACACATTCTCAGGTATGGGGTTAGTCAGTGATTTTAAACTGATAATAGGTGGGTTGTCATTAACATCTGTTATATCTATAATTACTGTACAATACGAGGTAAGACCTGGTCCGTCTTTTGCTCTTATTCGCAGTTCAATGGAGGACTCAGTCTCATAATCGATAGAGCCGACGACTCTTATCTCTCCTGTCTTATGATCAAGTGAGAACAAAGTAACATGCTCATCAGACACATGGTCAAAATTGTATGTAATATCCCCGTTGGGTCCCGCATCTGCATCAGTAGCGCTCACTGTAACAACAATAGTATCTGGAGGAGAGTTTTCAGGCAGACTGGCTTTATAAACGGCCTGGCTGAACACTGGGGCGTTATCATTAGCATCCAGCACAGTGACGTGTATGATCGCAGTGCCAGTTTTTTGTGGAGAGCCACCATCGAGAGCTGTAAGCAGTAATTTTAGTTCCTTCTCTTGCTCTCGGTCCAATTCTTTGACCAAAACCAATTTTGAGTGTTTTCGCCCTCCCTCTGTATTTACATTAATGGTAAAATGCTCATTATGTTGCAAATTGTAGCGCTGTACATCATTTGTTCCGATATCTGCATCACGGGCTTCAGTGAGTAAGAATCTAGCTCCTTTAACTGCTGACTCTCTTATCTCAAATGTTATTAAGTCCTCACTAAACTGTGGGGCGTTGTCGTTTATATCTTGCACATGAATACTGACACGGTGAAGCTCTAAAGGGTTTTCCAGAACAAGCTCCTCTTTTAAAACGCAAGTAGCCTTCTTACCACAAAGACCCTCCCTGTCGATCCTGTCAGTAACAAACAACTCTCCGGTGCTCAGATTAATATCACAATACCGCTTGCCATTCCCGTCCGTGTCAATGCGAGCTTTACGTGAGGAAAGCGTGGCAATCCCGAGGCCGAGATCTTTGGCTATATTTCCAATCACAGACCCGCGTTTCATCTCCTCTGCAATAGAGTAGCTCACGTCTCCATAGGCCATATGCAGGCTGATGAAAAGGAAAACAACACAATAGCGTTTCACAGAAAATCCTCTGCGCACTGTATTTCCCACCATAGACCAGGCGTTCATCTTTCCCTGTAAAAAATATTTCAGTGATCAAAGACGGTTATATTCCTCGTTGTTATAATTCGAATATCATTCACAAAATAGGCCTTTTGTATCGTCCTTAACCCACAGACACCGCACCACAATAACGCTCTGCAATGGTGGAAAAATGGATGAAGCTGTGGACATTCTCGGCCTTTGTTGGTGCACAGTGACACCAAGAGTTTCAATCAGTTATAGCACTACCAACTAAAACAAACTGTCAACTTAACTGTCTATAGCATGACAAACCTATTGTTATTCAGCCATTATGTGTTTATTAAAACCATACTGGAGGATAAATTGTGCAATAGAAGTATTTACTAAAATTACTGACCATGGAACTGTTGTGATGCCTTATGTGTAGAGGCTCCAGTGTTATGTATGGACTATAGTCAGTCTAGTAAATTTTGCTGCATTGCCTTCTTCACGGGCTCCTTGTGAAACAAGGCTCTTGCAAAAGACACTGTACTCCACAGTACTAGTTGCTGTATTTGGTTACTCATTTAAAAAAAACTAATAATCAATCACAATTTACTTCACATATCAAATAATCTGTGCACAGAGACTGAATAAAAAATGCAACAGAAACCATCTCCTTAGCAGACTTTCAGATAAGAGCCCAGCATGACTCAATTTAGCATCACATGCCGGGACAAAGAAGTGACACAAGAGTTCATATAAGGAAAATACAGAGACAAATAGCCCCAACATTTCTGCAGTGGAAATATTGTTCAAAAGTGCTGACATACTCAATATCTGCTAGATTTTTAATATGTGTAGTAGGAAAAGATGTTTGACTGAAGTTGAAGCTACTGAAGCTATGAAACATATATTTGTTAAGTCTATAAAAAAAATACCAAAATCAAATATAACAACCAAAAACTCCTCTGCAGTATTGTGCCAGGTTAAAATGTACCAGCTGAAGAACATATAAAAAATGTATTTCAACATGTAAAGTAGAACATCTAAATTAACTAAAAACACACAAAAAACATTCTTGTCACAGTCAATTCATGTTTATTATTCTATGAGAATGTTGCTGTGTCAAAAGTTGACAAAAATCTCTCAAATAGATGGTAGATAGGTCTAACATTTTAACTTAACAGTTTACAAAACTTCCACACTAAACTAAGACAATAGCGCTCGTGCCATTCAGTGACACACACTCTTCATCATGACTGTCATGTTGTGTCCCAACAGCACAGCACAGAGGCAATCAGCTTATCAAATATAGCCCAGTGCTATTTGCTAACAGAAAATAAAATGCAACATGCATTTCTAATAAACTGTGATTTCTAACAAATTTTGATAAGTTTACATTGTGATCAAGTTTTGAACAGCAGTCTGCAGTTTTTTGTTTTGAAAGTTCACTCTGTCACTCAATCAGACATTCAGCAAAAGCAAAGCCTCCAGGGCAGACTAAGGCCATCACAACTCCTCTTGTTTGAAACATAACAATGGAAGACGATAACTTCAACTGAGAGTACAAATGCTGTCCAGTCGCATGGTTAACTGTCTGTAACATAATGTTGCATAGTTAAAGTTGAGTGCTGGAATCATTAGAAAACAAAATCAACCTATTGTATTGTCAGAAAGGCGAGACCAACTGATCTGTACAGCTACTGTCTTATAGCTAACATTTTATCATAAGCCAGTATGAACACAAACCCACAGGACATCACTTGACAACATCAGAAAGTGTCAACCTAACATATTTCAAAGCTACTGCGCAAATAACTGCTGTACTTGTTCAGTATTTTTATAGTCAAAGACATATTTGCCAGCTAAAATAAGCTTTTGTTACTGTTAAATTGACTCAGTAAGTCAAGAATGACATAGCCAAGACTTAAGAAGAGGTCAGCAAACAACACTGGTTATTAAGTGAGGGAATACCATTTTAATCATCACACACTCAGGTGTGAACTTCATGCAACTGCTGTCACAAAGCTACTATTCAAGGATTAGGCGAGATCTCAAATCTTAGATGTAAGGGCTTTGAGTTGGAATATAACAGTCAAATGCACCATCAGTGTAATGATTTGCATTTACATGATTGCCAAAACAGCACTATTCTGCAACAGTATGACGCTCAATCTGTAAGACACAATATTTATGTGGACCTTATCCAGTTATTTCATACTCTGATAGATAAAGTACCTAAGATTTGATCATCTACACACTGTTTGATTAGTTGTAATGGCCATATACAGATGAAACTGCATGTTTACAAAGGCTAATAAATATAACACATTTCACAATCAGGCACTGATGAAGAGAAGTGACCAAAATTAAGCAATGAGAGGGGAAAAAAACAGCAGAAACACTATGTAAATAACTGCAACACTTTGTTCATCCATACAGGTGCATCCAGAAATTCTTCAGGATAATGCTATACAGCTTCTAATTCGTATATCATCTACAAATACAATTTAACTAGGGGAGTGTAAAATGCAGTAAACAAAAGCAAATACTTAATATATAATTTTAATTACTAAAAAAATAATATCATTGCATGAACCATGAAGTCTGAAATACCTTGAAAAACATACAGTTAGGAAACAAATGAACCCAGAAGATATTCTGCAGTACTAAAACAACGATTACACTGATAAGGGCAATTAAAACTTAATAACCAACTTGATTTCAGTAACAAAAATCCAGTGATTTAACATTGTAGCCTCTGACAAGCAGATGTGGACTAACCAAAATGTTTTCAAAACACTTGAATTGAAACATGCTTGATTTAAGTTCTTTGGGTATAGGTGGGAGGTAAATATATAGCCTCAGTGAAATGCTACCAAAGCTGTTCTTCCAAACACCTGTTTAAAATCAACTGTACTCAAATAAACCAGGAAGACTGGTTAATCATAAATTGGTGTAATACATTGGGGCCTATCTAGGGACTTCTGTAAATGACCAAATGCTTCAGTGGAGTCTGATGGACTCTTCCTCAGAGTCTGGTCAGCAGGCAGTGTGTTGTCATCGTAAAGTGACACGAACTTAAAGTCACTGGTTCTTGAACCTGTTGTCAAGTAAGCGTCATAATTGTAAGTGCCATGTAAAGTTCCTGTGCCGTCAACATCGGCATAAGGAGGGAGGGAGATAAGCGCTGGGGATGGCAACTGCTCCACCTAACACCTCAGGCAAGCTATCAGAAATGAGTTAATAAATAAAAACAGCTGGTGCAGAGAGACGGGGATTTTGGCAAGGTCATATTAAAAAAACAGCACTACATTGCATATCTAAATATTTGATTCAAAATCTAATATCAAAAGAAATTCACTTAAACAAAACTCAAGAAGGAGAAGATGACAACAGAATAAAATAAAGTGGTATGTTAGTCCTGAAAATGTATCATTAGACCAAAAAGAATTCAGCACCAATGGACAGAGTACAAGGGACGGAATTTAAAGATGTTTCTTTACAAGAGCAAATATGGCATCCATGTCTGCAGGCAGACATTAGTTTCAACATGAGATAAGATTCTTAAATAAAAACATGACCAAAAGGCGAAAATTTAAATCCTTTAGAGATCATTATGAACTTTTAAGAACACTATTAAAAAGTATATTTTATGAAAATCACAACAAAAGACCAATGTAACTGAATAAAGTAATTAACAAAAATGCAGAATGACTTCTTCAGGACTACAAACACGAGTTAAATAATCTAAAATGTGTCCCTACCTCAGGAGAAGCATCATTATCTCCAAACGCATCAGCAAAGTCTGATGGACTCTTCCTCAGAGTCTGGTCAGCAGGCAGTGTGTTGTCATTGTAAGATGACACGAACTTGAAGTCGCTGGTTCTTGAACCTGTTGTCAGGTAGGCGTCATAATTGTAAGTGCTGCGCAAAGTTCCTGTGCCGTCAACATCTGCGTAATTAGGAGGGAGATAAGCGCTGGGGATGGCAACTGCTCCATCAAACAACAGTCTGGGCTTTCTCCTGCGACAAAACCTCACACCCAGGATGATGATGATGAAGGTCAGGAAAAACGTCGACACAGACACCAGCGCGATGATCAGATAAGACGTCAGTTTGGAATTCTTCTCATCATAAGAAATGTCCTTCAGTTCTGGCACCTCAGCCAAGTTATCAGAAATCAGTAAATACATGGAACAGCTGGCAGAGAGAGAGGGCTGTCCGTTATCTTTCACTGACACAATCAGGTTCTGTTTCATGCTGTCAGACTCGGAAATGTCCCGCTGTGTCCGGATCTCTCCGCTGTGGACACCAATAGTGAAAAGGCCTGGATCTGTGGATTTCACTATATGATAGGACAGCCACGCGTTCTGTCCGGAGTCTGCGTCCACCGCGATCACTTTGGACACCAGAGAGCCTCCGTGTGCAGCTTTGGGGACCAGCTCGGTCATGAAGGAGTTGCCCTCCGGCCCGGGGTACAGTATCTGAGGAGAGTTGTCATTCATATCCGATATGAACACACTGACGGTCACATTGCTGCTCAGCGGAGGAGAACCGTTGTCTCTGCCCATCACGTGGACTTTAAAGCTCCTGAATTGTTCATAATCAAACGACCTCACAGCGTGGATCACCCCCGTGTCTCCGTTCACAGACACATAGGACGACACCGGGGCACCGTTCACCTCACCGGGTAACAGAGAATAAATCACTGTACCGTTTTGTCTCCAGTCGGGGTCTCGAGCACTAACGGAACATAAAGTGGAGCCAGGTTTGTTATTTTCACTCACATATGCGCTGTACGACTGTTCCTCAAACACAGGTGGGTTGTCGTTGATGTCTGCTACAGATAACTGAACACTTTTAGAGGAGGACAGAGGTGGAGAGCCCTCGTCAGTGGCTGTGATTGTAATGTTGTAATCAGACACTACTTCACGGTCCAGTTGTCCTGTGGTCACCAGAGAATAATAGTTTTTAATAGAAGGAACCAACTTAAAAGGGGCGTTTTGCTGAATGGAGCAGCGGACCTGTCCATTGCTTTCAGAGTCTCTATCCTGCACGTTAATGATGCCCACCTCTGTACTAGGTGGAGTATCTTCTGGTATGGGATTTGTCAGTGACTTGATGAACGTAAGAGGGGCATTGTCATTTACATCAGAGATCTCAATTACCAAGGTAGAGGATGACACTAATCCGAGACCATCCTTGGCTGTAATTTGCAGTTCATAGACTGACATTTCCTCATAATCTATTGATCCACTTACTTTCACTTCACCAGTTGTCTGATCAATAGAAAACACGTTGTTGCTTTCATCAGAAATATGATCAAATTCATAAGTCACCTCTCCATTAACTCCTTCATCTGCGTCAGTAGCACTCACTGTGACCACTACAGTGTCTAAAGGAGAGTTTTCAGGCAGACTGGCTTTATAAACGGCCTGGCTGAACACTGGGGCGTTATCATTAGCATCCAGCACAGTGACGTGAATAACTGCAGTACCTGATCGCTGAGGTGTGCCTCCGTCTGTTGCCACAAGCACAATCGCTAGCTCCTGTTGTTGTTCTCTATCCAGCTCCTTCTCTAAAACTAACTCGCTGTATTTCCCCCCTCCGCTTTTTGCAATAACATTCAATCTGAAGTATTCATTTGCCTCGATACTATAGCCTTGGATGGCGTTTTGTCCGACATCTGCATCGTGGGCCTCATCTAGACGGTAGCGGCTTCCTTTATCGGCAGATTCTCTAATTTCAAATTTAATTGTACTCTTTTTAAACTGCGGTGAATTATCGTTGATATCTTGAACGTGAACACTAATGCGATGCAGCTCTAAAGGATTCTCTAAAACAAGTTCCTGTTTTACAACGCAAGATGGCTTTTTGCCACAAAGCCCCTCTCTGTCAATCCTGTCGGCAACAATGATATCTCCGGTACTCAGATTAATGTCACAATACCGTTTGCTGTTTCCGTCTACATCAATACGAGCCTTTCGAGTACTCAGTTTGCCCACCTCAAGTCCAATATCTTTGGCTATATTTCCAACAGCTGAGCCGCGTTTCATCTCCTCTGGAAAAGAATAAGACACATCTCCACAGACGGTTTGCAGCGCCAGAAAAAATACTCCCAAAGAGATGATCAGACTGAGCACGGAAAATGCTTTGTGTCCCATTTTCCTGCAAGACCAGTGCCAAATCCACCACAAGCAAGCCTTGTAAAACAAAAATAACCAGTCAAATAGAATCGTCTTCGGATATCAAGTCCAGTCTGATTATAAATGATGCGACTTCACTGCTTTCACCAACAATCTATCGTGAAATAGAAATGTGCAAGCGTGTAGGGTGACATAATGTAACACAACTGAGTAAAGCTGGTAGACAGCGACACTGTGAGCAAATAGTAGGCATTGCAAAAGACTTAAATAACTGAGTGCTCTGATGAGAATGATAATAATTGTTAAGTCCAGGTTGTAGTGAGATCCAAACTTAAATAAATTCAAAAATGTATTTACAAAAATGTAGAGGGGAGACTTCTGTTGTAAATGCCAGTGTGTATTTTCCTTTATAAAATTGCTGTTATTGAACAGCAGTGATGAGAGGTGAACTGATAAGGGTTGGGATGGTTTCAGCACCATGGATAGATACCATAATATAAGGTAACGCACATGACCAGAGCACATATTATGTGTGGTCTCAGAAGACGTAGACAACTGCAAAATTATAGTAATAACAATGAAACTGGTCTTTTTTCCGCATGTGATCAAGTAATTCATATGACAAAAAACACTAGTATTCCACATGTTTTTACAGAGAACTGGTGGGCTACATGAACGCATAACTTAATGTATTTAATATGTTTCTTTACCAAGTCATTGCCACTGTAGGCCAGGGGTAACAGTACAATGCAGCATCACATCAATCAATAATTTCTGGGAAAAGTTATCAGCACTAAATTAGATAAATTCTGCCTACCAGTTCCTATACCACAGCAACAGGCAAATGAAACAATTCTGATAGACCAATTTACATTAAAGGACATAGATAGATTACTGAATGGGCCTACCAGGCCCAGCGGCCCAAACTGTCAGGGCCCCCTCTGGCCTTAATCTGCAAAATGTCACTCAAAACTAAATGTACTGACCAGGAAGAGACTTAAAATGACCTAAAAAAAAAAAAAAACATTAAACGACTACAAAGAGACACAAAAGACCACAGTTGTGCAAAACAGCTGCAATGGGACACATTGAGACTCACAATGACTACAAAAAGGGTCAAAGCAACGACAAAGAGACAGAAAACCGCAGAGAGATGTGTAACCTGTACAAAGAGATGCAAAACAACAACAAAAAGAGGTTAAACAACTGCAAAGTCTGTGAGTCTTGCTCCTGTGTCGGAGAGGTGGTGGGGCCTTCTGCATGTCTGTGGCCAGAGTCCGCCCATGTAAAAGGGTAAAATTAGGTTATAATGTAGGAAGCCGTTTAAAGTTGATATATGACAGGCAGAAGTCAGTTTGACTTGTCAATAACACATGGTAGATATCACAAATGTGTTACTTTAAGTATCTGAATACAAATTATCCTATGCTTTGGAATGTGTTTTCGGATAATGAAGCTCAGGGGCAAAAGAAAAACCCACTGTAATGCTGAATGTCAGAGTATTTTTAGGGGACGCATAAAAAAAACGGAAGGACGCAGGGAGGCTTGCAGTATTTTTAAAGTTCACTGTATATGCCAAAGACAAAGAAAATTGTTAAAAATCTTTGAAAGCGAGGCAACTACGGCATGTATGTGTTAGAGCGTCTGAAAATGGCTGAATATTTGTGGCAAAATAGGTCAAACGACACGTGACACCGGTCCCTACCTCAGGAGAAGCATCATTGTCTCCAAAGGCATCAGCAAAGTCTGATGGACTCTTCCTCAGAGTCTGGTCAGCAGGCAGTGTGTTGTCATTGTAAGATGACACGAACTTGAAGTCACTGGTTCTTGAACCTGTTGTCAGGTAGGCGTCATAATTGTAAGTGCTGCGTAAAGTTCCTGTGCCGTCAACATCGGCGTAATTGGGAGGGAGATAAGCGCTGGGGATGGCAACTGCTCCATCAAACAACAGTCTGGGCTTTCTCCTGCGACAAAACCTCACACCCAGGATGATGATGATGAAGGTCAGGAAAAACGTCGACACAGACACCAGCGCGATGATCAGATAAGAGGTCAGTTTGGAATTCTTCTCATCATAAGAAATGTCCTTCAGTTCTGGCACCTCAGCCAAGTTATCAGAAATCAGTAAATACATGGAACAGCTGGCAGAGAGAGAGGGCTGTCCGTTATCTTTCACTGACACAATCAGGTTCTGTTTCATGCTGTCAGACTCGGAAATGTCCCGCTGTGTTCTGATCTCTCCGCTGTGGACACCAATAGTGAAAAGGCCCGGATCTGTGGATTTCACTATATGATAGGACAGCCAGGCGTTCTGTCCGGAGTCCGCGTCCACCGCGATCACTTTGGACACCAGAGAGCCTCCGTGTGCAGCTTTGGGGACCAGCTCGGTCATGAAGGACTTGCCCTCCGGCCCGGGGTACAGTATCTGAGGAGAGTTGTCATTCACATCCGATATGAACACACTGACGGTCACGTTGCTGCTCAGCGGAGGAGAACCGTTGTCTCTGCCCATCACGTGGACTTTGAAACTCCTCAACTGTTCATAATCAAACGACCTCACAGCGTGGATCACCCCCGTGTCTCCGTTCACAGACACATAGGACGACACCGGGGTACCGTTCACCTCACCGGGTAACAGAGAATAAATCACTGTACCGTTTTGTCTCCAGTCGGGGTCTCGAGCACTAACGGAACATAAAGTGGAGCCAGGTTTGTTATTTTCACTCACATATGCGCTGTACGACTGTTCCTCAAACACAGGTGGGTTGTCGTTGATGTCTGCTACAGATAACTGAACACTTTTAGAGGACGACAGAGGTGGAGAGCCCTCGTCAGTGGCAGTGATTGTAATGTTGTAATCAGACACTACTTCACGGTCCAATTGTCCTGTGGTCACCAGAGAATAATAGTTTTTAATAGAAGGAACCAACTTAAAAGGGGCGTTTTGCTGAATGGAGCAGCGGACCTGTCTGTTGTTGCCCGAGTCAGCATCCTGTACATGAATGATGCCCACCTCTGTACCAGGTGACACATTCTCAGGTATGGGGTTTGCTAATGAATTAATATGTATGACTGGTGCATTATCATTCACGTCAGTTATATCTATCACTACCTTTGTCTCTGAAGACAGGCCATAGCCATCTTTCCCCTCAATTAGCATTTCAAATTTTGTTTCTTCTTCAAAGTCAACATTTTTTGCGACTGTAATTTCTCCAGTATATTCATTTAATGAAAACATTTCCTTTGCAATATCACTTATTCCACTGAATTCATATGTTACTTTACCATTTAGTCCTTCATCTACATCAGTAGCACTTACTGTCACTACTACAGTGTCTATAGGAGAATTTTCAGGTAGAGTAGCTTCATAACCGGCCTGGCTGAAAACTGGGGCGTTATCATTAGCATCCAGTACAGTGATTTGTATGACTGCAGTGCCTGATCTCTGTGGGTTACCACCATCGACGGCCGTCAGCAGTAAGGTCACTTCTTGCTGTTCTTCACGATCTAATTCTCTATCTAAAATTATCTCACTGTACTTTGAACCAACGGAATTAGTTAGTACATTTAAAGCAAAATAATTATTTTGTTTTAAAACATAGTTTTGCACAGCGTTTTGTCCTATGTCTGCATCGCGCGCCGCATTTATTCTATAGCGAGAGCCTTTGGGAGCTGATTCACTTATATCCAGTTTAACGGCATCTTTAGGGAAAACTGGTGGATTGTCATTTACATCCTGAATTTGCAAAGATATCCGGTGCGATTCAAGTGGATCCTCAAGTACCAATTCACATTTCAAACTGCATGAAGTCTTCGCTCCACAAAGCTCCTCTCGGTCAATCCGATCAGCGACGACCAGTTCTCCGGTATCAACGTTTATCTCGCAGTAACGTTTACGGTTTCCTTCTAGAACAATGCGGGCCTTTCGAGGTGGAAGTCTGCTTACTTGGAGTCCAAGATCTTTGGCTATATTTCCAATCACGGATCCGCGTTTCATTTCCTCGGGAAAAGAATAGCTCACATCGCCATAGCATAGCTGTAATCCCAGAAGCAAAAGAAGTGAGCCGCAGAAAAGGTTCACCTGCAGCCTATTATATGCCATCCTTCAGCAACCAAAACGAATCAACAATAATAAAGACGTGATTCCGCACAAACACGCGGGGGAATGCACATCTGTGAACGATCCAAGACAAATACTGTAATGGCAAACAATGAGCAGGAAAAAAAGGGTGGGTGGAGACGCCTGATGATTTCATATGAAGCCTGTTTCACTGATCGATTGGTAGACAGCGACACTTACAGCATGTCCGAGAGATTACAAAATATAGTTACTCTATTTGTGATAGATAGATAGATAGATAGATAGATAGATAGATAGATAGATAGATAGATAGATAGATAGATAGATAGATAGATAGACGCCAGATTAGGAGTTTGTCATGTGCAATGACATTTATCACAAAGAAATACGCACTAAAGGAAAATAAAAATAGAAACATCTGTTACGATGTTTTGCAATGCAACACAAGGGGTCTCTATTTGACTGCATGATATTGATAAGTGTTTCTACAATTCAGTGCATCTCATTTACGTTTGAAAATAAGCACAAAGTATTAGAAACACCTCAAACCATAATGCAACTGAATATAACATCACCACAAACAGCCTAAAATGCTGAATCAATACTTATCAGCAAGTAAAAAATATTGTAACAAAGGAACAATTTATGATTGTGTGATTTAATTATATTGCAGGAGGGCTCTATGTTTCGAATCACTTTGGATTCCAAATGTGGAATGCTGTCCTAAACCTATAAACCAGATATAAAAGATGTACAAACAAAGCTGAACAACTATTTTATATAACCAAGGTCCGTTTTACTCAGTGTGATCTCAAAGGGGCTAAATTATCGGTTTGACTTGTTGTGTTAAGGACCATGGACAGTGACGGACCATCAAACAACTTGACTTCAAAAAATTGTAAAGTAATGGTGGTTAAAACTGAAGTAGCTTAAATAAATGCAATACTATCTTTAAAATTATTTTTAAAATGTGTGTAGACCTTAAGGATGTTTTACTTAATTAGTAATAGTTAGTAATAACTTACAAGAAATGTGGTATTGACAAAAATGCAATAAATAATTTGTCAGAGTAATTCCGCACAATGGACACTTATTCTTTGCAACTTGTACATTAATGCTCTGAAACCTACCTCAAGTGATTCCTGTGATGCTCCAAAAGTGTCAGCAAAGTCTGATGGACTCTTCCTCAGAGTCTGGTCAGCAGGCAGTGTGTTGTCATTGTAAGATGACACGAACTTGAAGTCACTGGTTCTTGAACCTGTTGTCAGGTAGGCGTCATAATTGTAAGTGCTGCGTAAAGTTCCTGTGCCGTCAACATCGGCGTAATTGGGAGGGAGATAAGCGCTGGGGATGGCAACTGCTCCATCAAACAACAGTCTGGGCTTTCTCCTGCGACAAAACCTCACACCCAGGATGATGATGATGAAGGTCAGGAAAAACGTCGACACAGACACCAGCGCGATGATCAGATAAGATGTCAGTTTGGAATTCTTCTCATCATAAGAAATGTCCTTCAGTTCTGGTACCTCAGCCAAGTTATCAGAAATCAGTAAATACATGGAACAGCTGGCAGAGAGAGAGGGCTGTCCGTTATCTTTCACTGACACAATCAGGTTCTGTTTCATGCTGTCAGACTCGGAAATGTCCCGCTGTGTCCTGATCTCTCCGCTGTGGACACCAATAGTGAAAAGGCCCGGATCTGTGGATTTCACTATATGATAGGACAGCCATGCGTTCTGTCCGGAGTCCGCGTCCACCGCGATAACTTTGGACACCAGAGACCCTCCTTGTGCAGCTTTGGGGACCAGCTCGGTCATGAAGGAGTTGCCCTCAGGCCCGGGGTACAGTATCTGAGGAGAGTTGTCATTCACATCCGATATGAACACACTGACGGTCACGTTGCTGCTCAGCGGAGGAGAACCGTTGTCTCTGCCCATCACGTGGACTTTGAAACTCCTCAACTGTTCATAATCAAACGACCTCACAGCGTGGATCACCCCCGTGTCTCCGTTCACAGACACATAGGACGACACCGGGGCACCGTTCACCTCACCGGGTAACAGAGAATAAATCACTGTACCGTTTTGTCTCCAGTCGGGGTCTCGAGCACTAACGGAACATAAAGTGGAGCCAGGTTTGTTATTTTCACTCACATATGCGCTGTACGACTGTTCCTCAAACACAGGTGGGTTGTCGTTGATGTCTGCTACAGATAACTGAACACTTTTAGAGGACGACAGAGGTGGAGAGCCCTCGTCAGTGGCAGTGATTGTAATGTTGTAATCAGACACTACTTCACGGTCCAGTTGTCCTGTGGTCACCAGAGAATAATAGTTTTTAATAGAAGGAACCAACTTAAAAGGGGCGTTTTGCTGAATGGAGCAGCGGACCTGTCTGTTATTCTCAGAGTCTCTATCCTGCACGTTAATGATGCCCACCTCTGTACCAGGTGACACATTCTCAGGTATGGGGTTAGTCAGTGATTTTAAATATATTACAGGGGCGTTATCGTTTACATCAGATAATTCTATGTAAACATTAGCATAAGAATTTAATCCCAGTCCATCCTTTGCCATGACTCGCAGTTCAAATGAACTTTTCTTCTCATAATCCGTGGTACCAATTACTCTTATTTCTCCAGTTTTACTGTCAATAGAAAACAGTTTTTCATCTGTCACTGAAACATGACCAAAATCATATGTTACGTCACCATTCACCCCATCATCTGCGTCAGTGGCACTTACTGTAACCACTACAGTGTCGAGAGGAGAGTTTTCAGGCAGACTAGCTTTATAAACGGCCTGGCTGAACACTGGGGCGTTATCATTAGCATCAAGTACAGTGACGTGTATCATCACAATGCCTGATCTTGGTGGAGAGCCACCATCAACAGCTGTTAGAGACAACTCAATCTCTCCTTCAGTCTCTCTATCAAGTTTATTTTCTAAAACGAGTTCAACTTTGCTGGCATCAATCAGTAGAATAAAATGCGCATTCTTCTGAAGGCTGTACCTCTGAACGGAATTCTGACCAATATCCGCGTCATGTGCTTCCTCCATTAAGAAACGAGTGCCCTTCTCAGCAGACTCGCTTATTTCCATTCTTATCAATTCCCGTCTGAACTGCGGCGTGTTGTCATTTATATCTTGGATGTGTAGACTGATACGATGTAATTCTAACGGATTCTCCAGTATAAGTTCCAGGACTAAAACGCAGGATGGTTTCGTGCCACAAAGATTCTCTCTGTCAAGCCGTTCAGCAACACTTAAATCCCCGGTTTTCAAATTGATTACACAATAACGTTCATTATTGCTTTCGGAATCAATGCGGGCTTTGCGAGTTGTCAGGGTAGCTATATCCAGACCAAGATCCTTGGCTATATTTCCAATGACAGTTCCTGGCTTCATCTCCTCGGGGATAGAATAGCTCACCTCGCCACAGACGGATTGCAGTGCAAGTAGACAGAAGACAAAGCGGGTAAGCAGGCCGAGCTTTGAAAATCCGCTGTGTTCCATTATTCGAAAAGACAAATATCCGCAGCCAAGAGAAAATATTTGAAGATATTTAGTTCAACCCGTGAACACGTGAGAGATGGACTAAATCAGACACATTCAAAGGCAGAAATCAGCGACGCGATCCCATAGCACTTTCCACAGCCGCAACATAACTGCAAACACAAAGCTTATGAACAATGGGTGGAGACGTTCTGCTACATGGCATTGCAAATTTCTCTAGTAAACTGGTAGACAGCGACACAGTGTGTTCATCTGAGAGACAGAAAGAGCATGTGATAGAATGAAAGGCGTTCTGTTGAAAACTTAATGACATGATATCAACATTTCCTCTATAAGCAGGAAGAGATCACAATGTGACACTTCAGCAGATTAAAGCGCATATATATATAATAATTATTATTATTAAACCAAATTTCAATAAGATGTGGCAACGAATTTTGCTGGACTTAAACAATGTGTCGCCTATAATTTTACATAGTTCTTAAAACGTATAGCAAGGCGTAACAGTAAAAGCTGCAGGCATATTGCATTGAATGACGCAAATGCAAACAGTTCATTTAAAACAAATTAACTTAAGTCTGAAGATTAATTTGCAAAATGATAATTGTATGTTTTATTTTCCAAAACGTTTCATGTCATATGCGACTTAAAGCTTAGGTGAAATCGATACCGGCGTTTGCAGTCACGCCTTAAAACTGCCGTGCATGTACCAACCATCCATGTTTTCAGCACCATGGACAGAGCGCATTTGCCCAAATCAGCAGGAGCGCATACGCCTGCTATTAAAAACACTTTTAGAAAAAACGTCACAGGTTTCACTTCTAAAACGGGTCTGCTTCCTTAGTGAGCTACGGAACTTGACGGTCTGTCAAATCAATGGCATTTCCAAATGAAGAGACGCAAAGATAACACATCAGTTACGTGACTGTTCTTGTGGCAGAACTTCGCTCCTAATATCAGACATACTGCTGGTGGTCACGGTTAACATTCTGCTTGAGTAAACTAGGAATCCTGTACTTATATTGAGGAAAGCTGCTGAAATGCCTCAATATGACTGGGTCCGATTTTAAGTGTCGGTAGAGAAGAAAAGCGACGCATTTCTGATACCAAGCAAATTCAGAACGAATCACAACTGCTTTTGTAGGTAGCAGTATTACTTAACCATTGTAAAAACAGAATTAAGTACTGCAGATAGGTCGTAACATAGTGGAAGCATTGTATTGGCTACTGTCGTATCTGTACAGGATCGACTGGGTCCAAATCATTAATTCAATTCCACAGAAAGGTGTCGCCCACAAACTCCAACTCAAAGTGAAGATTTGAATCCACTACAAAAGGGATGACGGATAAAAGCATGTTACAAAAGAAGACTGGGAGTGATAAGGAAGTGAACAAATTTGGAATTCACGTCCTCTACAATATGTCGAGCGCCAACTGGGCTGAATTTTACTAAATTGCGTTTAAACACCTTTTATCCAGCTAATTTCGTACCCAAATTACCATCAAAAGAATCACCTAAAACGATGCGATCAAATGCACGTTTACCACAAGGAAAGGCCTCAAACATTTGCTGGAGTTCAATCAACACACACCTGGCAAAGAATCAGTACCAACTAACATAGTATGTGTCACAGAGAGAATACAGGATTGTTGGATTGGACTTCAATGCAAAAGTTTTCTATTGATTTGGACGTTCCTCTTGGTGGAAGCTGGTTTAACTTTAACTCATCTGGCAAATCGGAAATGCAAACAATTATTTTATTTTTCTTGCGCGCATGATCATGGACAGCAACACACCCGAAAACGACAGCAGGACGAAGTTACATGAACTTGTAATTGTTCGTTTTAAAATGAATGAGGGTAAAATTGTATCTCATGTGCGTGCTTAAAAAGAAACTTCATATTTTGCATCCTCAATATACTGAGGTCGAAGCCCTTTGTGTTGCCCTGTAGGCAGGTAACCTTTGCTTAAACTGCAGCAGGAATTATGAGCCAGACTCTGACTGGAGTAAGAAAAAAACAATTTAGTGTTACTCTATATTACGATGGGTAAAACGGGAAAAAATGTGTCGATTATTTGCCTAACAGTAACAATGACATCAGAGGGACAGACATTGGTTGGATATTCAAGGTGCAAATAGATCGAAAGATATGTAACACCATTTCCTACCTCAGGAGAAGCATCACAATCTCCAAAGGCATCAGCAAAGTCTGATGGACTCTTCCTCAGAGTCTGGTCAGCAGGCAGTGTGTTGTCATTGTAAGATGACACGAACTTGAAGTCACTGGTTCTTGAACCTGTTGTCAGGTAGGCGTCATAATTGTAAGTGCTGCGTAAAGTTCCTGTGCCGTCAACATCTGCGTAATTAGGAGGGAGATAAGCGCTGGGGATGGCAACTGCTCCATCAAACAACAGTCTGGGCTTTCTCCTGCGACAAAACCTCACACCCAGGATGATGATGATGAAGGTCAGGAAAAACGTCGACACAGACACCAGCGCGATGATCAGATAAGAGGTCAGTTTGGAATTCTTCTCATCATAAGAAATGTCCTTCAGTTCTGGCACCTCAGCCAAGTTATCAGAAATCAGTAAATACATGGAACAGCTGGCAGAGAGAGAGGGCTGTCCGTTATCTTTCACTGACACAATCAGGTTCTGTTTCATGCTGTCAGACTCGGAAATGTCCCGCTGTGTCCTGATCTCTCCGCTGTGGACACCAATAGTGAAAAGGCCCGGATCTGTGGATTTCACTATATGATAGGACAGCCAGGCGTTCTGTCCGGAGTCCGCGTCCACCGCGATCACTTTGGACACCAGAGAGCCTCCGTGTGCAGCTTTGGGGACCAGCTCGGTCATGAAGGACTTGCCCTCCGGCCCGGGGTACAGTATCTGAGGAGAGTTGTCATTCACATCCGATATGAACACACTGACGGTCACGTTGCTGCTCAGCGGAGGAGAACCGTTGTCTCTGCCCATCACGTGGACTTTAAAGCTCCTCAACTGTTCATAATCAAACGACCTCACAGCGTGGATCACCCCCGTGTCTCCGTTCACAGACACATAGGACGACACCGGGGCACCGTTCACCTCACCGGGTAACAGAGAATAAATCACTGTACCGTTTTGTCTCCAGTCGGGGTCTCGAGCACTAACGGAACATAAAGTGGAGCCAGGTTTGTTATTTTCACTCACATATGCGCTGTACGACTGTTCCTCAAACACAGGTGGGTTGTCGTTGATGTCTGCTACAGATAACTGAACACTTTTAGAGGAGGACAGAGGTGGAGAGCCCTCGTCAGTGGCTGTGATTGTAATATTGTAATCAGACACTACTTCACGGTCCAGTTGTCCTGTGGTCACCAGAGAATAATAGTTTTTAATAGAAGGAACCAACTTAAAAGGGGCGTTTTGCTGAATGGAGCAGCGGACCTGTCCATTGCTTTCAGAGTCTCTATCCTGCACGTTAATGATGCCCACCTCTGTACCAGGTGGAGTATCTTCTGGTATGGGATTTGTCAGTGACTTGATGAACGTAAGAGGGGCATTGTCATTTACATCAGAGATCTCAATTACCAAGGTAGAGGATGACACTAATCCGAGACCATCCTTGGCTGTAATTTGCAGTTCATAGACTGACATTTCCTCATAATCTATTGACCCACTTACTTTCACTTCACCAGTTGTCTGATCGATAGAAAACACGTTATTAGTTTCATCAGAAATATGATCAAATTCATAAGTCACCTCTCCATTGATTCCCTCGTCTGCGTCAGTAGCACTCACTGTGACCACTACAGTGTCTAAAGGAGAGTTTTCAGGCAGACTGGCTTTATAAACGGCCTGGCTGAACACTGGGGCGTTATCATTAGCATCCAGCACAGTGACGTGAATAACTGCAGTACCTGATCTCTGAGGTGTACCTCCGTCTGTTGCTACAAGCACAATCGTTAGCTCCTGCTGTTGTTCTCTATCCAGCTCCTTCTCTAAAACTAACTCGCTGTATTTCCCCCCTCCGCTTTTTGCAATAACATTCAATCTGAAGTATTCATTCGCCTCGATACTATAGCCTTGGATGGCGTTTTGTCCGACATCTGCATCGTGGGCCTCATCTAGACGGTAGCGACTTCCTTTCACTGCCGATTCTCTAATTTCAAATTTAATTGCATTCTTTTTAAACTGCGGTGAATTATCGTTGATATCTTGAACGTGAACACTAATGCGATGCAGCTCTAAAGGATTCTCTAAAACAAGTTCCTGTTTTACAACGCAAGATGGCTTTTTGCCACAAAGCCCCTCTCTGTCAATCCTGTCGGCAACAATGATATCTCCGGTACTCAGATTAATGTCACAATACCGTTTGCTGTTTCCGTCTGCATCAATACGAGCCTTTCGAGCACTCAGTTTGCCCACCTCAAGTCCAATATCTTTGGCTATATTTCCAACAACTGAGCCGCGTTTCATCTCCTCTGGAAAAGAATAAGACACATCTCCACAGACGGTTTGCAGCGCCAGAAAAGATATTCCCAAAGAGATGATCGGACTGAGCACGGAAAATGCTTTGTGTCCCATTTTCCTGCAAGACCAGTGCCAAATCCACCACAAGCAAGCCTTGTAAAACAAAAATAACCAGTCAAATGGAATCGTCTTCGGGTAGCAAGTCCAGTCTGATTATAAATGGTGCGACTTCACTGCTTTCACCAACAATCTATCGTGAAATAGAAATGTGCAAGCGTGTAGGGTGACATAATGTAACACAACTGAGTAAAGCTGGTAGACAGCGACACTGTGAGCAAATAGCAGGCACTGCAAAAGATTTGAATAACTGAGTGCTTTGATAAGAATGATAATAATAGTTAACTCCAGGTTGTAGTGAGATCCAAACATGAATAAATTCAAAATGTATTTACAAAAATGTAGAGGGGAGACTTCTGTTGTAAATGCCAGTGTGTATTGTTCTTCATAAAATTACTGTTATTGACCAGCAGTGACAAGAGAGGAATTGATAAGGGTTGGGATGGTTTCAGCACCATGGATAGATACCATAATATAAGGTAACACACATGACCAGAGCACATATTATGTGTGGTCTCAGAAGACGTAGACAACTGCAAAATTATAGTAATAACAATGAAACTGGTCTTTTTTCCGCATGTGATCAAGTAATTCATATGACAAAAAACACTAGTATTCCACATGTTCTTACAGAGAACTGGTGGGCTACATGAACGCATAACTTAATGTATTTAATATGTTTCTTTAACCAAGTCATTGCCACTGTAGGCCAGGGGTAATAGTATAATGCAGCATCACGTCAATCAATCATTTCTGGGAAAAGTTATCAGCACTAACTGCACCTCCTTTAGATAAATTCTGCCTACCAGTTCCTATACCACAGCAACAGGCAAATGAAACAATTCTGATAGACCAATTTACATTAAAGGACATAGATAGGCCTAGATTACTGAATGGGCCTACCAGGCCCAGGCCCAGGCCCAGCGGCCCAAACTGTCAGGGCCCCCTCTGGCCTTAATCTGCAAAATGTCACTCAAAAAGAAATGTACTGACCAGGAAGAGACTTAAAATGACCTAAAAAAAAAAACAAAAAAAAACATTAAACGTCTACAAAGAGACACAAAAAGACCACAGTTGTGCATCTTATAGTCCACCCATGTAAAAGGGTAAAATTAGGTTATAATGTAGGAAGCCGTTTAACGGTGATATATGACAGGCAGAAGTCAGTTTGACTTGTCAATAACACACGGTAGATATCACAAATGTGTATCCTATGCTTTGGAATGTGTTTTTGGATAATGAAGCTCAGGGGCAAAAGAAAAACCCACTGTAATGCTGAATGTCAGAGTATATTTAGGGGACACATAAAAAAATGGAATGACGCAGGGAGGCTTGCAGTAACTTTTAAATTTCACTGTATATGCCAAAGACAAAGACAATTGTTACAAATCTTTGAAAGAGAGTTAACTAAGGCATGTATGTGTTAGAGCGTCTGAAATTGGCTGAATATTTGTGGCAAAATAGGTCAAACGACAAGTGACACCGGTCCCTACCTCAGGAGAAGCATCATTGTCTCCAAAGGCATCAGCAAAGTCTGATGGACTTTTCCTCAGAGTCTGGTCAGCAGGCAGTGTGTTGTCATTGTAAGATGACACGAACTTAAAGTCACTGGTTCTTGAACCTGTTGTCAGGTAGGCGTCATAATTGTAAGTGCTGCGTAAAGTTCCTGTGCCGTCAACATCTGCGTAATTGGGAGGGAGATAAGCGCTGGGGATGGCAACTGCTCCATCAAACAACAGTCTGGGCTTTCTCCTGCGACAAAACCTCACACCCAGGATGATGATGATGAAGGTCAGGAAAAACGTCGACACAGACACCAGCGCGATGATCAGATAAGACGTAAGTTTGGAATTCTTCTCATCATAAGAAATGTCCTTCAGTTCTGGCACCTCAGCCAAGTTGTCAGAAATCAGTAAATACATGGAACAGCTGGCAGAGAGAGAGGGCTGTCCGTTATCTTTCACTGACACAATCAGGTTCTGTTTCATGCTGTCAGACTCGGAAATGTCCCGCTGTGTCCTGATCTCTCCGCTGTGGACACCAATCGTGAAAAGGCCCGGATCTGTGGATTTCACTATATGGTAGGACAGCCACGCGTTCTGTCCGGAGTCCGCGTCCACCGCGATCACTTTGGACACCAGAGAGCCTCCGTGTGCAGCTTTGGGGACCAGCTCGGTCATGAAGGACTTGCCCTCCGGCCCGGGGTACAGTATCTGAGGAGAGTTGTCATTCACATCCGATATGAACACACTGACGGTCACGTTGCTGCTCAGCGGAGGAGAACCGTTGTCTCTGCCCATCACGTGGACTTTAAAGCTCCTCAACTGTTCATAATCAAACGACCTCACAGCGTGGATCACCCCCGTGTCTCCGTTCACAGACACATAGGACGACACCGGGGCACCGTTCACCTCACCGGGTAACAGAGAATAAATCACTGTACCGTTTTGTCTCCAGTCGGGGTCTCGAGCACTAACGGAACATAAAGTGGAGCCAGGTTTGTTATTTTCACTCACGTATGCGCTGTACGACTGTTCCTCAAACACAGGTGGGTTGTCGTTGATGTCTGCTACAGATAACTGAACACTTTTAGAGGACGACAGAGGTGGAGAGCCCTCGTCAGTGGCAGTGATTGTAATGTTGTAATCAGACACTACTTCACGGTCCAGTTGTCCTGTGGTCACCAGAGAATAATAGTTTTTAATAGAAGGAACCAACTTAAAAGGGGCGTTTTGCTGAATGGAGCAGCGGACCTGTCTGTTATTCTCAGAGTCTCTATCCTGCACGTTAATGATGCCCACCTCTGTACCAGGTGACACATTCTCAGGTACGGGGTTAGTCAGTGATTTCAGATAAATCAACGGGGCATTATCATTCACATCAGTGATATCAATAATGACTTTGGCCTCTGAAGAGAGACCATAACCATCTTTGGCCTCAACAAACACTTCATATTTCGATCCCTCTTCATAATCTATGTCACCTGTCACACTGATTTCTCCAGTTTTCTCATCTAGTGAAAAAAGCTTTCGTGATTTATCGGACAGTCGGCTAAATTCATATGTAACCTCTCCGTTTACGCCCTCGTCTGCGTCTGATGCACTCACAGTGATAACTGGGGTTTTCATAGCTGAGTTCTCCGGTAATGTGGCTGTATATACGGCCTCAGTAAAAACTGGGGCGTTATCATTAGCATCAAGCACAATGACGTGTATGACTACAGTCCCGGATCTCTGAGGAGATCCACCATCCACAGCTGTGAGCAGTAATTTCATTTCCTGCTGCTCCTCTCGGTCTAACTCCTTATTCAAAACCAGCTCACCGTATTTTCTGCCACCATTGGTCGTCTGAATACTGAACACAAAATGAGGGTTTTCTTGCAAAATGTAGCTTTCCACTGAGTTCTTGCCTATATCAGCATCGTGTGCTGCATTAATGCGATATTTAGTTCCTTTGGCAGCTGACTCTCTAATTTCCAGCTTTACGGTCTCCTTCTGGAAAACTGGTGCATTGTCGTTTATGTCCTGCACCTGCAGGGTCAGTCGGTGTAATTCCAGTGGATTCTCTAACAGCAGGTCGAATTTGAGAACACACGAAGGCTTTTCTCCACAATGCTCCTCTCTGTCTATTCTTTCAGCAACGATTACATCTCCGCTTCGAAGGTTAATCCCACAATATTGTCTGTCGTTTCCCTCCATGTCAACACGAGCTTTGCGAGCAGACAGTCTGCCTACCTCCAGGCCGAGATCCTTGGCGATATTTCCAATAACAGATCCGCGCTTGAGCTCCTCCTGTACAGAATAGCTCAGGTCTCCATGTGCGTAGTGCACCGCAACAAAGAAAAAGACAAAGCCGAAGCTCTGAAGTACGATCCGTCTATCCATCATCCTCTGACAGTATTACAGACACTAAAAAACGCTAGTTTCAAGATTTAAAATGCGTTATTCGATCAATATATGCTCCTTCTATGCCTTTGCCGTCGGTGTTGAAGGAAACACAGAATACAAGGGTGGTCGGCGCAAATAATGGGTGGTGTGCAAAAGCAGGCTGAACACTTGACTTCTCAGCTGGTCTATAGTGACACCGTGAGTGCAAATTAAATATAGCAGCTGTACAGAAGTGATGCCAATTTTGTTAACATGTTGTCAGGTCGTATGGCTTTAATTTTTGGATAGCAAACCACACTCCAGTAACGTACTGAATGTGTAATGAGAGGCTATTGTGTTTTACATTCTCTTTAGATTAAGTGACACGCTTGTTGTCTTTCTTATGGGCTTTAAAAATAAAATTATTTTTCCTCGTGAAATAATCCATGTGAAGCACTTCATAGTAATGGTAGTAAGACAACACTCCCCAAATGTTAAACAATGTTGGACCACAAATCACGTCCTTTAGTGCTGCACGCTAAATACTCCGAGTTTGCTTAGAAATGCATGTCTTTCACTCTCTCCATCTTTATGAAATAAAATAGAGTCCAATACTTTGTGATAAATATGCCTCCAACTACCTCGGCTATCTTGAAAGACCACCTGAATGACATAACAAAATCTAAAGGACATAAAATGCATATGGACACACACACAAAAAAAGAGTACAGCGCCAGCATACCTTATATGTTGCACTAAAGGAAAAATGTTTATGACTTTAACTTTGCCGTCAGATTCAAAACTAAAGGGGATAACAATATTTCGGGCAGTAAAAGGGATGGTTCATAACAGTAAAAGGAAGTAATTCGAAAAGAGAAGCACTTAAAAAATTAAAGATTACACACTGATCGCAAAAAAATGCCACTCATTCCACTAACGCAATCTTTCGACTCTTTTCTTTTTTTTTCTAATGTTAGTCAAAGTATAAATGTAAGAAAGATCCCGAGTGTTTTCTTTACAAAAATGTACACTGATGTCTCAGGAAAATACATCTGCAAGTAGACCAGTAATGTGACAGGTTTGACAGGTGAGACAATAGAAGACAGGGGTAAGTTGCGTCACAAGAGAAACCAGTGAAATTCAGCACCATGGACAGAGACACAAAAACAAGGTCCAGCTCAGCCCAAAAGACACAAGCAGACACGCAGATGCTTTGTTAAAAAGTTAGAGCAGTTTTGGAAAATATATACAAAAACTAAACAGATGAACAGTGCACAGCCCTTGCAGCACGTAATCTTGTGCGAAGCCAGTTAACATCTCAAAGTCCTCCGGTAAACACACATGGCTTGCCTTTCTTGTATTTTACTCTAGTCTTGATTTAGAAGTTTATGATGTAAAACTGAAACATTACAGAGAAAAAAAAACTGTGCACAAGCAACGACACATTCACACAAACAGTAAGGTAAGTACTACACGTATACTATGACCAGATGAATATTAAATTTCTGCCAACATATGGTGTCAGTATACTGTATACACGCAGTTTGACTGCAAAACAGCTAGTTAACTGAAATACTGAACAGAATTAGCTACTGTCATAAGTTAAAAAGAAAAGAAAAGAAAAAAGCTACCACTGTAAGCTAACTGCTACAGAACAACAAAACAACAGAAAAGTTTAAGGACTTCCCCTAAAAATGCATGTGGTTGGTGCCTGTGTACGCATTCCTTACAAACAAATAATCTCCAAGGCAGAAGCGTATCAGAAATACGTTTATCATCATGAATTCAGCTCTGTCCTTGACTGACTGTGCTCAACTGAGAAGAAGCTACGCTAGCTAAGTAAACGAAGTAAACGGAGAAAATGCAAAGATGGGCTGACGTAGCAGAGCGTTAAAAGCACTCACTCTGTCGATGTTTCTGAAAACCAATCACAGCGCAGAGCGCTCGCTCTGACGCTGTTTTTAAAATCCAACAGAAAATAGCTTACTTTTAACATTTTAACCTATTTTTTTATCTAACTTTTTCAATCACTGACATATTTAAATGATTCACTTAACGTTTAAAGACAGTACATACAGCCTCTACTCAAATAACATAATTATAAATATCGGCATGGTATGTCAGTATATGTTTTCTGTAAATTCTTGATGCATTACCACGCTTATTGTTTGCATTTAGGAACAAGTAAAACGTATGACTATGTGTTGAAGATTGTACTAACTTGTACTGACGTGAATTGGAACAGGGTTACTTCAACTCCCATGTTACATTGTAGAAAATAGTCGTGTAAAAAAGAAGAAAAGGGAAAGGCAAATACAAATCATAATTAAATGAGTATTGGTTGGATCATTGGGGTGCATTTAATTCTAACAATACGTAACACCACCTCCTACCTCAGGAGAAGCATCATTGTCTCCAAAGGCATCAGCAAAGTCTGATGGACTCTTCCTCAGAGTCTGGTCAGCAGGCAGTGTGTTGTCATTGTAAGATGACACGAACTTGAAGTCACTGGTTCTTGAACCTGTTGTCAGGTAGGCGTCATAATTGTAAGTGCTGCGTAAAGTTCCTGTGCCGTCAACATCTGCGTAATTAGGAGGGAGATAAGCGCTGGGGATGGCAACTGCTCCATCAAACAACAGTCTGGGCTTTCTCCTGCGACAAAACCTCACACCCAGGATGATGATGATGATGAAGGTCAGGAAAAACGTCGACACAGACACCAGCGCAATGATCAGATAAGACGTCAGTTTGGAATTCTTCTCATCATAAGAAATGTCCTTCAGTTCTGGCACCTCAGCCAAGTTATCAGAAATCAGTAAATACATGGAACAGCTGGCAGAGAGAGAGGGCTGTCCGTTATCTTTCACTGACACAATCAGGTTCTGTTTCATGCTGTCAGACTCGGAAATGTCCCGCTGTGTCCTGATCTCTCCGCTGTGGACACCAATAGTGAAAAGGCCCGGATCTGTGGATTTCACTATATGATAGGACAGCCACGCGTTCTGTCCGGAGTCCGCGTCCACCGCGATCACTTTGGACACCAGAGAGCCTCCGTGTGCAGCTTTGGGGACCAGCTCGGTCATGAAGGACTTGCCCTCCGGCCCGGGGTACAGTATCTGAGGAGAGTTGTCATTCACATCCGATATGAACACACTGACGGTCACGTTGCTGCTCAGCGGAGGAGAACCGTTGTCTCTGCCCATCACGTGGACTTTAAAGCTCCTCAACTGTTCATAATCAAACGACCTCGCAGCGTGGATCACCCCCGTGTCTCCGTTCACAGACACATACGAGGACACCGGGGCACCGTTCACCTCACCGGGTAACAGAGAATAAATCACTGTACCGTTTTGTCTCCAGTCGGGGTCTCGAGCACTAACGGAACATAAAGTGGAGCCAGGTTTGTTATTTTCACTCACATATGCGCTGTACGACTGTTCCTCAAACACAGGTGGGTTGTCGTTGATGTCTGCTACAGATAACTGAACACTTTTAGAGGAGGACAGAGGTGGAGAGCCCTCGTCAGTGGCAGTGATTGTAATGTTGTAATCAGACACTACTTCACGGTCCAGTTGTCCTGTGGTCACCAGAGAATAATAGTTTTTAATGGAAGGAACCAACTTAAAAGGGGCGTTTTGCTGAATGGAACAGCGGACTTGTCCGTTATTCTCAGAGTCTCTATCCTGCACGTTAATGATGCCCACCTCTGTACCAGGTGACACATTCTCAGGTACAGGATTAGTCAAAGATTTCATATATATAACTGGAGCATTGTCATTAACATCAGTGATTTCAATCATCACTTTGGAGTCTGATGAAAGTCCATAACCATCTTTAGCATCGATGCGCATTTCATAGTTAGAGTTACTCTCGAAATCAAGTGGTCCTATGACTCTTATCTCTCCCGTTTTACTGTTCAGAGAGAAAACCTTTTTAGCCCTTTCTGAGATGCGGCTAAACTCATATGTCACCTCCCCATTGACTCCCTGGTCTGCATCAGAAGCACTTACAGTGACAACTACAGTATCGAGGGCAGAGTTTTCAGGCAGACTGGCTTTGTAAACGGCTTGGTCAAACACTGGGGCGTTATCATTAGCATCCAGCACAGTCACATGTATATTAGCAGTACCTGATCTCTGTGGATTTCCACCATCAACAGCAATCATCACAAAATTTAAATCGTGTTCTTTTTCACGGTCTAGCTCTTTGTCTAACACCAACTCGACGTTCTTTGACCCGTCACTATCATCTCGAGCAGACAAAACAAAATGTTCATTCTTTTGTAAACTGTATTGTTTTACTGTGTTTTGTCCGATGTCAGCGTCGTGTGCTTCGTTGAGACGATATCGAGCTCCTTTGTCGGCCGATTCGCTTATTTCCAATTTAATTGTATCCTTTGGGAAAACAGGTGTATTGTCGTTTACATCCTGGATGAGCAGTGAAATACGGTGCAGCTCCAGAGGGCCCTCTAGGACTAATTCGAATTTAAGCATACACGAAACCTTCTCCCCACACAGCTCCTCTCTGTCGATCCTTTCCCTGATGACCAGATTTCCCGTTTTTAGATCAATATCGCAGTAGTGCTGATAGCTTTCCTCGGTGTCAATACGGGCTTTACGAGTGGACAATTTCCCCACTTCCAGTCCGAGGTCCTTGGCAACATTCCCAACAATGGATCCGGGTCTCATCTCCTCCGCGACAGAATAGCTGAGGTCTGCAGTGGTGATGTGGACGACGGCGGCAAAGCCGCTGAAAAAACTCAGCAACGCTTTCCCTGTTTGGCCCATTGTGTCTCCCGAAAGACGACACAGACACGCAAATTACCCTTGTTACTGATAAAAATAAAATGTAATGATAAAACTGACTAACACCGCTCCCACAACAATGGCAGCTCCTGTTTTAATGCTTGAATTCCTCCTTCTTGCAGTGGGTGGAGAAATGAACATCCTCATATCTGCAGGTGAGTAGCGACGCCGTGAGTCTCTTTGGAATATTACAAATCAACAACAACGAGGCCAGCATAAGTTGCCACAGTTGCTGCCATGATCAACACTGCAATATACTCAATGTTAAGACACAAAGTCAAAGTATTTAACTAGGATGTTTTGAGTTTGGTGCAATAGGTGCATTGAGAGAAAACACCATTCAGCACCATGGACAGCTCAGGAGAGGCGAGGAGTAGATCTATTGCTGTCTCTCATTCAACATTTATGTTCTTTAGGTATAAACAAGTAGGACTGATCACTGAACAGAAACATAATGTTGGTCTGCCGTTTAAGGTGATGGGAGGTATTACAACATGTATAAATTGAACATGGCAAAACCATGGTTCAATTTAAAACATCGCAAGGCCTACAAATACTTGGATCTTGTTTTCACATTTACTCAATACAGAAGATAGTCTATTTCATTTCTATGTGCACAATTTGGTCATTAACAAAAAATACATTCAACTATTAAATAAAATAGGCATGTGTGGTACATAGGCAATGTCTGAATACCACTCAACACGATTAATACGCTTTATATTTACCAGGGAAAAAATCCATCAATTAGGATTATCGACAAGGTGATCAAAGCTGACCATATCACATAAGAAAAGGCACTTGAAATGTTAAAAGAAATGGTCACTTGAACACAAATGTTTGTTCAACTTATGTTTTAAAACGCACTTTACCTATAAAATGACAAAATCAAACTTATATTGCTGCAACTTTAAACATTGATAGCTTTAAAGGAATACATAATGGCATGTCCAAAAGTAAGTGATGAATGTAATGGAAAGATTGCCGACATGGATACATAGTAAATATGGATTTGTTTATATGCAGGAGAAAAATACGCCAGTCGTCATGGTAAAACCTAGGCTGAATTTGGTTGAAAAACAAAGTGGTTTTAGGTATCTGGACTGCATTTAACCGTTGTTTAAACATAATTTTGACAACTATATATCAGTGTGGAGTAAGTCCTAATTAGAAACTGAAATGTACTCATGCTATGCAGAGAAAAAAAAAGAAAAGAGAAAGGAAAAAATAGAGAAGCAGATATTAAGTTCATGTCTATTGGATGGTATCCTTGATTTCGAAAGCATACGATCCAGAGATTGGGAAAAATCATAATAAAATCAGAATCGGCTGTGGACAAAAAGTGCCACAGCCAAGCATATCTAATATCAGGCCAACTGTGTTACTGGAGAAATGTATAAAAGAAAACATATAGCTACGCATCGGTCATCCTATCCACGTCATAAATATGCTTAAGTCTATGCCAAAACACAAACTGCACACAAAAAACATATGACTGTTTGTGGATCAAATAAAACGGTGCCTACTGAAACATTAGATACAAGGCTACTCTGAGTGTATGGCGACACAATCGAAAGGTCACAATCAATGTTAAATGTTTGACAGAAATATGTATGAGGCCTACCTCAGGAGAGCCATCACTATCTCCAAAGGCATCAGCGAAATCTGATGGACTCTTCCTCAGAGTCTGGTCAGCAGGCAGTGTGTTGTCATTGTAAGATGACACGAACTTAAAGTCACTGGTTCTTGAACCTGTTGTCAGGTAGGCGTCATAATTGTAAGTGCTGCGCAAAGTTCCTGTGCCGTCAACATCTGCGTAATTAGGAGGGAGATAAGCGCTGGGGATGGCAACTGCTCCATCAAACAACAGTCTGGGCTTTCTCCTGCGACAAAACCTCACACCCAGGATGATGATGATGAAGGTCAGGAAAAACGTCGACACAGACACCAGCGCGATGATCAGATAAGAGGTCAGTTTGGAATTCTTCTCATCATAAGAAATGTCCTTCAGTTCTGGCACCTCAGCCAAGTTATCAGAAATCAGTAAATACATGGAACAGCTGGCAGAGAGAGAGGGCTGTCCGTTATCTTTCACTGACACAATCAGGTTCTGTTTCATGCTGTCAGACTCGGAAATGTCCCGCTGTGTCCTGATCTCTCCGCTGTGGACACCAATAGTGAAAAGGCCCGGATCTGTGGATTTCACTATATGATAGGACAGCCAGGCGTTCTGTCCGGAGTCCGCGTCCACCGCGATCACTTTGGACACCAGAGAGCCTCCGTGTGCAGCTTTGGGGACCAGCTCGGTCATGAAGGACTTGCCCTCCGGCCCGGGGTACAGTATCTGAGGAGAGTTGTCATTCACATCCGATATGAACACACTGACGGTCACGTTGCTGCTCAGCGGAGGAGAACCGTTGTCTCTGCCCATCACGTGGACTTTAAAACTCCTCAACTGTTCATAATCAAACGCCCTCACAGCGTGGATCACCCCCGTGTCTCCGTTCACAGACACATAGGACGACACCGGGGCACCGTTCACTTCACCGGGTAACAGAGAATAAATCACTGTACCGTTTTGTCTCCAGTCGGGGTCTCGAGCACTAACGGAACATAAAGTGGAGCCAGGTTTGTTATTTTCACTCACATATGCGCTGTACGACTGTTCCTCAAACACAGGTGGGTTGTCGTTGATGTCTGCTACAGATAACTGAACACTTTTAGAGGAGGACAGAGGTGGAGAGCCCTCGTCAGTGGCTGTGATTGTAATGTTGTAATCAGACACTACTTCACGGTCCAGTTGTCCTGTGGTCACCAGAGAATAATAGTTTTTAATAGAAGGAACCAACTTAAAAGGAGCGTTTTGTTGAATGGAGCAGCGGACCTGTCCGTTGGTCTCAGAGTCTCTGTCCTGCACGTTAATGATGCCCACCTCTGTACCAGGTGACACATTCTCAGGTACAGGATTAGTCAAGGATTTCATATATATAACTGGAGCATTGTCATTAACATCAGTGATTTCAATCGTCACTTTGGAGTCTGATGAAAGTCCATAACCATCTTTAGCATCGATGCGCATTTCATAGTTAGAGTTACTCTCGAAATCAAGTGGTCCTATGACTCTTATCTCTCCAGTTTTACTGTTCAGAGAGAAAACCTTTTTAGCCCTTTCTGAAATGCGGCTAAACTCATATGTCACCTCCCCATTGACTCCCTGGTCTGCATCAGAAGCACTTACAGTGACAACTACGGTATCGAGGGCAGAGTTTTCAGGCAGACTAGCTTTGTAAACGGCTTGGTCAAACACTGGGGCGTTATCATTAGCATCTAGCACAGTCACGTGTACATTAGCAATACCTGATCTCTGTGGATTTCCACCATCAACAGCAATCATTACAAAATTTAAATCGTGTTCTTGTTCACGGTCTAGCTCTTTGTCTAACACCAACTCGACGTTCTTTGACCCGTCACTATCATCTCGAGCAGACAAAACAAAGTGTTCATTCTTTTGCAAACTGTATTGTTTTACTGTGTTTTGTCCGATGTCAGCGTCGTGTGCTTCGTTGAGACGATATCGAGCTCCTTTGATGGCCGATTCTCGTATTTCCAATTTAATTGTATCCTTTGGGAAAACAGGTGAATTGTCATTTACATCCTGGATGAGCAGTGAAATACGGTGCAGCTCCAGAGGGCCCTCTAGGACCAATTCGAATTTAAGCATACACGAAACCTTCTCCCCACACAGCTCCTCTCTGTCGATCCTTTCCCTGATGACCAGATTTCCCGTTTTTAGATCAATATCGCAGTAGTGCTGATAGCTTTCCTCGGTGTCAATACGGGCTTTACGAGCGGACAATTTCCCCATTTCCAGTCCGAGGTCCTTGGCAATATTTCCAACAATAGATCCGGGTCTCATCTCCTCCGCGACAGAATAGCTGAGGTCTGCAGTGGTGATGTGGACGACAACAGCTAACCCGCAGTAAAAACTCAGCAACGCTTTCCCTGTTTGGCCCATTGTGTCTCCCGAAAGACGACACAGACACGCAAATTACCCTTGTTACTGACAAAATTGAAAAGTACAGATTAAAAATAGGATACGCCGCTCCCACAACAATGGCAGCTCCTGTCTTAATGCTTGAATTCTTCCTTTTGCAGTGGGTGGAGAAATGAACCTCCTCATTTCTGCAGGTGAGTAGCGACGCCGTGAGTCTCTTTGGAATATTACAAATCAACAACAACGAGCCCAGCACAAGTTGCCACAGTTGCTACCACGATCAACACTACAGCATTACAGTTCACTCGTAAGACGCAAAGTAAAAAGTATTATACTGGAGTATTTACGGGTTGGTGTAATAGGCCCATACAAAGAAAACCAATACCATTCAGCACCATGGAGAGCTCACGCACGGCGAGGAGTAGATCCAGTGCTTTCTGTCATTTTATATTTCTGTTCCTAAAGTATAAATAACACGGACTGATCACTTAACAAAAAATGAAACCTTGGACTGTCCTGTTAAGTGATAGTATGTATTATAACATTTATAAACTGAACGTGGCCAAACATGTTCTAGTTAAAAAAAAAAATCACAAGGCCCACAAAATATTTGTATCTTTTTTTCCACAATTATTAAATCTAGATAGGGTCGGAGTACATTATCTTTCTATGTACATTATTCGGTGGTTAACAACAATTATATGCAACGATGAAATCCGATAGGCGTGTGTGGTACTGAGGCAATGTCTGAGGACCAGTCAATACGCTTCTTCAGCCTGACATTTACCAGAAAAACAAACTTTATCTTTCCATTAATAAGAAAATCTTAAACGGGGTCAAAGCTGACAGCCAATGTCACATTTGCAACAGTCGCTGTAAATGTACAAAAAATGTCACTTAAGCACAAATGTTTGCTCAGCTTGTTTGTGTATAAACATGACAAAATCAAACCCTAATAGCAGTTTCTTAAACTATGAGTAGATGAAAGGAATAAATAACGGCATGTCCAAGAACACGTGGTAAACGCAATGGAAAGATTGCGGTCACAGATATACACTAAACATGACTTTGTTTATATACAGGTGAAGAAGAAGCCTGGCGAAATGATCAATAGGCTGAATTTACGTGAAAAATAAGATAAGATATAGATTTAGATATCCAGGTTACATGTAACGGCTGTTTACAGATAATCTAAACGTCCATATATCAGTGTGGGGTAGGTCCCACTTACACTCTGAAATGCATTTATAGGTTTAAAAATAAATAAATAAACGTTAACCGAGACGCAGAGGCATCTTTCCAACTGCAAAATATTTATCCATCATACTCGCGTCATAAATATGCCTAGGCCTGTACCAAAAGAAAAACTGCATCCTAGAGGTATGTGACTGCTCGTGGTTTAAATGATCTAATCCCCACTGAAGTATTTAAATGTAAGGCTACTTAAAGTCATGGCGACACAATTGAAAGGCCACAATCAACGTTAAATGTTATGTATGTATGGATGGATGGATGGATGGATGGATGGATGGATGGATGGATAGTACTTTATTGATCCCCTGGGAAATTCTTTAAAGCTGGGAAATTCTTTATAGGTACAAATATGTATAAATAAATGCTCACTAAATTAAAGTATTCCTACCTCTGGAGAGTCATCTGGCGTACCAAACGCTTCAGCAAAGTCTGACGGACTTTTCCTCAGAGTCTGGTCAGCAGGCAGTGTGTTGTCATTGTAAGATGACACGAATTTGAAGTCACTGGTTCTTGAACCTGTTGTCAGGTAGGCGTCATAATTGTAAGTGCTGCGTAAAGTTCCTGTGCCGTCAACATCTGCGTAATTGGGAGGGAGATAAGCGCTGGGGAATGCAACTGCTCCATCAAACAACAGTCTGGGCTTTCTCCTGCGACAAAACCTCACACCCAGGATGATGATGATGAAGGTCAGGAAAAACGTCGACACAGACACCAGCGCGATGATCAGATAAGACGTCAGCTTGGAATTCTTCTCATCATAAGAAATGTCCTTCAGTTCTGGCACCTCAGCCAAGTTATCAGAAATCAGTAAATACATGGAACAGCTGGCAGAGAGAGAGGGCTGTCCGTTATCTTTCACTGACACAATCAGGTTCTGTTTCATGCTGTCAGACTCGGAAATGTCCCGCTGTGTCCTGATCTCTCCGCTGTGGACACCGATAGTGAAAAGGCCCGGATCGGTGGATTTCACTATATGATAGGACAACCAGGCGTTCTGTCCGGAGTCCGCGTCCACCGCGATCACTTTGGACACCAGAGAGCCTCCGTGTGCAGCTTTGGGGACCAGCTCGGTCATGAAGGAGTTGCCCTCAGGCCCGGGGTACAGTATCTGAGGAGAGTTGTCATTCACATCCGATATGAACACACTGACGGTCACGTTGCTGCTCAGCGGAGGAGAACCGTTGTCTCTGCCCATCACGTGGACTTTAAAACTCCTCAACTGTTCATAATCAAACGACCTCACAGCGTGGATCACCCCCGTGTCTCCGTTCACAGACACATAGGACGACACCGGGGCACCGTTCACCTCACCGGGTAACAGAGAATAAATCACTGTACCGTTTTGTCTCCAGTCGGGGTCTCGAGCACTAACGGAACATAAAGTGGAGCCAGGTTTGTTATTTTCACTCACATATGCGCTGTACGACTGTTCCTCAAACACAGGTGGGTTGTCGTTGATGTCTGCTACAGATAACTGAACACTTTTAGAGGAGGACAGAGGTGGAGAGCCCTCGTCAGTGGCAGTGATTGTAATGTTGTAATCAGACACTACTTCACGGTCCAGTTGTCCTGTGGTCACCAGAGAATAATAGTTTTTAATGGAAGGAACCAACTTAAAAAGGGCGTTTTGCTGAATGGAACAGCGGACTTGTCCGTTATTCTCAGAGTCTCTATCCTGCACGTTAATGATGCCCACCTCTGTACCAGGTGACACATTCTCGGGTATGGGGTTATTAAGAGATTTTAAATTGATTTCAGGTGGGTTGTCGTTAACGTCGGAGATTTCAATAATTACTTTGGAATCTGAGGTTAGGCCATAACCATCTTTGGCGTCTACGCGCATTTCATATATTGACTCTTTCTCGAAATCCAAAGGCCCTATTACTTTAATTTCACCTGTGTTGTGATTTAAGGAAAATGCCTTTCTACCTGTGTCTGAAATTCGACTCAGTTCATAAGTCACCTCGCCATTCAGACCTTCGTCTGCATCAGTTGCAGCCACTGTAACCACTACAGTATCCAGAGGAGAGTTTTCAGGCAGACTGGCTTGATAGACTGTCTTGCTAAACACTGGGGCGTTATCATTAGCATCCAGGACAGTCACGTGCACAGTTGCAGTGCCAGTTCTCTGAGGACTGCCTCCATCTAGTGCAGTGAGCAATAATCTCAATTCCTGCTGTTCCTCGCGGTCTAAATCCTTATTCAACGCCAGCTCTGCATATTTACCTCCATCTGATTTTGATTGAATTTTCAACACTAAATAGTCGTTCGCCTGTAACGCATAGCTCTGAACAGCGTTTTGCCCGATATCTATGTCATGTGCCTCCAAAACACGAAAGCGAGATCCTTTCACAGCCAGTTCACTGATTTCTAACTTGATTTCATCTTTAGCAAAAACAGGCGGATTGTCATTGATATCTTGTATTTGTAGTGAAATACGGTGCAACTCCAGAGGACCCTCTAAGATTAACTCAAATTTAAGGATACAAGATGCCTTTTCGCCGCAGAGTGCCTCTCTGTCGATCCTTTCAGCTACAATCAGATCTCCAGTGTTGAGGTTTATGTCACAGTACCGTTCGCGATTCCTCTCGCTGTCGATGCGGGCCTTTCGGGTAGATAATTGCCCTACGTTCAACCCGAGCTCCTTTGCTATATTTCCAATGACAGATCCGGGTTTCATTTCCTCGGGAATAGAAAAGCTCACGTCTCCGTTACCGATGTGAAGCATCTGAAGAAAAAAGGCCAAGCTGTAGAGAAGGGCAGCCGCTGAATATCCATTGTGTGCCATCCTGAGATAGGAATGGAAAACAGCTCAAAACCTTGAATTGTTCTTTTTTTAGTCCACGTTATTCCTTTGCGGTCCAGTACAACATCAAACATCAGCTGAATTTCCAAACCGCGTGTCCGAGGCGAACTGCTGACCAAAGCACATCCAAGGATACAATTTGACAAGGAGAAAATCAAGCATAGAGAAACAAAGCAAAAGCAAGGGGTGGAGGCGTGCTTCCTCTACTGGTGAACAGCGACACTTTGAGTTCAACTTCATCTCTGCAGGTGAAAGAATAACACTGAATGCTGTCACTGTAACTGTTTTCTTGTTCGTTTTATTTAATTTTGCACCAATCCACGCGCAAAATAGAACAAGCGAATCAATATTTACGATAGCAAATACTAATTTGAGAGTTTTACTACATATAATAAACATATTTTACACCAAAACAAACAATTAGCGGCCTACCTGCAAATCACATTTTTCTAGGCTGTTCCAAACATTTTATATCTGCATATTACTCCAGCCATGTAAGAATTTCGTAGTGGAGGATACCACTGAGAAAGTGAAAGCACAAAAGCACTGAGGAAATGAGCAGAGGCAGTAATCTTAGAGTGGAGTAAGAGGTGTTAAAGGACAACGTTGCACACTGGGGGGATAATAAAAACAAGTATATATAATATACAAAGCTAATGTTATAACACACCAGGCATTAGGGGCCTTAGACAGTACAAGATTTACCAGAGACCTACAACGGAGAAAAAAAAAAGTGTGCTGTTGGAATATGTGTTACAAATTTTAGGAGCTACCAGACTCACAAAAGTGTATTTCACAACCGTGTACATACAACATGAGCATAGGAAGGAAATAAATAACCTGTTATTTGTATTAAGAATAAGGAAGTGATGTTGCATTACATGGCAATGCATTAAATCAACACTGAAAGCAATATTGCCCTCCATGTAAGAGCCTCATCTGGATATGTCCAGGGAAAGGGCATGGTTACACTGAGGAGAAAGGAGGAGGTCTTTATGACCCAAGGAGTCTTAAAGGTTTCACTTTGTTGAGGAATTAAAATGGAGGTATCACTGAATACTGCATAAAGATGGATCAAATCTTACAACTATCAGTGTGGGACCTGAGCAGCATCCTCTACCCTGAGGAGAGCATATATTGTTAAAAGACTGACATGTAGATCAGTTGGATTTTTTTGTATATGTGCTGGCTGGCTTGCTCATCAGCTATGTAAACTAGTGGATTCAGTCTCTCTCTACTCGTGCATGGTTTATGCCCCTGTGTTAATTTTATTTTGTAAAAGTTTCCTCTGTACATGGCAATACATGTGTCCCTCACTGATTTGCTGGGGACATTATTCCACTGACTTATGTACTAACCTCCCCTTTACACCTATATTTTGATTAATCAGCATGTATTTAGAGTCAAGTGGTCCTCGCCTCTTTCTGGGTACCTTCAGGTTGACCATAAATGTCAAAAACAGGATAACCATACGTGCCACAACAGGTGTCCATTGTAATGAAACAGGCACAAAACCTGTCCAAGGCAAACTCACGTGTCCATAGTTGTGACTATGACTCTTCATCAGTACAATACAGAAACATTTATATGCTTGTGATACCGCTGCTATGTTTCACCAAAAAATGCTAGGAGACATCTATGAATCAGTATAGTTATTTTAACATCAGGATTTTTGGTGCTTGCCTTTACCGAAACAATGAAATCTGGAATAACGGTAAATGGCCACTGTTAAGTATTGTGTTGGTTCATATGATGTTGGGACTAAATGGATTGGTAGTAGACAATATTGAACTCCATTTCCAACAACATTTGCAAGACTATACTGCAAATTCCTCATATACTGTAAAGCTGATACCACAGAATGCTATTCTGAGTGAAGGAGGAGCAGAAAAAGTCTGGGTCGCTAAACAACAGCAGTGGTTCAAATTAATGGTTAATCTGCCTAAATGAAAACAATGCTGGTGGTAACAGTGTTTCAATTTACACACAGTATTCTCTTATCTACCAAGAAAAATCACAAGAAACATCATAGCCACCATCTTACATTTCCTTTGTATGTATGTATGTATGTATCTATCTATCTATCTGTTGTTTTGTTGTTATACTGTATTTTCTAGACTACAATGAGGACAAAAACGCTTAAGCTTTTGTTATGACATAGTGTTGATATACATTGAAGGCATGAGGATACTTATATCACCACAGCTCTAGGTTGAAATACTGACTTTGCACCTTCACACAAACACAGTTTACTTCCTGTTATCACTGTCCCCAGTAAAAATGCTGTAGAGTGGTTGAAAAGGGGATTGATTCATCAATTAATTTTGGGAAGGGTTTCTGAGACACATCACAAAACTGCTGCATTACAGATCACAGATACTTTTACTTTAAACCGCCAGAGCAAAGACACATTTTAGCCAGAATAAATTCCCAATATACATAAACACAGAAAACTATGTCATTGCGATGGACAACACCGTCAAACAAGAAAATTAAAAGATCAATTAAAATAAATGCTCACTAAATTAAAGTATTCCTACCTCTGGAGATCCATCTGACTCCCCAAATACATCAGCAAAGTCTGATGGACTTTTCCTCAGAGTCTGGTCAGCAGGCAGTGTGTTGTCATTGTAAGATGACACGAACTTGAAGTCACTGGTTCTTGAACCTGTTGTCAGGTAGGCGTCATAATTGTAAGTGCTGCGTAAAGTTCCTGTGCCGTCAACATCTGCGTAATTAGGAGGGAGATAAGCGCTGGGGATAGCAACTGCTCCATCAAACAACAGTCTGGGCTTTCTCCTGCGACAAAACCTCACACCCAGGATGATGATGATGAAGGTCAGGAAAAACGTTGACACAGACACCAGCGCGATGATCAGATAAGACGTCAGTTTGGAATTCTTCTCATCATAAGAAATGTCCTTCAGTTCTGGCACCTCAGCCAAGTTATCAGAAATCAGTAAATACATGGAACAGCTGGCAGAGAGAGAGGGCTGTCCGTTATCTTTCACTGACACAATCAGGTTCTGTTTCATGCTGTCAGACTCGGAAATGTCCCGCTGTGTCCTGATCTCTCCGCTGTGGACACCGACAGTGAAAAGGCCCGGATCAGTGGATTTCACTATATGATAGGACAGCCACGCGTTCTGTCCGGAGTCCGCGTCCACCGCGATCACTTTGGACACCAGAGAGCCTCCGTGTGCAGCTTTGGGGACCAGCTCGGTCATGAAGGACTTGCCCTCCGGCCCGGGGTACAGTATCTGAGGAGAGTTGTCATTCACATCTGATATGAACACACTGACGGTCACGTTGCTGCTCAGCGGAGGAGAACCGTTGTCTCTGCCCATCACATGGACTTTGAAACTCCTGAATTGTTCATAATCAAACGACCTCACAGCGTGGATCACCCCCGTGTCTCCGTTCACAGACACATAGGACGACACCGGGGCACCGTTCACCTCACCGGGTAACAGAGAATAAATCACTGTACCGTTTTGTCTCCAGTCGGGGTCTCGAGCACTAACGGAACATAAAGTGGAGCCAGGTTTGTTATTTTCACTCACATATGCGCTGTACGACTGTTCCTCAAACACAGGTGGGTTGTCGTTGATGTCTGCTACAGATAACTGAACACTTTTAGAGGACGACAGAGGTGGAGAGCCCTCGTCAGTGGCAGTGATTGTAATGTTATAATCAGACACTACTTCACGGTCCAGTTGTCCTGTGGTCACCAGAGAATAATAGTTTTTAATAGAAGGAACCAACTTAAAAGGGGCGTTTTGCTGAATGGAGCAGCGGACCTGTCTGTTATTCTCAGAGTCTCTATCCTGCACGTTAATGATGCCCACCTCTGTACCAGGTGACACATTCTCAGGTATGGGGTTAGTCAGTGATTTCAGATATATCACTGGAGCATTATCATTCACATCAGTAACATCTATTAAAACTTTAGCATAAGACGTTAAACCTAAACCATCTTTAGCTTGCACTCTCATCTCAAAAGAACTGCTTTCTTCAAAGTCAATCAAACCAGTTACGATAATTTCTCCACTTTTAGGATCAATAGAAAACACATTTACATCGTCATCAGATACGTGACCAAAGTGATAAGTGACATCTCCATTCACTCCTTCATCTGCGTCAGTAGCACTAACAGTAATCACTATGGTATCTGGAGGAGAGTTTTCAGGCAGACTGGCTTTATAAACGGCCTGGCTGAACACTGGGGCGTTATCATTAGCATCCAGCACAGTGACGTGTATGACTACAGTACCCGATCTCTGAGGAGAGCCACCATCTAAAGCTGTCAGTAGCAAATCAATCTCTTTTTGCTTCTCTCTATCAAGTGTATTCTCCAGTACCAGTTCAACCTTGTTGCTGTCAACAGCGAGAATAAAGTTGTCGTTCTTTTGTAGGCTGTACCTTTGAACAGCATTTTGACCTATATCTGCGTCATGGGCCTCCTCGATAGAGAAGCGGTTACCCTTGTCGGCTGATTCACTTATTTCCATTTCGATCAAATTTTGTCTGAATTTTGGCGAGTTGTCGTTCACATCTTGAATATGAAGACTTAGTCGATGAAGCTCCAGAGGATTTTCCAACACCAGATCAACCGTCACAACACAAGACGGTTTCTTGCCACAAAGGCTTTCTCTGTCAATTCTCTCCGATGTCATCAAATCTCCAGTACTCAGATTAATATCACAGTACCGCTTACGAGTCCCCTCAAAATCAACGCGGGCCTTTCGAGAAGATAATGTCCTCAGATCAAGACCGAGATCTTTGGCTATATTTCCAATAACAGACTCGCGTTTTATCTCCTCTGGAATAGAATAACTCAGGTCTCCATTAACGAGGTGCAGCGTTACAATAAAGGAAGCAAAGAAGAAGATCGGACGAGGCGGTGGAAATCCTTTGTCTCCCATCTTGCCACAAAAAGACGTCCTCAGCTTGTACAACTTACACTTCCCAGTGCGAAATATAAGAGCTGTCCAATAACACTCAGTAATCCCGCACCTCACTGCAATGTACGCAATGCAATATGTTCGGAAATGTAACCGTTTCTCAGGAAAATCTGCAGCAGATACCCTCTTACTAGTGATGGGTGGAGTAGTGAGAGCCTGTTATCTGTAAGTCAACGGCGACACCATGAGTTACTTCTAATCCTTACACAAGTATGTCATAAAATATTCTCCACAAAGTCTCACACCACATAAATATAATATTCACTCACGTTCAAATTATTTGTGTATGTGCGCTAAATATTTGTTTATTTTCTGAAAACCCAAGTGAGCCAGTCATTATAACTGGCTCAGTTTTGAAGATGTGGGTGTTGCTGACCCCAGTTCAGCTGAGTTAAATGACATCTGGTTTTAAATATACCTTTCCTCGAGGATTCGAAAATTAGATACAGACAGGATATAGATAAATGAATCCTAACCTTTGAGCCTCCAAAAGAAAAGGCCAGCTACACTTACTGTACAACCCTGTAACGCATACCACTGTATTAATTTACTATAGAACTGTGTTTGAGAGCTTCATATTACGACAATGGGCCGAATTACAACGATTCGATGTTCTAATTGCATATAAATCAAATTATTATCATCAGTAGCATGATTATTAAAATCAGGACATCATGGCTGACAAGGGAAATGCGTCTCCTCTTGAGGTTGTACCTGAGCGCCAGAGAAGCATTTTAACACCATGGACAGATACGTTTAGATTTGTCAGGGCTGATGGCAAAAATATACTGAATGCTGTGTTGTTCTCGTAGTGAGTGTCCTTAGAGTGCACTAATGTGAATGAAAAATGTTCTCGCAAAAGCAACCACCGACTCAGACTAAACCGTTAGAAATCTGCCTCTCGGCTGATTCAGGAATAAGAGCGTTAATGACATAATTTACTCATACCTAATAGTGACCCACGCTGATGACTGCAACAAAAATGTTCAGCAATGTAACAATGTATACGACTCGCCAGAGTCTGCAAACTGCTCGAATAAAAATAAAAACAATTCTGTGTCCGCGACACTGAGAAATGCACTTCCCTAGTTAAGTTTATCCATTCATTCATTCATTCATTCATTCATTCATTCATTCATTTTTGGAAAGGGGGTATATGTTTTTTGTTCATGAGGTCCAAGTTTGCGGCTGCGATTGATCACGCAGCACGAACTCCGTGTTTGCGATTGTTTAAAGAACTAAATCAAATGCCATGGCATGACATTTAAATGACCACTGCCAGCTATGTGTTATTAAATGTTGAAAGAAAATGAGAAAAAAAAAAATTACAAAAAGACACGAAGTCATGAGTCCCATGGTTTTGAAAGACATCAGGCAAACACATAATAATTTTACTAAAGAAATTCACAAACTCAAAAACGTCCAGAAAAAAAAAAAACTTTCCCTCCATTATTCAAAAAGTTGACTTCAGCAAATACACAATAACTTTTGTACACATAGCAACCAGAGAGACATTAAAATGAATCAATAAACAAGCCAAAACGGCACTGTAACCTGTGGTGTACTTTGAATTGTTCCTACCTCTGCAGAAGGCTCTAAATCCTCGAACGGATCAGCAAAGTCAGATGGACTTTTCCTCAGAGTCTGGTCAGCAGGCAGTGTGTTGTCATTGTAAGATGACACGAACTTGAAGTCACTGGTTCTTGAACCTGTTGTCAGGTAGGCGTCATAATTGTAAGTGCTGCGTAAAGTTCCTGTGCCGTCAACATCTGCGTAATTAGGAGGGAGATAAGCGCTGGGGATGGCAACTGCTCCATCAAACAACAGTCTGGGCTTTCTCCTGCGACAAAACCTCACACCCAGGATGATGATGATGAAGGTCAGGAAAAACGTTGACACAGACACCAGCGCGATGATCAGATAAGACGTCAGTTTGGAATTCTTCTCATCATAAGAAATGTCCTTCAGTTCTGGCACCTCAGCCAAGTTATCAGAAATCAGTAAATACATGGAACAGCTGGCAGAGAGAGAGGGCTGTCCGTTATCTTTCACTGACACAATCAGGTTCTGTTTCATGCTGTCAGACTCGGAAATGTCCCGCTGTGTCCTGATCTCTCCGCTGTGGACACCAATAGTGAAAAGGCCCGGATCTGTGGATTTCACTATATGGTAGGACAGCCAAGCGTTCTGTCCGGAGTCCGCGTCCACCGCGATCACTTTGGACACCAGAGAGCCTCCGTGTGCAGCTTTGGGGACCAGCTCGGTCATGAAGGAGTTGCCCTCCGGCCCGGGGTACAGTATCTGAGGAGAGTTGTCATTCACATCCGATATGAACACACTGACGGTCACGTTGCTGCTCAGCGGAGGAGAACCGTTGTCTCTGCCCATCACGTGGACTTTAAAACTCCTCAACTGTTCATAATCAAACGACCTCACAGCGTGGATCACCCCCGTGTCTCCGTTCACAGACACATAGGACGACACCGGGGCACCGTTCACCTCACCGGGTAACAGAGAATAAATCACTGTACCGTTTTGTCTCCAGTCGGGGTCTCGAGCACTAACGGAACATAAAGTGGAGCCAGGTTTGTTATTTTCACTCACATATGCGCTGTACGACTGTTCCTCAAACACAGGTGGGTTGTCGTTGATGTCTGCTACAGATAACTGAACACTTTTAGAGGACGACAGAGGTGGAGAGCCCTCGTCAGTGGCAGTGATTGTAATGTTGTAATCAGACACTACTTCACGGTCCAGTTGTCCTGTGGTCACCAGAGAATAATAGTTTTTAATAGAGGGAACCAATTTAAAAGGGGCGTTTTGTTGAATGAAGCAGCGAACCTGTCCATTACTGTCAGAGTCTCTATCCTGCACGTTAATGATGCCCACCTCTGTACCAGGTGACACATTCTCAGGTATAGGGTTAGCCAGTGATTTCAGATATATAACTGGGGCATTGTCATTCTTATCAGTAACATCTATTATAACCTTAGCATAAGAAGTTAAGCCTAAACCATCTTTAGCTTTTACTCTCATTTCAAAAGAACTGCTTTCTTCAAAGTCAATTACTCCAGTTACTCTGATTACTCCCGTTTTAGGATCAATAGAAAACACATTTGCATCGTCATCAGATACGTGACCAAAGTGATAAGTGACATCTCCGTTCACTCCTTCGTCTGCGTCAGTAGCACTAACAGTAATCACTATGGTATCTGGAGGAGAGTTTTCAGGCAGACTGGCTTTATAAACGGCCTGGGTGAACACTGGGGCGTTATCATTAGCATCCAGCACAGTGACGTGTATGACTACAGTACCCGATCTCTGAGGAGAGCCACCATCTAAAGCTGTCAGAAGCAAATCAATCTCTTTTTGTTTCTCTCGATCAAGTTTATTCTCTAGTACAAGTTCAACCTTGTTGCTGTCAACAGCGAGAATAAAGTTGTCGTTCTTTTGTAGGTTGTATCTTTGAACAGCATTTTGACCTATATCTGCGTCATGGGCCTCCTCGATAGAGAAACGGTTACCCTTTTCAGCAGACTCCCTTATTTCCATTTCGATCAAGTTATCGTTGAATTTTGGCGAGTTGTCGTTCACATCTTGAATATGAAGACTTAGTCGATGAAGCTCCAGAGGATTTTCCAACACCAGATCAACCGTCACAACACACGACGGTTTCTTGCCACAAAGGCTTTCTCTGTCAATTCTCTCCGATGTCATCAAATCTCCAGTACTCGGGTTAATATCACAGTACCGCTTACGAGTCCCCGCAAAATCAACACGGGCCTTTCGGGAAGATAATGTTCTCAGATCAAGACCGAGATCTTTGGCTATATTTCCAATAACAGACTCGCGTTTCATCTCTTCTGGAATAGAATAACTCAGGTCTCCATTAACGAGGTGCAGCGTAACAATGAAGGAAGCAACGCAGAAGATCAGGCCTAGCGCTGAAAATCCTTTGTTTCCATCCTGACACAAAACGCGTCGTCTGCTTGTAAAACTTAATGTCCTGAACGAAACAACGAATATATCCAAAAAGAGTCAGTAATCCAACACTTCGCACCGGTGTTCAAAAGATATGTTCCAGGATTTAGCCGATTCCCTGGGAAAAATACAACTGATATCCATTCATCACCAGTGGGTGGAGTGGTGCGTGATTATTTTCTGCAAGCCAACAGCGACACCACGAGTCGTCTATTTATCTTCACAGTGTTATGTAAGGAAATATTCTTCACAAAACCTAAAATCATGTCAAAATAATATTCACTTATGTCCTCACAACCTATGCACTATATGTGGGGGAAAGCTACAAGGCAATGGATAATATGCAGAGATAGGGACAAAATGTGATTGACTGTGACTGTTTCATTGTGTCCGCAATAAGTTAAATGTCCCTAGTTTAGTTCAAGAACAAGAATTTCGACTACAGCACAGCACTGGTGCAATTTTCAGCACCATGGAGAGCGGCGGGAGAAATACTCAGTTTGCTGAAGAAATAGTACAAATACCACACTGTAGAAGTTGAAGACCTGCATTTGAAGTTTTACTTGAGTAGAAGTACAATACTACTATCAGCAAAATGAACTTAAAGCATCAGAAGGAAATATATTAATTCAACAGAAAATATATTTTATTATGTCACTATTAGATTGTTAATACTTAAGGATCGATGTGTAATCAGTATTTCACCGTTGAAGCTGGCTGATCTGGAGTTTGTTATAATTTACATGGAGTTCTGCAGTTTAGTTTAGAGGTTCCCATCCCATGGTTTGACCCCTCCAAAAGGGTCACTAAATAAAGCGGGCACGAAGCTACTGATAGAATGGGAAAGCAGAAAAAAAAATCTGTCACACAAGTTTTGTTTTTTGTTTGTTATTTGTCATTGTTGTCGTTGTTGTTGTTTTGTTCTGTTGTACTTAAGTCTAATCTTTAAGTCTTTTTTTAAATAGTGGATCATTTTACCTCTTTGAACCTCAAATTGTTTAAATAAATGTTCTATGAAGTTTAGATAGGTAATATCTCTTTGGTTGAATTACTGAAAACTCAAAGAAACATGTAATGTAACAAGGAGCTACAGTAAGCTACTGCTTGTTTTGTCATGAGTCAAAAGCCAAAAAGGTTGGGAACCACTGGTTTAATCTTTAAAAATGTCTTGCATATTTAAAGGTTATCATATGTTCTTAAACTCTTAATCTGAAAAGTAAGTACCAACTATCTGTCAGATGAGTGCAGTGGAGTACAAATGCAATTTTTCCCTCTTAAACATAGTGGTGTCAGTGTAAACTAGCAGAGAATGGAAACACTGAAGTAAAGTACGGGTCCCTCATCACTGTACATAGGTACAGTGATTGCATAGATTTTCTTAGTTTGTCTGCCATGGTCCATAGAAAATCAAGTGGCTCACTACTAAATAAAGGATTTAACTTTTATTTAAGTCACTGTACAACATGTTAACACATAGAATATGTGTGTGTAAAACAACTTACCTAAAACACACACCATCTACTCATTGTAACTTGGTCAGCATTGAGATTTGGGTGTTGTTTACCAGTACAACTGAGCTCAAAGACATTTGACTGTAGCATGTAAGTGGCACTCGCAATGTAAACAATGGCTTTGTTTTGGTTTAGCTTTGTCATAGGTGGTTTATACTGTTTTTCGGTTATACATAAACACATACTACGAAACATCTGACAAACAAGGCTGACACACCTTTGGCCATCACACTGCAACATGCACTAACACTGTAAAAGAACACTGACATAAAACTGAGGATAAGCGCACTAAGAAAATGACCTGAGGCCCTCAAAGAAATTACAACAATCCAAACTGTATAAACATACAAGAATTAACATTTCACTAAATTACAGCTCAAAATAAAGAAACTAAAACAGATTTATCTCTGAAGTTCATTAAAATATGTATATGTGTATGATTATAAAGGGAAGTCATTATCATCATCATTATTAGCACTAACAATACAAATAATTCAAATCATTGTATGATTATCATCCAGTGAGCCCATTAAAACATAACAGTGTAGCTAAAGAAAACTACACATCTGCACTTGCGGTTAAGCATGAGGAGTGTTTTAGCACCACAGAGAGTTACCTCGAGATTTGGACATGACGGTGTCACCCAAAGACCAGGATGCTGTATGCTAAACTCCATCTACTGTCCAGGGACAGTGTTCTTAGACTCCACACATTTGAGTAGGGATGGTTTGCAAAAGACAACACTGACTTGTTCTCAGACCTAACGACAATGCCCATACAATCAAATAAATCAGACATAAGAAGTGCAGTGTTTGGACCATTCAGTAACACTTGAGATAAGTGATAACCAGTGACACTTGCTGGTGAGTAACAAAAATGCTGGGCATTGAACAAGAAGGAGCCCACAGGCATCATGTAATTTTCTAAAATACTTCTGCTACTACAATACTTAAAATTACGCATGCCTCTGAAAATTGCTCATATATAAAACCTCCCATGGAACCCAAGATCTCTGATGGAAAAGATTAGGTTGAAAAAACGCACAGATCGCATATGTATTTAGTTTGCTCAGACGCAAAATATCTAAAATCAAGACAATCAAAATTAGCTGGGGGCAGCATTAAACACTAAATAAGATGAAAACGAGCATTTTAAGTAGTCTTAGTACAGCTGAATTGAATTCATTAAAATACCATGTTGACAAGGGAAAAAACAAATGTGGATCACACATAAACCAGAAATGCTGGGCTCCATGTTTGTGAAGATACAGGAGCAGAGATGTAGAAACATCTGCTGACGTAATATATAAGACAAGACAATGTACAAAACAGTTTACTTCAAACTCCCCAAAGTGCTGCATCCGAAGTCACAAACTAAACTGCTGAAACAAAAAAAGAAACACATCAGTTGTAACAAGTTTGAAATGTCCCTGTAGTTATACCATAGAAGAAGAAAGATGTACAACATCAATGATAGACAACAGCCTAGATGACAAAAACAAAAAACAAAAAACATTCCCACTTTTAATGCTAAAACACCTACGCTAATATAAATGACAAGATATGGCTTGTTTCCACTGGAAACAACGAGTGAATTAATAACAGTTAATTTTAAGCACAAAAACAATCATTAAGAACAAAACATGATAAATCGTCCCCTCAAAAGTTGATTCCTGAGAGAAAGGGCAAGAAATTTAATTATGTTTTCCATCGCAAAGTTCCAGATTTTACTCGTCTGTGATTCTTGTAAATGTGGCGGCAATTACTAAACCTTGATTAAGAATAAACAAAATCAGGACTGAATAATTGTACCACGCTTAAAAACATCAACAAACAATGTATGTGTCCAAGCACAAACATATTAATGAAGACAGACGAATACGCGACTAAGGGGAAATATTTCACACTGAGCGGAAAATGCATCTAATGACGAAGTGATGCATCTAAAAATAAAGTAAATGTTTCAATATCAATGTCACACGACCAGTCACAAATTTCAAAAAGCAGAGCCTCTTTTCTGATCGAATTGTTTGATGTTCTTACCTCAGGTGAAGCATCACAATCTCCAAACGCATCAGCAAAGTCTGATGGACTTTTCCTCAGAGTCTGGTCAGCAGGCAGTGTGTTGTCATTGTAAGATGACACGAACTTGAAGTCACTGGTTCTTGAACCTGTTGTCAGGTAGGCGTCATAATTGTAAGTGCTGCGTAAAGTTCCTGTGCCGTCAACATCTGCGTAATTAGGAGGGAGATAAGCGCTGGGGATGGCAACTGCTCCATCAAACAACAGTCTGGGCTTTCTCCTGCGACAAAACCTCACACCCAGGATGATGATGATGAAGGTCAGGAAAAACGTCGACACAGACACCAGCGCGATGATCAGATAAGACGTCAATTTGGAATTCTTCTCATCATGAGAAATGTCCTTCAGTTCTGGCACCTCAGCCAAGTTATCAGAAATCAGTAAATACATGGAACAGCTGGCAGAGAGAGAGGGCTGTCCGTTATCTTTCACTGACACAATCAGGTTCTGTTTCATGCTGTCAGACTCGGAAATGTCCCGCTGTGTCCTGATCTCTCCGCTGTGGACACCAATAGTGAAAAGGCCCGGATCTGTGGATTTCACTATATGGTAGGACAGCCAGGCGTTCTGTCCGGAGTCCGCGTCCACCGCAATCACTTTGGACACCAGAGAGCCTCCGTGTGCAGCTTTGGGGACCAGCTCGGTCATGAAGGAGTTGCCCTCCGGCCCGGGGTACAGTATCTGAGGAGAGTTGTCATTCACATCCGATATGAACACACTGACGGTCACGTTGCTGCTCAGCGGAGGAGAACCGTTGTCTCTGCCCATCACGTGGACTTTAAAACTCCTCAACTGTTCATAATCAAACGACCTCACAGCGTGGATCACCCCCGTGTCTCCGTTCACAGACACATAGGACGACACCGGGGCACCGTTCACCTCACCGGGTAACAGAGAATAAATCACTGTACCGTTTTGTCTCCAGTCGGGGTCTCGAGCACTAACGGAACATAAAGTGGAGCCAGGTTTGTTATTTTCACTCACATATGCGCTGTACGACTGTTCCTCAAACACAGGTGGGTTGTCGTTGATGTCTGCTACAGATAACTGAACACTTTTAGAGGACGACAGAGGTGGAGAGCCCTCGTCAGTGGCAGTGATTGTAATGTTGTAATCAGACACTACTTCACGGTCCAGTTGTCCTGTGGTCACCAGAGAATAATAGTTTTTAATAGAAGGAACCAACTTAAAAGGGGCATTTTGCTGAATGGAGCAGCGGACCTGTCTGTTATTCTCAGAGTCTCTATCCTGCACGTTAATGATGCCCACCTCTGTACCAGGTGACACATTCTCAGGTATGGGGTTAGTCAGTGATTTCAGATTAATCACTGGAGCATTATCATTCACATCAGTAACGTCTATTATAACTTTAGCATAAGAAGTTAAGCCTAAACCATCTTTGGCTTTCACTCTCATTTCAAAGGAACTCATTTTCTCAAAGTCAATCGCACCAGTTACTTTAATTTCTCCAGTTCTGGGATCAATTGAGAAAACATTTATGTCATCATCTGATACGTGACCAAAATCATATGTCACATCTCCATTCACTCCTTCATCTGCGTCAGTAGCACTAACAGTAATCACTATGGTATCTGGAGGAGAGTTTTCAGGCAGACTGGCTTTATAAACGGCCTGGCTGAACACTGGGGCGTTATCATTTGCATCCAGCACAGTGACGTGTATGACTACAGTACCCGATCTCTGAGGAGAGCCGCCATCTAAAGCTGTCAGAAGCAAATTAATCTCTTTTTGCTTCTCTCTGTCAAGTGTATTCTCCAATACGAGTTCAACCTTGTTGCTGTCAACAGCGAGAATAAAGTTGTCGTTCTTTTGTAGGCTGTATCTTTGAACAGCATTTTGACCTATATCTGCGTCATGGGCCTCGTCGATAGAGAAGCGGTTACCCTTGTCGGCTGACTCCCTTATTTCCATTTCGATCAAATTATCTCTGAATTGCGGCGAGTTGTCGTTCACATCTTGAATATGAAGACTGAGTCGATGAAGCTCCAGAGGATTTTCCAACACCAGATCAACCGTAACAACACACGAGGGTTTCTTGCCACAAAGGCTTTCTCTGTCAATTCTCTCCGATGTCATCAAATCTCCAGTACTCAGATTAATATCACAGTACCGCTTACTTGTTTCCCTCAAAATCAACGCGGGCCTTTCGGGAAGACAATGTCCTCAGCTCAAGACCGAGATCTTTGGCTATATTTCCAATAACAGACTCGCGTTTCATCTCTTCTGGAATAGAATAACTCAGGTCTCCATTAACGAGGTGCAGCGTTACAATAAAGGAAGCAAAGCAGAAGATCGGGCGAAGCGGGGGAAATCCTTTGTCTCCCATCCTGACACAAAAAGGCGTCCTCAGCTTGTACAATTTATATCTCCCGCTGCGAAATAATAAAAACTGTCCAAAATCACCAAACGATCCCACACATCAGAGCGATGTCCACAATATGATATGTTGGGAAATGTAACCGTTTGTCTGGAAAATCTGCAGCTGATATCTATATAGCAGTAGTGGGTGGAGTGGTGAGAGCCTGTTATCTGTCAGTCAACAGCGACACCATGAGTCACTTTTAGTATCCACTGAAGAAAGTAATGCAATAATGTCCACTAAGTCGCACACAACATTAAAATCATATTCACACACTTTGAAATGGAATGTGCATGTACGATAGGTCTTTCATTTTCTCTAAAAGACACACGCGGATCACCCTGCAGCCCCCTTGTAGACTAAGGCCTTAGCAGCGGGACAGGCTCGAATCCAACCTGCGGACTTTTGCTGCATGTCATTACCGCTCCCTCTCGCCCATTTCCCGTCACTCTCCAGCTGCTCTATAAAAAAGGCAAACGCCCTAAAATATAATCTAAAATAACCAAACACGCTATCTATTCATTGTAATTGGCTCAGCTTTCGAGGTGTAGGTGTTGCTGACCCATTATCTTTGCTTTAGAACTGTAAAAGCCCCCAGATATGGACAAATCAATCCTACGGTTTGAGCCCCCGAAAGAGAAAGCCGGCAAAATTTGAGTACAACACTGTAACATTTAATATCACTGAAAACATACTGTTGAGTAACACTTTATTTGGATAGTCACCTATAGATACTTTAGAAAGTATTTGTAACATTTCACATGCTAATTAGTTGAGAATCAACGATTACACCGTTTCACTTCATTCTGTAGATGTTCAACATATGTTCTATAGGCCTATGTGGAAATTCAGGATCATTTTCACATATTGTCAGAATGATTTAGTTGAAGTGGAATTATACACTCAACCCATGTAGCATAGGTTCAGTGAATAATAAATACAAGTTCAACTAAATGCTATCGAGAATATGTAATGAAATGTAGCACATATTCTATAATCTTTTAAACATAGGATAAAACAAAACGATTGAATTGTTCAATCTAAACTAAAAATCTCTGTTGAAATGTTACAAATACTCTGTCAACTATGCAAACTTTTCAAATAAAGTGTTACCTATCATTGTAATATAAAACTGTATTTGCGCGTTCTAAATCAACAAATCAAGCAGTGACATCATTTCTAACAATCCGAAGATCCCATTGCATATAAAATCAAATTATCATTATTATTATTGACATTATTATTAAAATGCAGACACCATGGCGGTGTAGAAAACTACAGCCTCAGTTCCAGTAGTGCCTGGGAGGTTGAGCAATGTTTCAGCACCATGGACAGATACCGTCAGATTTGGCAGGGCTGATGGCACAAAGACATTGAAGTCTGTCTTCAGCCAGTGTTCTTAAACTGTGAATTTGTGACGTTCTAGTAACTATTGTTTCAGCAGGTACAGACAAGTTTGAAGTAACTTCTTGGTCGCGAGAGACTGCTATGTAAGCGAACTGCTTACACTTAACATAATCCACAAACAGAAAGTTTATGTAAACAACAAACTGAAATTCGTGATAAGTTTAACTATTCATATTCAAATCCACATTCAAACATCATCTTCCAAAGAGAGAGAGTTGACAACTGTGTAGACATGAGTGAAAAATGAGAAATAAAAAATAAAATAATTCTAATACACGGACACCAAGTAAAGGGTCCCACTGTGTTAAAATACGAAAGGAAAGCCTATGAAACCACTTCCTAAGGTAATCCCAAATATACGCAGTGGCTATAGAAATGAAAGTTCCCTCTAACGAGGGAAAACTTCACTTCAACGACCACATCCTCACATTTATATTTGGGGACATAAACACATGCTGCAACCAGAACGACATTAGAGGGATTCAATATTTTAAAAAACATCAAAATATAGTGCGACAGCTACACTACTTTGGACGGTTCCTACCTCTGCAGACGGCTCTAAGTCTTCAAACGCATCAGCAAAGTCTGATGGACTCTTCCTCAGAGTCTGGTCAGCAGGCAGTGTGTTGTCATTGTAAGATGACACGAACTTAAAGTCACTGGTTCTTGAACCCGTTGTCAGGTAGGCGTCATAGTTGTAAGTGCTGCGTAAAGTTCCTGTGCCGTCAACATCTGCGTAATTAGGAGGGAGATAAGCGCTGGGGATGGCAACTGCTCCATCAAACAACAGTCTGGGCTTTCTCCTGCGACAAAACCTCACACCCAGGATGATGATGATGAAGGTCAGGAAAAACGTCGACACAGACACCAGTGCGATGATCAGATAAGAGGTCAGTTTGGAATTCTTCTCATCATAAGAAATGTCCTTCAGTTCTGGCACCTCAGCCAAGTTATCAGAAATCAGTAAATACATGGAACAGCTGGCAGAGAGAGAGGGCTGTCCGTTATCTTTCACTGACACAATCAGGTTCTGTTTCATGCTGTCAGACTCGGAAATGTCCCGCTGTGTCCTGATCTCTCCGCTGTGGACACCAATAGTGAAAAGGCCAGGATCTGTGGATTTCACTATATGATAGGACAGCCACGCGTTCTGTCCGGAGTCCGCGTCCACCGCGATCACTTTGGACACCAGAGAGCCTCCGTGTGCAGCTTTGGGGACCAGCTCGGTCATGAAGGAGTTGCCCTCCGGCCCGGGGTACAGTATCTGAGGAGAGTTGTCATTCACATCCGATATGAACACACTGACGGTCACGTTGCTGCTCAGCGGAGGAGAACCGTTGTCTCTGCCCATCACGTGGACTTTGAAACTCCTCAACTGTTCATAATCAAACGACCTCACAGCGTGGATCACCCCCGTGTCTCCGTTCACAGACACATAGGACGACACCGGGGCACCGTTCACCTCACCGGGTAACAGAGAATAAATCACTGTACCGTTTTGTCTCCAGTCGGGGTCTCGAGCACTAACGGAACATAAAGTGGAGCCAGGTTTGTTATTTTCACTCACATATGCGCTGTACGATTGTTCCTCAAACACAGGTGGGTTGTCGTTGATGTCTGCTACAGATAACTGAACACTTTTAGAGGAGGACAGAGGTGGAGAGCCCTCGTCAGTGGCAGTGATTGTAATGTTGTAATCAGACACTACTTCACGGTCCAGTTGTCCTGTGGTCACCAGAGAATAATAGTTTTTAATAGAAGGAACCAACTTAAAAGGGGCGTTCTGCTGAATGGAGCAGCGGACCTGTCCACTGGTCTCAGAGTCTCTATCCTGCACGTTAATGATCCCCACCTCTGTACCAGGTGACACATTCTCAGGTATGGGGTTAGTCAGTGACTTCAGGTATATAACTGGGGCATTGTCATTTATATCAGTAACTTCTATTACAACCTTAGCGTAAGAGGTCAGTCCTAAACCATCTTTAGCTTTGACTCTCATTTCAAAAGAACTGCTTTCCTCAAAGTCAATTAAACCAGTTACTCTGATCTCTCCACTTTTAGGATCAATAGAAAACACATTTGCATCGTCGTCCGACACATGGCTTAAGTCATATGTCACATCTCCATTCACTCCTTCATCTGCGTCAGTAGCACTAACAGTAATCACTATGGTATCTGGAGGAGAGTTTTCAGGCAGACTGGCTTTATAAACGGCCTGGCTGAACACTGGGGCGTTATCATTAGCATCCAGCACAGTGACGTGTATGACTACAGTACCCGATCTCTGAGGAGAGCCACCATCGAAAGCTGTCAGAAGCAAATTAATCTCTTTCTGTTTCTCTCGATCAAGTGTATTCTCTAGTACCAGTTCAACCTTGTTGCTGTCAACAGTGAGAATAAAGTTGTCGTTCTTTTGTAGGCTGTATCTTTGAACAGCATTTTGACCTATATCTGCGTCATGGGCCTCCTCGATAGAGAAGCGGTTACCCTTGTCTGCAGATTCCCTTATTTCCATTTCAATCAAATTTTCTTTGAATTTCGGCGAGTTGTCGTTCACATCTTGAATATGAAGACTTAGTCGATGAAGCTCCAGAGGATTTTCCAACACCAGATCAACCGTAACAACACACGACGGTTTCTTGCCACAAAGGCTTTCTCTGTCAATTCTCTCTGATGTCATCAAATCTCCAGTACTCAGATTAATATCACAGTACCGTTTACGAGTCCCCGCAAAATCCACACGGGCCTTTCGGGAAGACAATGTCCTCAGCTCAAGACCGAGGTCTTTGGCTATATTTCCAATAACAGACTCGCGTTTCATCTCTTCTGGAATAGAATAACTCAGGTCTCCATTAACGAGGTGCAGCGTTACAATAAAGGAAGCAAAGCAGAAGATCGGACGAAGCGGTGGAAATCCTTTGTCTCCCATCCTGACACAAAAAGGCGTCCTCAGCTTGTACAACTAAATGTTCCCACTGCGAAATACAAACCGTCTAAAAACACCCAATGATCCAACACCTCACAGCAATGTACGCAATACAATTTGTTCGGATATGTCACCGTTTGTCTGGAAAATCTGCAGCTGATGTCCATATAGTAGTGGGTGGAGTGGTGAGAGCCTGTTATCTGTCAGTCAACAGCGACACCACGAGTCACTTGTAATCCTCACACTACTATGCAATAAATTTTCTGCACAAAGTCTCACACCGTATTAACGTTATAGTCACTCACGTTCAAATGTACTGTGCATGTCCGGAATATCTGTCAGTTTTTTTTAAAACACAAGCGCGGTCTATTCATTGGCTCAGATTTGGAGATGCAGGTGTTGCTGGCCTCAGTACAGCTTAGCTTCATAAGATATGGTGTGGAATGTACCATCAATGCTTTAAATTTCTAAATGTTCCTATACATTGGATGTAAGCAAGAGAGTAATGAACCCTATTGTTTGAGCCTCCGAAAGAAGACCAGTCAAATGTGAGTACTAAACTACTGCTGTAAAATATTGTCGTAAAATAAAACGGTTGAGCGCTCCGTATCATGACTATGAGTTTACGCAATAGCATATATTAGAACAATCCAAAGTTCTCATTCCATGTAAATCACATTCCGATTGTGATCAGCACTATTATTAAGAACCCAGCCCGGTCTCATTTCGAGGTCAATCAAGAACCACATATTGCAACAGCAACACCATGGCAGGGGAGTGAAAGACATCCACAGTTGCGGGTGTGCGTGAGCACCTGAGGAGCGTTTCAGCACCATGGACAGATACCTTGAGATTTGACAGAGCTGATGGCACTAACATGCTGAACGCTGTTTTGGTCTCCTGGTCACTGTTCTCAGACTGTGCTAATGTGAGTTTGTGACAATTTCACAAAAGTAAACACCGACAAAAACGTATAACTAACCCGTTAGCCACCCCTCGGCTGACTCAGAAACGGGAGCTCTGTTTCCATCATGCAAATAAGTGACACCTACTAACACAAACTGAAAAGATGTCTTACAGCAAAAAATGTAAACGTATGGAACCAAAACAGCATGCGTTATATCTTGATTAAAAATGGTTCTGCGACAGTTCCACTCATAAATGTATTTTCCTGGTAAAACTGTTTTTTTAACGATACATTTTTCCACGAGGCCCACATTGTCTGCTTGCAAAGATCGGGTTGAAGTCACTCATTGGTCTTCAATGATTGTGTTATTCTACATAGCGAATTACTGAAAGTTAACATTACCTACAATCAGGAACAGTATAAAAATCAGTAACTGAATCACATGATAAAATTAACTGTTCCGTCAAGGTATCACATACAAAGTTTATCTTTCTCACGGAGAACATTACACAACATGACAAACGGCTGAACAAGAACGGAAAACAAAAAATAAAAAAAACACGTCCTATAAATCGACACCAAGTGAGGACTTTCATTGCTTAAGTCCAAAAGGCAAAATATGTAGTAATTTTCTTACGTAATTTACAGAGTTAACAACGGCCAATATAAGTACACTACATGATGCAAAATGTTTGCTTCAGCGACTGTATATTCACTCTCAGAGAAACAAACACATGTTGCAGCGAAACAGACATTAAAAGGACTCAATGAGAAGTTAGACATGCACTGTTGCCAGTGAGGTAACCGGTTCCTACCTCTGCAGACGGCTCTAAGTCTTCAAACGCATCAGCAAAGTCTGATGGACTTTTCCTCAGAGTCTGGTCAGCAGGCAGTGTGTTGTCATTGTAAGATGACACGAACTTGAAGTCACTGGTTCTTGAACCTGTTGTCAGGTATGCGTCATAATTGTAAGTGCTGCGTAAAGTTCCTGTGCCGTCAACATCTGCGTAATTAGGAGGGAGATAAGCGCTGGGGATGGCAACTGCTCCATCAAACAACAGTCTGGGCTTTCTCCTGCGACAAAACCTCACACCCAGGATGATGATGATGAAGGTCAGGAAAAACGTCGACACAGACACCAGCGCGATGATCAGATAAGACGTCAGTTTGGAATTCTTCTCATCATAAGAAATGTCCTTCAGTTCTGGCACCTCAGCCAAGTTATCAGAAATCAGTAAATACATGGAACAGCTGGCAGAGAGAGAGGGCTGTCCGTTATCTTTCACTGCCACAATCAGGTTCTGTTTCATGCTGTCAGACTCGGAAATGTCCCGCTGTGTCCTGATCTCTCCGCTGTGGACACCAATAGTGAAAAGGCCCGGATCTGTGGATTTCACTATATGATAAGACAGCCAGGCGTTCTGTCCGGAGTCCGCGTCCACCGCGATCACTTTGGACACCAGAGAGCCTCCGTGTGCAGCTTTGGGGACCAGCTCGGTCATGAAGGAGTTGCCCTCCGGCCCGGGGTACAGTATCTGAGGAGAGTTGTCATTCACATCCGATATGAACACACTGACGGTCACGTTGCTGCTCAGCGGAGGAGAACCGTTGTCTCTGCCCATCACGTGGACTTTAAAGCTCCTCAACTGTTCATAATCAAACGACCTCACAGCGTGGATCACCCCCGTGTCTCCGTTCACAGACACATAGGACGACACCGGGGCACCGTTCACCTCACCGGGTAACAGAGAATAAATCACTGTACCGTTTTGTCTCCAGTCGGGGTCTCGAGCACTAACGGAACATAAAGTGGAGCCAGGTTTGTTATTTTCACTCACATATGCGCTGTACGACTGTTCCTCAAACACAGGTGGGTTGTCGTTGATGTCTGCTACAGATAACTGAACACTTTTAGAGGAGGACAGAGGTGGAGAGCCCTCGTCAGTGGCAGTGATTGTAATGTTGTAATCAGACACTACTTCACGGTCCAGTTGTCCTGTGGTCACCAGAGAATAATAGTTTTTAATAGAAGGAACCAATTTAAAAGGGGCATTTTGCTGAATGGAGCAGCGGACCTGTCTGTTATTCTCAGAGTCTCTATCCTGCACGTTAATGATGCCCACCTCTGTACCAGGTGGCACATTCTCAGGTATGGGGTTAGTCAGTGATTTCAGATATATCACTGGAGAATTATCGTTTACATCAGTAACATCGATTAACACTTTAGCATATGAGGTTAAACCTAAGCTGTCTTTAGCTTCCACTCTCATCTCAAAAGAACTGCTTTCTTCAAAGTCAATCAAACCAGTTACTCTGATCTCTCCAGTTTTAGAATCAATAGAAAACACATTTACATCGTCGTCCGACACATGGCTTAAGTCATATGTCACATCTCCATTCACTCCTTCATCTGCGTCAGTAGCACTAACAGTAATCACTATGGTATCTGGAGGAGAGCTTTCAGGCAGACTGGCTTTATAAACGGCCTGGCTGAACACTGGGGCGTTATCATTTGCATCCAGCACAGTGACGTGTATGACTACAGTACCTGATCTCTGAGGAGAGCCACCATCGAAAGCTGTCAGAAGCAAATTAATCTCTTTTTGCTTTTCGCGATCAAGTTTATTCTCCAATACGAGTTCAACCTTGTTGCTGTCAACAGCGAGAATAAAGTTGTCGTTCTTTTGTAGGCTGTATCTTTGAACAGCATTTTGACCTATATCTGTGTCATGGGCCTCCTCGATAGAGAAACGGTTACCCTTTTCAGCAGATTCGCTTATTTCCATCTCTATCAATTGTTTTTTGAATTTTGGCGAGTTGTCGTTCACATCTTGAATATGAAGACTTAGTCGATGAAGCTCCAGAGGATTTTCCAACACCAGATCAACCGTCACAACACACGACGGTTTCTTGCCACAAAGGCTTTCTCTGTCAATTCTCTCCGATGTCATCAAATCTCCAATACTCAGATTAATATCACAGTATCGTTTACGAGTCCCCTCAAAATCAACACGGGCCTTTCGGGAAGATAATGTCCTCAGATCAAGACCGAGATCTTTGGCTATATTTCCAATAACAGACTCGCGTTTCATCTCTTCTGGAATAGTATAACTCAGGTCTCCATTAACGAGGTGCAGCGTCACAATAAAAGAAGCAAAGAAGAAGATCGGACGAAGCGGTGAAAATCCTTTGTCTCCCATCCTGACACAAAAAGGCGTCCTCAGCTTGTACAACTTATAACTCCAATAGCGAAATAATACAAACCGTCTGAAAACACAAAAAATCCAACACCTCACAGCAATGTACGCAATACAGTTTGTTCGGAAATGTAACCGTTTGTCTGGAAAATCTGCAGCTGATATCCATATAGCAGTGGGTGGAGTAGTGACAGCCTATTATCTGTCAGTCAACAGCGACACCACGAGTCACTTATAATCCTCACACTACTATGCAATACATGTTCTGCACACAGTTTCACACCACATTAATATTATATTTACTCACGTTCAAATGTACTGTGCATGTGCAGTACATCTGTCAGTTTCTTAAAATACACAGGCGCGGTCTATTCATTGGCTCAGCTATAGAGATGAAAGTGTTGCTGACTCCAGTACAGCTTATCTTTATGAGCACTGGTATGGAACGTACTATATTTGCATTAGATTTCCAAATGTTTCTGTACATAAAAAGTAGGCAATAAATTAATGACTGCTCCTGTTTGAGCATCTGAAAGAGAAGACCACTAAACTTTGAGTACAATACTACCACTGTAAATTATTGTAGTAATATAAAACAGTTAAGCGCTTCATACAGCATAAAGACAATGAGCGGAGGGAATAACATAAATTACAGCTAGCCAACGTTCTCATTGCATGTACATCAAATTCCGTTTATGATCAGCATTATTATTAAGAACCCAGCCCGGTCTCATTTTGAAGTCCATCAAGAACCAGATGTCGCAACTGCAACACCGCGAAGGAGGAGTAAAACACATCAGTTGCGGGTGTGCGTGAGCGCCTAAGGATTGTTTCAGCACCATGGACAGATACCTTCAGATTTGACAAGGCTGATGGCACTTCTGTCTCCTGGTCACTAGACTGTGCTATTCGGAGTTCACGAAAATTTCATGAATGTAAACCCCGACTGAAACTTTGACCTGAACTGTTAGCCACACACGCCTCCGCTGACTCAGAAACAGGAGCTTTGTTTCGATCATGCCAGTAAGTGACAACTACGGACACAAACTTAACTATGTTACACAGCAAAGAAATGTAAAAGCAAAGATCCAAGACAGCCTGCATTGAATGCTTGATTAAAATTAGCTCTGCGACAGCTACACTCATAACTACATTTTGCTGGTAAAATTGTTCTTTTAAGGATCAAGTTTCCCTTTTGGCCCAGATTGTATGCTTGCATAAGATCAGGTGGGAGTCATTCCTTAGTTGTGAATGAATATGTTACTGTACATAGCGAATCACTCACAATTAACAGTCTCTACAAACAGGAAAAGTATAAAATCAATAACTGAATCACGTGATCAAATTAACTGTTCCGTCAATTAATCACATTCAAAGATTATCTTTCTCACGGACAACCTGAGATGAAATGACAAACGTTTAAACAAAAACGAAAAATAAAAACACGTCCTAAAAATCGACACCACGTGAGGAGCTCCACTTTTGAAGTACAAAAGACAAAAATATGTTATCATTTTCTTGCGTAATTTACAGAGTTAACAACAACCAATATGAGTTTACCGACATAATGCAAAATGTTTGCTTCAGCGACTGCATATTCACTCTCAGAGATACAAACACATGCTGCCGCGACACAGACATTAAAAGGACTCAATGAGAAGTCAAACATGCACTGTTGCCAGTAAGGTAACCGGTTCCTACCTCTGCAGACGGCTCTAAGTCTTCAAACGCATCAGCAAAGTCTGATGGACTCTTCCTCAGAGTCTGGTCAGCAGGCAGTGTGCTGTCATTGTAAGATGACACGAACTTGAAGTCACTGGTTCTTGAACCTGTTGTCAGGTAGGCGTCATAATTGTAAGTGCTGCGTAAAGTTCCTGTGCCGTCAACATCTGCGTAATTGGGAGGGAGATAAGCGCTGGGGATGGCAACTGCTCCATCAAACAACAGTCTGGGCTTTCTCCTGCGACAAAACCTCACACCCAGGATGATGATGATGAAGGTCAGGAAAAACGTCGACACAGACACCAGCGCGATGATCAGATAAGACGTCAGTTTGGAATTCTTCTCATCATAAGAAATGTCCTTCAGTTCTGGCACCTCAGCCAAGTTATCAGAAATCAGTAAATACATGGAACAGCTGGCAGAGAGAGAGGGCTGTCCGTTATCTTTCACTGACACAATCAGGTTCTGTTTCATGCTGTCAGACTCGGAAATGTCCCGCTGTGTCCTGATCTCTCCGCTGTGGACACCAATAGTGAAAAGGCCCGGATCTGTGGATTTCACTATATGGTAGGACAGCCAGGCGTTCTGTCCGGAGTCCGCGTCCACCGCAATCACTTTGGACACCAGAGAGCCTCCGTGTGCAGCTTTGGGGACCAGCTCGGTCATGAAGGAGTTGCCCTCCGGCCCGGGGTACAGTATCTGAGGAGAGTTGTCATTCACATCCGATATGAACACACTGACGGTCACGTTGCTGCTCAGCGGAGGAGAACCGTTGTCTCTGCCCATCACGTGGACTTTAAAACTCCTCAACTGTTCATAATCAAACGACCTCACAGCGTGGATCACCCCCGTGTCTCCGTTCACAGACACATAGGACGACACCGGGGCACCGTTCACCTCACCGGGTAACAGAGAATAAATCACTGTACCGTTTTGTCTCCAGTCGGGGTCTCGAGCACTAACGGAACATAAAGTGGAGCCAGGTTTGTTATTTTCACTCACATATGCGCTGTACGACTGTTCCTCAAACACAGGTGGGTTGTCGTTGATGTCTGCTACAGATAACTGAACACTTTTAGAGGACGACAGAGGTGGAGAGCCCTCGTCAGTGGCAGTGATTGTAATGTTGTAATCAGACACTACTTCACGGTCCAGTTGTCCTGTGGTCACCAGAGAATAATAGTTTTTAATAGAAGGAACCAACTTAAAAGGGGCATTTTGCTGAATGGAGCAGCGGACCTGTCTGTTATTCTCAGAGTCTCTATCCTGCACGTTAATGATGCCCACCTCTGTACCAGGTGACACATTCTCAGGTATGGGGTTAGTCAGTGATTTCAGATTAATCACTGGAGCATTATCATTCACATCAGTAACGTCTATTATAACTTTAGCATAAGAAGTTAAGCCTAAACCATCTTTGGCTTTCACTCTCATTTCAAAGGAACTCATTTTCTCAAAGTCAATCGCACCAGTTACTTTAATTTCTCCAGTTCTGGGATCAATTGAGAAAACATTTATGTCATCATCTGATACGTGACCAAAATCATATGTCACATCTCCATTCACTCCTTCATCTGCGTCAGTAGCACTAACAGTAATCACTATGGTATCTGGAGGAGAGTTTTCAGGCAGACTGGCTTTATAAACGGCCTGGCTGAACACTGGGGCGTTATCATTTGCATCCAGCACAGTGACGTGTATGACTACAGTACCCGATCTCTGAGGAGAGCCGCCATCTAAAGCTGTCAGAAGCAAATTAATCTCTTTTTGCTTCTCTCTGTCAAGTGTATTCTCCAATACGAGTTCAACCTTGTTGCTGTCAACAGCGAGAATAAAGTTGTCGTTCTTTTGTAGGCTGTATCTTTGAACAGCATTTTGACCTATATCTGCGTCATGGGCCTCGTCGATAGAGAAGCGGTTACCCTTGTCGGCTGACTCCCTTATTTCCATTTCGATCAAATTATCTCTGAATTGCGGCGAGTTGTCGTTCACATCTTGAATATGAAGACTGAGTCGATGAAGCTCCAGAGGATTTTCCAACACCAGATCAACCGTAACAACACACGAGGGTTTCTTGCCACAAAGGCTTTCTCTGTCAATTCTCTCCGATGTCATCAAATCTCCAGTACTCAGATTAATATCACAGTACCGCTTACTTGTTTCCTCAAAATCAACGCGGGCCTTTCGGGAAGACAATGTCCTCAGCTCAAGACCGAGATCTTTGGCTATATTTCCAATAACAGACTCGCGTTTCATCTCTTCTGGAATAGAATAACTCAGGTCTCCATTAACGAGGTGCAGCGTTACAATAAAGGAAGCAAAGCAGAAGATCGGGCGAAGCGGGGGAAATCCTTTGTCTCCCATCCTGACACAAAAAGGCGTCCTCAGCTTGTACAATTTATATCTCCCGCTGCGAAATAATAAAAACTGTCCAAAATCACCAAACGATCCCACACATCAGAGCGATGTCCACAATATGATATGTTGGGAAATGTAACCGTTTGTCTGGAAAATCTGCAGCTGATATCTATATAGCAGTAGTGGGTGGAGTGGTGAGAGCCTGTTATCTGTCAGTCAACAGCGACACCATGAGTCACTTTTAGTATCCACTGAAGAAAGTAATGCAATAATGTCCACTAAGTCGCACACAACATTAAAATCATATTCACACACTTTGAAATGGAATGTGCATGTACGATAGGTCTTTCATTTTCTCTAAAAGACACACGCGGATCACCCTGCAGCCCCCTTGTAGACTAAGGCCTTAGCAGCGGGACAGGCTCGAATCCAACCTGCGGACTTTTGCTGCATGTCATTACCGCTCCCTCTCGCCCATTTCCCGTCACTCTCCAGCTGCTCTATAAAAAAGGCAAACGCCCTAAAATATAATCTAAAATAACCAAACACGCTATCTATTCATTGTAATTGGCTCAGCTTTCGAGGTGTAGGTGTTGCTGACCCATTATCTTTGCTTTAGAACTGTAAAAGCCCCCAGATATGGACAAATCAATCCTACGGTTTGAGCCCCCGAAAGAGAAAGCCGGCAAAATTTGAGTACAACACTGTAACATTTAATATCACTGAAAACATACTGTTGAGTAACACTTTATTTGGATAGTCACCTATAGATACTTTAGAAAGTATTTGTAACATTTCACATGCTAATTAGTTGAGAATCAACGATTACACCGTTTCACTTCATTCTGTAGATGTTCAACATATGTTCTATAGGCCTATGTGGAAATTCAGGATCATTTTCACATATTGTCAGAATGATTTAGTTGAAGTGGAATTATACACTCAACCCATGTAGCATAGGTTCAGTGAATAATAAATACAAGTTCAACTAAATGCTATCGAGAATATGTAATGAAATGTAGCACATATTCTATAATCTTTTAAACATAGGATAAAACAAAACGATTGAATTGTTCAATCTAAACTAAAAATCTCTGTTGAAATGTTACAAATACTCTGTCAACTATGCAAACTTTTCAAATAAAGTGTTACCTATCATTGTAATATAAAACTGTATTTGCGCGTTCTAAATCAACAAATCAAGCAGTGACATCATTTCTAACAATCCGAAGATCCCATTGCATATAAAATCAAATTATCATTATTATTATTGACATTATTATTAAAATGCAGACACCATGGCGGTGTAGAAAACTACAGCCTCAGTTCCAGTAGTGCCTGGGAGGTTGAGCAATGTTTCAGCACCATGGACAGATACCGTCAGATTTGGCAGGGCTGATGGCACAAAGACATTGAAGTCTGTCTTCAGCCAGTGTTCTTAAACTGTGAATTTGTGACGTTCTAGTAACTATTGTTTCAGCAGGTACAGACAAGTTTGAAGTAACTTCTTGGTCGCGAGAGACTGCTATGTAAGCGAACTGCTTACACTTAACATAATCCACAAACAGAAAGTTTATGTAAACAACAAACTGAAATTCGTGATAAGTTTAACTATTCATATTCAAATCCACATTCAAACATCATCTTCCAAAGAGAGAGAGTTGACAACTGTGTAGACATGAGTGAAAAATGAGAAATAAAAAATAAAATAATTCTAATACACGGACACCAAGTAAAGGGTCCCACTGTGTTAAAATACGAAAGGAAAGCCTATGAAACCACTTCCTAAGGTAATCCCAAATATACGCAGTGGCTATAGAAATGAAAGTTCCCTCTAACGAGGGAAAACTTCACTTCAACGACCACATCCTCACATTTATATTTGGGGACATAAACACATGCTGCAACCAGAACGACATTAGAGGGATTCAATATTTTAAAAAACATCAAAATATAGTGCGACAGCTACACTACTTTGGACGGTTCCTACCTCTGCAGACGGCTCTAAGTCTTCAAACGCATCAGCAAAGTCTGATGGACTCTTCCTCAGAGTCTGGTCAGCAGGCAGTGTGTTGTCATTGTAAGATGACACGAACTTAAAGTCACTGGTTCTTGAACCCGTTGTCAGGTAGGCGTCATAGTTGTAAGTGCTGCGTAAAGTTCCTGTGCCGTCAACATCTGCGTAATTAGGAGGGAGATAAGCGCTGGGGATGGCAACTGCTCCATCAAACAACAGTCTGGGCTTTCTCCTGCGACAAAACCTCACACCCAGGATGATGATGATGAAGGTCAGGAAAAACGTCGACACAGACACCAGTGCGATGATCAGATAAGAGGTCAGTTTGGAATTCTTCTCATCATAAGAAATGTCCTTCAGTTCTGGCACCTCAGCCAAGTTATCAGAAATCAGTAAATACATGGAACAGCTGGCAGAGAGAGAGGGCTGTCCGTTATCTTTCACTGACACAATCAGGTTCTGTTTCATGCTGTCAGACTCGGAAATGTCCCGCTGTGTCCTGATCTCTCCGCTGTGGACACCAATAGTGAAAAGGCCAGGATCTGTGGATTTCACTATATGATAGGACAGCCAGGCGTTCTGTCCGGAGTCCGCGTCCACCGCGATCACTTTGGACACCAGAGAGCCTCCGTGTGCAGCTTTGGGGACCAGCTCGGTCATGAAGGAGTTGCCCTCCGGCCCGGGGTACAGTATCTGAGGAGAGTTGTCATTCACATCCGATATGAACACACTGACGGTCACGTTGCTGCTCAGCGGAGGAGAACCGTTGTCTCTGCCCATCACGTGGACTTTGAAACTCCTCAACTGTTCATAATCAAACGACCTCACAGCGTGGATCACCCCCGTGTCTCCGTTCACAGACACATAGGACGACACCGGGGCACCGTTCACCTCACCGGGTAACAGAGAATAAATCACTGTACCGTTTTGTCTCCAGTCGGGGTCTCGAGCACTAACGGAACATAAAGTGGAGCCAGGTTTGTTATTTTCACTCACATATGCGCTGTACGATTGTTCCTCAAACACAGGTGGGTTGTCGTTGATGTCTGCTACAGATAACTGAACACTTTTAGAGGAGGACAGAGGTGGAGAGCCCTCGTCAGTGGCAGTGATTGTAATGTTGTAATCAGACACTACTTCACGGTCCAGTTGTCCTGTGGTCACCAGAGAATAATAGTTTTTAATAGAAGGAACCAACTTAAAAGGGGCATTTTGCTGAATGGAGCAGCGGACCTGTCTGTTATTCTCAGAGTCTCTATCCTGCACGTTAATGATGCCCACCTCTGTACCAGGTGACACATTCTCAGGTATGGGGTTAGTCAGTGATTTCAGATTAATCACTGGAGCATTATCATTCACATCAGTAACGTCTATTATAACTTTAGCATAAGAAGTTAAGCCTAAACCATCTTTGGCTTTCACTCTCATTTCAAAGGAACTCATTTTCTCAAAGTCAATCGCACCAGTTACTTTAATTTCTCCAGTTCTGGGATCAATTGAGAAAACATTTATGTCATCATCTGATACGTGACCAAAATCATATGTCACATCTCCATTCACTCCTTCATCTGCGTCAGTAGCACTAACAGTAATCACTATGGTATCTGGAGGAGAGTTTTCAGGCAGACTGGCTTTATAAACGGCCTGGCTGAACACTGGGGCGTTATCATTTGCATCCAGCACAGTGACGTGTATGACTACAGTACCCGATCTCTGAGGAGAGCCGCCATCTAAAGCTGTCAGAAGCAAATTAATCTCTTTTTGCTTCTCTCTGTCAAGTGTATTCTCCAATACGAGTTCAACCTTGTTGCTGTCAACAGCGAGAATAAAGTTGTCGTTCTTTTGTAGGCTGTATCTTTGAACAGCATTTTGACCTATATCTGCGTCATGGGCCTCGTCGATAGAGAAGCGGTTACCCTTGTCGGCTGACTCCCTTATTTCCATTTCGATCAAATTATCTCTGAATTGCGGCGAGTTGTCGTTCACATCTTGAATATGAAGACTGAGTCGATGAAGCTCCAGAGGATTTTCCAACACCAGATCAACCGTAACAACACACGAGGGTTTCTTGCCACAAAGGCTTTCTCTGTCAATTCTCTCCGATGTCATCAAATCTCCAGTACTCAGATTAATATCACAGTACCGCTTACTTGTTTCCCTCAAAATCAACGCGGGCCTTTCGGGAAGACAATGTCCTCAGCTCAAGACCGAGATCTTTGGCTATATTTCCAATAACAGACTCGCGTTTCATCTCTTCTGGAATAGAATAACTCAGGTCTCCATTAACGAGGTGCAGCGTTACAATAAAGGAAGCAAAGCAGAAGATCGGGCGAAGCGGGGGAAATCCTTTGTCTCCCATCCTGACACAAAAAGGCGTCCTCAGCTTGTACAATTTATATCTCCCGCTGCGAAATAATAAAAACTGTCCAAAATCACCAAACGATCCCACACATCAGAGCGATGTCCACAATATGATATGTTGGGAAATGTAACCGTTTGTCTGGAAAATCTGCAGCTGATATCTATATAGCAGTAGTGGGTGGAGTGGTGAGAGCCTGTTATCTGTCAGTCAACAGCGACACCATGAGTCACTTTTAGTATCCACTGAAGAAAGTAATGCAATAATGTCCACTAAGTCGCACACAACATTAAAATCATATTCACACACTTTGAAATGGAATGTGCATGTACGATAGGTCTTTCATTTTCTCTAAAAGACACACGCGGATCACCCTGCAGCCCCCTTGTAGACTAAGGCCTTAGCAGCGGGACAGGCTCGAATCCAACCTGCGGACTTTTGCTGCATGTCATTACCGCTCCCTCTCGCCCATTTCCCGTCACTCTCCAGCTGCTCTATAAAAAAGGCAAACGCCCTAAAATATAATCTAAAATAACCAAACACGCTATCTATTCATTGTAATTGGCTCAGCTTTCGAGGTGTAGGTGTTGCTGACCCATTATCTTTGCTTTAGAACTGTAAAAGCCCCCAGATATGGACAAATCAATCCTACGGTTTGAGCCCCCGAAAGAGAAAGCCGGCAAAATTTGAGTACAACACTGTAACATTTAATATCACTGAAAACATACTGTTGAGTAACACTTTATTTGGATAGTCACCTATAGATACTTTAGAAAGTATTTGTAACATTTCACATGCTAATTAGTTGAGAATCAACGATTACACCGTTTCACTTCATTCTGTAGATGTTCAACATATGTTCTATAGGCCTATGTGGAAATTCAGGATCATTTTCACATATTGTCAGAATGATTTAGTTGAAGTGGAATTATACACTCAACCCATGTAGCATAGGTTCAGTGAATAATAAATACAAGTTCAACTAAATGCTATCGAGAATATGTAATGAAATGTAGCACATATTCTATAATCTTTTAAACATAGGATAAAACAAAACGATTGAATTGTTCAATCTAAACTAAAAATCTCTGTTGAAATGTTACAAATACTCTGTCAACTATGCAAACTTTTCAAATAAAGTGTTACCTATCATTGTAATATAAAACTGTATTTGCGCGTTCTAAATCAACAAATCAAGCAGTGACATCATTTCTAACAATCCGAAGATCCCATTGCATATAAAATCAAATTATCATTATTATTATTGACATTATTATTAAAATGCAGACACCATGGCGGTGTAGAAAACTACAGCCTCAGTTCCAGTAGTGCCTGGGAGGTTGAGCAATGTTTCAGCACCATGGACAGATACCGTCAGATTTGGCAGGGCTGATGGCACAAAGACATTGAAGTCTGTCTTCAGCCAGTGTTCTTAAACTGTGAATTTGTGACGTTCTAGTAACTATTGTTTCAGCAGGTACAGACAAGTTTGAAGTAACTTCTTGGTCGCGAGAGACTGCTATGTAAGCGAACTGCTTACACTTAACATAATCCACAAACAGAAAGTTTATGTAAACAACAAACTGAAATTCGTGATAAGTTTAACTATTCATATTCAAATCCACATTCAAACATCATCTTCCAAAGAGAGAGAGTTGACAACTGTGTAGACATGAGTGAAAAATGAGAAATAAAAAATAAAATAATTCTAATACACGGACACCAAGTAAAGGGTCCCACTGTGTTAAAATACGAAAGGAAAGCCTATGAAACCACTTCCTAAGGTAATCCCAAATATACGCAGTGGCTATAGAAATGAAAGTTCCCTCTAACGAGGGAAAACTTCACTTCAACGACCACATCCTCACATTTATATTTGGGGACATAAACACATGCTGCAACCAGAACGACATTAGAGGGATTCAATATTTTAAAAAACATCAAAATATAGTGCGACAGCTACACTACTTTGGACGGTTCCTACCTCTGCAGACGGCTCTAAGTCTTCAAACGCATCAGCAAAGTCTGATGGACTCTTCCTCAGAGTCTGGTCAGCAGGCAGTGTGTTGTCATTGTAAGATGACACGAACTTAAAGTCACTGGTTCTTGAACCCGTTGTCAGGTAGGCGTCATAGTTGTAAGTGCTGCGTAAAGTTCCTGTGCCGTCAACATCTGCGTAATTAGGAGGGAGATAAGCGCTGGGGATGGCAACTGCTCCATCAAACAACAGTCTGGGCTTTCTCCTGCGACAAAACCTCACACCCAGGATGATGATGATGAAGGTCAGGAAAAACGTCGACACAGACACCAGTGCGATGATCAGATAAGAGGTCAGTTTGGAATTCTTCTCATCATAAGAAATGTCCTTCAGTTCTGGCACCTCAGCCAAGTTATCAGAAATCAGTAAATACATGGAACAGCTGGCAGAGAGAGAGGGCTGTCCGTTATCTTTCACTGACACAATCAGGTTCTGTTTCATGCTGTCAGACTCGGAAATGTCCCGCTGTGTCCTGATCTCTCCGCTGTGGACACCAATAGTGAAAAGGCCAGGATCTGTGGATTTCACTATATGATAGGACAGCCAGGCGTTCTGTCCGGAGTCCGCGTCCACCGCGATCACTTTGGACACCAGAGAGCCTCCGTGTGCAGCTTTGGGGACCAGCTCGGTCATGAAGGAGTTGCCCTCCGGCCCGGGGTACAGTATCTGAGGAGAGTTGTCATTCACATCCGATATGAACACACTGACGGTCACGTTGCTGCTCAGCGGAGGAGAACCGTTGTCTCTGCCCATCACGTGGACTTTGAAACTCCTCAACTGTTCATAATCAAACGACCTCACAGCGTGGATCACCCCCGTGTCTCCGTTCACAGACACATAGGACGACACCGGGGCACCGTTCACCTCACCGGGTAACAGAGAATAAATCACTGTACCGTTTTGTCTCCAGTCGGGGTCTCGAGCACTAACGGAACATAAAGTGGAGCCAGGTTTGTTATTTTCACTCACATATGCGCTGTACGATTGTTCCTCAAACACAGGTGGGTTGTCGTTGATGTCTGCTACAGATAACTGAACACTTTTAGAGGAGGACAGAGGTGGAGAGCCCTCGTCAGTGGCAGTGATTGTAATGTTGTAATCAGACACTACTTCACGGTCCAGTTGTCCTGTGGTCACCAGAGAATAATAGTTTTTAATAGAAGGAACCAACTTAAAAGGGGCGTTCTGCTGAATGGAGCAGCGGACCTGTCCACTGGTCTCAGAGTCTCTATCCTGCACGTTAATGATCCCCACCTCTGTACCAGGTGACACATTCTCAGGTATGGGGTTAGTCAGTGACTTCAGGTATATAACTGGGGCATTGTCATTTATATCAGTAACTTCTATTACAACCTTAGCGTAAGAGGTCAGTCCTAAACCATCTTTAGCTTTGACTCTCATTTCAAAAGAACTGCTTTCCTCAAAGTCAATTAAACCAGTTACTCTGATCTCTCCACTTTTAGGATCAATAGAAAACACATTTGCATCGTCGTCCGACACATGGCTTAAGTCATATGTCACATCTCCATTCACTCCTTCATCTGCGTCAGTAGCACTAACAGTAATCACTATGGTATCTGGAGGAGAGTTTTCAGGCAGACTGGCTTTATAAACGGCCTGGCTGAACACTGGGGCGTTATCATTAGCATCCAGCACAGTGACGTGTATGACTACAGTACCCGATCTCTGAGGAGAGCCACCATCGAAAGCTGTCAGAAGCAAATTAATCTCTTTCTGTTTCTCTCGATCAAGTGTATTCTCTAGTACCAGTTCAACCTTGTTGCTGTCAACAGTGAGAATAAAGTTGTCGTTCTTTTGTAGGCTGTATCTTTGAACAGCATTTTGACCTATATCTGCGTCATGGGCCTCCTCGATAGAGAAGCGGTTACCCTTGTCTGCAGATTCCCTTATTTCCATTTCAATCAAATTTTCTTTGAATTTCGGCGAGTTGTCGTTCACATCTTGAATATGAAGACTTAGTCGATGAAGCTCCAGAGGATTTTCCAACACCAGATCAACCGTAACAACACACGACGGTTTCTTGCCACAAAGGCTTTCTCTGTCAATTCTCTCTGATGTCATCAAATCTCCAGTACTCAGATTAATATCACAGTACCGTTTACGAGTCCCCGCAAAATCCACACGGGCCTTTCGGGAAGACAATGTCCTCAGCTCAAGACCGAGGTCTTTGGCTATATTTCCAATAACAGACTCGCGTTTCATCTCTTCTGGAATAGAATAACTCAGGTCTCCATTAACGAGGTGCAGCGTTACAATAAAGGAAGCAAAGCAGAAGATCGGACGAAGCGGTGGAAATCCTTTGTCTCCCATCCTGACACAAAAAGGCGTCCTCAGCTTGTACAACTAAATGTTCCCACTGCGAAATACAAACCGTCTAAAAACACCCAATGATCCAACACCTCACAGCAATGTACGCAATACAATTTGTTCGGATATGTCACCGTTTGTCTGGAAAATCTGCAGCTGATGTCCATATAGTAGTGGGTGGAGTGGTGAGAGCCTGTTATCTGTCAGTCAACAGCGACACCACGAGTCACTTGTAATCCTCACACTACTATGCAATAAATTTTCTGCACAAAGTCTCACACCGTATTAACGTTATAGTCACTCACGTTCAAATGTACTGTGCATGTCCGGAATATCTGTCAGTTTTTTTTAAAACACAAGCGCGGTCTATTCATTGGCTCAGATTTGGAGATGCAGGTGTTGCTGGCCTCAGTACAGCTTAGCTTCATAAGATATGGTGTGGAATGTACCATCAATGCTTTAAATTTCTAAATGTTCCTATACATTGGATGTAAGCAAGAGAGTAATGAACCCTATTGTTTGAGCCTCCGAAAGAAGACCAGTCAAATGTGAGTACTAAACTACTGCTGTAAAATATTGTCGTAAAATAAAACGGTTGAGCGCTCCGTATCATGACTATGAGTTTACGCAATAGCATATATTAGAACAATCCAAAGTTCTCATTCCATGTAAATCACATTCCGATTGTGATCAGCACTATTATTAAGAACCCAGCCCGGTCTCATTTCGAGGTCAATCAAGAACCACATATTGCAACAGCAACACCATGGCAGGGGAGTGAAAGACATCCACAGTTGCGGGTGTGCGTGAGCACCTGAGGAGCGTTTCAGCACCATGGACAGATACCTTGAGATTTGACAGAGCTGATGGCACTAACATGCTGAACGCTGTTTTGGTCTCCTGGTCACTGTTCTCAGACTGTGCTAATGTGAGTTTGTGACAATTTCACAAAAGTAAACACCGACAAAAACGTATAACTAACCCGTTAGCCACCCCTCGGCTGACTCAGAAACGGGAGCTCTGTTTCCATCATGCAAATAAGTGACACCTACTAACACAAACTGAAAAGATGTCTTACAGCAAAAAATGTAAACGTATGGAACCAAAACAGCATGCGTTATATCTTGATTAAAAATGGTTCTGCGACAGTTCCACTCATAAATGTATTTTCCTGGTAAAACTGTTTTTTTAACGATACATTTTTCCACGAGGCCCACATTGTCTGCTTGCAAAGATCGGGTTGAAGTCACTCATTGGTCTTCAATGATTGTGTTATTCTACATAGCGAATTACTGAAAGTTAACATTACCTACAATCAGGAACAGTATAAAAATCAGTAACTGAATCACATGATAAAATTAACTGTTCCGTCAAGGTATCACATACAAAGTTTATCTTTCTCACGGAGAACATTACACAACATGACAAACGGCTGAACAAGAACGGAAAACAAAAAATAAAAAAAACACGTCCTATAAATCGACACCAAGTGAGGACTTTCATTGCTTAAGTCCAAAAGGCAAAATATGTAGTAATTTTCTTACGTAATTTACAGAGTTAACAACGGCCAATATAAGTACACTACATGATGCAAAATGTTTGCTTCAGCGACTGTATATTCACTCTCAGAGAAACAAACACATGTTGCAGCGAAACAGACATTAAAAGGACTCAATGAGAAGTTAGACATGCACTGTTGCCAGTGAGGTAACCGGTTCCTACCTCTGCAGACGGCTCTAAGTCTTCAAACGCATCAGCAAAGTCTGATGGACTTTTCCTCAGAGTCTGGTCAGCAGGCAGTGTGTTGTCATTGTAAGATGACACGAACTTGAAGTCACTGGTTCTTGAACCTGTTGTCAGGTATGCGTCATAATTGTAAGTGCTGCGTAAAGTTCCTGTGCCGTCAACATCTGCGTAATTAGGAGGGAGATAAGCGCTGGGGATGGCAACTGCTCCATCAAACAACAGTCTGGGCTTTCTCCTGCGACAAAACCTCACACCCAGGATGATGATGATGAAGGTCAGGAAAAACGTCGACACAGACACCAGCGCGATGATCAGATAAGACGTCAGTTTGGAATTCTTCTCATCATAAGAAATGTCCTTCAGTTCTGGCACCTCAGCCAAGTTATCAGAAATCAGTAAATACATGGAACAGCTGGCAGAGAGAGAGGGCTGTCCGTTATCTTTCACTGCCACAATCAGGTTCTGTTTCATGCTGTCAGACTCGGAAATGTCCCGCTGTGTCCTGATCTCTCCGCTGTGGACACCAATAGTGAAAAGGCCCGGATCTGTGGATTTCACTATATGATAAGACAGCCAGGCGTTCTGTCCGGAGTCCGCGTCCACCGCGATCACTTTGGACACCAGAGAGCCTCCGTGTGCAGCTTTGGGGACCAGCTCGGTCATGAAGGAGTTGCCCTCCGGCCCGGGGTACAGTATCTGAGGAGAGTTGTCATTCACATCCGATATGAACACACTGACGGTCACGTTGCTGCTCAGCGGAGGAGAACCGTTGTCTCTGCCCATCACGTGGACTTTAAAGCTCCTCAACTGTTCATAATCAAACGACCTCACAGCGTGGATCACCCCCGTGTCTCCGTTCACAGACACATAGGACGACACCGGGGCACCGTTCACCTCACCGGGTAACAGAGAATAAATCACTGTACCGTTTTGTCTCCAGTCGGGGTCTCGAGCACTAACGGAACATAAAGTGGAGCCAGGTTTGTTATTTTCACTCACATATGCGCTGTACGACTGTTCCTCAAACACAGGTGGGTTGTCGTTGATGTCTGCTACAGATAACTGAACACTTTTAGAGGAGGACAGAGGTGGAGAGCCCTCGTCAGTGGCAGTGATTGTAATGTTGTAATCAGACACTACTTCACGGTCCAGTTGTCCTGTGGTCACCAGAGAATAATAGTTTTTAATAGAAGGAACCAATTTAAAAGGGGCATTTTGCTGAATGGAGCAGCGGACCTGTCTGTTATTCTCAGAGTCTCTATCCTGCACGTTAATGATGCCCACCTCTGTACCAGGTGGCACATTCTCAGGTATGGGGTTAGTCAGTGATTTCAGATATATCACTGGAGAATTATCGTTTACATCAGTAACATCGATTAACACTTTAGCATATGAGGTTAAACCTAAGCTGTCTTTAGCTTCCACTCTCATCTCAAAAGAACTGCTTTCTTCAAAGTCAATCAAACCAGTTACTCTGATCTCTCCAGTTTTAGAATCAATAGAAAACACATTTACATCGTCGTCCGACACATGGCTTAAGTCATATGTCACATCTCCATTCACTCCTTCATCTGCGTCAGTAGCACTAACAGTAATCACTATGGTATCTGGAGGAGAGCTTTCAGGCAGACTGGCTTTATAAACGGCCTGGCTGAACACTGGGGCGTTATCATTTGCATCCAGCACAGTGACGTGTATGACTACAGTACCTGATCTCTGAGGAGAGCCACCATCGAAAGCTGTCAGAAGCAAATTAATCTCTTTTTGCTTTTCGCGATCAAGTTTATTCTCCAATACGAGTTCAACCTTGTTGCTGTCAACAGCGAGAATAAAGTTGTCGTTCTTTTGTAGGCTGTATCTTTGAACAGCATTTTGACCTATATCTGTGTCATGGGCCTCCTCGATAGAGAAACGGTTACCCTTTTCAGCAGATTCGCTTATTTCCATCTCTATCAATTGTTTTTTGAATTTTGGCGAGTTGTCGTTCACATCTTGAATATGAAGACTTAGTCGATGAAGCTCCAGAGGATTTTCCAACACCAGATCAACCGTCACAACACACGACGGTTTCTTGCCACAAAGGCTTTCTCTGTCAATTCTCTCCGATGTCATCAAATCTCCAATACTCAGATTAATATCACAGTATCGTTTACGAGTCCCCTCAAAATCAACACGGGCCTTTCGGGAAGATAATGTCCTCAGATCAAGACCGAGATCTTTGGCTATATTTCCAATAACAGACTCGCGTTTCATCTCTTCTGGAATAGTATAACTCAGGTCTCCATTAACGAGGTGCAGCGTCACAATAAAAGAAGCAAAGAAGAAGATCGGACGAAGCGGTGAAAATCCTTTGTCTCCCATCCTGACACAAAAAGGCGTCCTCAGCTTGTACAACTTATAACTCCAATAGCGAAATAATACAAACCGTCTGAAAACACAAAAAATCCAACACCTCACAGCAATGTACGCAATACAGTTTGTTCGGAAATGTAACCGTTTGTCTGGAAAATCTGCAGCTGATATCCATATAGCAGTGGGTGGAGTAGTGACAGCCTATTATCTGTCAGTCAACAGCGACACCACGAGTCACTTATAATCCTCACACTACTATGCAATACATGTTCTGCACACAGTTTCACACCACATTAATATTATATTTACTCACGTTCAAATGTACTGTGCATGTGCAGTACATCTGTCAGTTTCTTAAAATACACAGGCGCGGTCTATTCATTGGCTCAGCTATAGAGATGAAAGTGTTGCTGACTCCAGTACAGCTTATCTTTATGAGCACTGGTATGGAACGTACTATATTTGCATTAGATTTCCAAATGTTTCTGTACATAAAAAGTAGGCAATAAATTAATGACTGCTCCTGTTTGAGCATCTGAAAGAGAAGACCACTAAACTTTGAGTACAATACTACCACTGTAAATTATTGTAGTAATATAAAACAGTTAAGCGCTTCATACAGCATAAAGACAATGAGCGGAGGGAATAACATAAATTACAGCTAGCCAACGTTCTCATTGCATGTACATCAAATTCCGTTTATGATCAGCATTATTATTAAGAACCCAGCCCGGTCTCATTTTGAAGTCCATCAAGAACCAGATGTCGCAACTGCAACACCGCGAAGGAGGAGTAAAACACATCAGTTGCGGGTGTGCGTGAGCGCCTAAGGATTGTTTCAGCACCATGGACAGATACCTTCAGATTTGACAAGGCTGATGGCACTTCTGTCTCCTGGTCACTAGACTGTGCTATTCGGAGTTCACGAAAATTTCATGAATGTAAACCCCGACTGAAACTTTGACCTGAACTGTTAGCCACACACGCCTCCGCTGACTCAGAAACAGGAGCTTTGTTTCGATCATGCCAGTAAGTGACAACTACGGACACAAACTTAACTATGTTACACAGCAAAGAAATGTAAAAGCAAAGATCCAAGACAGCCTGCATTGAATGCTTGATTAAAATTAGCTCTGCGACAGCTACACTCATAACTACATTTTGCTGGTAAAATTGTTCTTTTAAGGATCAAGTTTCCCTTTTGGCCCAGATTGTATGCTTGCATAAGATCAGGTGGGAGTCATTCCTTAGTTGTGAATGAATATGTTACTGTACATAGCGAATCACTCACAATTAACAGTCTCTACAAACAGGAAAAGTATAAAATCAATAACTGAATCACGTGATCAAATTAACTGTTCCGTCAATTAATCACATTCAAAGATTATCTTTCTCACGGACAACCTGAGATGAAATGACAAACGTTTAAACAAAAACGAAAAATAAAAACACGTCCTAAAAATCGACACCACGTGAGGAGCTCCACTTTTGAAGTACAAAAGACAAAAATATGTTATCATTTTCTTGCGTAATTTACAGAGTTAACAACAACCAATATGAGTTTACCGACATAATGCAAAATGTTTGCTTCAGCGACTGCATATTCACTCTCAGAGATACAAACACATGCTGCCGCGACACAGACATTAAAAGGACTCAATGAGAAGTCAAACATGCACTGTTGCCAGTAAGGTAACCGGTTCCTACCTCTGCAGACGGCTCTAAGTCTTCAAACGCATCAGCAAAGTCTGATGGACTCTTCCTCAGAGTCTGGTCAGCAGGCAGTGTGCTGTCATTGTAAGATGACACGAACTTGAAGTCACTGGTTCTTGAACCTGTTGTCAGGTAGGCGTCATAATTGTAAGTGCTGCGTAAAGTTCCTGTGCCGTCAACATCTGCGTAATTGGGAGGGAGATAAGCGCTGGGGATGGCAACTGCTCCATCAAACAACAGTCTGGGCTTTCTCCTGCGACAAAACCTCACACCCAGGATGATGATGATGAAGGTCAGGAAAAACGTCGACACAGACACCAGCGCGATGATCAGATAAGACGTCAGTTTGGAATTCTTCTCATCATAAGAAATGTCCTTCAGTTCTGGCACCTCAGCCAAGTTATCAGAAATCAGTAAATACATGGAACAGCTGGCAGAGAGAGAGGGCTGTCCGTTATCTTTCACTGACACAATCAGGTTCTGTTTCATGCTGTCAGACTCGGAAATGTCCCGCTGTGTCCTGATCTCTCCGCTGTGGACACCAATAGTGAAAAGGCCCGGATCTGTGGATTTCACTATATGATAGGACAGCCACGCGTTCTGTCCGGAGTCCGCGTCCACCGCGATCACTTTGGACACCAGAGAGCCTCCGTGTGCAGCTTTGGGGACCAGCTCGGTCATGAAGGACTTGCCCTCCGGCCCGGGGTACAGTATCTGAGGAGAGTTGTCATTCACATCCGATATGAACACACTGACGGTCACGTTGCTGCTCAGCGGAGGAGAACCGTTGTCTCTGCCCATCACGTGGACTTTAAAACTCCTCAACTGTTCATAATCAAACGACCTCACAGCGTGGATCACCCCCGTGTCTCCGTTCACAGACACATAGGACGACACCGGGGCACCGTTCACCTCACCGGGTAACAGAGAATAAATCACTGTACCGTTTTGTCTCCAGTCGGGGTCTCGAGCACTAACGGAACATAAAGTGGAGCCAGGTTTGTTATTTTCACTCACATATGCGCTGTACGACTGTTCCTCAAACACAGGTGGGTTGTCGTTGATGTCTGCTACAGATAACTGAACACTTTTAGAGGAGGACAGAGGTGGAGAGCCCTCGTCAGTAGCAGTGATTGTAATGTTGTAATCAGACACTACTTCACGGTCCAGTTGTCCTGTGGTCACCAGAGAATAATAGTTTTTAATAGAAGGAACCAATTTAAAAGGAGCGTTTTGCTGAATGGAGCAGCGGACCTGTCTGTTATTCTCAGAGTCTCTATCCTGCACGTTAATGATGCCCACCTCTGTACCAGGTGGCACATTTTCAGGTATGGGGTTAGTCAGTGATTTCAGGTATATAACTGGGGCATTGTCATTCACATCAGTAACATCTATTATAACTTTTGCGTAAGAGGTTAGCCCCAAACCATCTTTGGATTCCACGCTCATTTCAAAAGAACTGCTTTCTTCAAAGTCAATCACTCCAGTTACTCTGATCTCTCCACTTTTAGGATCAATGGAAAATACATTAACATCGTCGTCAGACACATGGCTTAAGTCATATGTCACATCTCCGTTCATTCCTTCATCTGCGTCAGTAGCACTAACAGTAATCACTATGGTATCTGGAGGAGAGTTTTCAGGCAGACTGGCTTTATAAACGGCCTGGCTGAACACTGGGGCGTTATCATTTGCATCCAGCACAGTGACGTGTATGACTACAGTACCTGATCTCTGAGGAGACCCACCATCTAAAGCTGTCAAAAGCAAATTAATCTCTTTTTGTTTCTCTCGATCGAGTGTATTCTCTAGTACTAGTTCAACCTTGTTGCTGTCAACAGCGAGAATAAAGTTGTCGTTCTTTTGTAGGCTGTATCTTTGAACAGCATTTTGACCTATATCTGCGTCATGGGCACCTTCGATGGAGAAGCGGTTACCCTTGTCGGCTGACTCACTTATTTCCATTTCAATCAATTGTTTTTTGAATTTTGGTGAGTTGTCGTTCACATCTTGAATATGAAGACTGAGTCGATGAAGCTCCAGAGGATTTTCCAACACCAGATCAACCGTCACAACACACGACGGTTTCTTGCCACAAAGGCTTTCTCTGTCGATTCTCTCCGATGTCATCAAATCTCCAGTACTCAGATTAATATCACAGTACCGCTTACGAGCCCCCTCAAAATCAACGCGGGCCTTTCGGGAAGATAATGTCCTCAGATCAAGACCGAGATCTTTAGCTATATTTCCAATAACAGACTCGCGTTTCATCTCTTCTGGAATAGAATAACTCAGGTCTCCATTAACGAGGTGCAGCGTTACAATAAAGGAAGCAAAGAAGAAGATCAGGCCTAGCGCTGGAGATCCTTTGTCTCCCATCTTCGGAAAAAAACAAGTCCACAGCTTGTGCAAATTACTGTACGGAACAAAAAATCAAATTCCAAAACAGCTCAATAATCCAACATGCTACAACAACGAACGCGATGAAAATCAGACGAGGAATGAAGGGATTCTTCTGAAAAATTACAACCGATTTTAATGCAGTAACAGTGGGTGGAGATGTCGGTGCTCCCTGTGTGCTAGCCTACAGCGGCACCATGAGTCGCTTTTCACTCTTTGCACCTGCATACAATATCCTCAACAAAGTTTCAAGACGCCTCGTCTTCACCCACTTCAACAAGAACTGTGAGCCACATGTAAAACACACACGCCACAATATAAATTTTAAAGATTAATTTTTAAAAAGTAGCTCACGGATTAAGACAGTATCACAGTTTTATTGACCAACATGTGTTTACTTTCAGAATCAAACCTAAATACAGGATAAAACGTAAATATTACATTTGCACTGATAAACTGTGATAGAAATGCACTTTTAAGCACCATGGGTAAACACCAGCCACTCTTTATTCAATTAAGACACACATTATTCATATCACTATAAATAAATGTCTCTACACACTATGGAATAAAATAAAACACTAATATTGAATTCAAAATCAAATTACAAGCACAATGTGTTATGTGTTGCAAAAAAAGACTTATGAATTATTATTTTTACTTAGTAGAAAGACATATAATAAAATGCTGTACATGTATGCCTATAACTCATTTGAAGTTTTCTTGTTTTGTTACAAAATATTTATTTTTAATACACTACTGAACAGACAAATCATTGTATCATTATTAGTTATAGTAGTAGTAATACTATTATTGTAGTAGTAGTAGTAGTATTGGTACTATTAGTGGTATTAGTAGTACTATTGGTAGTTGAAGTAGTAGTATTAGCAGTTGCAGTAGTAGTAGTAGCAGTCGTAGTATCAAACTAATTCAGAAAATGTTTCAGTCCCACAGACAGAGACAACAGGATGCGGAGTCACCTTTTTGTTTCCAGTCAGGGTCCCAAGCAGTCATAGAATGCTCGGTGACACAAGATTTGTTATGATTAATAATTCATATATTCTATGTGTAAATCAAATAACCATCTTCAACACATCTTTGCCTTATGATGGGAAAAGGGATGTGTGATCAGAAACTTAAAAACCATGCTGACAATTAGGCAGTAAGACAGAACAAATACACAAAACTGTGAGTAAATCACAGCCCTAACTATTTTAGCACCATGGACAGCGAAACACACTGAAAGACAATTCTTCTTGGGTTTTCCACTTTGTCCGCAAAACATTAGTATCTTAAAATTAAAAGTAATGTTGAAATTCCCTTAACAATAAAAAAATAATAATAATATGAAATCACATGAATGCATCATGAAGGTATAAATTCAATGCTATGCAAGTAGCAGCCTATGTAGTCTTGAGTCGTCACACAGAAATGAGGAGCAAGCTACAGAGGTCTGGTAACCTCTCCCCCAAATCTTTTAATCTTTAAGTCTCTGTCTTCAGCACCAATGCTGATTCATGTGAGAGCTATTTAATAGGTGTTGTGCATGCTCCCTCTTAAGCTACAAAAGACTTTTATACAACTTTTTTTTCACACATGCAGAAGAACTCCCCAAAAACTTTGACACAGATTAGGATGTGTAAAATTGGTGGAGTTCCCCTTCAAGAGGCAATAAGCTCAATGAAACAAATGGTCACACATAAGACATAGTCTTTAAGGCCTTTAAACTTGAAAGCTGGATTGTATTCATGTGTGCAACACTGCACCCCCCCAATGCAGAGTCAGAAATGTCTTCATACACTGGCTTCATGAATAACATATTTATATCACAAATCTAAGTGTCAACAGTAAATCCTAAAACAAAATCAAACACAATCCCTAAACTCTAATGATAATGGTGTCTTAACCGCAGTAACTCCATCACTGTGTTTGACTCCATTTCTCCATTCTCTCCTCTTAATGGTAAATGTCCCAGTTCTGTAATTTAGCTTAAACTACAGTAAGGGCTATTTTAGCTGTTAACAGTTTCAGCATTAACAAACTCAATATTGGAATGATCATGAAGTTATGTGAATATCAAATGCAGCAGCAGCACTCTTTCAAGGTGACTGATATTAGTACAGTCAAGTCAGTTCTTATGTTACAAAATATGAAATTAAATTAGTCAGCCTCCTGGATTATGTTCTCATGAGTGTGTTAAATGTGTTTCTTCTTAGTTGTCGCATGAAAGAGACTTTAACTTCATTTACCTACCAGTACAGTAGATAAGCAGGAAAATGGTCTTCAGGTGTGTCCAGCATTGTCCACAAGCAAAGGTTTTCTCTTAGGAAGTCCAGAAACCTGAGGAGAGAACACAACACATCACATTTAGTTTAGGATACTGTACATTATACTGATGTCATGTGCAGCTTGTTATGAATTAACTCTTGTCCTGTCGAATAACCTTGAAAACACACAGCATACTGCATTAGTGTTGTTTTTTAAAACTAGATTTTTAAATTAACAGAAGAATTTATGTTAGTACAATTGGTTTACACACACATTCCTAGATAAAGTATGTTGATGGGCGATGAGTTAAAAAGCATCCAGTAATAGTAAGTGCAAAAAGGGCTAACTCAAAAGTATTGTTAACTTCAAAATGCTATACTTTCTACACAGATAGTAAAATGACAAATGAGCCAACAATTTGTGAGTTACCATGCTTTCAAGATTTAAAAAAGAAATCACCATTATTAGCATATGTTTTTAACGCACCTCTTCGTCTTTGATACAGCACACTTTCAAAGTCAGTGACAAGCTGTGTCCATTCCTTTTGCAGACAAAGAAAAGAAATATAAAAGAGACATGAAAGAAATATAAAAGACAGCACTGGTAATTGTCATAAACTAATGTTAACTGAGCAAATTCCACAGATATTAAACTCACAAAAGAACAAGGGCAGGATCATCAATGGTATGTGCATCTCCCCCAAACAATGTGTTCAACACATATAAAGACGTAGGATCATTGTGAGCTTGAAAATACAGCTAACAGATAATGCTATGTACATGTCCCTGTGGAGAGTTTTTGGTGGCACTGACAGCTCTGATTGGTCAAGACCAGGGTCAGAAATTAGCACCAGCCACCAGTTAAATGCTGGTAAATCATGCAAGTGTCTGCTAGATTTGCTTCAACAAAGCTAATCTATAGAGTGGCTGGTAGATATTGCAATCCACCAGCCACAGTGGCAGGTGGAAAAAAGTTAATGTCCAACCCTGGTCAAGTTCTAGTTACTACTGGGTAAAGACGTGGGTTTTCTTTCTTTTAATTTATGAATTAATGTAATTTATCTACATTTCTTGTAATTTTATTTTTGTTTTGTCATCTTGTACACCCTTAACTATGTTACCAAGCTATTATGTGTTATTGGGTTCATCATGGCTTGATGAACCAGGAAGTTAAAACGCATGAGTACACACCGGATAATGGGCCTAAACTATAAGGTACAATAATATTTTGTATCCAGGCTCTTTGGATAGTGCATTACCCAATTAGGTATAATTATTTTACTGTAACATACTGCACATCATGACACGGCTTTGTTGAATACTCAAGATTGATTCTTGGCCAATTACGGCATTCTACAGTTCGTTATTTCTGAGTAGCAGACATCTGCTATGAAGATGGAAATAGGTAAATACATCGATAAATAATAATAGATAAATATCGTATTATATTTCTATGGCTATGTCTAACAAGCCGTTGCTATGACAACAGTTCTGATAGACCTTAGATCTTAGCGGAAGCAATTCAATCATTTTTAAATTAATAAACTCATTTCAGTGAATATTTTCTGTCATATTACTGATTTTTTTTAAGTTAGTAACGTTAGCCGTGTAATACGTCTCCGCGTCGGGGTCCTGCATCACCGTGTCGAGGTTTATTTCGCAATTTAACGCAGCACTTCTGAACAAAGGTATTGGCCTACAGACTTAATAATACCACATAGGCTTGCTGAACTTTTATTTCACACATATGAGACTAAAACCATAAAAAACTGCAAGGTGTTGTAACGTTAGGCTTTAGCCCTGGTCTCTCAGGGCTGCTGTAGCCTAAGTTTTAAAAGCCACCAGATGTCACTGTGACTGTTGAGTTTGAAACCGTGAAATTCCGAATATTTTTCGGCACAGATAGAAAGAAAGCCCCAAAGCTTCACCCACCAGCATGATGCAAACAACTGTGCCAACTATGTAAACGTTACGTGGGTTCACTTTGCATACATATGACGACGAAATTTGAATATGCTAATGCTAGCTAAACATTTACCGGCTGACGTGATGGTAGCTACTTACCAGGTGGCGTGGTTTAGTCCGGTAACCAGTAAGCATTTGTAAAAGCAGGAGAAACAAAACTGCTAACACACGTTGAAACATACTAGAGTAGTCCTAAAGTTCGTAACGGAAAGTACTTTGCCGTTATTAGGCAAACGGTTAGCCTCCACCATGTTTTTAGCTTGTCACGTTACGTCGGTGAAGAGGTCAACTTAACTCATTAATGCTGAATGTTGACATTTGTTACTGCTGAAGTCCAAAATAAGTGAGACTGGTCTTCCGTTTTATCTAAATTGCTGGTCTTTCCCTTGTTTTTCATTTTAACGAGAAGAGGAAGGGGAGCACAGCCAAACAGAGCGACCTCGCTTCACTCATTTCAAGGGACTCCTCTGAATGACGTATTGGCGCTTTAGCGTAATTACTTCCGCCCACCGGAACGTTTATATTGCTGTTTAGGATTTACACTTAACATGTACAATAACAATAATAACTTAACATGTAATGATGTTACCAAGAAAAATATAAACGTAGGTTATTTGTCAAGTACAAGGAAAATCCTAAAATATATGAAGTTTAACGATTATATTATATTATATTATATTATATTATATTATATTATATTATATTATATTATATTATATTATATTATATTATATTATAATGCCCTCCGTCAGCTGCTGCATTAACAAACATCCCAACAGGAAGTACAAAATGACCCATTTTGAATGTTTATGATGTCAAGTTTTAAATGTCTATAAATTGTAGCAAAGACAACCCATAATCTGACTGATATGTACTATCAGTACAAATCTACAACATATTTTGGTGTACCAGTATCATCATGTTGTCTAAAACCTTACCACCTTAAATGAGGTTTTGTCCATGAAAAACTGTGGGGTGGCCATTTAGGGTTGATTCTGGGTTTTTTTTTTTTTTAGTTTTTGACTATAACTCACAACTCCACAAGAGGGGGTTTATGTGGCATAGCTGTCAACTCCTGCACTTTGGCTTAACTGAGAATACTGTGATTGAAAGAACAGTGAACCTGTGCCAAACATGATTAAGCTTCATTGCTTCTGTATTTGTGATCACTGGCCAATAGCTTGGACAAAAAAAAACAACAACAACAAAACAACAACAACAACAATATAAACTGAAAACTGGTACAAATTTTATTGTCCAGAATAGTTAACAAAAACTGACTTGTCTTCTCCTGACTTACACAAACAGACTTGAACTTCTTGCTCACTCCTCCTGGGTAAAAGCCAGCCCACTGGTCAGCACTGTAAAGAAAAAATACATTATATCATCAGAGCTACCACATTTGGATACTATTTGGACTCACTCACAATCATCTACGTCACTTTCAGTAAAAAAAAAAACAAAAAGTAGACTGTCACCTGGGTCTTGAATTATATATTCACTGGTTTAGAAGGAACATTGTGCCTCCATACTCCTTTATTAATCAAACCCACTTGATACAATTGATGACTATATATTTTTACTAACAGTATGCAGTTTGCACTGGTAAGGTTGAGAGACAGAAGAACAGTGTCACAGGGATTTAAAAGTTCATCACTCTCCTTTAACCCAGTGCAGGACACTCTTACCTTTTACCTACTTAGATTAGCTGTGTGGGTGGCGGTCCCCCAACCAGCTATCTTGGTCAGCTTTATGTCCACATGGCTGGGACCTGGGGGGCTCCTCCTTTGGCTCCATAGCCAGCATTTACCTGGCTTGCCCATCTTGCCCTTCTTTGCCCCACCAATTTAATTGTAATGTGCCCTTGCCTTAACCCACCCGTATTACAGTGGCTCATCCCAACTACACCCCTAAATTTATATACCCTTACATTTGCACCTCAACCCTATTACAATTCCAAACGCCAACCGTACCCTTGCCTTATCCTTGATCCCCATGCCTTGCTCCAAGCAGAAGTTTTTCCCTTAGTTCTGACTTACTGGGATGTCAAGATGCCTAGAGATTCAGTTTATCATCCATTAGGCTACTGAGGATAATTACAACAGCTACAGCTGAGGTTCTTATGTCATTGTCAGTTAACTTAAGCTAAACGTATACATGTATTTAAAGCCCTTGTAGTTTAAAAAAAAAACCTATTTCACTGACTGGGTGTTCCATCAAGAACTTCACACCACAACTGATTTAAGGGCAAGTAAATGAAGTCAACCTCGCTGAAGCTGCCTGATCTGAAAAGAGGTAGGGATAAAACATGATGACAGGAGCAACTTTTTACATTTGCTGCTTTCAATACAAAATCACAGTGTCATCAAATATAATTAGTCATCTTACCCAACGTGCCACGAGCATGGGAAAAGGATAAATGGAACCACCATTAAATACTAACATAAAAATGACACAAAATTAAACAATTTTGAGATGATTTTGAACTTTATCAATGCCATAGGATGAGCAAGGGCAAAATCTCATTCTAGGTAAAACCATATGTTTGTGTCTTGTTGTTAAACATGTTACCAAAACATTTTCAGTAAAGATTCAGTTAGCTACAGAAGTATGTGTAAATGTACTTTTGTGTATTTGTACAGCATGTTTGTCTGTGGCTTTAACTTAACATTGATAAATAATTAGATATTTATTTCATCAATATCGTGTAACAGTGATCAGAACCAACCTAAAAAAAACAGTTTTATAGCTTTCACTAACTTACATTATCATGTAATAATGTCCAAAGCATATCTGTTTTAATTAAGATAACAACATGATGAATTCACTTGGCATGACAAAAACTGTTTTAATTTCTTCTTCTTCTTCTTCTTCCTCTCATTATTATTATTATTATTATTATTATTATTATTATTATTAATGTTAGTCGTAGTAGTAGTAGTATTTTGCTCACTAGTTTCTCAATGTGCCTAAGGTAAAGACGGACTGAGTAATGTTAACTATACTTCTTTAAGTGGTCACATGATTACTTTTGATAATGTGAACCTAGATATAGGGGATGGCACACTTCGCCCCTTAGCTAAATTTTCCATATTTTGGTCTAAATTAGGAAGTTTTTTATAAAATCAACATTTTAAAAATGTAAAATGTTAAGGGTTTTTACAACAATCATGCCAATATGGGGCATATTTGCTCCTAATGCTGCACTATATATTTGTTGTTTTTACAAACAATTGCTGAAATAAACCAGGGAAAACCACATTTTAAAGGAATTTTCAAAAGAAAAAATAATGAAAACCACGTGAACTGGATGTCACCATCAGTGAAAAGGTCGTCTCTTGGGGAGTAAATTTAAAAGCAGGAGTGAACTGAAATTAATTCATCCTCCAGTCACAAGAAATGATGATACTCAAGATTATAATTCCACAATTAATGACAGTTGGAAAAACATCAAAATAATATAAGGGGGGAAGCCTTGTGGTCAAATGCGCTGTGATACTTACGCCAGGAGATGGCGCCTTTTGCTTAGCACTCCTTCAGATAGACCAGGTACAGCGGATAGTAATGAATGGAAAAGGCAATGTGCTGCCATCATGTAGTATTTTCACACAGTAAGGTTTTCTAACATATAAACCTCAGTGTTAACAGTTTAAGCTCTGACTGTGTAACCCACTGACATCTACATTAATTTTGATGGTTAGATCTAACCATGTGAAAATGACGAAGCGTCTCAAGCAGTGATCAGAATTTATAGGCGCTGCACTGTGATACATGAAGTCCGACACTCCATTCTGTTACAGCACAGAGCTACAGAGCACAGCCATTGGCACAGTAGCCTATCAAATGACCTCTGCATTTTGACCGCAGCATTACTGTGTGTCTTATGCTACTGCAGTGGAGACCAGTTACTGTTCATGCACATCTATGTTTGATTCCCAAATGCAAACGCTTATACAATACGATAAGGCTGTAGTGCTGTATTTCATCTGCAGCTTTTCATTGCAAGTGTTCTGCCGAGCTGTGCCTGCCCGCCGAGGTCGGGAGCGCGCACGACGTAAGGCGAGAACTATCAGACATTGTAATGATTTCTACGTGCTATGATACATGTATGAAATTTACACTGCACACACAAAACAGGCCACAAGAACAGCTGGAAACTGTTTGGTCCTGAAGTGTCATAAGACATAGCTATCCCTTCACAGTATGGTCCCCTCATTAAACCTGTCCATACCAAATTGTAAGACACGAAAACATAACAACCATATTGATTCAAATATCCCAGAATATGACGAGCACATTGTGGAACTGTGGAGTTTGTAAAATAACGATTTATAGCCAACCATCAAACAATGTCCTCACTGCTATATCATTTAAAAATTGACATAAGTACTATCTAACTATCGCTATTAACTATCAATTCAACATCAATATTTAACCAACAAACAAAACTAAAATTAATTCCTAACTGAAAACTAACATTCAAAGCAGTGGTAAGAAACCTTGCATGTGTAGCTCTTGCAAATATGTTTCCCACATTTGCAGCAAGTTTTTACTCTCCGCTTTTTCATCTTGGAGGCAGATTAATGACCTCTTGAACAGTAAATCTTGCTGCCATAATCTCAGTCTTTGAAATTGCAGCTCAACTCAGGTACCTTTACAGTCTTATGACCCCCTACCTGTGTTTTGATCTCTGTTGTTTAGCTGGGAATTGATGGTTTTCTTTTGTTTTATTTATTTCACATTTATTTATCTAACATTGTAGGTGCTTGTGCTTGCAGGCACAGAACTCACAACAGTGTCAAGGCACCCGGTGACCTCTGTTTCTTATGTACATAGTATATGATCATGCTTATGCTGTTTTGCACTTTTAGTATTTCAGATTTCCCCCATGACCTTTCAAAGACCAACAGGAACCTATCTCAGTGGGAACCTAGGCAAATCTGGTGTGAACACAGGCAGTTCTTGTTCTTGTGTCCCCCTTGAACTCCATCATTACTGTCCCATAAAAATACATTAAATTAAATAAGTCTGTGCGTCCTGGAAGAGGGGTCTCTCCTCAGTTGCTCTTCCTGAGGTTTCTACCATTTTTCTCTCATTAAAGGGTTTTTTGGGGAGCTTTTCCTTATCTGCTGTGAGTGTCCAAGGACAGAGGGATGTCGTATGCTGTAAAGCCCTCTGAGGCAAATTGTGATCTGTGATATTGGACTTTATAGATAAAATTGGATTGAATTCAATGCAAATTCTGAAGAACAATCATCCATTAAGGCCAACTACCAAGGCCAAATTTGCATTTGCACACCATTATTCATTCATATTTAAGCTACCAGTAGGCCAATTAAGATCATTTGCATTAATTATGACATGCTGAAACAACTTCACTAAATTCTCAACCTACTGTCTGTCCCTGTTTCATTAAGGCCTTTGCACTTTCTCACACACACTGTGTCTCTTACTGTCTGATGTGTGGTGCAGTTATTGCCACGGGCCAAAATTATTGTGCACATTAATCTCTCCATCTTCATCCTGGCTGCTTCCGAGTCACTCCATTTGCCTTCCTCAGCAGGATGATGGTTTATACTGAATCACTGCAGCTGGCAACATCACCAGCCAACACACCCACAAAGACAAACACATGCACACTTCAGCTCCAGTGTACCCTGATGCTTAATCTGTTTTATCATGTGGTTACCCTTTTCACATTAATAGACCGTTTTAGTTGGCTTTCACTACGTGGCCCTCCTCTCTCAGTTCATCTGTGTTACATAAATGAATGTACATTCATGCATTGCACGATATAGAGTAGTCTATGTTTATGTTGTGTTTAAACTGGTTTACATTTGTCTCTGTGGACTGGACATCTTATAAACAGAGTGAGCACAGCAGCCCACTGCTCTGCCTGCACGGCTCGCATGTTCACTCTGCCATAATATATATCCATATTCATTAGCCAGAGATTCACTGCTCTGCAGACCAAACACTGCAGGCTACTTTCCTGCACACTGAGCCGGTTTGCTTGTTGGTTAATTTGTTTGTATAACTCAAACGAGCCAAAACTCAGGAAGACCAGAGCACATTTTGTGAATGCTCATGGGAATATGTTACTGTAGGCATTTTAAATGTGTGGGTGTTAGTGGTTTTTGTTAAAGTGTTGTTCTTCTATGAATCTGCTGTTGTTAATAGTGAAATGTCAGTGAGGAGTCAGTGTTTGTGGTATTGCATCAGCAGCTGCAGCCGGAGTCGTCTGTCTATGGCGTATGAAAGGACATACACCCACACACACCTTGACCCCATCCTGTGCTCCCCGCTGTTTCAACCCTCCTCTGTTTGCTAAGTATATAAGGCTGTTGCCATAGAGACTATTCCCCAAATAGCTGTAACCATAGCAACGATTTTTTTCTTTCTCCTGGAGAGAATTAAATAAATGGGATGTAGCATTTCACAAGCAATTTTTTAAACATGAACTCTTGAACTTCTCTCTGTTGTCTCCCTTTTCTAGATGCAAGATAAAAACTGGAGGAAGGGAGACTTCATTGACTTTATATATGTCAAGAGCAGCATCAGTATAAGGACACACACATGTACAAATGCCTAAATCACGAATTCCAGTATGTTATTGTCATGGTCTAATCAAGTTTAATCAAAATTTGTGATAATGAGCTACTCTCTCTCAAAGCCAGAAACCAGAGGCCTCAAATTTGTGATGTCATAGGATATAAAGTCCTGAGCTGCTCCATAGACAGTGAACGGGAGACTGATTTTATGGTCCCACAAAATGTTTGTTTTCTTTTTCATACCAAAAAATAAGCTTTATTCTATTGTAGTATTCTCAGTGCTTAAACAGAAATGTACTCATATACTTAGAACATTCCCCTGGGTGCGTTCAGCATCATCTAGAATAGTGGTTCCCAACTGGTCCAGCCATGGGGTCCAGATTTGTTCCTAGTCATTAGTTCAGGGGACACAGAGTTTAAAATATTCACCATCATACTTGTGTTTGCTGTCTCTGTCAAGTAGCTGTCTGTTATGCACTTGCTTTACAACAGGACACAGCACTTGAATATAAAAGCTCCGTGCCAGATATTCACTGTACTACAAAATAAAGTGTGTTTTTTACAAACTTGACACATTCATGAGCCACATGCGGTCCATTCAGAAAGGAGCCGCAACTCACTTATGGACCATGACCCACCAGTTGGGAACCACAGATCTAGAACATCTTACCCAATTCATTGTGTATGGAGCAGCTTCAGACTTTATGTCATATGACATCACAAATTTCAGTTTTAGCACTCTAGTTTTTGGATTTTGGGAGAGTGTTCATGTTTACTTATATTTTTGTACTGTCTTAACCCATATGAATAACGTGTATGACTTTTGAAAATGGGTGTACTTTCCCTTTAACACTCAGTCTTGCACGAGTCTGAATTTTTGTTTATTCCAGACATATGAAAAAACAAAATGGGAAATCAGTTGTTCCTAGAGCTCTAAATGACCCTTTAGGAAAGTATTGAGCTGTCTGAATACATGACTGGATATAAGTATTGATTATCAATGCTGCATTTTATCTAGGCCAGCATGACCGATGTCTCTCTATTGTGGACTGTTTTTTTTCCTACAGACTCACCCACTGGGATACAATAAATCTACTTAGCCACTCTATTAAATTATAGTGCATCTGGAAGCTTCTTTGCACAAGGGACTGTTCGGACCATCTGTGACCATGGCTTTCAACAAGGAGAAATGAAGCATCAGTGCTGGGCAGGTCATTCTGCCTGTGTGTCCCTTCTGAGTGCTTTTCATTGCAGAGACAGAAGTGGGATGTGAGCATGTGTAGTAGAAGAGAGCAGCCAATAGATAGTTTGTTAGCTCTGCCTTCACTGTTATAAAGAGATGTACTCTTTCTTCATCTTTAGGGATTCGTTTTTTCTCACTCTTCTGGAGTGTTACATTGACCCTTTTTTAAAACTCTCCGGAGGAAAAAAGCCTCTGTAAAACAAGAGCATGTCTGATACTGATTTCTAATTAAGGCTGTCATTACATAAGGCTATCTTTTAATTAAAAATCATCTCATTCATTACACAGTATGAAAAAAAATTCAGATGAACTGTGTAATCAAAAAACTTTACATTTTTAATAAAAACCTAAACAAAGCTAATATAAAAATTCAATCATATTCTGTATTTCTCCTCCTCTCTAGCAGTCAGTTAATTACATTTCAATAAATTTATTCAAATGACAGACAGCGAGAAAGAAAAAGGCCACACACACACACACACACACGCACACAAAATGCCCCTAAGACAATAAATCCACATTTATTTTTTAAGAAAGAAAACTTTATTAGTGATTTATAAACAAAACACATTACCACTGTATCCATTTAGGTAAAATAAAAAAATCAGAAAATAAATGAAATAAATGAAAATCACTACTTCACTGTCACAGTTGATGAGCGGGTGTACAAAAAAAGGGTTTTACAACAGATCTGGGCTAGTCCGTTCAGGACAGCACATTGCCACCATAGTCACCACCATACATTGGGAAAGAATGACAGCATGAACGCTCACTAAACACAAGCATACACTACATATACCTTTTTTTTACACTGGAATATTTTTTTCAGACATTTTTCTTTCTTTTTTTAAGAGTGAAAGGGAAGTGATAGCTCATCATAGGATCATACATATTTCAGTTACAATATTACAGTGTTAGTTAGATCGTCATGTCAAAGCTGGACACAGAGAGTGATTTTTTTTTTCCTTTTTTCTCTTGCTTTGCTTGTTTTCAAAAGCAAAAATCATATTTGGTAAAAGAAAAAAAATAATAAACTTGCGTTGAAAGGTATCACACTATAGCATTTACAAATATCTAAAGAGGTTTAGTGGATGCCATACAACATCTGTGGAGCGTGAAGATTGTAGTACATAGATGTTTGGCAGAGACAGAAGTACATACAAATATCTCCTGTGCGAGTAATGAAGAAAAATGATAATACAAAAGAATAAAATCATAGCCATCTATCTATTTATATATATATTTCTCTATATAGTATGTGTTTCCTTAGAGCAGTACATGCAGCAGCCACTTAATGGAGTGACGTCATACTGAGCCGCAAAACTTTGGGGACGTGGCAACAAGTTACAGGCAGGGGAGGGGAACCAACAGAAGCAGGTCTTGAGGCAAGAGAGTGCCCCTTTTTCAAAACCTCCTGAGAGAGGATTGGTGGGATACAGCTGCGGGATGGGAATCCCTAGATGCCCGTACTTTGAGCAGGTTTCAATTACTAATGCAGAGACAATCTATGAAAAGTCTACGCTACATTTACAGCGTACATAAAAGCTAATATGCGACTCAACGATCCTAAACAATCAATTTGGAGAACAACTTTCATCTCTTGTACGTGGAGGTGGAGGGCCAGCCCACGGCATCTGTCTCCTCAATTTATCCCGGCCCTCCACCCCTGTAATCTGCTTCATCCCACCTGGTCCCCTCTCATCAGTGGCTACAAACAAGAAATAAACAGTGTACTGTAGTATTCGCAAGTTAAAAGCACTGAACCGTTGTGCACTTAGAGAGACATCTGACAAGAGTTCAGGGCGTCGACCCCCGACTGGGCTTCCCCAGGCCTCATCCACATTACTCCATGCTGTTCTCAGCACACCACAATGTTCAGAGCAGGCCATTTCCCAGGATCGATCCTGAGCAGGGGGGTCAGAGCGGGGGGTTAGGGGCAGTGTCCGAGGGTAAATGAGGGCGGGAATGACACGCAAAAAGCAGTTAAAGCTATGAGGAAGAAAAGAAAAAAATGCAGGAGTTCGTAAAAGTGAATCTCTTTAGAGAATAAATGAAAACAGAACAAGTTCACAAACTTCATCATCACATGAAGAGGCAGTCTGTGGGGATGGCTGACCGTGAGGGGAAAAAAAGGCAGTTGGGAGAGGAGAGGACGGCTCGTGGCAGCTTGGGGCAAGTACAAGCAAGTGAGCAGTTGTAAACTCAAGGTATCAGGTAAGGACTGGTTGCTACCAAACATTCAAAGCAGAAAGCATCAGGCTTTTGCTGCGGCAGGGGGAGAAGAGAAGGTGTTATCAAAATCTCAAGACTCCTCTAATATTCTGTAAGGTTTCATCAGAGTCCACTGACTGAAAGCGGAGTCACAAGCCAGTTCAGCTGGATTCTCCCCTCGGTGATCCTCAGGAGAATGTGAGGTATCCACCCATCTCTTCATCTTTCCGGTGCTCTCTGCATTCCTCAGTTGGGGTTCTGGCTGGAGATGAAGCTCTCTGTGTCCTTCAAATGCAGTGAGCAAATACAGAGTGATTGCAAAGGATGCTGCTTCCATCCTGAGAGAGAGTTGATGTACACATGCGCACCGCACATAGGCGACTGTGCAGGGCAAAAAGCTTGCAGTGTCTCGTTTAAGCACATTTCTTTGATATCAGTTGTTTTTCTCTCCTTTTTTTCTTATTTCTCTCCCTCTCTCTAGGTCTCAAGTGCTTTCCATGTCTACTTTGTCATGGTAAATACGTGTATCTGTGTTTGCATGTTTGAATGTGTGAGCATGCGAATGTGTGCATGTGGTTTCATTGAGATCTCAGGAAACACTGTTGGTAATTACCAGAGGAATCTGCAGCAGTGTCTTGTAAGCCTTAGTTTCAGTGACTCTCTCCTGTGCTATTTACAAGTAGTGTGTGTCCAGCTCCAGATGGTATACATCTGTCTCAATCTTCTTCGTCGTTCTTCTTTTCCTTGGCTGGCACAGAGCTTTTTGTTGTTCTTGTACAAAGTATTTGTGTTCTCTCAGAGAGAATGGTTTACACATCAGTTGGGGTGGGGGTAAGACAGAGGTGCCAACGTGCCCAGTGGGTTAAAGGACAAAAAATTCAAGACGAGGGCAAAGAGTGGTCCTTCCTTATTGGAACAGGTGACTGACATGAGTTGACTCTGGGTGTATAGGCACATAGGGGCGTGGAGCAAAATCAATCATTTTATTGTTTATCAAGGCAAGATCGATAATTTACCTCAGTAAGGGACTGAAGGTAAAATCAATCTTGGTAAGGCCAGGTTCTTTGAAATATTATCAGTGAAAATAGGTAATAAAATGAAGTTGGAAAAATCTATAATAGGTTTCACATTTTCTTTTTGCCCAGTGGACTTTGGTTGGTACCTCTGTTTTAACAACGCCCTTTTCTTCTTTGCTGTTTTCTCTTTCCGCTCCTCTACTCATCTCCATCATCTTTGCCCTTATCCTTCTTGTCTTTCTTCTCCTTCTTCTTCTTCTTTTTCTTCTTGGCTTCCTCTTTCTTCCCAAAGGTGATGAAATCGCTCTTGTCGTCCTCTCCTCCCTGGTTCTGTCTGATGGATATTATGGCGGGGGAGCCGGGGATGATGAAGGCTTCTGGGGGGACCTCGCCAGGTTTCAGGTGTTGTGGGGGTGCACCAGGACCGCCGGGGCCATAGCGAAAGTGCCAGCTGTTGCTGTCTACACCGGCACCCATTGGAGGGGACACCTCTCCCCCTTCAGCATCTGAAAGAAACATAAAGAGATGGATGATGGGTTATTATTTGCTTTCATATGGTTATAAAAATAAACAATTGTTATGATTTTCATAGATTCTGATTAGTAACATAAAAAGCAAAATTCTTCAGAAACACTGAGTGAGATTTACTGAGCCTTTTGCACCTTCTCTGTGATGCATTGTGCACCTAAATGAACGTTATGAATGCTATTTATAAAACACAGCAGCTTGGAAGCACAATTTGCCAGTCATCTGATGCACAGGTTGTGTTTGTCCTTCATGCATGCAAATTGAAGGAAAGACTTAACAAATAACCAGAGGAGATATCATACGGGAGGTTGATGAAACAAATTCCACTGGATTTACAAAAGTTTGCCCAGTCTGCATGATCAGTTTTAAGTAAGAAATGATCCGTCTCTGAAGAGCAGGTGCAAATATGAGCAGGTGTGTACAGTAAAGAGGCAACTGTAATAGATATTGTCTTTATTTATATATGGCTATTGTAATCTCAAATTCTTTCGAAAAATCTGTAACTAACAACATCGCAGAATATAAGGTAGCTTAAATTAAAGGCAGACTGTATCAGTTTGTTGGTTATTGGTTGTAAATAAAAATGAAAGTAAAAGCCAACCTCAGATTCAATCTCATTTGGCATTTTGCCTCCCTATATTTGTGTTTTCTTTTTAGTGCTGTGTCTTTTGGATGCCTGCTGCTTGTGGTCTGACATCTGATTGCTACCTTTTTATAAAGCCCCAACCTGTGTGGTAACATGTCCATAAATGTCCCAAACACAGAAAATAAGAAGAAAATAAGAAAATACAGGCAGAGGAATGAGTCTCTGCTCTGCTCTGCTCCCACTTCTAGTTGGTCACGTGTGATGAGTTACATTTGTATGAGTCTGTTCATTGTTTTGTAGGTAAACCCCCAAATACATACTTTTAAAGTTGACTTTGTAGTTTGCTGAGCTGCTACTGCACCAAAGCAAACGTGTTCTTAGGACGACAGGTACATCATGGTGGTGCGTATTTTTCATAAGCAATTTTTTCTTTGTGAATTTTATGTCTTATGTATTATTCATGGTCTATAATTGTATTATTATTTAATGTAATCAGCAATAAACAACCATATATTTGTCTTAAGAGATCATCTAAAGCCTGTTACTACGTAATTGACAGGTATCTCTATTTAGTATCATCACATTTTGATTTCTTCTCTGACAAATCTCCCTACTGAACTGCAGCTTTTGAGCTCACAGAGTGCACCCGCAGGAAGCAGTCAAAGCGGCTGACCGCTTAAAAAAAAAGTGCCCCACACTTTTATGAACGTAAATCAGGCCTACTGTGTTAAAACTTTGACTGCAGGAAGAGTTCACTGACCTCCACTGCAGCCACTGTAAAAATCTAATCGGTCAATAATGACTGGCATTCCTTGAGGAAAAGCCATGACATGCTTTAAAAGGTAGGAGGTGGCGGGACTTAATGGGAGGTTTCAAGAAGAAACTGCTAAGTGGGCAATGAATCAAAGACTCCCTCCTGGCCAAAGCTAACATCCGTGGCACTGTTTGATGAAGCATTAAACCCTTCATCATTATGTTGGAGGCTGAGGAAGGTAATAAAGTATTTTACAGGAATTTAACTTAACTCTTTTGCAACAAAAAAAAAAAGCGACAAAGCAAACATGTCAGTATTCAGTAATTGGCAGGTGTAACAGTACACATCAAGGAATGATCACACCCATGCTTCATTGCATGTGTCATTAAATTATTGTCTACGTGCAGTATGTAACGAAACTAAGCAGTCTACCAGCAAAGGACCCCGTCACTTTGCTTCTTTCCTCACAGCAATGACCTACTTGCCACACTTGCCTCACATATTCCTTTTATTTCTCTGACTCCTTTTCTGAGTTCTTTCCAAAGGGGAGATTAACTGAGCAGGGCTCCATCCAACCAGAAGGAACAGTGTCTGGAAGAAGAAGCCTGACCTCATGCAGTACCCAGGGCAGAGAATACCATCTTCTAATCTTCTCTTACTGCACTATTACCCAGCCAGCCTCAAAATATACACTCTGTGTTTGGTTACAGCTTTCCTCATACTGCATCCCTTACCCAAAATGAACTGTCATCCCAAATATAGTTGGATGAAGAGGATGCAAATACTGGTTAAAGTGGGCATGAGGACGGACTGATATACCTAAATCCTACATTACATCACTGAGACAGAATAATACAGTGAATGCATTATAGTTATACTTATAGTCATAGATATGGGGAGGATGCAGGGGACACATTCCCCTCAATATTTAGTACATGTGCATACCCCCCCATAAAATCATTAAAGTAGCAGAGGACCTTTAGTTTAGTGAAATTAAAGACAGTTCCACCATAAATCGAGGCAGAAAATGCACAAATTGGTATATACAAATTCACGAGAATGCAGGAAATTAAAGTGTTTAATACTCAAATTCAATGCTCAAAATTTCATATATAATGTGTTCCAATCCTATCCCTGCTTTCAAGTCCTATTTTGCTCCCTCTTCTTACTTGTTTTCTTTCAGTTTTTTGAAACCATTTTCAATTACCAGCTCTCAGTGAGATCTGCTCACAGTAAAGGATTCATGGAGTAAATCCATGGCAAACATGACGTCTCCTGCTTGGCATACAATCGTAATCAGTCATAGAGGCACGCACACTCCTGTAAAGCTCCTCCTTCTGCAGGAAAACTGCCCAAGTCGAGGCAGACAATGGCACTGAATCTAATTTTCTTAATTGTGTTAAGTTAAACATATACAGATTCTAGTCTGAATTAGAGTTGAGATGACAAGTTGATCAACAAATGAATGCTGCCAATTGAATGGCTTTGGGTTTTGGACTGTTGGTTAGACAAAACAAGCAATATGAAGATACCTTGGGCTGTGAGAAATTGTGATGAGCAGTTTTCATGATTTTCTTATATGTTATGGACCAGTTTATTAACTGATAATTGGGAATATAATTGGCAGGTTGTTCAATAATGAAAACAGTTGTTAGTTGCAGCTCTAGTCTGATTTGTCATGTTTCATGTTTAATTCCCTCACATATACTTAAAAAATCAGACTGGGACCACAGCACAAAATTAAGTGGGTCATGCATTTGAATTGTTTCACAACGCTATTCCCCAAAAAGCTCTCATGCTTTCAGCGACTGCGACAACACAGCTGCAAGAGCCGCAGAGAGAAGACTGAATTTGACAAAGAGACTGAGAAGATTAGGACAGGACAGGCTAGATCCAGTCACTGCTTCCTCCACATGAAGACACGGAGACAGCTAGAGTCACATTCATTTACAAGGCAAGAGTCTCCCCCCAGTTGATAAGTCCTCATCTGACTCCCCAAGCAGAAACATGGCCTTGATTCTATAATCTCACAAGGAAGGCAGAAATGGAAGAAAAGGAGCACAAAAATATGTGATGAAAAAATACTGTATTTTGGAGTGCTGGCGATGCTTTGCTCCAAAGTGTCCACTCTCTTGCCTCTAAGAAACTACCTGTCTAACTCAATGTGGGAACTTGATGAGACACCAGTGCCCCCTTTGCAAACTTACATTCACAAACAAAACAATACCCCGGAGAGTGATGAGTCATGCTGAGAGCAGACAGATGGAAAAGGGTAAGGCAAGGCAGGGCAGGGTGACTCTCTTAAAAAGGGTCAATATGTTATGCTGGATTTAAAAATAAGACAAATCATGGGGCAAACTGCAGTCTGGCTTAGTTAAACTGTGGTGCCACTGAAAAGGTCATATTGTAATAGAGAGCTGCAGGGATGACGTTTTTTTGTAGGATGCGGGAGTTAGCGTCACCCTCGTTGCCCTTGTTAGAAAGCCAATGGGATCTTTTCCATTGGATTTTGGATTATTGCATAAAACAAGCTCTGAGGCAACAAAAGTTTATGATACTGACATGTTTTGTTTAGCAAGATCATCTTCAGACATGAAAAACACTTTTATGACTTCTGAAGTGTAACTGCAATCACAAGAAGTGAAAAAGTAATGTTAGGCTATAAACGAACTACACTGCGGTCACATGATTATGACGTCACCACCACAACAAGGCCGCAAAACTGTGGACGCATTCCAGATTGCATACTTTTTCTTTTTACTTTAAGGATGTACTGCAGCTGCCCTTCAAAAGTATGTACTGTTGCATGTAGTATGCACACGATTGGGTCAGACTACGTCCTTATAACATCACGCCTTGGACTTTGACCCTCATGCTTTTATATCCGTTACCTCAGAGATAAGACAAACGCAACTTACCGAGACGGAGATCAACCTGGAGAGCTCTGCTGTTGTTACTTTGCAATGTATGTAGGTTAACTTTAAAGTTATATCTGCACAGATTGTGTGGGAATCAGAGGTGCTACAATGCTAACTCCAGGTTTTAGGACTCATTCCTGCACCATTTTACAGTTGTTGCTGCTTTGGGAGGTTCTATTTGTGCTTTTTTGATAAACATTCCTAACAACATATTTCATTTTGATATTAAAGACATTATTGACAATATGGGATCTGACTTGTGATGCCAGCTCTGTTGACTACTTTTATCTGTCTCCTTATACTTATACTCCATGCCTCTTCTCTGCGTCTCTTCCTTCACAATGGTAACAGACTCATCTCGCCCAACACTGATCTCCACACAGCCACTGCTTCAATCTGATTTGTCGATGGCTGTTGCAGAGCAAAACTTCCCCTCTTTCCTCCTCTCTGTTCCTCTCACACAACCAACCTCCTTCTCTTTTCTTCGCTACCCTCCCTTTCTCTCCATCGCTCATTTCCTCTGACCTTTCAACTAATCTTGCGTGAAAATCAAGCCAGCCAGCACCCGTCCCTCCCAGTTATTGACAAGCCTTAATCATGCCTATCAGTGTTTATGGTAACATTAATGTGACTGGGTATTAAACAGCTTGTCCATCAATGATAACTACCAGGCACATTAGAGACGAGGATGGTTTATTTGTTTCACAGTGATGACTGTTGCCCCCGGCTCTATTACTCTCTCCATGTATCTCCAACCTGCACCATTTGAAACCCTCTGTATTTGAAATGCTGGAGTGACACAAGCCACTTTAATCGATAATTTTGCATTCACAGGCTCTGATGTTTTCCTAATCTTCCCCTGAGTTTGATCTCTGAAGTCTTCAATCCGGCATCTCTGCGTGTGAATGTCCCTTCACTCCCCTGTTGCCGCCCAAGGTTTTCACAGCCACTTAAATCACCCAAGCTCCATTTTGCCACGTCTACTTTATTCATCCCCTTGTCTCGCCCAACCATCGGCCAGTTGGGCAGAAGCGCAGTGGAGCGCAGTGCAGCGTTACATAACTAGCTGAGGAGGAAGAGGAGGAGGAGGAGGAAGAAGAAGAGGGGCCAGGAAGTGCAGGGATGCAGATATGAAACACGATGCTCACCACCAAAACGGAGGGTGGGAGGAGGGGGGAAAAAAAAGGATTAAAAGATCCTGAAGGTGCGATTCTTTTTTTCCCTCCACACTGCAGTGGTAGAGAAATCTGTGATTGTTATGATAGCAAACAGTCAACTGGGACCACACCCTTCTTCAGGATAGCACCTGCGTTTGTTAGTATGCTGTGTAGTGTGTGCTCGTCGTGATAAAAACAAAATGTGATGTTGCTGTCTATTCAAAACCTAATTCTTATTCATGTGTCTGTGTTTTCACTGCTATGCCTGGGTGGTGATAGAAGAATACATTTTGTGCCTGCATAAATTACCATATATTCCCCAATCTGCTAACAGTAAATGAAATAAAGAAAAAAACAAAACCAAAAACGGTTGTGGTTAATAATACAGTAATGATGGCTGGTTGTGGGTTTTATTAAGAGTGATTATGCCTCTGCATATGCATATTGGAGTGTGTAATTTTGTGTATGTGTGTGTCTGTTTGGGTTTCATGCCAGGTTGAGCACCTTGCTGTCTGCTCCCAGCTGGATCATGTGGCAGATGGTGGACACAAGCAATCCCAAGTGACAGGGCTTAACACAATAAAAATAACACTGAATGTAGGTGCATGTGTGGGAGTTGGAATTGTTATCCTTGTATCGGTGTGTGTGTGTATATGTCAGTATGTGTAGGTGCTATGATAAAAAAAAATAAACTGAGAAGTAGAAATTGATTTATTCTCCTGAGAGAAAGAGAGGGAGAGAGCTGGCAAGATATATAAAGACTCAGAGAGCACAGGATGGGAACAAAAAACAGAGTGACAATAAAGGAAAGCAAATAAATGAAGTGGAGAACAGGAAACAGATGGGGTGGAGGGATTTAGAAACTGTGAAAAGTCACTGACAGCTTCTAGACTGTTCTACCTTGCCCTTCTGCTTGTGCCAAAAATGGGTTCACACCAAGTATATCTTAGCTTAAAGACTACAGCTCAAATGTAAGATATAGAGCCTTAACTTGAATATACTGACTGTTTTTATCCTTTCTTTGCCTCCCTTTTTGTGTCTTTTTATCCACTACACAAAAACAGCCCTGTCTCTTGGAAATTCCATTTATATAAAAATAATTTGATAGAGCAAAAACATTTTGAGGGGGAAGTAATGCTGAGAAAATAACATTTTCGATCGACATAATGAGGGGATAATGCTAATTAATCTATCTGGTAAGTCATAAAAATGTAGATACTGAATGTGTCAGCAAACTGTCAATGAATACGAGTTTCAGTTATCATTAAAATGTTCACTAACAACAATGACTGAGTATTGTTTCAAGAATTATGATACCAGTACCCTTAAAGTGATACCAATAGAGTACTTCATTCAATACCTATAACGTGAATGGACATGACCTAATGTTACATAACACTTAAATGACAGAGTCAAGCTGTTTCGGTATGACTTTGATGGGACTGATTAATGTAGGGGTGTCAAACATGCTGCTCGTGGGCCAGGACCGGCTCGCCAAAGGGTCCAATCTGGCCCACTCAATGACTTTGCTATGTGTAAAAATTGCAGAGAAGTCATTAATTCTACTTTTTTTCAATTAAATGCGCTGCTATTCCTATTTGTCCAAATGATTCAGTTCCTATTTCTTTACAGAGGTAAGTGGGAAGTCAGTGTACTTGGACCTTTCAGTGCTTAAGAAATATTATATTTAACACCACTATCAACTCATTATGGCAAAATATACAACAACTTGCAAGGACAACTACGAACAGAGAAGATACATTAATTGTTGGTAGGTTTGAGGATGTAAGCTACCTGTAATCATACTTCATTACACTAATGAGAGGGACAAATTTGAAGGCTTTGTTATTTACAGGTTATTATGCAATGGTTTTACTGGTCCAGCCCACTTGAAATCAAATTGGACTGTATGTGGCCCATAAACTAAAATGAGTTTGACTTCCCTGGTTTAACAACTGCTGTTGTGTTACCGTTTGCTCAGTGGGCAGATGTTGAACTGACCCTTCGCCAGGAGGAACGTGGATTCCGGAAATGGCAGCAACAGAAAGTCTGCTAATCTGGTGGGGTTTAAGCAAAATCCTGATCATTCCCTAACCTTAATCAAAGTTGTTTTGTTGCCTACATCTACGACGGGCATCTGAACTCCTAAAAGAAACAATATTGCTTAACATAATCCAGGCAGCAATTATGTTGCAACAACAACGTAATTAAGAAAGCAGTTTAGAAACATACAAACGTAATTTCTACGAGAGGAGGTTGCAACAAAATCCCTCAAAATGTACTGATTCAAACTTGTACCGACCCTGCCTGATGACGCTGACAAAGATACAGTAAATGTAAATGCACTAAGTTATGATGCTGGATGCTACAAAGCGGATCGTATAGTCAAGGCTTGAAGCACTGAAGGAGCAAAATGAGTAGTCTCCTCTTGCCCACCTTTTTTTCTTGGCATTTTGCCTCCACCCTTGAGTCTATTTTTGCCTCGACAAGTGCCCGCTGCAGTTGATTACTGTTAACTTTAATCAAATCTGTCCTCTCTTCCCTCTGTGTGTATGTTCCAGCGTGTATGTGTGCAATCTGTGGCGATACCAAAAACAGTAAACCTGCATCCACCTCTGCAGTACACCACCGCCCCAGTGAATGTAGGTCACTCTCCTTCTGTTACTCACTCCTCTGCTCCCTCCTTCCCTTTACACCTCTTACCTCCAACTCTCACTTTCCAAACATGTCCCTCCCTCCTTTAACTCCGTCACCCCCCTCCCGCTCTGCTGTGGCTTTTGCTCGTGTACGTGCATCGTTTCAGTCAGCACCTCCATTTGTCTTGTCCTTCACCTGATGCCAAAATGATTTTTTCTCTTTCCCCCTCTTTCCCCCTCCTCCAGCACCTTTTGTCCCACGCCATATGTTTGCACTCCCCTCTTTATAACAGCCCCCCCTCCCTTCCTCTCTCTCCTGCCAATATTAGGGGCCATGAATGGTTGCCGTGGAAACTACATCCTCCAGTGAAGCAGTAGGACATTGGTAGGAGTCATGGTGACAGTGCTTGTGCTGATGGAGAATAATGCTGCAAGCTCTCTCCCTCTCCCTCTCTGTGTCTAGTCTAACCACTCTCCCCTAGCAACAGCAGCCTCGTACTGCTTCCTCTCTTTTCTTTGCAGACTTCGCTACAGTCAATCACTCTGATTTACTCATCGTCACCCCCTCCCAAATAGTTTATGTTCACCGCATCTCTACCTTCCTCTGCACCTTATCATTTATTGCTTATTCTCATTTCTTATCACTCCCTCGCTTTGCAACCTGCACATCTCCCTCCTCCCTCCGTCTGTCTCTGCATCTCTGGTAGCAATGCTACACAGCTCTCTCTGAATCCCTACGTATCTTTGGTTTGGAGACAGAGATGTGAAATAGTGGGAGAGACAGAAGAGGAAGACATAGAGGGATTGGGAAACAGATAGGGAGAGAGAGTTAGACAGCAAGCAGAACCCTGATTTCATTAATGTGGGTCTGTTAATCTGGGCGTGGGCTGTGCTCCATCTGTCACAGCAGGAGCAGCACACAAAGCAGGCAGCCAAAACACACTCAGAAACACGGCCAGGCACACACGCACATTCACACAGAAAAACACTAAACAAGATGCAATGACACAGATGCACAAATCGCTCCGAATCAGAGGAGGGAGAAACAGGGGCGTTGTCTGCTGTACCTCAGTGTCTCACGTCGAAGCAAAAAATAGACTGTGAGGCAAAACATCGCCCTGCAGGTACTGCACAACAGACTGAAAGAACTCCCTCAACAAACCAAACTCCCATATACTCCTGCTCTCCACCTAAGGACTGCAGCCTGCCTAGCAAACAAGATGATTTAGTTATAAATAGCACAGATTGTGACTCATAGTGATGTGACAGGCCACATTGAATCAATATCTCCATTTCTCTCATTTCTGAGACATGATGAACAGAACTAACTTCAAAGTCAGAACACAAATCTTTCCCAATCTTGTCCTCCAGTCAGGGAGCTCTAGATACATGCTTGTCATATTATCTGCCACTCTTAGCCCAGAATTACCCTTAATCCAACCCTAAAATTTGACCTGAAGCTAATATAGCCCTCAGCTAATATGCCTATTCTTAACCTGGCTAACAATGAGATAAAGAAGAGACAGTTAGCCTTTAGGCAAAGCATGTGCACGATGTGTTGTTCTCCAACTGCCACAGCTTAATTAGACCACCTTAAATCCTCACCAGCTGATCTTGTTATCACTGACCCACCCTGAAGACGTCACGACTGCCTGTTCTGCTGTCTCTCTCTGTCGTTCTATCTTTCTATCGCTCATGTTTTGAAGTGCCTGCAGGCTGTAAGTCCTCAGCCAAGGCAACAAATCGATGGCAGAGCGGAGGAGGCTGTGTGCGTGTGTGCGTGCGGATAGGAAGAGACAGTAGTTAGTGTGTGGGTAGGTTGTCTGCCTGCCCAGCCCACCGCCTCCTGTCTATAAAAGACACGAAGCTCGGCCAATTCTACTTTCTTAATTACAACAAATCACCTCTTTATCTAAACTTAATTACACTGTCGTCCTTGCTCCACTCCTTTTATTGTACGTACTTCTGTATAGTTATCTCACCTGCCTCCTCCTTCATTTTTCTCTCCACAAAGCCACTCTTTTCTTTACTTCACTCATAATCCTTTACGACCCCACTTTCCTGTCATCCTGAGGAATGTCACGAGTTGACAACTGTATTCTCCTCAGTGCACGGAGGGCGCTGACACTGTGTATGCTGTGGAGTCTTCGGTCATAAATCTTGGTTAGGGGCAGGGAGTATGGCATCATATGCAATGACATTCACATTACAATGTCCGTGAAATGTCATCTAGCATCGAGTATGCTGTCATTTAAGAGTTTTGTTTTGTTCCAGTGTTCCTATTCTTGAGATCGAGCTCGCACTGTTTTCTTATAAGCTCCTTTGCAGTGCTTTGTTTGAGCCTTGGTGAGGTCTTTTCCACCCCGATGAAGGATAGATGGCCAAAAATGTTTTTGTCTTTTGGAAATAAAATGACTTCTTGACAGCAATGCTCTCCTGTCATCATTAGTTAACACAGTAAGGATAATGCACCAATCTTTATGAGCAAAGTGGAAGCTCTATGTTTCCACCAAACACTTTTGGTATCGCAACCTTAGTACTAGGGCTGCACAATTATGGCCAAAATGATAATTATGATCATTTGAATGATATGAAATCATGATTATTAATCACAGTTATTAAATGTTTTTTGGAGACATAATATTTTTACTGCACTTTCACATTTTAATAAACAGAGCACTGCTTTCACTTCCATGTTGTGCTACATACCTGCTAATGTGCTAACCTTAGCATCAAAATACAACTTAAAATAAGGTTCCTCTTCACCTAAATCCAGCGTATCTCCTATTGATATGTATCCACTGCTGTATTTTTTATTTTTTTAACAGCAGTCATGGTACCATGACACGCTGCTGTCATAGATGTCTGAGTTGACGCTGGACAAGGATGGGAATTCAGTGGGTTAACATTAGCGATGCAATTTTTCTAGGCCTTCATGCTCTCATTGTACTGCAGATTGTGAAGTTTTTTCAAGATGTTTTGTTGTATTGCTTCGTGGTGCAGACACAAGTGTCATGCACTCTTTGCATGCGATCTCTCCTAAATCCAAACCACTGCAGTTGCAACATTCCGGAAAGTTTTTTAACAAATTGCTGCTGCAGGGTGCACGCGCAGCAGCATGGCAGCTCTTCAAAAGTTGAGGCTGGCTGTTAGGTTAGGAACCGCTTGAACTGATTCAAAATTGCAGTCGATCATGTTCATTTAATTTTGGGAAGCCAAAACTGTGATTGTAATTAATATTCGATTAGTTGTGCAGCCCTCCTTTGAGCTGGTATGTAAGCCGTACGGACTTGTAAACCCTTCGGTCTGTTTAGCGTGTCCACCTCAGACAGTATACTTTTAAATGTTGGCGCGACTGTTACTGTTACTGTTAGTAATAGCCATGTCACTGCTCCGTCCAGCTCTCATTGTATCTTCATAGGTGATACAGAAGAACATATATGCCTTGCTGATCATCCATGGAATGGTGCTTTATGCCAACATTTTTAGAACAAAAGAGAACAGGCTGGATTGTCTGGAGTCTTTGTTGCAATTGCTGGGATGTTTAAAAAATAGCAAGTTTGTGCACTGAGTGACAGCTCTCTCTCTTGACCAATCAGCAAACTGCAGTGTTTCTAGCTCCACCTTTTAGTATCAAATCAGTTTGTTAGGAACCTCAGCAGAGAGGTGACAAAAAAAAAACAGAAAGGCTTGATTGATAACATCCACAATGTTTGACAATGGAAAGGCGAAATTAACTGTTCTAATGTGTAGCGAACTGAACAGAACTGAATTGGACTGCTTGGTGAAAACAAGGCTTCAGTCTGTTCTACCCTTGTAATATTTCTGACATTCTTGACAACAACAATGTGGCAAATGGTGTAAAATGTTAAATTTAGACTTAATGGTTATCAAGCAACGAGCTAAGTTGACGCTTCCATGCGTGTCGCTTGCCTGCAGCTGCTTCACAGCAAAGACGCTGCCAATAATTACTATTCTGTTTTGCACAACACTTTGAATTTGACTCATATCTGCAATTTCATAGGCTGTCTTGCAACTGAAATGCCTGGTGGCTTAAATTCTTTAAGAGACAGTTTCTTTCATGACAGTAATAGTGAAATATATCACTACAAAGCATTCATCTGCTTGCTGAATGCATGCAGTTACATAATGCACAGATGTATACATTATGCACGTTATCAAAAGCTTACAAATACACAGACATTTCAAAGATTAATATTACTTGTTGCCCATATCACAAACCCTTCATCTTGGTCTTTGTGAGCATGTGTATAAGAGAGCTGGAGAATGGGAGAGATCCACATTAATAGATGAGGGAATGTAATTGTGTTTTATTCTTCTTCTCTAATGTGTTCTCTAATGTTTGTCCTCTGTGGCTCAGTGGCTTATGCCTCTGTAAACATCTCACTGATAGTACAATCAACTATTGGCTCTCCCTCGCCCTCTTTTTCTCTGCATTGTCTCCCTTCCTGATACAGAGAGCAGAGATATCCATCTACGCCTACGTAGCATGTGTCATTTCCTCTCCCTGCAGCAGTGGGAAGTGGTAAGAGTGGGTCGTGGCGATCTCGTAGCTGATATCTCTGTATTCCTCATGTTATGACTCTCTCGTGGTTTGATAAACTCTTCAGGAATGTACAGTTTAGTACATGCATAGGATAGTCTTAGCTAGTCTGAATCTGTGTCATTGAATATATTGAATAGAAATCCATTAAACTAGAATGTGTGCCACGCGGACCTCTCACTTCATATACATTTATTATTGTATTGTGCCTAAATCGGTATTAAAGGTAATTGTGACTGGTTTAGGCGAGAGAAGCATGACTGAGTCTTACCAGCAGCGCTGGATGCAGTGGGCCAGTTCTGAACCAGGACACCTTGGGCTCCTTGCATTACTGAGGACTCTTCCATGTGCACTGAGCTGCAACACACAACACAAACACACACATTTTTACACACTGGAAAAGCTAACTTATATATTACTGTACATTAGAAATGTTCCGCTACATTTTCTCCTTCCCGATACTGATTCTGATGCCTGAATTTGCATATAGGCCAAGTACCAATCTGATACCAATGGGTTATATTATTTTAAAACTTTGTAGTAAATGGATTCATATTTTTTCTTATTGCTTGTGTTAAAATTGGCAACACTTGCTGCACCCTTCAATTAAAGCCATGCATACTGTATACTTTGCTGGTTTACAGGTGGGATTTTCCAGTGTAAAATATTACCAAATTGCTAACAGCTAATGTAACATTATTCAGCACTCGAAAACAGAAGCTACCAGTGGCTGCACAGCGAAACTTGCTGTGTAGGCTACTGTTTTAGAGCAACAATGAAGAACTGATTTCAATGAAATCTGCAAGTTTACCAGGGTATTTAACTACTTTGAGGTTTATGAATAAATTACGTGGTATCAGATCGGTGCTTAGACTCGCATATTCACCTGTAAACTATCCAGCATTTAAGGCAGTGTTGGTATTGGTATATCTTTTTTGACACTGGCATCTGTATCGGAAAAACTCTATTTTAAATACTAAACGATGCAAAATTAAACTGCACAACAAAAGGAATTCATACACATAATTTCATACTTTGTGAAGCTCTACTTTGCGATTGTTTCACGTGACTTAACTGTAAGCTCCCACATATTAAATTCTCTTGTCTCCATATGCTTCCTATAATACACAATATGACAAATTCAGACCTTGGTACTGTGGGTGTGGGGGTTAGAAAATAGCGTTCAGATTAGGATTAAAGTATTCACCCTACATTTTTTTCTGGTATTCTCTGGATTATGGATTACAGATGGCCGCTCTAACATTTTCACACACACTCTGTGGGATTCGGCACCCTCCCCTCTACTCAAAAATGCCGCACTCTCTGTAGTGCTGAACAATAGTAACAGAAATGCTGCTACGAACCACAGTTCTCTCTCACTGCTTCAGCCTTATCTTTAGAAAGGGAAGGATTATATTTTCTAGCTCTGACAATAAGATTTAAGTAATGACAATCCAGGTGAAACTTGTTATCTTTACAAAGGGCCACTGCTTACTGATATGATCCAAGCAAGGAGGGCAACACCTCTCTTAAAGTGCCTCTTCACCTAAATTATACAAGCATACTGCAGCAGCCGAGGCATGATCCATTACCCAAGACATGAACAGGATATTTAACCATAATATGAAATCATTTGTCTGTGATTTGGATGCACCAGCCATTTATTATTACCCTCAGCTGCTGGGTGTTAGCAGCAGATTAAAGACTTCTTGATTAAATTTTGTTCAAAAAAGATAATGCAGATACAGAAAGATATAATTCTACTCAAATATTTATTCTAAAACCTCTAGTCTGACTCTCAATCTCTGACTCCTGCTGTTCCATTTTAATCCACCTGTCTACTCATCTCCCCTCTGTCCTAGAGTGGAAAATTGGGTCTTTAGAAGTTTAAACCTTTACTGATGTCTTTAATGTGAGCTGGTCTCTCTTCTTGGTAATTTGTTTTCTTCTGAGGCAACAATAATGATTCTGCTTCGAGAAAACACAGAGCTTTCAGTCTATACAAACAATTTTGGGAACCAGGGCGTATTAAAATATAATTTTGTAAATAGGAGTATAAGTCTGTAGTTTATTTATGTTAAAAGACAGTTAATATGTATGAATCTAGATCCCTGTGCACAGCAGTTCTGTGAAGAGAACAAAAAGTGATTTGGTGATGGAGGCCATTTTAAATGCTGCTAAGCACCAGTATCATCAAGGTACACTGATCAAATATTAATGGAAAACACTGGGCTGATAAAACACTTTTCAGCTTCTCTCTTGTCTCTCATCATCTCATCCTCTCCTGCTGTCTGTAAACACATGCGTCCTCATCATTTTCCAGTATTTATTCTTTCTGATGAGGCAAATTTTATTTGCTTCAAGTTTTGTGTCATACCAGCAATAATGATAACCATGATATTAAAAAAAAGAAATATTAATATCATGTTAATACTACGGATATGATAATAATGTGTAACTAATCAAGCACCTCTGTTTCTTTCCATTCTTGCTTCGTCTCCTCTCCACCTCCCTACACTCAGATTTTAAGTGTACCGGTAATTGATTCATTTCATTTTCACGAGACAAAATGCACAATACACAAAGTTATAGATGAATTTGACTGACAGCATTATTAATACTTTAAAAGTTTTTATAGATATTGCTTTAATATCGCTATTGTGAATTCTCTTAAATAACGGCATCCCCTATATGAGCTGTTAGCATCAGGCAGACAGTAAGGGATGCCGTCCCTTCGAACCAACAAGGCTCGCACTGTTAAACAAACTGAAAAGAAAAATAATGTGTGTAAGGATGTTGCACCTTATGATATGTAAAGCATTTTAAGTAAGGGATAATGTAGAGCGAGCCGGTCACTATAGAGAAATAAACCCCGACAGGGTGATGTAGGACCCCGACGCGAAGCGGAGGGGTCCTACATCACCCTGAAGGGGTTTATTTCTCTATAGTGACCGGCTCGCTCTACATTATCCCGCTTATTACACGGCTACTCACTAAAGAAATCAAAAGTTTGACAACAGAAAACAACAGAAAATTAACGATTTCTTGCCGCAGGTATAAACGTCTTTCTGCGGATTGATATGACAAGACGTGATTCGCCCGAGTCGATCAGAAGCGTCCTTAACAACGGTCTGCTATTCATAGCAACGGTCTGCTATTCAGAAATAACAGACCGTAGAATGTTGTAATTGACCAATCAGGATCGAGCATTTGACAATGCCGTGTAATAATGATATATAGTGAATAGGTCCATAATAATAGAGAGGTACCCTGTTGTTGATGGGTTTTTTTTGGTACTTCTGCTGCTGTTGTTGTTATTGTTGTTGTCACAGTTATTATAGCTGTCTATTTATTTATCTGACAGCTGCTGTACAGTACATGATGAATTTCCAAAAGTACTAATATCTATCTTTTTATCTTGTGTACCTACACGATCACAAAATGAACCCTGACACAACCCCCTCAAAAAAGCACAATTAGTAAAAAACCATGTACATTTCGCCTGAGATTAAATAAAATTAAATAGGTCAGTGCCATTACATGGTGTTTGGGTGTGATATCCAAAATCTCTTCTACAAGCTCTGATTATAGATGAACATCCAATGAGGCTTGGTAATGGAACATGGGGGATAGTCAACTTAAAACACATCAGAGGTAGCGAGTCACGAGAAAGATTTAATATGTTAGACGGGTTCACACAAGCACATTAATGCTCATTAATCCCTGCTGTAATTATGAGGGAATCTGAGTAACATTAATGACACTCAGATGGTACAGAGTTAATAATCTGACTTGGACATCAGAGTGCACACATGAATATGTGTGCACAGGATGTGTCTACAGTTTACAGATGAGGTAACATGTATGTATAGACAGGGCTGGGCTATATATTAATAGCATATCGATATCCACACAGTCTCACAGAAATACATGAAAACTGACACGACCTCTTAACAGCTCTCAACGGAATTACGCTCTGGCAAGATGAAAACAATGCCAACGCAAAGCCTACTATAAATGTTGAGGTTTGGTTGGTTAAAAACAACGTGGTCTCACTCCAAAGTCGTCGAAATACAGCGTTTGGGCAGTGACTTGTGGCATCAGACACTGACTAAAAAAGCTGTCTTTTAACGTTGGCATGATACGCAGTCTGTTGCGGTTATAGTTTAACAGTGGTCGGCAGCGTTGAGGAAATGCGGCAGAACAACAATGAAAGTTAAAGTGGCTAAATTTCACCCGGGAGAGCGGTGTTTGTGTCCTGTAATATTATAAAGCCAAACCCTGTTCTTTTTTCCTAAACCTTAACACGTGTCTTTGTTATGTAAACTCAACCATGTGCATCAGTTGTTGGGGGACAAAAATGGCAATTTGCAGTGTTGTAGTGAAGTAGTGCGTTTATTTGAAAGAGACTGTATGTTAACGGTAAATTTCCTGTGAAAACTGAAGTGTATTTTGAAATAAGACAATGCATGTAACAGGCAGAACTTCACTTCAGGTACACTTCATGTCACATCTGGATGCGGAAGATCCATGACCAAACATCAATATGTGGCGAGATCAGAGTGAGAATGTGTTGTTTAGAGAAAGAAAATCACTTGGCTGGATTTAGAGAACAAAAACATACTTAAGTTTGGAGAAGATTGTGGTTTTGGTGAAAATAACTGTGTACGGGATGCAGATTTGCATTTCCTAGGATAATGAAGGCATGATCCACACTCCTCTCCCTCTGATTGGTTAGTTCTTGTTGCCTTCGTTGGTTGGATTGGTTAAGTTTATGCAAGAGGAGTGAAATTGGTGAGGGTTAGGGTAAGAATGTCAGAGTAAGCCAATCAGAGGCAGAGTAGGGAGAGTCATGCCCTCATCATACTAGGAAACACAAATTCCGGTACGGGAAATAGTGTTGTAAACTCTACAAATTGCGTAATTGGGTAAAGTGCCTACATAAAATACTTCATGTAACTATGTAACGTCCATAAAGTCACATAACTATGTTGTCTTTCGGTTTCACACAGGACATGAACAGCAACCTCCTGGTTAGGTTGTAAGTCCATGTTTGTTTGATCCATTCACCCCCCCCTCCAACCTGCCTACTTTATTTGTGTGTCCACAACAACAAAAGATTTTTATTGGCTTTGCACTGGCATCGTTTTTGTGTTACCAATGCATAACTTTAACGTGTTTCGTGCCCGCCTCCAGTAAGGTGTTGTTATGACTTTGTGTCCATTTCATGTATTTCTATGAGACTGGGCTGCTATATTGGGATATGAGAACAGATAGCGTCTTAGATTTCGAACATCATAATATCATAAGTGTTGTCTTTTCCTGGTTTTAAAGGCTGAATTACAGTAAAGTGATGTAATTTCTGATCTGAACAGACTGTTCTAGTGGCTCTATTATTTCCCTTTGCCCACTCAGTTACTGTATCAACATTACTGATCATTATTTATCAGAAATCCCATTGTGTAAATAATTTGTGAAAGCATCAATAGTCAACTCTACAATACCACTGCAATATTGATATCACTGTATTTAGTAAAGAACATTGTGACATTTGATTTTCTACATATTGCCCAGCTCTGCATGTAGACATGGGTCTGAGCAGCAACATAAGAAGGCAGTGAAAGACTTGCGCTCTTAATCTTTTAATGTGGTTGTCTCTACCATAACACTGCCATGAATAAAGACATACACATCTGTGTCTGTGTGTGTGTGTGAACAAATGGTATTATTATTATTATTATTATGGGTTTGAGTGTTAAAGAGAAATACTACTACTATGTTCTGTGACACAGGGATTGTAAAGTCCCTTATTGTCTGTTCAAGGCCACTGTCTCAATCCATCTATGCCTTGTCTATCTATAGCAAGTGGATAGATAACATGAATATGATCAGTTATAGGTAGACAAATAGAGATATCATGGCTAACTCATTAAGCCTGGGACTTTTTGTAATTATGGTGCCACCTCATTAGCATGACCCTTGATTTGCTTGGGTCCATCTGATCTCACAGCAGGTAGTAGCCCAGTGTCTTATGGGTAATCTGATCACTGGTGTGGTCATGCAGCAATCCCCATGTCTCTGATAGGCCATCTTTCCTCCTGACTACCTGCCCTTCATCCATCACTGACCCCCGCTCCACTTACCCTTCCCTCCTGTCAGTTCTCCATCTGTCTATGGTAATACTGAGAGAGCAGTTTTCAACTGCATTGCCCCTTACTACATCTCGTCTCTCGTATTTCACATTCAGTTGTTTTGGGTGATCATTGTAAGAGTAACTATTTCTACTTATGAAAGTTAGATTTTTAAAATAAAATTTTAATAATTTTCGTGTTTTCTCACAATTTACCTGAACTGTATGTTTAACAAAAATAATGTACGATGAGAGATGTAAATGTAAGTGGGTAAAACACGATGGCATTATTCTGTTTTTGGAAAAGACTGGTACTCAGCCCCACCCGTTTCCCCTCAGCCCCACCCGTTTCCCCTCAGCACTGTAATCACAGCTAAGCAACAGCTGCCAGCAATGATGATCTCAGACATCTTTACGAGAATACATCAGTGAATGAACCTATGTGCCTCACCTGCCTCTGTGTAGAGCTGCAACAATTTAACTACTAAAATAATCACCAACTAATATTATAATCGATTAATCAGTTTGAGTGATTCAAAATCCAAACTCTCTGATTACAGCTTCTTAAATTTGAGTTTCTTTGCACCTCTATGACAGTAAACTGAATATCTTTGGGCTGTGATGAAAATAAAACATTCAAGTAAGTCGTCTTGGGATTTGGGAAGCACTGACTGACATTTTTCAACATTTTCTGACATTTTAAAGACCAGACAACTAATTGATTAATCAAGAAAATGACTGACAGATTAATCCAAAATGAAAATGATCATTAGTTGCAGCCTTGCCTCTGTGGCACAAAGATGGGTGGGGCTTTGAAGACAATAATGAATTCTGCCTAGTGGCCATATCATGGGTACACTGCGTACCCTTTCCATTTTGAGTGTTTTATTCCATTTCAACACACCAAAACAGACTTGGAGAATGACTCCTTGGTATGAAATGACTGTCTTTGGTCTCCACTGCAGAATGACAGGGCTTCTCCCCTGACTTTCCTTTTTATTTTACTTAGTGTTGCAGGTGCATGTCATTTTATGTTTATATGATTTTACATCTTAAATGAACACTGTGCTTCAACTGCAGGCTTAAGTCATGTCTGAAGACTATTTGTGGATATGTTACATGACTCCCGGACTCAACTGCACACTTATGTTGGGTCTGAGGTAGCAGTCGGTTTTAATGGAGATTGGGTGGTGCTTAGGATCAGTGAGTTAGAGAGTGGTGCAGGATCTAGTTATTTGCCTAAATCTTATCAGGTGGGATAATAATGTACATGTCTGCTTTGACACAACATGATGAAAGTGACTGGTGTGGTGCGATGAGATGCTGCAAAGTGACAGAAAATAAATGGGCTGCTTACCTCTGCATCACACCTCCTGCTCTCAGGGAGGCTGAATATCTCCAGTCTGCACTCGGCACTTTGGGCTGCAAGAGAGAGTGAGAGGAATTGAGTCTTAAGTACAGGCGAAAGCCAATACCGTCTCATTAATAAGTCATGGAGAGAACTGCTAGTGCATGCGCGTCACGCACACACATAAACACACAAACTCACTCACACACACACACAGTCATAGCGGTGACAGCTTGCCTCTGCCTGTGGAGAGAAGTGAGTGATGAATTAAAGCTTGTAGGTGCACTCATCTCCTCCCATCCCCACACCCTCTCCTCCTCCTCCCCCTCCCTCCCTACTCCCATCCATGTCCTCTGACAAAAAAAAAAAAAGACTTTGAAAGAATGCACTCCAGCGGCCCACTGACCCTGGTACTGTGATACAGACGCCCTGAGGCTACACATCCAGGGTTAGTCCACTTAGCCTAAGCTGGTTGTGGTACAGTCCATTACCATGGAAACATTGCAGAACTCTCATACTGCTGTATGTACCGACGACATACTCAACTCAAAGCTACAGCTGTCTACTTAACGCTCTCCATCTCCTTCTTTATATTCTCTATTAGAACATTTCAAAATGTATAAGTCTTCACATAATTATTAAAATACGTAGATGTTTTTCAGAGATGCTGGATCCTGGTTTCTGAAAGACCTGCATCGTCTGCTGTATTTTTCCTTTTCACCCTCCCTTCCTGTGCTCTGCCTCTGTATATTCACCACCCCCTCCCCTGTGCTGCTGAGTTCTTTCTCCCTGTTATATCCTCTTAACACTGATCAAAACCTTGAGTGTCACTGGCACACAGTCTGCCTGAGTCAGTCTGACACATCTCACCATGGTAACTGTGCAGAGCTCAGTCTACATTTTACCCACCACTCACCCGCCCTCTGTCATTTCACTCCTGTGAAGGTCACAGGTGGTGGAAGGAGGGGGGGAGGGCAGATATCAGATTAACCCCCTCTGCCCCGCATATAGACCTACACACACTACAACAGAGGGACACAATGGGACACCACACCACTACAACCTCTGCCTGTCTGCCAGTGATGCAATTCATTTGTGACATCCTAATGTGTGACTTCAGTGTTTGTGCTTCTAGTAAATTCCATTATCTCAAATATATAAAGATACAACATCATAAAACCTGACAACATGTTGTTAGAGGACTACAATTTAGTCGTGGCGCGGCAAAATGTGCGGTTAACCTGAGCACACAACTGAGACGAGATTGTATTTTCTCTAATCTCAGCCTAAACCATGCAGCTAAACCAATCTGATTGGGAACACTGAATTCTCTGTGCTCAGCCGTGCAGTTCATAAGAGATCCATTTGCAATCCCATTTCCTTTCAAATATGACAGATGTTCACTTGCTGCTGAAGCTGCATTGACCTCTACGAGTCTGCAGTGGACATTCATCACCCTTGAAATCCAATATTTGGTCTTAATGAGAGAAGCCTGGTATTCCTCCTGGAGTCATTCAAACAGAGCAGGATGTCTACAGGGATACGGAGCACTGCAGCATGGGAGACACTTATCGTACTGAAAACTAAAGGTGCACCTGATTATTTTAAGACAATCACTCCTCAAAAAGCAATCACTGACTAGGTTGACAGTTTAGATTGATACTGAACGGTGAAAAGTGTTAGTATATCATTAAAAATTATTAAACAAAAGCTCCTTCTCTAATCTTACCTTTCCCACAACATGAGTGAGACAACAGACATTAAGTAAGAGCAGATTGTCAACAATTGGGACTAAATGGTTTTGCTAAATGTTTGCCCTGTTGCGGAATGGCAGTGGCCGAAGGGAGAGGTCTGTTTGGCCGTATGGTGTTTATAGGGGTAAATAAAACACACACACACTGGCACATACACACATTAGAAACAAGCATCTGGAACATAAACATGTCAGCGGTCTGATTTACTCCCAAGGGAAGACATACATGCAAAACTAGAGTCCACACAGAAAATGTAAACAGACAAACAACTCTGACTCATACCGAGGATGAGAAATCAATGCATTCTGCTTCGTCATTTGAAACAGAGAAACCAAATTAGATGGATATGTAAAAAAATGCTTTTATGTGTATTCATTTGCTTGCTTGGCTGTACTTTGAAAATCAGTGAATAAAGAAAGCTTTTAATTTTGGCCACTCAACCCTTTTCTCGCCTTTTTCTCCATTCTTCCCTCTCCCTCTGAGTGAACACTCCTAGCATGGATACAGAGCTCACACCTCCGCCATCAACACTGTGTCCAATCACCTTTCATCCCCCGCCTCATCTGTGCAGAGCCAGCCAATCCACGCACAGTACTGAGAAACACATCGCTGCCAGTTAATTAATTACATAGCAAGAACAAACATGACTGGCATTTAATGAGGAACACGTCAAGTGATAACTGAACAATTACCTTACACATTTCTTATTCCTCTTTTTTATCACTTCTTTTCTCTAAAATGTTTTTTCTGCACTGCACAGACAGATCCAGAGAGAATCAGGGGCAAACACAAGTATGTAGAAAACAAATACTGTTTGCTTTTATCTTATTAATACTGTTGGTTTTACTACAACCAGAAATGTTGCAAACAACTTTGTGTATATTGTAAGCAGCCTTTTAGATAGGAAATAAAACAAGAACAGCTCAATCTAAATTAAGCTCAGACACAGCCTCTGCCTCATTCCTGCCTTCTTCACTGATTCCCAAACTCTGGCTTACTGCTCAGTACCAGAGAGGTACGTGACCAGAAGAGGATATTTTGGTGCAGTGGGACTGGTGGCCCTCGTAGCTGGCGAAAGCTGCACTATTTCCCAGACTCTCCCCCTCTATAGAGATGACCACTGAATGCCCTCTGGACCTACTGGACTTGAATATTGTGGCACACAGCCCGCAGTAGACAAATAGCACTGGCTGTGTGGGGTCATAGGTGAACAAGCAGCTGAAATCTACTGGTTTGTTGGAAAAAAAAAAGAGTAACAGGGAGGAGAGAAAGAGACCGAGAGAGTCAGAGAGGTAGATCTTGAAAAAATATTTTGATTAGCTTTCTGCAGAACTGTGGAGGAGAAGTGCACTTTAACATCTCATACTCTGAATCACCAAACAACTGTTTTTTTGCAAGCGTGGAGCACACACAAAGACATCATCTACCACATCCAGCAAATCAGAGTGCACCCACTCAAAAAACACACAGCCCAGAGAGACTACTCACAGCTCCGTATGCCAAGATGCAGAGCTTAAGATAACTGGAACGTAATGTAAAGACCAGCAAATGTAACAATGGAGGCCTATACACAAACAAAATGGTGGCATCTCATTCTTCATCTTGATAAACACAGATATATAAATGTATTTGGGAGACCTTAAAGGACTAAGCAGAACCCCTTTTTCTAAAGACGTCTTGTATGCAAGTGATGTAAATACCTAATAAATGTTCATCTGCCACTCTGTACTTTCTGTCTGAAGAAGCAGCAAGAAAATATATTTTCAAAACATCACAAGCCAGAGGAACAGATGTGAGGCTTTAAGCTGTAAATGTCAACTGCAATCCTACTGCAAGAACACCGCCCTAGAGCAAAACCTGAACCATAACTCACTGAGAATTTCCCTTTTATGGCTCGTGCTTTGTGTGTCATTTACTGTTATGAGGCGATCTAAAATTACAAACACAGAGATCACACCAGACACACACCTGAATGGCAGTTGCGTCTGGCATACTGAGACGCCGTACAAATAACTGGCTCTGTCCGCTGTGGCTGGTGACGTAGCCCGAGCCCCAGGTGCCACTGTGCGGCCGTCCTGTGTTGTAGAACATAAAAGTGTCACTTCCTGACGTGGCGGTCAGGCATGTCTTGTAACAGTATGTTTTGGTCAAAGACCCATTTCCCCGCACTTCAATATAATGCGGTTCCACTTTGAGGTCGCGGCGCAGGGCCACGTTGTTGTTTGGTTGCCCTCCACCTGCGCCTCCACCACCACCACCTCCTCCTCCTCCTCCTCCTCCACCACCACCACCTGCAGCTCTTCCTCCACCCCCACCTCCACCAGCTGTGGTGCCCCCCTCTGGAACACTCTTCTTGGAGACACAACACGGGGAGCAGGAGCCAGGCTGGGTGCAGTAGGCATGGCAACGAACAATGGCCAGCACAAAGACGGTGACCAGGAACACGAAGGTTGTGGCACTCAGGGCAATGATGAGGTAGAGGGTGACGTTGGAAAACATTAGGGGGCTGTTGGGCCTGATGATGCGCTTGGGGTCAGGGGCCAACTTTGGGGGTAGCTCCATCACGTGCACATAGATGGTGGCTGTGGAGGAGAGCGGCGGTAAGCCGTTGTCGTGCACCAGCACTGTCAAAACAAAGGAGGTGGAGTTGTCCTCAATCACACGCCTTGTGGTGCGGATTTCACCTGTGTACTCATGCACCTTAAATAGGTCAAGGTCTTTGTTGGTCTGCTCCAGGGCGTAGAGCAGCCATGCATTCTGCCCTGCATCGCCATCCCATGCTGTCACCTTGCTAACCAACACTCCAGCTTCAGCGTTTTTCATCAGTGTCTCTGTGGTGCGGCTCCCATTGGCAGGTGGGTACACTATCTTGGGCGCATGGTCATTCTGATCCATAATGTAAACATACACTGTGGCCACACGGCTGAGGGGAGGCACACCATTGTCCTGGGCTTTAACCTGAAAGTGAAACTCTCTGAGCTTCTCAAAGTCGAAGGCTCGCAGGGCATAGGCTTCACCTTTAGCTGGTTTGATGCTGACGTAGCTGGCTACAGGGATACCATGGTTGTTGTCATTGAGGACAGTATAAGTGATGCGTGCATTTTCTCCAGCATCAGCGTCTGTGGCCTTCACAACACAGAGAGGTGCACCGGGTGCATTGTTCTCTGTAATATAAACAGTATACGATGTCTGTTCAAAGCGAGGTGGGTTGTCATTCACGTCTGCAACGTCCACCTTAAAGGTCATTTGAGAAGATAGTGGTGGCGTGCCTCCATCCACGGCGTTGACAGTGACATTGTAGGACGAGATGGTTTCCCGGTCCAGGAAAGCTGATGTGACGATGGTGTAGTGGTTCCGGAAAGACTTGATCTTAAAAGGCAAATTGGGCATGATCTCCAGGGTGACTTGTTTATTTGGTCCAGAGTCACGGTCATTCACACTGATCAATGCTACAACCGTGTCAGCCCGGGCATCCTCACGCACAGGGCTGGAGAGTGAAGACAGTACAATCTCAGGAATGTTGTCATTGACATCCAAAACTTCTACAACTACTTTACAGTGCACTGCCACAGGAGCTGGGCCCTTGTCCATGGCCTGTATGTACATTTCATATGAGTTTGTCTCCTCATAGTCTATATTGTTTTTCACCCTGATTTCCCCTGTTTCTGTGTCCATGGAAAACATCTGTCTGACTCTTTCAGGTGTGTAACTGCTGAAGGAGTAAAACACTTCCCCATTTGAACCCTCATCAGGGTCAGTTGCGTTTAACTTGATCACAAGTGCTCCCTTTGGAGAGTTTTCAGACAGCTTTACTTTGTACACAGAGCTGTCAAATGCAGGTACGTTGTCATTGGCATCAAGGATACGCACATTGATTTTGGCTGTTCCAGTTCGCTGTGGGGTGCCTCCATCCATTGCTGTCAGGATCAGCTGATGGGAGGGCATCTGCTCGCGGTCAAAGGGCTTTTTGAGAATAAACTCGATGTGCTTATTATTTGCAAAGGGTTTAATGGAGTCCAGGGCGAGGTGGTCATTTGGGCTGAGGCGGTACTGCTTCACAGAGTTGGAGCCATCATCTGCATCCTGAGCTCCCTCGATGTGAAAGCGCGACCCGGGGAGAGCGGACTCCGACACCTCAAGCTGATATTCATCTCGGGGGAATTGCGGCGCGTTGTCGTTCACGTCCAAAATCTCCACCTCCACGTTGTGCACCTCCAGTGGATTCTCTAACACCACCTCCAGATTGCGTGAACAGGTGCCACTGAATTCACAAACCGTCTCTCGGTCAATGCGGTCACTCACCACCAGCTTTCCAGTTTTGTGGTTGATGGTGAAATATCTCCGTCCGCTGTCCGACGTGATTCTGATGCGTCGCGTGGAAAGTTTTCTCAGGTCCAGACCCAAATCCAGGACAATGTCACCGACCAGTGCCCCGTTCTCCAGCTCCTCCGGAATGGAGTATCGAATTTGTGCATTTGTAAGGCCACTGAGTACGAAAATAACCAAATATAAAGAAAAAGGCACATTCTCATTTATACTGTAACAGCATCGCGCCGTCACAGCCATCGCAGGCAGAATTTGCAGACGGGTTGGAGAGATCTTTCCGCCTTTTCAGCTTGCTGTGCGTGCCCACCCGCCTCATTAAAAACGAGGGAATAGTCCGTGCATAACTCCGGCTATGTGCAGGACGACCACCGCATCCTCTCTGGTGCCTGTTGGAAGGGAATTTCCCCCTGTGCATCCATGTTTTCCTTTGTCTGTGCTGTTTTTTAAAAATTCTCTATCCTACAAGCAAGGCTGACTCCTTTCACTGATGCTGCCTATTGCTCTCTCTCCCTCTCCCTGCGATGTGGTGATGGTGTCTGTGGGCAAAAGGGGAGGGGGAGCCACTCGCTCAAACGATGCTGGCTGCATTTCAGCACCTCCGAAAAAAATGATCGAGGACCATCTAATAAAAATAAAAACACAAAAAGATGAAAAGACTCTGGGGTTTTATCTATCTGCAGATCTGAACGCCGTACATGAAGCGGCCAGTGTCCTCTGCACGCTGATTTCGGGGACGAGATTTCGACACAATCGTTTTCCCCTCTTGTTGTCAGCGCCACCGCCCTTTTCATTGTGCGCTGGGAAACTGATTTATGAACCAGGCTGGCGATTAAATTTCCTCACTGATGCAAACCCACAATTACTCAGGAGCCCTCGAGCTAAATGCAAAAGCAGATTTTTGATACATGCAGACTATATTAACAAATTAAAAGGAAACAGATAAATAACAAATGTACAAAAAAGGGGGGGCTCTCTGTGCGATATGGTTTAAGTGCAGCAGTCTCTCAATGTTCAGCATCTATGAGCCAATTTAAAGCAGCAATTTCAGTTTGCATCACAACAAAAAACGTGATTATAAATAAGAGGTGACGGGTGAATTGGGCGGAGGTGTTGGGAATGTGTAGGAGGGGGGCTCTCTCCCTGTTTTAACCACACAACCATCAGAACAATAGCGAGGTGGATCTGGCTGTTTCACCTTGTGTCTGTTCACGAGTTAAGAGCTGGGACACCGTGGGGACATCTGTCAGCACAAAACCTTTTTCTGTGCCTTCATGACATTACTTTCCCCTACAGTGACAGCTGACGACGCTTTGCACTTACACCGCTACTGGATGTGAGATGCGGAGCTCTTTGCGGCGCGGGTTCATTCCCATATAAAACACAAAGCCCGTGATGTCATGACCGGTGACGACGCTAACCGGGTCACAGACAAGATGCTCCAGATGTAACCCTTTTCCACATCTGGCATAAATACAAAGCTGGCCTCTCCTAGCAGGCAGTGCGCACACATAAACTGTGCGCTATTATCTAAAAGTAACCATATCAGTCTTTGCTACAGCACTTGGATTTTTGCACCCTTGGCAATCATCAATATATAATCAATTAATTACTCCCAAATCACATCACAAATCCATAGCTACTGGTGTTTCCGTTTCAGATACAAGAGCACATCATGAGCTTCAGCTCAGACGTTGTGACGCTGCAGACGGTCTGAACAGCGCATGTGCAGTGTAGCAGGTGGTGACACTAACAACCAAATCATCCTGTGCTCTGGCTGTCCTCTAATTACTCCAGCCTTAGAACCCATGTACTTCAATTAAATTCAGATTTAAATTGGATTCAAGTGAATTGGATTAGACCCTACCCCCACTGCAGTCAACATATTAGAGAAATGGAAGCTCTTTTGACACTATTGAATTTTATGTCGACACCTGCAGAAAACACAATCAAGTCCAGTGCTCCTGAAGAGCCACCAAGAACATCAATGCAAAATAGTCTGAGGAACAACAATGATGCATCCAGTAAGGTGCTGAGATTAATAATGTGATGATGGGATCCATCGCCTCTCCTTTAACAAGTTATATGGAGTGAAGAAGTGGCCTTGTGAGACCCTGAGCCTTCTCCATTCACCCCGGCCACTGGGCCAAGATGAGCCGTCCGCCGCCCACATAATCTTTTTCTTCTCCTGGTGCGCTGCCACTCTCACCCACGCCCGGTCTGCCCACGGCGATGACAGCGCTTGGCATCCCGGGAGACGGAGAGAAGACAGTGAGTCACTCGGATGCTGCTAGTGGATGGGTGGATACAGAGTGACTCTTCACACTCCAAGGCGACGAGGAGGAGGTGGCAAAACAGGGAGTTGGAGAAGCAGCCAAATGTCCGTTGAAGGAAGACAAATTATTGTACAAAAAAAAAAATCCCTTGTAGGCTTACAAACAGTGCGTTTATAAAAGACTGGATTTGGATTGATCAGTTACAGTATAATTATAAAGTGTAGGGGAGAACAGGGTGGGTTGTCACATTCATTAGAGGCTCCCTAGAGGGCGCTGTTAAAAATGTTGGTACTAAGATTTTCAGAATTGGGGTCAGAGGTCACCTACAGGGTCATTTTAGAAGTATGTTTTCTTGTCAATGGGTTTATAATAAAACTATTATTACCATTAAAAAGTAGCATATGAAGGGAGTGGAATAGTTAGGATACGTTTTTTCTCAGCGAGGCTACAATATGTAGTTCTTAGCTTAGTTTCTAGCAAAAAAATTGCAGTTGGGGATGCTTTTCACATTCCTTTAGGGGTTGGTTGTCACATGTATTTTATATTGTTCCATACTGATAAAAAAAATCTTATAGGAATGACTTTCCCTGCTTATGTTTTCACAATGCAGGAGATGTATTGTGGCATTTAAATGAAAATTTTCAATTAAATTAAACTTTTTATATTCATCTTTACGATTGCCTCATTTTTTCCCCTTTAAAAAAAATAGGAACAACCGACCCCATAGCGTGTGCCTACCATCCCCTCGATGGGGGTGGGTGTCACAAGTGCAAAGACATATTTGTAGTCCATATCTTTTGAATAGAAAAGCTTAAGGATAGTGAAGTCACTTCATTCCTACCCGTGAATTTTAGGCTCCCATTACCCAGTAAAAGGTAGTCTATTAGGGATACAGTTTTTGAGGGATTCAAATTAAAGTAAAAAAGTGTGACAATTAACCCTGTTCTCCCCTACATTTTGTACTTTCCAGTAATAATATTACGTCATATGAATATTTATTTGCCTACATTTGCAGTGCGTCTGCAAAACTTTTTTCAGGGTTACTTTATCTGACATTTAGTTCTCTGTGTTATATCCCACTGAGCAGCAGAGATAACACAGTTTCTTTCAACAGGGGCTAACAGTCTCTGATGGTTCTACATGTCGTCTGCCACGCTAACCGTGACATTTAGCAGATTTTCCCCGGTGGGACATGTGGACCTGCGTGTTCAGCAGTAACACAAAAATGAAAACAACAGACGTTTATCTCGTCAACAAACACAGAGCTGGATTTACACCTGACCTTTGCACCTGTCTCTGTCATTCTTCTCCTTCCTTTCTCTGCTCTTCCGATCTTTTGGATATGTTACAGCTCTCTCATACCTGTTTCAAAGACACCCATCTGTTTCAGCATTAATTGCACGCAGCTGAGCTGTGGATTATTTCATTTTTCACTCAAGGGTGCTGCAGATAAAGCTATCACCATTATTCCACCTGCAGCAGACGCCTGTTACGCATCAACAAACACAGATTTCAAAGAGCTAATTGGCTAATGTTGTTTGTCTTGTCTTCAAAAACACACGTTGTCAGAACTTAGTTCCCCTTCCTCATCAGTTCATTTAACTGAATTTGACTTTTTTGTGTTCTCAACCGCCCCCCCTAATCCCTCTAGATTCACACTTTCCTCTATCGTCTCTCGCCTACTCTCCTCACTCTGGAGAGTCTCCAGCTGCGTCTCTGTCAGACATCCGCTGTTCCAGCTGAGGGCTGGCTGAGGGGCATACTGGGGTCTTAAGTGCAAACACAAGAGCTCATGCCTTTTGCAAACTGATTAACAAAAACAAAAGGGTGAAAAAGACAGTGGCTTTACACACCTTGGCCTGTGATAGATATGGGGAAGATAGAAAAATTAAACTTTAAAAACTGAAACTCCCTCTTTGTTCTTTCTCTCTGCCAGAATATTAAAACCCCCCATTGCATCAATTATGCAAGATGGCCACCGTATTAATAACATTCTCTTCACTAAGACTCAACCTCATTAATACTGTAAGCGGCCACTCTAAAAGCCATTCATATTACTTCCCCTCAGAGTCTGTTATCTGGAATCCCCCCCATTTTAGTGAGTCAGATGACAGCAGAGATCCACAGAGAAACGGGTCACGGCCGGGCTATCATGAAGCAGGACTCCTTACATCACTCCCTCAGTCAACACATATATAAACAGAGGCAGTCATGCAAACTTAAAGGGCATTTGTGCCTGTAGGCATGTGCGCACACACACATACACACACAGGCAGTGTAAAACACAAATGCTATCTAAGGACAAACTTATTTTGTCTGAATGAATGTCAGGGCATATTTTGGTGTCGTTTCCTCTCATTCCTAAATGGCAGGAAGCAGCCATCAAGGGCTTTGATAAACAGATGCACTGACTGCAGGGAATAGGCCCATGCAGGGTCTCAGAGGTCATACTCACTGCTGGTTCACAGGTAATGCTCAGTATTTGCCTTTTTTAAAGCATTTATATGGAGAGTGAAATTTTCAAATCAAGGTTTTGGTTTAGTGCCACTTTGCACAATGGGACAGTATATTGTATTACAGATTACACTGCTACTGGTAGAATGGTAAAGGCACACATACTGTCCTCCTTTTTCTTCATGCTAGTTCAAAGGGAAGGTGAGCGAGAAAAATAGAGGAAATGTCTGCAGGCTGTTGTGTAGGTGGGCAGCAGCGTCTGTGGTGTCAGGGAATGTGCTTTCAGATTTAGCTTAATAAAAAAAGATGCACTGAAACAAAGAAACAGACCTTTTCTTAGAAGAGACAGCAGAAACAGCATCCTAAACAACCCTCTTACCAAATTAAGTATTTTAAAGGTTAAAGCTGCCCTTGGTGGGTGTGGTTATAGGATGTATAAAATCTAAATATTGGGGGGAAAAAAACAAGACATTTTAAAACCAGCCAGTTAAATTAACAATGCTGTGCTTTGGTTATGTCTTCTACTGAAATCGAAGTATAAAATATGCATGACAATAAAACAGTATCTTCAGTAAAAGTCACACAAACGCTGTATTTAATGAGTTGTGCCTCAGTAAATGAAAAGAGGCTGATGTCAATAGCATTGCAAATGTAATCCTACTGTATGGGTGGGAGAGGCAGACTGAGCAAGAGGGAGCAGAGGTGGGAGAGACAGTGAAATTGGTCCCTCTGTTGGATTAAACTGGTAGTACAAGGGTTGGACACGTGATCATCACCCCACTGCCCATCCACGTAGGCTTTCTCATTAAGCCAGAGCACTAAAACATAATCCCAGCCATGAGTGTGTGTGTGTTTAAGAGGGAGACAGAGAGACAGAGAGGGCGAGAGGGAGAGAAAGAGAGAAGGAGGGCACAGACGTCAGACTGCAGTGGCAGTCATTTTCTCTATGGTTTTCAATACAGTGACCGCAATGGATAATGCAAGATATAAGGCAAGGCACCCTCCAGAGGTGAGATGAGAGAGAGCACTATAAAGCATGGTAGAATCTACAGTCTGTTATCTGTGCATGTGTGTATCTATCAAAACAGTGACTATAAATTTAACATGAATGTATACACATCATGACACACAGAATTAAAGGAGGATTCTGGTGGAAAATGGTGTATGCAGGAAACAAAGCCATCTGAACTCAAGCATTTTGTCTCCCTAACACTATGACAAAGCTGCGTTCCCATACCTTCTCCTCATCATACTTTTCTCTCTGCACAACAACTTTCCATTTTTAAATCCCCGAAACAAAAGTCCCACGGTAACCACAATCCTTTTACTCAGGTGGACACAGTAAGCGGGTGGAGGAGGCATTCTCTGGGTATGTTTGTTTGTGCTGATCCCTTGTGTACCTTGCTTTCAAAAATAAAGGGCATGAGAGAACTAAAAGCAGCACAAATCCCTCCCTCTGGGGCCCTGTAAGGGTTAAACAGCTCCTTGGTTGTCCTGGTTCAGCCTGTGCATAAATCAAACAGATTCTCGTTGTGGCACCGAACAAAGCTATCAGGAAACGCAGGCAGGCTTTGGATACTTCCCTCTTAGGATGCCCTGGCTTTGTATACTTGCCGGATGGGAGAGGATGGAACCCGTGGTTCTGAGCATGACAAAGCTAATCTAATGACTGCAACAACATCCCGATGCCACTAAGAGGGAGCAGGATGGAGAACGGGTTGCTGGAAGTGGGGTAGAAGGGGAGGGGTGGTGATAAGTTCTTCCTTTTATCTGTGACCAATTGTAAGCCTGTGATGTTCTCACTCAGCTGCAGGGCATGTATTTAATGTGTTTTTTGTCCATCTCATCCTCGGAAGCTCCAGTTTTCTCACTATCTCACGCTCAAGGCTCCAGTCTGCGCCGCTGTATTTGTGACTTTCTCTTAAAAACCTCTCTCCCCCTTTTTTCAGAAACGCTTCTCTAATCTCACACACTTCTGCCTCGCTTGCTCGCTTCCTTTACCCTTCGTCTGACTTGGCATTTCTGCTCAAGAAGCTGCACATCTTTGGTTGGCATCTTTCTCTCTTCTTCCTCTATTGTGTCATCCACCCTGTTTCCTCTCAGCTTGCATCTTCACAGCACATGCTGGGACTGATGTCTGGGTGGGGGCGGGTACATACTGGCAGCTCCCTGGAAACAGACTAGTTCATCATTTCAGAACGGTCTCCATGGCAACCACAGATAGCAGCGCTAACCTCACTCACACAAAGGACACACCCTTGTAAGGGAGAAAAACAGGAAGTGCTACATAAGACGTGTGTGTGACACACAGATGGGGAGATGAATAAAGAACAGGAATAAATACATTTTTGGTTAACCACCCTGCTGTTCTGTCACCTTGCATTAAAACTGGTGAGATAAGGACATTAGTACGTCATGCTCCTGGTCCATCTGTCTTATCCATCTGTGCACTCCACCAAAATGACTTAGGTGAATGCCTCTGCTGTAGGACTGCGATCTATGAGCTGTGAACCACTTAGCTGCATGCCTCAACAAGGATAATGTACTGTACAATCAATAATTTAATGCAGCACTGGGGGAGGCAGAGTTAGAAGCTTTAAACGCATACACACTCTAAACCCCAAGTCATCATCTCTACTGCCACAAAACTCTCTCAATAGCTCTTCAATAGGTATGTATTATGATTACGATGGTTGTATGTAACACCCACAGCAGGCAATATCAGCCGTATGAAAAACACAAGCTCAGACTTGCGTCTCCATAAATAATCCTGGAACACGACACATGGACACAGACACACGATGTCCTGATGGTTACATGGATAAAAGCCTCTCTTCCTCATCCATCCTGTCCCTTTGCCCCGCCCAACTGGTTTGTCTGTGACTGACATTAGGTGATGTCGGCCCCGCCCAGCCGCAGAGCAGAGAAGGAGGGGAGAGCTGAGCCGAGCGGAGCTGATACCTCGATCGGTACTGAAGCTCCCTGCTGCTGCTGCTGCTGCTGCTGCTGCAGCGACTAGCGGAAAATTACCTGCCCCTCCCCCCTCTCTCACACATTCACAGAGAGCTGCAGCATACAGAACACATACTGAACCACTTTTACGCAGGGACAGCTCCAGGCATTGTTTCAGGACCCACGGTATGGAGAGCATGTACATGGAGCAGAATATGTATCAGGGAGAGAGCGATGCAACTGCCGTAACCAAACACTCATTCTGATGCCGCATGTAGCGCGCTGCCATTTTTAAATCACACGCTGACCCACTTAACAGATTCACACAGACCATACGTATTTCCTGCAATATGTTAAGCGCAGAAAGCCCTGGTTCAGTCTCCTTCACACTGAACCAACCTAACGCGCAGAGTTTTGACACATCAGGCCACGCTTGTTTGTGCTGGACCACTCCCTGAAATGAGGTCACTTCGTCTGAGTGACTCAAAGCATCACAGATTCACCACAACACAGTGTGCAGTGAGCTTCACCGAGAATATCCGACACAATCCACCAGCTAGGAGCAATGATAACATAATTATCATATACATACCACATGGATGTACATGAAAAGCGACGTTTAACCACTGACAAATTTAATCACAGCTGAGGCGCCTCTGGAGCCTACACTCCTTCAGCATGAGCGGATCAGGGTTGCCTCTGTCCTGCTCTGTACACACATTACAGATTTTATTGAGAATATATTAGATCGTGTTTACAGCGCTCTGAGGCTGATGGCACACATGTCTGCAGAGATGGACGTTAATTCCTTGTTAGTTCTCTCAGCTGCTCCCCTTCTCAGGGAGGACTGGTGAAGGAGAGGGGGAGGGGAAAGAGGACTGGCAGCATGGAGGAGGAAGAAGAGAAAAAGGAACAGGCCAGAAATGAACAATGTCATGTTGCTTATGTGTCTTGATGTTGCAGAGCAATAGATATAGGTAAATAGAGCAGGCATAAACAATAAAAATAAAGAAGGAGCCACAAGTAGTATGCACGGATTTACATGTACAATACAGAATTTTGAGGATATTATTTTAGTAATATTACTAAATGTTCTTTTGATAAATAAATCTGTGTTTAAGAGCAGAAAAAAGCCATCCGAGGAACACATAATTTCCCTGGCTCACTGTTCTTTTATATTGAAAGTAAAAAAAAAAAAAAAAGATAGCTTGGCGAAAACACTCTCTCCATGTGTTAGTCTATTATTAGAAATGCACTCTTACACACTACCCTTTAAAAGTATAACTGTGTTTCACAATACACCAGGGTCTTGGAGTGCAGCTCCCAACAGCTATAATATTAAGAAATGGGGCATGGTGTAATAAATTGAAAACATGAGCCTGTATTACAGACAACTTGATTCTAAAATAAGATTACTTAAACAACAAAATAAGTGCATTCCTCTGGGTACAATGATCATGTAGTACAAGTACAAACAATAGAGAATTAAAAGCCCAAATGAGACAAAGGATAACTTATGACTAGGCTGATGGAAACATCTCAGGAGAAATACATTCAATTGCAAGAGTGTAAAAAGTATCAGTGAGCAATATCAAAAACAGACAATGAGAGAGATTTCAGATTAGAGAGGGCTGAAGAACTATGGGAATTAAAAAGCACTACACACCCATGATCCACCCACACAGGTAGACCTCCTCACAACACAGTGTGGGCATGTACACATTGTGCTTGATCTCCCTCACGTTCCTGTTGTACTGGATGAGGTGGGACAAATTCACTTTTACAAGCCTGCTTCACTGAGTTTATTTTGACATAAACACAGGTGTCAATAATAAATTTTACAATAGCCGAATTTAGCTGCTTCCAGTTTGGGTAAGGATGGGCAATATACTGATATCGTGATATGAGACTCGATATCTTTTTAGCTTTTGGATATTGCAATATTGTAAGTGTTGTATAGTATGCTGTCACTGTCACAGTTTACACCGACTCTTGAACAGAAAAGGCCAATCATTATTGTCATTAGTAACACTTGTGCTTTTCCTGCTATGACAAGTAAACATGCATGCTGCAAAAAAAGGTCTATGAATGCAGTGTGACCTCACATATGTGCAGCATATTCAACCTGAGCTGAAACAGCTGAGGGAAACACCTTGTGCTAGGCAGTATGCTCAAAATGTCCCCCCAGTATTACATAGGTGATCACGGCCCTGGTGCAGGGCCTTTGAATGCTTAATCTGAACAAAATAAGAATCTGAGCCAAAGCTAAATCAGCTAACTGCATGCACACAGAGAGAGTAATGTGTGCAGATTTGCCCTGTGATTATGTCTATTAGAAAATCAAAGTTTTGAAAAGCTGATGAAGCTGTTTGTGCTTATGTCATCAAGAGTTCTCATTAATTTGAGAGTGAGACAGTGCACTGGAACATGAAAGCCTGCAGCTTGAATGCAAAACTAGCACAAATGTGTAGCCTATAACTGACTAGAGGAACCAAACAACAGGTTTGATATGTAGGCCAAACATCTAAACTACAGCAAATCAAAACAAAGTCCCCACCAACATAGCTGCTGTCAGTAATTCCCTATCAACTGTATTGGCACAAAAGCCCTCCATGGACAGACATGTCAACTTCAGGCTCTACTTAAAATTTCACTGAGCACAGAAAGAAACTGGGTCACAACAGCTCACCAAAAAGCTCATCACTACAAGCTCTGTTTACTGCTGTTTGTCCAGACTAGCCACGAGCTCGCTCACATTGAGGCAGGGACTGTAATTAGCAAAACGTTAACCACGCGTGTGACGTCACGGTCGATGGAAAGCGTTATAAGCAACAAAGTCAATACTTACTCAAACGGACCGCTGTTATTTTCATCACAAACAACATAACTCATGCTAAATCCTACGTGTCCTCAGTTGCACAGCGACAGCCAAAGTCAACTGTTAGAATGATAGCAATGCAGCTTCAAGCCGTTAGTGGCAGCACTGAGCTCAGTGCCGACTGGCACCCGGCGAGCGAAGAAGACGCGCCATATTGGATTTTTTAATGGCTTGCATTCAGGAAATCTTCTGGAGTCACTGAGACTAAGTTATGTTTCTGTCACATTACCACCCGCATGACACCGACTTACTTCGCCTGGCAGGTTTCTGAGAAGTTCAGCTTATCTCCGGTTTGTTTCAGTTTTCAACATACGACCGTTAAATTGCTTAACTGCCGTAAATATCACGGGATTCAGAGACACCTGTCATAACCACCACTGTAAGCTAACACAAGTATTTTTCTTTCTTTGAAGTGTATGTTGAGTCTGTTCAAAACATTTCCTGCTTTGTAGTTCAACTTGTTGAAGAAGCTAATTTAGGCTGAGCGTGGGTGCCAAAGAGGCGTAGCAACGGTTAGGCCACTGTGTTTAGCTGTGTTGTACGGAAGCTAAGAGTATTTGGAACAAACGTTGAAGAAGTGGGTTATGATACTTGAGTATTTTGAGAAGTTGCTGCACGTTTAATACCTCTGTATCCCTCTTTTTTTGGCAGCGACTGGGTTGCGAGAAGAATCCATCTTAGCTGCAGTGAACAAGTGGACTACCTGCTAGCTAACTACACCTGTTGTCCGTCTGCCCTCGGGGGAACAAGCTACGCCTTTTCAGGAACCACCCTCAAGTCTGCTGACGGTGAGAACTGAAACTCAAAAGATATGTTTTGCAGTAGGTGGTGAATTCCTCTGGATCTCATGTTAGCTGGCTAACTTAACCGACATTTTTAAAATTATTCTTTTTTATTTATTTATTTTGTATGTATAGAGGAAATTAATTAAAAGAAACATTGTGTGTTACAGTTAAAACTGGCCTGACTCAGTTAAAAGTGGCTCTCAGCAGGTTCCTGTTATGCAACAAAAACACACTGCAACACAAAATAAAAACAGAAACAATCAACAGAGGCAAAACAACAAAATATAGGCAGCTACATGGACAATGCAGAGCAGAGGACTTAAGTGGAGTGAGTAAAATGGGAAATAAGATTTAAATCAGTTGTTGCGGGTATGTATTTCCATCAGGTAGTGTTTTGTGCGTATTGGAGATGTGTAATAGAGGTAATTGCTCTAATGTAATGTGGGATTTGCTTTCAGTTTTCGTGATATAGACCTCATGAAGCATAATGTTGGTGTCTCAGTGTAGTACGCCTTCCCTCTCCATGTTTTCTGTTTGATGTACTATCAGTAATTTTCATGATTTAGTCAAAGTGCCTTAAGGCTCTCAAACTCCATTAATAAAATAACATTGCAGAAACTGGTGATTTAAACGTGTCTAGACTGCTATGACAGACTATACCACACTGAGTACTCATTTGTAAACGTTGCCTTTGCAGTTAGTTTGTAGTAACATTAGCACTGCATAAATATGTAATGTATCCATATGTGAAATTATTCTTGTTCTCCATAATGCTGTAAACATCCAGGTTGTATTTCTGAGGCTGTGACGTCATATGAAGCGCTTTCATTAAAGAGTTGTTTATTCACAGCGTTAGTCTTTTGACGCTTGAAATGCTGGAGTGTTGCTTTTCGTGAAATTACCCACAAGTTGTGGCTTCTAGATACTTTATTATAGAAGTTATTTTCAGGATTATATTTGTAATGGCTTTCAGCAGCACAACAAACCCCACTCTTGTGCCGTGCTCTGTGGACTAACGAGCACACTACTGGGACAAAGAAGCTCCAACAGGCCCCCGCGATTTCAGTACCATGGATAGCGCTTCTACTAAATACAGGCAGTGAATGGAGAAAGAGCAGGCTACTCCTTCCACAGCCCAGCAGAGCTAGTAATTTTGACATTGGAGGACACGATGTATACAAATATTACATAACTTTGTCTGTCAACTCATTGGGGAGGATTACATCTTACCTTTTCTTTATTTGGTAAAGTCTGAGTTCTGGTAAAAGTGTCCCCTCCGTTTATACTGATCAGCTCCGCATCTACAGGCGGAAACGGTGCGGGGAAAACCACTACGTCACTCTTGAGTGTGTCTGAGCTGAAACATACGTCATACTGCTGAGTAGATTTGGAGTAAGACCAGCTCCCGTCAGGGTGGGTGGTGATCATTGGGGCACTGTACCTGCTGAAAGTGCCGTCTGTCCTGTGGCATTTGACAGCTATTAAACTGATGAGGCTGAGCAGAAAGATGACTGACACCGACACAATGGCGATCAGCAGATACAGATTCAGAGCAGAGAAGCTGTCCTCCTTTATGGGCACATGTCTGAACTGAGTCTGGATGTCAGCTGTGCTTTCAACCACCACCACCTCAATAGACACAGTAGCTGACAGGGAGGGTTCTCCGTTATCAGACACCAACACCACCAAGGGGTGAGTTTTCAGGTCATTGTCACTCATTCTCCTCTTAGTCCTGATTTCTCCGGTACTGGTTCCGATCCGGAAGAGGTTGTTTCCTTTGGGCTCAGAGAGGTGATAAGAGAGCAGCGCATTGTATCCAGAGTCTGCGTCTACAGCCCTGATCTTTGCCACAAAGTATCCCGCTTCAGCAGAATAGGGGATGGTCTCACTGTTAACGGAGCCGTGCTCAGAATATGGCGCGAGAATTGTTGGGTTATTGTCATTTTCATCCAGGATTAAAACGTTGACAGTCACGTTGCTGCTGAGCGGAGGGACACCAGAGTCTGTGGCCTGAACTTTAAACTGAAACGTTTTCAACTCCTCATAGTTAAAAGACTGCAGGCTGACTATATCTCCAGTCTCTGCGTTGACGTTTATAACTGACCCTATTATATTGTTTTTAGGATTATTATTAATTACTGAAAACGTTACTTTTGCATTTTCCTCCACATCCGGGTCTTCTGCAGCTAAAGTATAGATAACAGCGCCCACGGGACTATTCTCTTTGACGAAAATGTTTATTACAGGGTCTTTAAAACGAGGTGCATTGTCATTGACGTCAGACACGTGGACTGTAATGACGCTTGTACCGGAGAGAGGCGGGGTCCCTTCGTCAGTCGCTGTTATTGTTACATTATATTCAGAAGCTCGTTCCCTGTCTAGAACGCCGTCTACGACCAAAGAATAATGATTTTTATATGTGTTTTTAATTGTAAACGGCACCGGATCCACTATTCTAACCTGAACAACGCCATTTTTATCTGCGTCGTTATCTCTCACTGTTATAAGTCCAACCATTGTGTCCAGAGGTGCGTCTTCCCTCACTACGTTGACTAAAGATGTGACTGATATTTCTGGTGGATTATCATTAATATCCGTGATTTCAACGAGCACTTTACAGTGAGATGCTCGTGGACTTGGTCCTTTGTCTTTCGCTTGGACACGGATTTCAACAGCACTGCTTTTTTCGTGGTCTAGTTCACCGTTTACCGTAATCTCTCCCGTTAGGGGATTAATTGCAAATTTATCGACGTCGTTATCACTGTCGTGGTTGATAAAAGAATACAGTATTTCTCCGTTAAGACCTTCGTCTAAGTCCCGAGCATGCACAGAAATCACTGTTGCACCATGCGGCGTGTTCTCGAGCACTGTGGCTTTGTACAGCGGCTTGTCAAAAATCGGAATATTATCATTCACATCTTGTACATTAACGGTAATATGTAACGTGCCTGATTTAGGAGGTTTTCCTCCATCTACAGCTGTCAATGTTAGTCTGATAATGGGCTGTTTCTCACGATCTAAGGCTTTCTGCAGCAACATTTCAGCAGACATACTCGGCTCTCCAGCATTCTGTACATCCAGCGTGAAATGCTCATTTTGACTCAGCTTGTAGCCCTTCACCGAATAACTGCCGACATCTGCATCGAGGGCCTTTGGGAGAGCAAATCTCTCACCAGGAAAAGCCGACTCGGACACGTTCAGAACAATCCCCGGTATCCGAAAAGAGGGAGTGTTGTCGTTTATATCCACAATTTTAACCTCAAAGCGATAGAGATTCAGCGGGGAGTTCACAATGGCTTCCACTTCCAGAGAACACTTCACATTACGAGAGCAGAGCTGCTCTCGGTCTATTCTGTCTTTCACCAAAAGTATCCCAGTCTTAACATTTGTTTCGAAATACCTCGTATTAGGTCCTGAAATCTGAAAACCCCGGGATTCCAATTCCTGTACATCTAGATGCAAGTCTTTCGCCAAATTCCCCACACTGGTACCCGGGCTCGATTCCTCCGTAACAGAATACACAATCTGTGCTGCTGCGAGTCTCCATATGTGAGGTACATGGAACAAAAAATAAATCCAGTGCCGAAAAATACTCCCTTGGTGCATCCTGTCCATAGCCTGCTATACAAGTTAGGTCGAAAAAAATCACTCCAACGGTAACATTGCTCAAGAATTATACATCCAAATCAGAGCTCCTCAATACAGCAAGGGTTGTCTGTACTGCCACGACGAACAAAGAATTACAAACCTCTCTAATAAACGAAAAGGGAGGAGCGTTACATAGAAAAAAAAAGTGTTTTGACTCCGTGAGCCGATAGCGACATCTTGTGGTAATTTTTAAGTCAGAAGCAAGACGGGATTAAAAGTAAAGGATGAAGTATTACATCTAAAGCTCAACTAAAGCTATTAGATCTTCTGTTTCTTAAACTCAAAAGCGATGAACACAATCACTTGGCACTCTAGCACAAATGGGTGGGACTTCATAGACATATTTATAGATGACTGAGCCAAGGGTTAAATATAAAAATGTATTACATGCTGAACAAGAGCTAAAGTGATTGACCAGTAGGTCACAGAAGAACAAATTGCGATGGTAGCATTTTTAAAGCTTGACTGTGGAAATATGTTTGAGTGCAATATAAGAGATTTGTGCAATAGGTGGAACACCATATGTGTGTTTCTCAGTGTTTTTTTAAAGTGCAATATTGCTGACTGTTTTACTTTTTACTGTATGGTTTGATATTCTTTTTATAAGCTGTTTTTACATGTCTTTGCACTGAGGATGTTGCATTCAGTTTCATAGTACATGCACAATGACAAAAAAAGATATTCTACTCTACTCTAAACGTGTTACCCTTACAGTAATGGTACAGATGAGTACACTTAAATTGGCACAAGGAGAAGATTAGATTACACACATTACTTATGCTCATTGCAGTCTTGAAATGGTCAGCTACTTTAGGAATCAAATTGCATTATGTGAAAAAGTAAACAATTAGATCAATCGCAGCCCTGTGTTTTATATGCCATCGCCCTTACCTTTTCTTTATTAGGTAAAGTCTGAGTCCGTGTAAACGTATCTCCTCCATTTATACTGATCAGTTCAGCATCTACAGGCGGAAACGGTGCGGGGAAAACCACTACGTCACTCTTGAGTGTGTCTGAGCTGAAACACACGTCATACTGCTGAGTAGATTTGGAGTAAGACCAGCTCCCGTCAGGATGGGTGGTGATCATTGGGGCGCTGTACCTGCTGAAAGTGCCGTCTGTCCTGTGGCATTTGACAGCTATTAAACTGATGAGGCTGAGCAGAAAGATGACTGACACCGACACAATGGCGATTAGCAGATACAGGTTCAGAGCAGAGAAGCTGTCCTCCTTTATGGGCACATGTCTGAACTGAGTCTGGATGTCAGCTGTGCTTTCAACCACCACCACCTCAATAGACACAGTAGCTGACAGGGAGGGTTCTCCGTTATCAGACACCAACACCACCAAGGGGTGAGTTTTCAGGTCATTGTCACTCATTCTCCTCTTAGTCCTGATTTCTCCGCTGCTGGTTCCGATGCGGAAGAGGTTGTTTCCTTTGGGCTCAGAGAGGTGATAAGAGAGCAGCGCATTGTATCCAGAGTCTGCGTCTACAGCCCTGATCTTTGCCACAAAGTATCCCGCTTCAGCAGAATAGGGGATGGTCTCACTGTTAACGGAGCCGTGCTCAGAATATGGCGCGAGAATTGTTGGATTATTGTCATTTTCATCCAGGATTAAAACGTTGACAGTCGCGTTGCTGCTGAGCGGAGGAACACCAGAGTCAGTGGCCTGAACTTTAAACTGAAACGTTTTCAACTCCTCATAATTAAAAGACTGCAGGCTGACTATATTTCCTGTTTCTGAGTTAATGTTCACAACAGAAGTTAGTGGAACAGTTTTCGAAATGCCATCTAATAATGAATATGTTACCCTTGCGTTTTCTTCTACATCAGGATCAACTGCAGTTATAGTAAAGATAGTAGCTCCCACTACACTATTCTCATTCACATATACATTAATCACAGGCTCTGAGAATAATGGGGCGTTGTCATTCACATCAGAAATGTGAACAGGAATAACACTCGGTGCTGGAGAGAGGCGGTGTGCCTTCATCAGTGGCTATGATGGTGACATTATATTGAGAAACGCTCTCTCTGTCAAGTGGTCCATCAACTGTTAATGAATAATAGTTTTTGTAGTTTAGCTTGAGATTGAAAGGGCACCAATCCAAGAATTTTAGCACTCGTGAGACCATTTTTACCCCCATCTTTGTCAGTCACAGTCACCAAAGCGACCTACTGTTCCTACCTCAGCGTCCTCTTTAACTGGGCTCATAAGAGATGTTATAATGATTTCAGGTATATTGTCATTAACATCAGTCACTTCTACTAATACTTTACCATGCACGCTTCGAGAGGGTGTACCTTTATCTCTTGCCTGTACACGAATATCATATGCTGTATTCTCTTCATAGTCTACTTTCCCCTTTACAGTTATTTCCCCTGTGTCTGGGTTTATTGAGAACAAAGCTTCAGGATTGAAATTCCCCCTCTCAATAAAAGAATACACAATCTCACCATTAATCCCTTCATCTAAGTCTGTAGCAGTTACAGTCACTATGGGTGTCTGAAATGGAGCATTTTCAGTGACCTGAGCCTTATACAGTGGTTGACTAAATACTGGAGCATTGTCGTTTATATCCATAACATATACTGCTATTTTTAATGTCCCTGACCTGGGCAGGTTTTCCTCCGTCCAGAGCAGTTAAAGTAAGGTGGATAACAGACTGTTTCTCCCTGTCTAAAGATTTTTGCAACACCAGCTCAGCAGACTCACTGTGCTGCCCGCCGCTCTGCACGTCCAATGAGAAATACTCATTTGGACTCAGCTTGTAGCTCTTCACCGAGTTACTGCCTGTGTCTGCGTCATTCGCCATAGGGAGCAGATATCTCTCCCCGGTAAAAGAAGATTCAGAAATATTAAAAGTCTTCTCCTTTTCACGAAAGGATGGCGCATTGTCGTTAATATCAATAATTTGTACCTCTATGCGATGCAGATGCATGGGGTGGCTCAGAATGGCTTCTATATTCAGGGAACATTTTGCCGTATTCGGACAGAGCTCTTCACGATCAATCCTATCGCAAACAAATAGAGCACCGCTTTTTAAATCCACGTCGAAATACTTCTTAGAATTCCCAGATACAACCCGTAGATCCCGTTTTTCCAAATCGTTAACATTTATCTGTAAATCCTTGGCGAGGTTTCCCACTACCGTTCCTTTGTCAACCTCCTCGGAAACGGAGAAGGAGAGCTGCGCCGTGGACCCGTCACACAAACAAAGCAAAGATATTATTTGTATCCAGGTCGTGACTGTTAGTCCTCCACGTCCCATCGCGGCTATAGAATGAAAGAAATAATCATTTTCGAACATGTCCACACTTTAGGTGAACAACAGACGAAGCCCTCGCCGTGCTGTGACCATTTGTGTATTTCCTGACAAAGCACTGGACTCCTGCTTCGTACGGAGAGGAGGAGTCCGGGGGAAAAAGGAGCCACATGAATATCGTGGTCTCGAGCGACACCAGCCGTTATTTCGGTGCTAATATAGAAAGACATGACTGTTTTTTTTTTTACTTAAAAAAAAGTCTATATGTATGTGCAGAAGGTCAAAGCATGGGAAAATATATTTCAGTAGAAAATTATATGAAACCTCGTTCACAACACAACACAACGCAGCTTCTGGTGCGTAAGTAAGACTCATCAGCTGTGTGGTACTAGGGCACAACATATTTAAGAAGCAATGCATAGTCTGTTAAGTTAGAAATAACGTCAAGGCACGGCAGCCTTTTTTCGTGCACGAGGGGAAAAAAAAACACCAGTCAGAGTTCAGCACCACGGACAGCGCCCCTGCCGGTCAACAGTATGCCAGAGATCTTACTTGATGAATGACTTCTCTGCTTGAGATGTTATATAAAATACTATTATTCACCTGACAGGAAGAATATCCCACACAAATTCCCCAACATCATACTAGTGAATGGCTTTTTTTTTAGAAAGAGAAAAAATCTGCCAGGTATTGATTATTTACACTTGCACGCCCGAAAACATGCTTTCACAACTATACATGAAATACACATCGCGAAATCCAAGTAAAAGTATCCAAAATCTGATCTTATGTTCAAGTGCGTCTTTCAGTTTAGAATGACGCAGTCATCATACAGAAATCCACTTTTGGGTTGCGCACAACTCACCTTCTCTTTATTAGGTAAAGTCTGAGTTCTGGTAAAAGTGTCTCCTCCATTAATACTGATCAGCTCCGCATCCACAGGCGGAAACGGTGCGGGGAAAACCACTACGTCACTCTTGAGTGTGTCTGAGCTGAAACACACGTCATACTGCTGAGTAGATTTGGAGTAAGACCAGCTCCCGTCAGGGTGGGTGGTGATCATTGGGGCACTGTACCTGCTGAAAGTGCCGTCTGCCCTGTGGCATTTGACAGCTATTAAACTGATGAGGCTGAGCAGAAAGATGACTGACACCGACACAATGGCGATCAGCAGATACAGGTTCAGAGCAGAGAAGCTGTCCTCCTTTATGGGCACATGTCTGAACTGAGTCTGGATGTCAGCTGTGCTTTCAACCACCACCACCTCAATAGACACAGTAGCTGACAGGGAGGGTTCTCCGTTATCAGACACCAACACCACCAAGGGGTGCGTTTTCAGGTCATTGTCACTCATTCTCCTCTTAGTCCTGATTTCTCCGGTGCTGGTTCCGATGCGGAAGAGGTTGTTTCCTTTGGGCTCAGAGAGGTGATAAGAGAGCAGCGCATTGTATCCAGAGTCTGCATCTACAGCCCTGATCTTTGCCACAAAGTATCCCGCTTCAGCAGAATAGGGGATGGTCTCACTGTTAACGGAGCCGTGCTCAGAATATGGCGCGAGAATTGTTGGGTTATTGTCATTTTCATCCAGGATTAAAACGTTGACAGTCACGTTGCTGCTGAGCGGAGGAACACCAGAGTCTGTGGCCTGAACTTTAAACTGAAACGTTGTAGTCTCCTCATAGTTGAAAGACTGCAGGCTGACTATATCTCCAGTCTCTGAGTTGATGTTCACAACTGACGTTATAGGGAATAGTTTTTGAATCACCATCTAATGAGTATGTTACTCTCGCGTTTTCATTTATGTCAGGATCGACTGCAGTTATCGTATATATCCGAGCTCCAACGGGACTGTTTTCTTTAACATAAATATTAATCACGGGTTCAAGGAAACGAGGCGCGTTATCATTGACGTCAGAAACCTGAACAGTAATAACACTGGTGCTGGTTAGAGGCGGGGTCCCTTCATCAGCAGCCGTAATCGTGACACTGTAAGAAGAGTATCCTTCTCTATCGAGAGGTCCATCTACAACTAAAGAGTAGTAATTTTTATAATTTGAAGTTAGCTTAAAAGGTGCGGAGCCAACGAGTTTACAGTGAGTCTGGCCGTTTTTTCCTCCATCTTTATCAGTCACCGTCACTAAAGCAACAACGCTCCCTATTTCAGCATCTTCTTTAACCGGGTTCATGAGTGACGTCACCACTATCTCTGGGGCATTGTCGTTCACATCGACTACCTCTACCAGCAGCTTTCCATTTGCCTTCCGAGGAGAAACACCGTGATCTGTTGCTTGAACATGAATTTCATATGCTGGCTGTGCTTCGTAATCCAAATTACCCTTCACCGTGATCTCTCCAGTTTCTGCATTAATAAAAAACACATCTGCAGGATTGAAGTTTCCACGCTTGACAAAAGAATAAGAGAGCCTCCCGTTGTCCCCTTCGTCTAAATCTGTGGCACTCAGTTGAATCACTAACGATCCAGTTGCCGCATTTTCATTTACCCGTGCTTTGTATAGTGTTTTACTAAATGACGGCGTGTTATCGTTGGCATCCACAACATTTACATGTATGTGTAAGGTTCCGTTCTTAGGAGGCTTTCCTCCATCTACAGCGGTCAGCGATAGTTTAATAACAGCTTGTTTCTCGCGATCTAAAGCTTTCTGCAGCACTAATTCAGCAGATACACTGTGTTCTCCACCGCTTTGCACATCGAGGGAGAAGTATTCATTTTGACTGAGCCTGTAAGTCTTTACTGAATTACTCCCCGTGTCTGCATCAAGAGCCAGAGGAAGCAAGAAGTGTTCACCCGTAGGTGATGATTCAGATATGTTCAGTGAAAATGACTTTTCTATGAAGGCAGGTGCATGGTCATTTACATCAACAATTACTACTTCAATACGGTGGAGTACCATAGGATTACTCAGTATAGCCTCGAAGTTAAGCGTGCATTTTACCGTGTTTGGACAAAGCTCCTCGCGGTCTATTCGCTCATTAACATGAAGCTCCCCCGTTTTAAAATTTACATCAAAATATTTCCTACTGTACCCAGACACGATATTTAGATTCCTCGTTTGCAGGTCTCGAACATTGACATTTAAATCCTTTGCGAGATTCCCCACCACAGTCCCTTTGTCCACCTCCTCGGAAACAGAGTAGGATATCTGAGCCGCAGACCAGTCAGACAAAAACAAGATGAACAGCAAACACAGTATTCCGTTATTCCTTCCACCGCCCATCGCTACTTTCAAAGCAGATGACGCGAAACAAAAAATAATCATCCATAAAACGCCAGTCGATCGGCCAGCATTTTTAATCCCTCTTACTCCGGTCCTCGCATTTTCATCGCCACTCGTGCTCCTCTCACAAAGCACTCGCCGTCTGCTGACGCTTCACACGGAAAGGAGGAGACTGAAAATACCGAGCTCCCACAAACGTGTGGTCATCAGCGACCTCACGCGTTACATTTTGGATATTGAAATAGTTGTAAAACACCACACTGGTCTCACTTTGCAACACATGTAATATATCGTGTACCTTAAGGCTTGACATGGGCTGAAAGACGACCCCAAATTTGCTTTAACTAGTTTTGCAATGAGGTTAAGACAAATAGTCACAGATTACTGAAATATCAGTGATCTATAAGAACAATGTAATATAGAACAAATACATCAAACCCTTTGAAACCTGATGAGTTCAAAGGCAGTATTTTCCATGTGGACAGGAAATAAACCAATTGACTTTCAAGCATAAATAATTTACAAATTGACAGTCTAAATAATTGACAAAGGAGTGATAGCATAAGTTACGCCAGGGTTTATGGATTGAGAGCCCAAGAGGACAAAAAAAGACACCAGTGTCTTTTTAGAACCACAGAGACCACCCTACAAATATACCTCCAGGACATGACGCTGTTTTCCAACTTAAGGCAAACCTGTTGTTTGTTTAAATGCGCAGTATGTAAATGCTGCCAAGTTTGCAAGTCATGTATGTGAAAGCAAGGAAGGATGGGGTTAAAGGCTGCAATCAACTCACCTTTTCTTTATTTGGTAAAGTTTGAGTTCTGGTAAAAGTGTCTCCTCCATTAATACTGATCAGCTCAGCATCTACAGGCGGAAGGGGTGCGGGGAAAACCACTACGTCACTCTTGAGTGTGTCTGAGCTGAAACACACGTCATACTGCTGAGTAGATTTGGAGTAAGACCAGCTCCCGTCAGGGTGGGTGGTGATCATTGGGGCGCTGTACCTGCTGAAAGTGCCGTCTGTCCTGTGGCATTTGACAGCTATTAAACTTATGAGGCTGAGCAGAAAGATGACTGACACCGACACAATGGCGATCAGCAGATACAGGTTCAAAGCAGAGAAGCTGTCCTCCTTTATGGGCACATGTCTGAACTGAGTCTGGATGTCAGCTGTGCTTTCAACCACCACCACCTCAATAGACACAGTAGCTGACAGGGAGGGTTCTCCGTTATCAGACACCAACACCACCAAGGGGTGAGTTTTCAGGTCATTGTCACTCATTCTCCTCTTAGTCCTGATTTCTCCGCTGCTGGTTCCGATGCGGAAGAGGTTGTTTCCTTTGGGCTCAGAGAGGTGATAAGAGAGCAGCGCATTGTATCCCGAGTCTGCGTCTACAGCCCTGATCTTTGCCACAAAGTATCCCGCTTCAGCAGAGTAGGGGATGGTCTCACTGTTAACGGAGCCGTGCTCAGAATATGGCGCGAGAATTGTTGGGTTATTGTCATTTTCATCCAGGATTAAAACGTTGACAGTCACGTTGGTGCTGAGCGGAGGAACACCAGAGTCTGTGGCCTGAACTTTAAACTGAAAGGTTTTCAACTCCTCATAATTAAAGGCCTGCAGGCTGACTATATCTCCAGTCTCTGAGTTGATGTTTACAATTGATGACACTGGAATATTTTTTGGATTACCATCTAACAACTTGTAAGTCAGTTTTGCATTACTGTCCAAATCAGGATCGAAGGCGTTTACTGTATGAATAACAGAGCCAACAGGACTGTTCTCTTTAACATAAACATTGATCACAGGCTCCATGAAGCGAGGTGCATTATCATTGACATCAGAAACATGAACAGTAATGACCCTGATACTGGACAGAGATGGACTTCCCTCATCTGTGGCTGTAATCGTGACATTGTACAGAGAAGTGTTTTCTCTGTCCAGTGGTCCATCTACGACTAATGAATAGTCATTTTTGTAGTTGGACTTGAGTTTAAATGGCACAGACCCCACTACCTTACAGTTAGTTACACCATTGTTTCCTCCATCTTTATCACTCACTGTAACCAAAGCAACTATTGTCCCCAGTTCTGCGTCCTCTTTTACGGGGGACATGAGTGACGTCACAGATATTTCTGGGGCATTATCATTCACATCAGTTATTTCTATCAGCAGTTTAGCATGTGCACTACGAGGAGAGGTGCCGTGATCCGTTGCTTGAACTCTGACCTCATAAGCAGGCGTCTCTTCATAATCTAATGTTCCCTTCACAGTAATTTCTCCTGTCTCTGAATTTAGATAAAAAATATTTGATGGGTCAGCATTTCCTCTTTTGATCAATGAATACAGGATCTTACTGTTCATGCCCTCATCCAAATCTGTTGCATTTAACTTTATTACCACCTGTTCCGTGCGCAGCATTTTCAGGTACACGCGCCTTATAAAGCGATTTGCTAAAAGTGGGTATATTATCATTGACATCTAAAACATTTACATGTATTTGTAACGACCCCGATCTAGGCGGTTTACCTCCATCTACAGCGGTCAAGAGAAGTGTGATCACCGACTGTTTCTCTCTGTCTAAAGCTTTCTGCAGCACCAGCTCAGCAGACACACCGTGTTCTCCACCGCTCTGCACATCAAGAGCGAAATATTCATTCTGGCTCAGCTTGTAAGTCTTCACGGAGTTACTGCCCATGTCTGCATCTTCCGCTATGGGGAGGAGATATCGTTCTCCAGTTAAAGATGATTCAGAAATATTCAGAGAATACGTGTTTTCAATGAAAGCAGGCGAATTATCGTTTATATCTAACACATGAACCTCTATGCGGTGGGCAGTCATCGGGTTGTTTAAAACGGCTTGAATTTTTAACGAGCATTTTGCCACATTCGGACAAAGCTCCTCTCTGTCTATTCTCTCATCAACAAAGAGGTTCCCGGTCCGCAAATTCACGTCAAAATATTTCTTACTGTAACTGGAAACAATACGTAGATCCCTGGTCTCCAGTTCCTGTACATTGAGGTTTAAATCCTTTGCAATATTCCCAACTACGGTGCCTTTGTTCACCTCCTCGGAAATCGAGTAGGATAACTGCGAAGCAGACCCGTCACAGAGACAAAGGAACACAACAATGTGAATCCAGACGTATTCCTTTTGTCCTCGGATATACATTGTTGATACAACAACTGAACCCCGTCGATCATTTATCCTCAGTCCAGATATTTCCGTACAAAGAAATAGAATAGCGTGGAAGCTCCTGCCCTTCTCGTCACAGCGCCTTCCGCGGGTGTACTAATGGCTGATGACGATTTCTTTTTTTTCCATCCAGGGAGGAGTTTTGGATAGGCTATACAAACACATTCATGTCTATGGTCTCCAGCGACATCAAGTGGCGAATGTTCGGGAAGCAAATAAAATCTAGTGTATTACATAGTCATATAATGTCAACACTATGAATTACATCAATGATCGGGATTAAACATTTATTTTTTACATCCGGAGTGTGACAACCCTGTAACTAAATATTTCTGTGGCTAATCAAGCTATTATATGAAATACAAAGAATACAATATATTCAGAAAGAAAATATATCGGAGTTTAATTTCAGAGTGTAGCCATGCTCCAACAGTCTCCTATTTATAGTGTATCACAATGTATTGAGGAAAAAAGTCCTTCTTTTACCGCATGGACAGAAACTTCAGATTGCCAACACAAAGACAAGCACCACGGACAGCGCCTTTTAACTATATTCAATACTTGGAGGCATTAAACATGTCAGATCACAGCAGAATGATACCAGCTGTAAACACCAGATGTTGTAAACTCAGCACCTTGTCGACTGCTGTTTCAGTCCAGCTGAAGACCAACCGAGATCACTTTACACTGAAATGCGTTCAACAACGTAAGGGGGTTTGGAGCTGAATGGCACACCAACATAATTCAGCACCGTGAACAACTATATTTAAGAAACTGGCAGTAAACTAGTTGGATCATCCCAGTGTAACACACGAGAATATTAAATCTTGGTATTTTGGCTCAAACCAGTTCAGGCAGAGGACATGTGACACAAAGTCTGAAAGTGCTATCAGTTATATTGATTTTTAACGTATCCTATCAAGTGAAAAGTTCTACTAGTTTCTGTTTTAAAATGCATGATAGGAGTCAGTCTTATTTGTGATGGCTTAATTACGGCACACATTATGCACGTTTTTATGTATCAGAAGTAAACCAGGAAATGACATTTTTAATGATACTATTACCAAGTTTTACAAGCATTCAGCACAAATGGCCTACCTTTTCTTTGTTGGGTAAAGTCTGTGTTCTGGTAAAAGTGTCTCCTCCGTTAATACTGATCAGCTCCGCATCTACAGGCGGAAAGGGTGCGGGGAAAACCACTACGTCACTCTTGAGTGTGTCTGAGCTGAAACACACGTCATACTGCTGAGTAGATTTGGAGTAAGACCAGCTCCCGTCAGGGTGGGTGGTGATCATTGGGGCGCTGTACCTGCTGAAAGTGCCGTCTGTCCTGTGGCATTTGACAGCTATTAAACTGATGAGGCTGAGCAGAAAGATGACTGACACCGACACAATGGCGATCAGCAGATACAGGTTCAGAGCAGAGAAGCTGTCCTCCTTTATGGGCACATGTCTGAACTGAGTCTGGATGTCAGCTGTGCTTTCAACCACCACCACCTCAATAGACACAGTAGCTGACAGGGAGGGTTCTCCGTTATCAGACACCAACACCACCAAGGGGTGAGTTTTCAGGTCATTGTCACTCATTCTCCTCTTAGTCCTGATTTCTCCGGTGCTGGTTCCGATGCGGAAGAGGTTGTTTCCTTTGGGCTCAGAGAGGTGATAGGAGAGCAGCGCATTGTATCCGGAGTCTGCGTCTACAGCCCTGATCTTTGCCACAAAGTATCCCGCTTCAGCAGAATAGGGGATGGTCTCACTGTTAACGGAGCCGTGCTCAGAATATGGCGCGAGAATTGTTGGATTGTTGTCATTTTCATCCAGGATTAAAACGTTGACAGTCACGTTGCTGCTGAGCGGAGGAACACCAGAGTCTGTGGCCTGAACTTTAAACTGAAACGTTTTTAACTCCTCATAATTAAAGGCCTGCAGGCTGACTATATCTCCAGTCTCTGAGTTGATGTTTACAACTGATGAGACTGGGAATATTTTTTGGATTACCATCTAACAACTTGTAAGTCAGTTTTGCATTACTGTCCAAATCAGGATCAAAGGCATTTATTGTATGAATAACAGAGCCAACAGGACTGTTCTCTTTAACATAAACATTGATCACAGGCTCCATGAAGCGAGGTGCATTATCATTGACATCAGAAACATGAACAGTAATGACCCTGATACTGGACAGAGATGGACTTCCCTCATCTGTGGCTGTAACAGTGACATTGTACAGAGAAGTGTTTTCTCTGTCCAGTGGTCCATCTACGACTAATGAATAGTCATTTTTGTAGTTGGACTTGAGTTTAAAGGGAACAGACCCCACTACCTTACAGTTAGTTACACCATTGTTTCCTCCATCTTTATCACTCACTGTAACCAAAGCAACTATTGTCCCCAGTTCAGCGTCTTCTTTTACGGGGGTCATGAGTGACGTCACAGATATTTCTGGGGCATTATCATTCACATCAATTATCTCTATCAACAGTTTAGCATGCGCGCTACGAGGAAATGTGCCTTGATCTTTTGCTTGAACTCTGACCTCATAAGCAGGCGTCTCTTCATAATCTAATGTTCCCTTCACAGTGATTTCTCCTGTTTCTGAATTTAGATTAAAAATATTTGACGGATCAATATTTCCTCGTTTGATCAATGAATACAGGATCTTACTGTTCATGCCCTCGTCCAAATCTGTTGCATTTAACCTTATCACCACTGTTCCGTGTGCAGCATTTTCAGGTACACGCGCCTTATAAAGCGATTTGCTAAAAATAGGCGTATTATCATTGACATCTAAAACGTTTACATTTAACTGTAATGTTCCCGATCTAGGCGGTTTACCTCCATCTACAGCGGTCAAGAGAAGTTTGATCACTGGCTGTTTCTCTCTGTCTAAAGCTTTCTGCAGCACTAGCTCAGCAGACACACCGTGTTCTCCACCGCTCTGCACGTCAAGCGCGAAATATTCATTCTGGCTCAGCTTGTAGGTTTTTACTGTGTTGCTGCCTATGTCTGCGTCTAGTGCTACTGGGAGAAGATATCGCTCCCCCGGTGACACTGATTCTGAGATATTAAGTAAATGCGAGTGTTCAATGAACACAGGCGAGTTATCATTTACATCTACAACATTTACTTCAATACGGTGTGCAGTCATTGGATTATTTAAAACGGCCTGTAATTTCAAGGAGCATTTTACCGTGTTAGGACAAAACTCTTCTCTGTCTATTCTGTCGTCAACAAAGAGGTTCCCCGTCCGCAAATTCACGTCAAAATATTTCTTACTGTAAGTGGAAACAATACGTAGATCCCTTGATTCCAGGTCTTGTACATTCAAGTTCAAATCCTTTGCAATATTCCCAACTACGGTGCCTTTGTTCACCTCCTCGGAAATCGAGTAAGATAACTGCGAAGCAGACCAGTCACAAAGACACAGCAACGCAACGATATGAATCCAGGCATATTCCTCGTTTCCCATCGTCGAACCATAAACACCAAGTCCCATGTACCATGTATATCGAGTTGATGTATATATCCGTCATAAACACGATCTCCAGCAGCAACCACAGCCTTTCTCCCCGCAGTACTATCCCAGCGTCTCTCTAAACTGATGGACAATGACGATTTTAGGTTTCCCGTGCAGGGAGGAGTTTTGCACATATTCTTACAATCATAGCTGCGGTCTCCAGCGACATCATGTGGCAAAAGACGGATAAGTCAACATCAATTCAAGTAACACTGAGCCCAGTGATTTACATTATGATAAAAGATGTGTTATTTCAATCGTTGGCGCATATTGACTCAGGTGCATGAAAAAAAGACATGTAACTATGACCGTGCTCAAATGCAAATCTATAAATTCCAGGAGTAATTCAAGAGTACAACAGAGTCCCAGTGTGTCCCACTCAACAAACTAAATTTATCTTAGGGAATTTCAGGCAAAGGGTTACATAAGATAACTAATTACCTAGTCATGCAACGATCCCCTTAAAGAATACAAATACAACACTGTCATTGTAGATTGGTTTAAAAATATAGAGGGATCCAGAGAGCCTACAGAATTCCAAGATTACATAGACTCGTTTCAGCACAACGGAGAGAGCTTTACATTCTGACGGTAAACTGCAAGGATCCAGTTTAATGATGAGATGTTCAGAGCCCACAATGTCAAACAACCTGTTTTCAAAGACCGCCATCTCAGAACATTAAAACGTTTAAATATGGGCATGGGTGCTATTTTAGGTGTTACATTATTGGTAACTGAATTTCAACACTGAATTATTTTTTTCCCATTCATTTATAAACTACAATATATGCTCGAATGAACAGCGTAATTGTTGCTGTATCAACTGGGGAGCTGTTACTACTACTTTTATTACTTTGTTTTCAGGTTTTAGCGACTCGTTTACATACACTAAAACCCCATAGCAAACTATGTATATCATGTCAATTGTAAACTAAAAGCCCTCTATTTAAAACTAAAAAACACATGTTTTCTTTAATTTCCTTGCTTCTGTTTTACCAGCTTATGGTGGTTTTGTTGTATGTTTACGCCTGTGTAACTCTCAAATGTTTTACTGCTTAAATAAATAAATACATAAGAATTTTTTTTTTAATTTATTTTCTTTTTCAAATGTGCAGACTCATCGACAAGCTGTGGCATGGGTAGGACCAGTTAATCAAAAGTACATGAAGTCAAGCATGTGCCAAAGACTGAGGCACACAGAGAGATTTCAGCACCACGGAGAGCACTTTTCCCATCAAGCAATATCACACAGCATAAAACTGTGCATATGTGAAGTCTGTCAGACTTTTAATACTGTAAGTTAGTAATAATGTGCAACTACCAGTAATGAACGGAACCACCTTTGCCCTCAGTCAAAGCAACTAAAACTATATATGAAAGACAAAATTTGCACTGCTTGATAATGTTCGTTTTTCATGGTTCTTACCTTTTCTTTATTAGGTAAAGTCTGAGTTCTGGTAAAAGTGTCTCCTCCGTTTATACTGATCAGCTCCGCATCTACAGGCGGAAACGGTGCGGGGAAAACCACTACGTCACTCTTGAGCGTGTCTGAGCTGAAACACACGTCATACTGCTGAGTAGATTTGGAGTAAGACCAGCTCCCGTCAGGGTGGGTGGTGATCATTGGGGCGCTGTACCTGCTGAAAGTGCCGTCTGTCCTGTGGCATTTGACAGCTATTAAACTGATGAGGCTGAGCAGAAAGATGACTGACACCGACACAATGGCGATCAGCAGATACAGGTTCAAAGCAGAGAAGCTGTCCTCCTTTATGGGCACATGTCTGAACTGAGTCTGGATGTCAGCTGTGCTTTCAACCACCACCACCTCAATAGACACAGTAACTGACAGGGAGGGTTCTCCGTTATCAGACACCAACACCACCAAGGGGTGAGTTTTCAGGTCATTGTCACTCATTCTCCTCTTAGTCCTGATTTCTCCGGTGCTGGTTCCGATGCGGAAGAGGTTGTTTCCTTTGGGCTCGGAGAGGTGATAAGAGAGCAGTGCATTGTATCCAGAGTCTGCGTCTACAGCCCTGATCTTTGCCACAAAGTATCCCGCTTCAGCAGAATAGGGGATGGTCTCACTGTTAACGGAGCCGTGCTCAGAATATGGCGCGAGAATTGTTGGGTTATTGTCATTTTCATCCAGGATTAAAACGTTGACAGTCACGTTGCTGCTGAGCGGAGGAACACCAGAGTCTGTGGCTTGAACTTTAAACTGGAAGGTTTTTAACTCCTCATAGTTAAAAGACTGCAGGCTGACTATATCTCCAGTCTCTGAATTGATATTTACAACTGTTGAAATGGGAAAACCTTTGGGATAATTATCCATTAATGAATAAGTTAATTTGGCATTTTCATTTGCATCAGCATCTTGTGCAGTTGTTCTTGCTATAATGTCCCCCACTTTACTATTCTCCCTCACGTAAATGCTTATATTGGCTTCTGGGAAATGAGGTGCGTTGTCATTAATGTCAGAAATGTCCACTGTGATTACAGCAGTGCTAGAAAGAGGCGGATTACCTTCATCTGCTGCAGTAATGGTTACATTGTACTGTGACACAGTCTCTCTGTCAAGGGGACCGTCAACTGTTAAAGAGTAATAGTTTTTGTAGTTGGACGTTAATGTAAAGGGAACTGAGTCTTTAATTTTACAAGCAGTGAGGCCATTTTTCCCGCCATCTTTATCAGTCACAGTCACCAATGCAACAACAGTTCCAATTTCAGCACTTTCCTTTACTGGGCTCATTAGTGAGGTTATAGATATTTCTGGTGCATTATCATTAACATCGACAACCTCTACCAGCACTTTAGAATATCCACTGCGAGGGGAAGCACCTTGGTCTGTTGCTTTTACTCGTAATTCATATGCACTGCTTTCCTCGTAATCCAAATTGGCCTTCACAGTGATTTCACCGCTTTCAGGAATAACAGTGAATTTTTCAGGAGAGTTTACATTTCCTGTTTTCATTAAAGAATATCTGATATCTGAATTTGATCCTTCGTCGAAATCTGTTGCATTTAGTTTCAGTATTGTTGTGCCGATGGGTGCATTTTCGCTGACTCTTACTTTATAAAGCTGCTTGCTAAACGACGGCGTGTTATCATTTACATCTATGACATTTACAAGAATCTGCATTGTACCAGAGCGTGCTGGTTTTCCTCCGTCTACAGCGGTTAGTGTTAGTTTAATAGTGGATTGTTTCTCTCGGTCTAAAGCTTTCTGCAGCACTAACTCAGCGGAGGCACTGTCTCCTCCACTGCTCACATCTACGGAGAAATACTCATTCGGGCTTAATTTGTAGGTTTTCACTGAATTACTGCCAGTGTCTGCATCCTGAGCTACCGGGAGCGGATACCGCTCCCCCGTCGAAGAAGACTCGGAGATATTAAACGCATGGATTTGCTCCGGGAATGATGGTGCATTGTCATTGATGTCAAGAATACTGACCTCAATGCGATAAATATTCATAGGATTGCTCAGTAGTCCCTCTATATTTAAAGAACACTTAGGTAGATTCGGACAAAGCTCCTCACGGTCTATCCTTTCGTTAACAACCAAAGCCCCTGTTCTTAAATTAGCCTCGAAATATGTCTTACTGTATCCCGATACAATCCGAAATCCCCGTTCCTCCAGTTGCTGTGTATTAATGTTTAAATCCTTAGCGAGATTTCCCACCACCGTGCCTTTGTCCACCTCCTCGGAAACGGAGTAGGAAACCTGAGCTGAAGACCAGCCAGATAAACAAAGGAGAATGGCGTACAACATCCATTCGTCTTCTCCGTGCCGTTGACGACTCATCCTTTTGTTTTGATGAGGAATTCAAGCAAACACACGTAACACATCCATAAAAACGGGAAAAATATCCAAAGGACAGCCAAGCTCCGTTCATATAGAGACCATCTTTCAAGACAGAGTGATTTACTAACCCAGCCCCTCCGAAACGCACAGCCTGTTTCTTTCACCGACAGTAGAGGAGGAGTTTTAGGTCATTAATGACCACACAATTGAATGCGTGGTCTCGAGCGACATCTTGCGTTCTTAAGTTAGACCACAGTAGATTTTTCACTAACCACATCTCAAGAGTTAGTGTGTTTTCTTAAGGGATATAATGTGTTATTGATGATCGGGTTTCGTGATGCATGATGTTTGTTAGTCGCAAAAACAAAATGTTATTGGTACGAACAGACAAAGAAGCCAAGATGTGGGGGACAAAATTAACCAGAGAAGAATCCCATACCTGCGAAGAGGGAACATACTGTTGTAAAGTGAATTAATTTGTGAATAAATGATTGATAGCGTATGACCGTTTCCAGCTCTTTCTGTTAAATATTTAGTAATATACGTCCACATCTACAAATATTTTTTTAAAAGGGCGTGGCAAAAAAAAAATGTGTATATATATCCGTGACGCTGAACGTCTACGTCCGTATCATATCTCAAGTTTTGCCGCTTTATATAAAAACAAACAAAAAACAAAACAAAACCAAAGTTTTTCATTTTTTAATGTGCAGACACATCGATACGATACGGCACGTGTAATACCAGTTAGTCTTAAGTGTAGCAAGTCAAGCATGTGGAAGACTGAGGCACCAAGCACACAGAGAGATATCAGCACCATGGAGAGCACCTTTCCCATTAAGCAGAATCAGACAGCATTTACTCTGTGGATTTGTGCAATCTATCAGACTTTTTATGTTGCCAGAAAGTTGATGATAATTCGCCACTATCAATGACAAACGTAACTACACTTGCCTTCAATTAAAGCAGCCAACAATATAAATGAAAGACAAAATATACACTGATTAGTAATGTCCGTTCTTTATGGCTCTTACCTTTTCTTTGTTGGGTAAAGTTTGAGTTCTGGTGAAAGTGTCTCCTCCGTTAATACTGATCAGCTCCGCATCTACAGGCGGAAACGGTGCGGGGAAAACCACTACGTCACTCTTGAGTGTGTCTGAGCTGAAACACACGTCATACTGCTGAGTAGATTTGGAGTAAGACCAGCTCCCGTCAGGGTGGGTGGTGATCATTGGGGCGCTGTACCTGCTGAAAGTGCCGTCTGTCCTGTGGCATTTGACAGCTATTAAACTGATGAGGCTGAGCAGAAAGATGACTGACACCGACACAATGGCGATCAGCAGATACAGGTTCAGAGCAGAGAAGCTGTCCTCCTTTATGGGCACATGTCTGAACTGAGTCTGGATGTCAGCTGTGCTTTCAACCACCACCACCTCAATAGACACAGTAGCTGACAGGGAGGGTTCTCCGTTATCAGACACCAACACCACCAAGGGGTGAGTTTTCAGGTCATTGTCACTCATTCTCCTCTTAGTCCTGATTTCTCCGGTGCTGGTTCCGATGCGGAAGAGGTTGTTTCCTTTGGGCTCAGAGAGGTGATAAGAGAGCAGCGCATTGTATCCAGAGTCTGCGTCTACAGCCCTGATCTTTGCCACAAAGTATCCCGCTTCAGCAGAATAGGGGATGGTCTCACTGTTAACGGAGCCGTGCTCAGAATATGGCGCGAGAATTGTTGGGTTATTGTCATTTTCATCCAGGATTAAAACGTTGACAGTCACGTTGCTGCTGAGCGGAGGATCACCAGAGTCTGTGGCCTGAACTTTAAACTGAAACGTTTTCAACTCCTCATAGTTAAAAGACTGCAGACTGACTATATCTCCAGTCTCTGAGTTGATGTTTACCATTGTAGACACGGACACAGAGTTACTTTTACTGTCTAAAGTAGAATATGTAACCTGCCCATTCTTATCGATGTCAGTATCAGATGCAGATAACGTTTTAATAATTACCCCAACTTTACTGTTTTCTTTCACATAAATATTAACCACTGGTTCTGAGAAACGAGGCGGGTTGTCATTTACATCAGCAACATGAACAGTAATAACACTAGTGTTGGAGAGAGGAGGATTCCCCTCATCAGTAGCCGAAATTGTGACGTTATAGCGGGAGGTAATTTCTCTGTCAAGAGGCCCGTCAACAACTAGAGAATAATAATTTTTATAATTTGTCTCTAGTTTAAAGGGAACCTGATTCAAAATTTTACATTTCACTTCGCCGTTTTTGCCACCGTCGTTGTCGACAAATGACACAAGCGCAACAGCAGTACCCACATCAGCGTCCTCCTTCACTGTATTTAATAATGACGTCACAGTGATCTCGGGTGCATTGTCATTTACATCAATGACTTCTACCAGCACTTTGCAGTGAGCAGACATCGGTGGCTGAGCTTTATCGTTTGCTTCTGCACGGATCTCAAAGGCTTTGTTTTCCTCATAATCGACATTAGCTTTGATGCTTATTGCACCCGTTATTGGATCAATCTGAAAAATCTCTAATATACGATCCTGCCCTTTACTTCTCAATGAATACACTATCTCACCGTTTGTGCCCTCATCTGCGTCGGTTGCATTTAGTGTAATCACAGTTGTCCCAATTGGCGTGTTTTCTAATATACTAGTCTTGTACAAGGGACTACTAAACACTGGAGTGTTATCATTTATATCTAAAACGTGAATAATGACCTGTGAAGTGCCAGATCTTGGCGGAGTCCCTCCATCTACAGCAGTCACAGTGAGATGTATCACAGGCTGTTTCTCTCTATCCAGCGTTTTCTGTAAAACTAACTCGGCGGACACGCTTTCTCCTCCTTTGATTGTAGCGAGAGAAAAATATTCATTTGGTGTTAATTTAAACGCATTAACCGTATTCTTACCTACATCTGCATCGATAGCCTCTGACAAAGCGAATTTAACTCCAGGCAGCGTATTCTCTGCTATGTCTATAGTCTGAGATTTTTCCGTGAATAACGGGTCATTGTCGTTAACATCCAATATATTTATTTCTAAGCGATACAGCTTCAGAGGGTTGTTTATCACGGCTTCCACACTGACTGTGCATTTTGGTTCCTTCGCACAGAGCTCCTCTCTGTCTATTCTCTCATTAACGTAGAGAACACCAGTTTTTACATTTACCTCGAAATATTTTCTTTTGGATCCAGTAACAATCTGAAACATACGAGATTCCAAATCCTGAAGGCTGAGGTTTAGATCCTTAGCGATATTTCCTACAGAAGTCCCCGGGTTCAATTCCTCCGACACGGAATACGAGAGCTGACCAGCCTCCGCTTCCCAGCAACACTCCAGCAGCACAAGCACCAGACATGAAACAATAGACGTCCTCGTTGGTGCAGGCATAACTCCATAGGGTGATTTAAACACACATCCACTGTAAGAAAATCCCGTCACGATATTTACAACTATGATAATATACGACCCCAAACCGCGTCAAATGTATATTTTACACACAGATAAGACAGATCTTCCCTCTGTGCTTTCGCTCTCTCTGTGTGACAAAGCCTTGAAAATACACATCGTCATCTGAAACTGGGAGGAGCGTGAAACTACTACATAGGAACTCTCAGTGTTACGGTCCATAGTGTCACCACGTGGACATCTGCCACAACTGCACTAAAATAAGTTACTGTGGAAAAGCAGGTGATATTTACAAGCATCTAAATGTTTTCTCAGGCTTTTTTTTCTCTCTCGATTAAAAATGCACCTGAAATACTGCCGGAAAAAAAAAATCTGCCTTATTTCCTTCGGTTTCAGTTTACAATATCTTTTCCTTTTTTTTATTGAACAGTGAGCGAGGAAATTGCAAAACTAAACGAATCAGGCACATCTGATATAGCCTTTTCCTATTCCCAGGAGACCTTTTAAGAAACCATAACCTTTCCAAATTCCAAGAACCAAGCAGGAAGCCACAAGCACCAACCAAACTGAACTTTTTCCACACTATGACATAATATGTATTCTTCGTGTTTTCGTGAATTAATTAATACTGCGAGAAAAACAATGTTGAGATGAAATGAGTTGCATTTTTCTTACCTTTTCTTTATTAGGTAAAGTCTGAGTTCTTGTAAAAGTGTCCCCTCCGTTTATACTGATCAGCTCCGCATCTACAGGCGGAAACGGTGCGGGGAAAACCACTACGTCACTCTTGAGTGTGTCTGAGCTGAAACACACGTCATACTGCTGAGTAGATTTGGAGTAAGACCAGCTCCCGTCAGGGTGGGTGGTGATCATTGGGGCGCTGTACCTGCTGAAAGTGCCGTCTGTCCTGTGGCATTTGACAGCTATTAAACTGATGAGGCTGAGCAGAAAGATGACTGACACCGACACAATGGCGATCAGCAGATACAGGTTCAGAGCAGAGAAGCTGTCCTCCTTTATGGGCACATGTCTGAACTGAGTCTGGATGTCAGCTGTGCTTTCAACCACCACCACCTCAATAGACACAGTAGCTGACAGGGAGGGTTCTCCGTTATCAGACACCAACACCACCAAGGGGTGAGTTTTCAGGTCATTGTCACTCATTCTCCTCTTAGTCCTGATTTCTCCGCTGCTGGTTCCGATGCGGAAGAGGTTGTTTCCTTTGGGCTCAGAGAGGTGATAAGAGAGCAGCGCATTGTATCCAGAGTCTGCGTCTACAGCCCTGATCTTTGCCACAAAGTATCCCGCTTCAGCAGAATAGGGGATGGTCTCACTGTTAACGGAGCCGTGCTCAGAATATGGCGCGAGAATTGTTGGGTTATTGTCATTTTCATCCAGGATTAAAACGTTGACAGTCACGTTGCTGCTGAGCGGAGGAACACCAGAGTCTGTGGCCTGAACTTTAAACTGAAATGTTTTCAACTCCTCATAGTTAAAGGCCTGCAGGCTGACTATATCTCCAGTCTCTGAGTTGATATTCACCATTGAAGCTATCTGTGTGGTCTTCGGGGAACTGTTTATTAAGTGGTACGTTGCTTTTGCGTTTTCATTCAAATCTGAATCTAATGTCGTCAGTGTATGAATAGTGGTTCCAATGGGGGTGTTTTCTTTCACATAAACATTAACCAGAGGCTCCGGGAATCGAGGAGGATTGTCATTAACATCAGAAACTTGAACAGTTATGACGCTTGTGCTCGACAGAGAGGGTGTTCCTTCATCTGTAGCTGTTATTGATACATTAAACTGGGAAACACTCTCTCTGTCAAGAGGCCCGTCAACCAGCAACGAATAATAGTTTTTGTAGTTAGATTTTAACTTAAATGGCACAGAACCTGTAATTTTACAGTTCGTCAGACCATTTTTGCCTCCATCTTTATCAGTGACAGTCACCATGGCAACAGCTGTGCCTATCTCAGCGTCCTCTTTCACTGGACTCATCAGTGATGAAACCGAGATTTCTGGAGCATTGTCATTGACATCAATAACTTCGACTAAAACCTTGCTATGTGCACTGCGAGGAGGAGTGCCTTTATCTCGCGCTTGAACACGAATCTCATGTGCTTGATTTTCCTCATAATCAATATTGCCTTTTACAGTAATTTCCCCGGTATTTTCATTCAGGGCAAATTTATAATCGGGATTTAAACGTCCTCGTTCAGTGAAAGTGTACACAATTTGACCATTTACGCTGTCATCTAAATCAGTAGCTGTCAGAGTTAATAACGTTGTGCCAATATTTGCATTTTCAACCACCTGGACCTTGTAAAGAGATTTACTGAACAAGGGAGAATTGTCATTTACATCCAGTACATTAACTTGTATCTGTAAAGTCCCCGTTTTGGGAGGTTTTCCTCCATCTATCGCCGTCAGTGTGAGTTCAATAACAGCCTGCTTTTCTCGATCTAATGCTTTCTGCAGCACCAGCTCAGCAGACACACTCTGGTCTCCAATGTTCTGTATATCTAAAGAGAAATACTCATTCGGGTTCAATTTGTAAGTCTTAACCGAGTAAGCACCTACGTCTGCATCTTGGGCTGTCGGTAGTGGATGTCTCTCTCCGACATATGAAGATTCAGACATATCTATTGTAGCTATGTCTTCCAGAAAAGACGGAGCATTGTCATTAATATCATTAATAACGACTTCAATTCGATGCAGGCTGCGAGGGTTACTCAGTGTGGCCTCGATATTTAAAGAGCACTTTACCGTATTAGGACAAAGCTCCTCCCGATCAATCCTCTCGTTAACGAAAAGAACTCCAGATTCATGATTTATGTCAAAATAGCGCTTTTTATACCCAGAGGTAATCTGAAGACCCGCTGATTGGAGTTGCTGCACACTGAGGTTTAAATCCTTAGCGAGATTCCCCACCGCTGTCCCTTTGTCCACCTCCTCTGAAACTGAGTAGGATATCTGAGCCACGGAGGAGTCGCAGAGACAAAGCAGAATGAAAAACAGACTCCAGATAATATCCCATTGTTCCCGAGCTGCCATCGCTGTTTCGGCAAAAGCAACAAATCCGTTTTCCTGCCTCTCGGCCTCTCCGCGAAAAGTGAAAAATATCCTTGTTATGTATCCATTCTCGCTTCGTGTCCTCTCTCTTCAGGGCTTCACTCGTCTGTACGCTATTTCCACAAAGCACTGCCAGATGATGACGTTGACTGTTTTGTCATAAATAGAGGAGGAGTTTCTAAATGGTGGACACAATATTTTTGCATGGTCTCCAGCGACATCTCGTGACACTTTTGTATACAGAAAGATGGTCCAAAGCAGGAAAGGAGATGTTTGTTATAAGGGACAGTAAACAGTATTGATGAGAAAAATCTATGCTGAATAATGAACTAAAATGTATGACTTGTTTCTGGAATACTTAAGCTCAGTTTGTAGAGTATTTATAGATGAATCTATATTTATTGGTCTCATTATGCATGAAGATAATGTCTGTTTATGTGGTTATATTACACGGCCATTGTCTGTATTCAGTCACTGAACACTAAAACACGAAATATTACCTGCAAAATGTGCGCTACATAATACCATCACCCCAGACAGCACCCAAATCGCAATACAGAGAACATAAAAAATACTTTATCAGCACCATGGACAGCGGCCTAAAGGAGTTTACATGCATGTCGAGCCACAACTCAAATGACTGCAGAGCACTGCGTCCAATACACTGTGTTTTACCACAGTAGCAAGATATATATTTGATCATCATGAAAATACTCTTACAGCATAGAAAGTATGACTGACACTGTTAATATTCATTAAATCACCCGCCAACTTTCTAGTCCATAAAAAAGCTTATCAGACCAATTACAGTCAAGTTTTACACTGCAGAGAGAAAAGAAACAAGTGCCAAAGTTACACCCAAAGAATAGCATAACTGCAGATCATGATTATTTGCAAGTAAAGTCGAAAAAGGATTAGAAATAAATCATTGCTTCCATGACTTCGTAACAAACACTTTAGTCAGTGCGGGGGCATGGCTATCATTTTTTCAACACATTCCGTATGAGCAAATGATGTTAACCCAAAGGTAGATATTATTCACTCCCTTAGATTAATATTAAAATTGCGCACAACTCACCTTCTCTTTATTAGGCAACGTCTGAGTTCTGGTAAAAGTGTCTCCTCCGTTAATACTGATCAGCTCCGCATCTACAGGCGGAAACGGTGCGGGGAAAACCACTACGTCACTCTTGAGTGTGTCTGAGCTGAAACACACGTCATACTGCTGAGTAGATTTGGAGTAAGACCAGCTCCCGTCAGGGTGGGTGGTGATCATTGGGGCGCTGTACCTGCTGAAAGTGCCGTCTGTCCTGTGGCATTTGACAGCTATTAAACTGATGAGGCTGAGCAGAAAGATGACTGACACCGACACAATGGCGATCAGCAGATACAGGTTCAAAGCAGAGAAGCTGTCCTCCTTTATGGGCACATGTCTGAACTGAGTCTGGATGTCAGCTGTGCTTTCAACCACCACCACCTCAATAGACACAGTAGCTGACAGGGAGGGTTCTCCGTTATCAGACACCAACACCACCAAGGGGTGAGTTTTCAGGTCATTGTCACTCATTCTCCTCTTAGTCCTGATTTCTCCGCTGCTGGTTCCGATGCGGAAGAGGTTGTTTCCTTTGGGCTCAGAGAGGTGATAAGAGAGCAGCGCATTGTATCCAGAGTCTGCGTCTACAGCCCTGATCTTAGCCACAAAGTATCCCGCTTCAGCAGAATAGGGGATGGTCTCACTGTTAACGGAGCCGTGCTCAGAATATGGCGCGAGAATTGTTGGATTATTGTCATTTTCATCCAGGATTAAAACGTTGACAGTCACGTTGCTGCTGAGTGGAGGAACACCAGAGTCTGTGGCCTGAACTTTAAACTGAAACGTTTTCAACTCCTCATAGTTAAAAGCCTGCAGGCTGACTATATCGCCAGTCTCTGAGTTGATATTCACCATTGAAGCTATCTGTGTGGTCTTCGGGGAACTGTTTATTAAGTGGTACGTTGCTTTTGCGTTTTCATTCAAATCTGAATCCAATGTCGTCAGTGTATGAATAGTGGTTCCAATGGGGGTGTTTTCTTTCACAAAAACATTAACCAGAGGCTCCAGAAATCGAGGAGGATTATCATTAACATCAGAAACTTGAACAGTTATGACGCTTGTGCTCGACAGTGAGGGTGTTCCTTCATCTGTAGCTGTAATTGATACATTAAACTGGGAAACACTCTCTCTGTCAAGAGCCCCGTCAACCAACAACGAATAATAGTTTTTGTAGTTAGATTTTAACTGAAATGGCACAGAACTTGTAATTTTACAGTTCGTCAGACCATTTTTGCCTCCATCTTTATCAGTGACAGTCACCATGGCAACAGCTGTGCCTATCTCAGCGTCCTCTTTCACTGGACTCATCAGTGATGAGACCGAGATTTCTGGAGCATTATCATTGACATCAATAACTTCGACTAAAACCTTGCCATGTGCACTGCGAGGAGGAGTGCCTTTATCTCGCGCTTGAACACGAATCTCATATGCTGGACTTTCCTCATAATCGATATTGCCTTTTACAGTAATTTCTCCAGTATTTTCGTTTAGAGCAAATTTATCATCAGGATTCAAACGTCCCGTTTCTGTGAAAGAGTATATAATTTGACTATTAACACCGTCATCTAAATCAGTAGCTGTCAGAGTTAATAACGTTGTGCCAATATTTGCATTTTCAACCACCTGGACCTTGTAAAGAGATTTACTGAACAAGGGAGAATTGTCATTTACATCCAGTACATTAACTTGTATCTGTAAAGTCCCCGTTTTGGGAGGTTTTCCTCCATCTATCGCCGTCAGTGTGAGTTCAATAACAGCCTGCTTTTCTCGATCTAATGCTTTCTGCAGCACCAGCTCAGCAGACACACTCTGGTCTCCAATGTTCTGTATATCCAAAGAGAAATACTCATTCGGGTTCAATTTGTAAGTCTTAACCGAGTTAGCACCTACGTCTGCATCATGAGCTATCGGCAGTGGATGTCTCTCTCCGACATATGAAGATTCAGACATATCTATTGTGGTCATGTCTTTCAGAAAAGACGGAGCATTGTCATTAATATCATTAATAACGACTTCAATTCGATGCAGGCTACGAGGGTTACTCAGTGTGGCCTCGATATTTAAAGAGCACTTTACCGTATTAGGACAGAGCTCCTCCCGATCAATCCTCTCGTTAACGAAAAGAACTCCAGATTCATGATTTATGTCAAAATAGCGCTTTTTATACCCAGAGGTAATCTGAAGACCCGCTGATTGGAGTTGCTGCACACTGAGGTTTAAATCCTTAGCGAGATTTCCCACCGCTGTCCCTTTGTCCACCTCCTCTGAAACGGAGTAGGATATCTGAGCCACGGAGGAGTCGCAGAGACAAAGCAGAATGAAAAACAGACCCCAGATAATATCCCATTGTTCCCGAGCTGCCATCGCTGTTTGGGCAAAAGCAACAAATCCGTTTTCCTGCCTCTCGGCCTCTCCGCGAAAAGTGAAAAATATCCTTGTTATGTATCCATTCTCGCTTCGTGTCCTCTCTCTTCAGGGCTTCACTCGTCTGTACGCTATTTCCACAAAGCACTGCCAGATGATGACGTTGACTGTTTTGTCATAAATAGAGGAGGAGTTTCTAAATGGTGGACACAATATTTTTGCATGGTCTCCAGCGACATCTCGTGACACTTTTGTATACAGAAGGATGGTCCAAAGCAGAAAAGGAGATGTTTGTTATAAGGGACAGTAAACAGTATTGATGAGAAAAATCTATGCTGAATAATGAACTAAAATGTATGGGTTGCTTCTGGAAAACGTGTTTAATTTGTAGACTGTTCATATAAGATTTTTTTATCTGTGAAATATGTAGTTTAAAAAATTGCTCTTATCATGCATGAAGATAAGATTTGTTTTTGTAGTTATTTAACGTAGTTATTGTCTGTATGAAACACTGAACACTAAGACACAGAAAATGACCTGCAAAACTTGCGCTACGCAATATCATCACCACGGACAGCACCCAAGTCTCAAAACAGAAGACAAACATACTTTTTCAGCACCATGGACAGCGGCCTAAAGCGGTTTGAGTACATGTCGAGCACAGCTCTCATGACAGCAGAGTACTGCATCCAATACACCGAAAAAAAAAACAGTGTAAAACACAGACACAGTTAATATTCATTAAATAACCTGCCAACTTTCTAGTCCATAAAAAAGCGTTACAGTCAAGTTTTACTCTGCAGAGAGAAAATAAGTGCCAGCGTTACACCAACAGAATACCATAGCTGCAGATTATGTTTTTTTTGTAAGTAAAGTTGAAAAAGAATTAGAAATAAATCATTGCGTCCACGACGTCGGAGCAAACACGGCTACATGGCTCTCATTTTTTCAACATATTAGTATCTCTATATGTACGTGTAAGCAAATGATGTTAACCCAAAGGTAGATATGCTTCACTCTTTTAGATTAATATTAAAATTGTGCACAACTCACCTTCTCTTTATTAGGCAAAGTCTGTGTTCTTGTAAATGTGTCTCCTCCGTTAATACTGATCAGCTCCGCATCTACAGGCGGAAACGGTGCGGGGAAAACCACTACGTCACTCTTGAGTGTGTCTGAGCTGAAACACACGTCATACTGCTGAGTAGATTTGGAGTAAGACCAGCTCCCGTCAGGGTGGGTGGTGATCATTGGGGCGCTGTACCTGCTGAAAGTGCCGTCTGTCCTGTGGCATTTGACAGCTATTAAACTGATGAGGCTGAGCAGAAAGATGACTGACACCGACACAATGGCGATCAGCAGATACAGGTTCAGAGCAGAGAAGCTGTCCTCCTTTATGGGCACATGTCTGAACTGAGTCTGGATGTCAGCTGTGCTTTCAACCACCACCACCTCAATAGACACAGTAGCTGACAGGGAGGGTTCTCCGTTATCAGACACCAACACCGCCAAGGGGTGAGTTTTCAGGTCATTGTCACTCATTCTCCTCTTAGTCCTGATTTCTCCGCTGCTGGTTCCGATGCGGAAGAGGTTGTTTCCTTTGGGCTCAGAGAGGTGATAAGAGAGCAGCGCATTGTATCCAGAGTCTGCGTCTACAGCCCTGATCTTTGCCACAAAGTATCCCGCTTCAGCAGAATAGGGGATGGTCTCACTGTTAACGGAGCCGTGCTCAGAATATGGCGCGAGAATTGTTGGATTATTGTCATTTTCATCCAGGATTAAAACGTTGACAGTCACGTTGCTGCTGAGCGGAGGAACACCAGAGTCTGTGGCCTGAACTTTAAACTGAAACGTTTTCAACTCCTCATAGTTAAAAGACTGCAGGCTGACTATATCGCCAGTCTCTGAGTTGATGTTTACCATTGTGGGGAGCGGCAGAGATTTACTATTACTCTCTAACAATGAGTAGCTCACATGACCGTTGTTGTTGACGTCAGCATCAGTTGCGGTCACTCTTTTAATTACGGTTCCTACTTTGCTGTTTTCTTTCACATAAATGTTTATTAACTGTTCTGGGAAATACGGGGCATTGTCGTTAACATCAGAAACGTGGACAGTAATAACACTGATGTTTGAAAGAGGAGGACTCCCTTCATCAATAGCTGAAATTGTTACGTTGTACTGAGAAGTTACCTCTCTGTCTAAATGTCCGTCAACTACTAAAGAGTAATAGTTTTTGTAATTCGTCTCCAATTTAAACGGAACCGTATTCAAGATCTCACATTTCACTAAACCGTTTTTACCGCTGTCTCTGTCGAGAACGGACACAAGGGCGATAGCAGTGCCTACATTAGCGTCTTCATTCACTGTATTGAGGAGTGACGTCACCGTGATTTCAGGAGCGTTGTCGTTTACATCAGTTACTTCTACCAGCACTTTACTATGAGCAGACAGGGGAGGCTGGCCTTTGTCTCTCGCCTCTGCTCGGATCTCAAATGCTTTTCTCTCCTCATAGTCGATTTTGCCTTTCACTGAAATAACCCCCGTGTCAGGATCAATTTTGAAAATATCCAGAATATGATCCTGATCCTTGTCACGGAGAGAATATATAATTTCACTGTTTGTGCCTTCATCAGCGTCAGTCGCATTTAAAGTGAAGATCGCAGTACCAACTGGGATATTTTCTAACGTTTTGACTTTATACAGAGTGCTGCTGAACACTGGAGCGTTATCATTAGTATCTAGTATATTTATTTCAATTTCTGATGTGCCTGAATTTGGTGGAGTTCCTCCGTCAACCGCAGTTAACATGAGCTGCATATGTGGCTTTTTCTCACGGTCTAGGGCTTTCTGCAGCACTAACTCTGGAGATATACTCTCCCCTCTTTTGTGTGTGGCAAGACTGAAGTATTCGTTTGGACTGAGCTTATACGCACTAACACCATTTTTACCCACATCAGCATCGCTTGCCTCCGATAATGCAAATCTAAATCCAGGCAGTGTGTTCTCTGCAATGTCCAGCACCTGTGATTTAGTGTTAAAAGACGGAGAGTGGTCATTCACATCTTTGATTTCTATCTCTATGCGGTAAAGCTTTAGTGGGTTGTTTATAACTGCCTCTACGCTAACAGTGCATTTGGGCTCATCTGTACACAGCTCCTCTCGGTCTATCCTCTCATTGACATACAGAAATCCAGTCTTTAGATTTACCTCGAAATATTTCCTCTTAGATCCTGCAACAACCTGAAACAAACGGGACTCCAAATCTTGCACATTGAGGTTTAGATCCTTAGCGATATTCCCGACATTAGTCCCCGGGTTTACCTCCTCGGACACAGAGTAGGAGAGCTGCCCAGACGCCGCTTCCCAGAAACAATCCAACAGCACCAGCACTAGATATGTAACAAAAGACCTCCTGCTGCTCGGTAAAGGCATAATTCCGCCGAGAAAGAACAAAGCATATATCCACAATGGGTTATCCGCCGTTGAATGATGATCTATGGTAAAATTTTAGCCAACACTACTTCGATTTTCTTATTCTTATAGACGACGACTCCATTATGCCCTCCCTTCTCTTGTCGTGTCTCTTTGTGATGAAGATCCACAGTCACTCCGTTTTTCCTCTGGGAGGAGCGTCACCCTCTCTGTGTTACGGTCTATAGCGTCACTGTGTGGTAACTTTGATTAACTGCAAACGTTATGAGACGGCTGTAAAATACCCCTCCTCATTTAGAAACACTGACCACCAGTTGATTACAAACGGCTTTAAAAGTTATTTCAAGGATTTGGATATATTAAAACAGAATGTATTTCAAAATATGTAGACAGTCTCACTCGTTATGCAGCACAAGGAAATTCGGATTCAAAATAACTGGTAAACAATCCTCTGTGACACAGCTTCCTTAAATAATGGAAATTAACAATACTTTAAACAGATATTCAACGTCGACACAAAGGCTGCACGTCTGATGACAGTGAAGCACAGCATCTTTGAACCTGATATTGATTAACTGATGTTGTGTTGTTCATAACTGTTTTTTTTGTGTTTATTGTTTGCATAACATGAGCTGAAATATTTAAAATTGCTGCAGAAAATCGTAAGTTATGGATGGAAGGGATTCCCATTTCTATGGGTTATGTTTACAAATGAATTGCTAAAGTCACTCTACATTCGATACATAAGGTATGAAAGATAAAAATGTATTAACAGTGACATGTCAAGCCAACATTGACTTGACATATTTTGAATCAACAGTCATGGGCTGTCATTGTTTCTAAAGACACACTGGAATTTGTAACAAGAAAATAAGACATTGATCTAAGATCTAGGCACCCATTAGAGAGTAAACTACAAGCATGCCTTACCTACCACTTTTTCTACACTCTGTGCTCAATATAAAGATATAGATGGGTATGTACAGTTGAGAATATACTGCACAATTAAACATGTCTTAATACTTATAAAGGAACACACCTATACAGTGTATTTCCATACCTCATGGGGATTGCAGGTAGAACACACTCAGAGGTTTGTGGTCAGCACCATGGACAGCAACATACAACTTCAAAATGAGAGTTCGCAGCCAAAAGAGGGGAGATTGAAACAACTTACTGTATGATAAGCAGACTGAGATCAACAAAAAACAACAACCTCACTGGCTTTCACTGACCCAAACCTTCAGCAAATTATAATGAAAGCTTGATGTTGCTTTTGCAGTACAAAGCCCTTAACATAACAACGTATTTTCACTGTCAATGAATGGCAGTAGAGACATTCTTAAAGCCATGTTCTTACCTTCTCTTTGTTAGGTAAAGTCTGAGTTCTGGTAAAAGTGTCTCCTCCGTTTATACTGATCAGCTCTGCATCTACAGGTGGAAACGGTGCGGGGAAAACCACTACGTCACTCTTGAGTGTGTCTGAGCTGAAACACACGTCATACTGCTGAGTAGATTTGGAGTAAGACCAGCTCCCATCAGGGTGGGTGGTGATCATTGGGGCGCTGTACCTGCTGAAAGTGCCGTCTGTCCTGTGGCATTTGACAGCTATTAAACTGATGAGGCTGAGCAGGAAGATGACTGACACCGACACAATGGCGATCAGCAGATACAGGTTCAGAGCAGAGAAGCTGTCCTCCTTTATGGGCACATGTCTGAACTGAGTCTGGATGTCAGCTGTGCTTTCAACCACCACCACCTCAATAGACACAGTAGCTGACAGGGAGGGTTCTCCGTTATCAGACACCAACACCACCAAGGGGTGAGTTTTCAGGTCATTGTCACTCATTCTCCTCTTAGTCCTGATTTCTCCGGTGCTGGTTCCGATGCGGAAGAGGTTGTTTCCTTTGGGCTCAGAGAGGTGATAAGAGAGCAGCGCATTGTATCCAGAGTCTGCGTCTACAGCCCTGATCTTTGCCACAAAGTATCCCGCTTCAGCAGAGTAGGGGATGGTCTCACTGTTAACGGAGCCGTGCTCAGAATATGGCGCGAGAATTGTTGGATTGTTGTCATTTTCATCCAGAATAAAAACATTAACAGTCACGTTGCTGCTGAGCGGAGGAACACCAGAGTCTGTGGCCTGAACTTTAAACTGAAATGTTTTTAACTCCTCATAGTTAAAAGACTGCAGACTGACTATATCTCCAGTTTCTGAGTTGATATTCACCAATGCAGATGATGGCACTAAGTTATTATCTCTGACTAATGAATAGCTTACCTGACCATTTTCACTAATGTCAGCATCAGTTGCAGATACTGCTTTGAAAACAGTCCCAACTGGACCGTTTTCTTTCACATACATATTAATCACAGACTCTGAAAAACGGGGTGTGTTGTCATTTACATCAGAAACCTGAATAATAACCACACTGGTAGTAGAGAGAGGAGGGCTACCTTCATCTGTAGCTTTGATTGTGATATTGTAGTGCGAAATGAGTTCTCTGTCTAAAGCTCCACCAGTGACTAAAGAGTAATAATTTTTATAATTTGTCTCTAATTTAAAAGGCACCAAATTCAATATGTCACATTTGACTTCACCGTTTTTGCCCCCATCTCTGTCAAGAACTGAAACAAGTGCAATGGCAGTGCCGATTTCAGCGTCCTCCTTCACTGTACTTAGAAGTGACGTCACTGTGATATCAGGGGCATTGTCATTCAGGTCTACCACCTCCACTAATACTTTACACTGTGCTGTTAATGGAGGCTGGCCTTTGTCAGCAGCCTGCACACGGATTTCAAAAGCAGGAGTTGTTTCAAAGTCAATTTTACCTTTAACAGTTACTATTCCTGTCTCTGAATTAATTTCAAATTTGTCCAAAACATGATCCTGATCCTTTGAATTCAGTAAATATACAATGTCTTTGTTTGTTCCCTCATCAGCATCAGTTGCAGTCACTGTTAGTACTGTAGTGCCAAGAGGTGCATTTTCTCTAATACTTGTTTTATACAATGTTTTGGTAAAAGTCGGGATGTTATCATTTATGTCCAAGACATTAATTATGATTTCGGACGTACCTGATTTAGGAGGTGTTCCTCCGTCTACAGCAGTCAGTGTGAGCTTAATTAGAGCCTGTTTTTCTCGGTCTAATGCTTTCTGAAGAACTAACTCGGCAGACACACTCTCTCCCTTGTGCACAGCTAAAGAGAAATATTCATTGGGGTTTAGCTTGTATGTGTTAATACTATTTTTCCCTACGTCTGCATCGTGGGCCGACAACACGGGGAATGTAGCACCCGGCAGTATGCTCTCTGCTATGTCGATGGTTTGTGATTTCGCACTGAAAGATGGTGGGTTATCATTTACGTCAAGAATATTAACTTCAATCCGATAAAGCTTCAGTGGATTATTAATCACAGCCTCGACATTGAGTGTGCATTTTGGAGCTTTAGCACACAGCTCCTCTCTATCTATCCTCTCACTGACGTAGAGAAAGCCTGTCTTCAGATTTACATCGAAATATTTTCTCTTTGACCCAGCAACGATCTGAAACATACGTGACTCCAAATCCTGCACATTGAGATTTAGATCCTTGGCGAGATTTCCAACAGAAGTCCCCAGGTTTACCTCCTCTGAAACGGAATAGGAGAGCTGCCCCGATACCGCTCCCCAGTTATACTCCAAGACAAAAAGCACTAGATATATCCCGATGGATGTCTTTCTTCCCGACAGATGCATAATTCCATACAACATAACCAAAGCATAGATCCTTAGGTCAACCCGCCTTTCGCTTATTAAGCCCAGAAGATCATTTAAAGCACCGAATTACACGCCAGTGTATTTTCTGTGTTCATCCTCCTTCGCCCTGCGTCTCATTCTAACAAAGCACTGACAAGAAACGGTGACGCTTGTAATGTGGGAGGGGCCTCGACACAACAGCGACCTGCTGGCGGTGTTACGGTCTATAGTGTCGCCTTATGGCCATTTAATAAAACTACAACGCATTGACACAAAACACAGTCAGTCAAAGCTTCATTATACAACACCAGGATGTAAACCATTTCTGTCACTAATAAACGACAAAAATGACAGCCTCTTCATTACTGAATGAAGTGTCAGTCCCTTATGACGTAGCTGATTGTGATTACACGTACTTCAGGACCATGGATAGAGCATCATCACGCTGATGCAGCGTGGTAGTCAAAGCATACCTGAGGCGAGGCAGTCTGTAATAGACTGCTTTTAACATAGTAAATTTAAATACGAGGGATAACACAAAGCAGTTAATTGCCTCACTTTCTTGACAACAGTACAACACATTTCGACAGCGAGGCACATGGTGCTCTTCTTTCCAGACCCAACACCTATTCTTATACAAAAAAAGAGCATAAGGATTTACAAATCAGCAAACATATACATTATCATAGAGGAAAGCAGTACATAATCCTACTAATCTATATACATTTTCTGTCAGACAAACCAATTTGTTGAATATTCTGAAGGTTAAGGGCGACATTTACCTAGCTTTTTTTTTTTTTTTTTTTTTACAATGAGTTCAAAAACACTTTGACACTCATCAAAGTAAGCAACACGAATGACACTTATGTTCAAAACTGCAAATGATTTATCCTCTAAAATGCTCCGTCAAGACTCAAGTGACGTATCACGTGATGATAGGATATGATTATTGGAGGCAAAAAGATGAAAAATAAGTACTTCCACTGATGTCAAATATTACAAAAGTCAAAAGTAACGTCTTTTCCCAAGACATTTCTAAAGCTGTACACATGAATTTGATTTTAAATGTAAAGGCTTTTTAAAAAGTACTGAAGTTTTTTTGCAGTGACACTTTTTAGGCAGCTTTACAAAAAGATATATTGGCATATGGGAGCATGCCTTCGCCTAGGCTGAAGACGGAAGAGAATTTAAACCGAACATAAAAACAAGCACAGATGTTATTTTTTTTTAAAATTGCAACGGAATAGCGGACATCACAACTCAACAAAAGAAAATAAGTAAGTTCAAACTCTTACCTTTTCTTTATTAGGTAAAGTCTGAGTTCTGGTAAAAGTGTCTCCTCCGTTTATACTGATCAGTTCAGCATCTACAGGCGGAAACGGTGCGGGGAAAACCACTACGTCACTCTTGAGTGTGTCTGAGCTGAAACACACGTCATACTGCTGAGTAGATTTGGAGTAAGACCAGCTCCCGTCAGGGTGGGTGGTGATCATTGGGGCGCTGTACCTGCTGAAAGTGCCGTCTGTCCTGTGGCATTTGACAGCTATTAAACCGATGAGGCTGAGCAGAAAGATGACTGACACCGACACAATGGCGATCAGCAGATACAGGTTCAAAGCAGAGAAGCTGTCCTCCTTTATGGGCACATGTCTGAACTGAGTCTGGATGTCAGCTGTGCTTTCAACCACCACCACCTCAATAGACACAGTAGCTGACAGGGAGGGTTCTCCGTTATCAGACACCAACACCACCAAGGGGTGAGTTTTCAGGTCATTGTCACTCATTCTCCTCTTAGTCCTGATTTCTCCGCTGCTGGTTCCGATGCGGAAGAGGTTGTTTCCTTTGGGCTCAGAGAGGTGATAAGAGAGCAGCGCATTGTATCCAGAGTCTGCGTCTACAGCCCTGATCTTTGCCACAAAGTATCCCGCTTCAGCAGAATAGGGGATGGTCTCACTGTTAACGGAGCCGTGCTCAGAATATGGCGCGAGAATTGTTGGATTATTGTCATTTTCATCCAGGATTAAAACGTTGACAGTCACGTTGCTGCTGAGCGGATGAACACCAGAGTCTGTGGCCTGAACTTTAAACTGAAACGTTTTCAACTCTTCATAGTTAAAAGACTGCAGGCTGACTATATCTCCAGTCTCTGAGTTGATGTTTACCATTGTAGATAACGGCAGTGAGTTACTGTTACTTTGTAAAACTGAATAGCTCACCTGACCATTCTGATCGATGTCAGCATCAATTGCTGAAACTGTTTTTAAAAGTGCTCCTACTGGACCGTTTTCTTTCACATAGACATTGATAATGTTTTCTGTGAATAGAGGTTTGTTATCATTCACATCTGAGACGTGGACATTAATGACGCTCGTGCTGGAGAGAGGTGGGCTGCCCTCATCAGTAGCAGTGATGCTGATGTTGTATTCAGCTGAGCTCTCTCTGTCCAGAGGACCGTCCACCACTAAGGAGTAGTAATTTTTATAATTTGACTCTAATTTAAAAGGAACATTATTGGAGATTTTACAGTTCACCATCGCATTTTTACCCCCGTCTTTATCAGACACTGAAACTAGTGCAATGGCGGTGCCGATGGACGCATCTTCTTTTACGGTGTTTAACAGTGATGTAACTGAAATTTCAGGGGCATTGTCATTGACGTCTAAAACTTCAATCAGTAATTTTGCATGTGAGGTCATGGGGAAAACTGCCCCATCACTTGCTTGTACTCGAATCTCAAAAGCATTATTTTCTTCAAAGTCGATATTCTTTTTATTTGTTACAGTTCCAGTTTTTTCATCTATAGCAAACAGGTCCGTTTGTTTCCCCTGGTCGATTTCAATAAGGGAATACGATATTTGTCCGTTTGGACCTGCATCCAGATCAGTAGCATTTAATGTTATTATCGATGTTCCTATCTTGGCGTTCTCGTACACACTGGCTTTGTACAGTGTTTCACTGAATACAGGAGGATTATCATTGATGTCCAGCACATTCACGATTATAGTCATGCTGCCAGATTTAGCCGGAGTCCCACCGTCAATGGCTGTCAATGTCAGTCGGATCACAGACTGTTTTTCTCTGTCTAAAACTTTCTGAAGCTGTAATTCGACACTTACACTCTCTCCTTTATGTGTAACGAGAGAGAAGTGCTCATTTTGACTCAGCTTGTAGCTGTTTACAGCATTTTTACCGACGTCTGCATCATGAGCTCGTTTCAGTAGAAATTTCGCCCCTGCTGCTGTGTTCTCTGTAATATTTAGTACCTGTAAGTTGCTGAGAAATGACGGAGAATTATCATTTGCATCTAAGATGACAACTTCAACCCGGTACAGTTTTAAAGGGTTATTGATCACTGCTTCTACACTGAGGGAACATTTCTGTTCGTTGCCGCAGAGTTCCTCTCGATCTATTCTCTCATTAACATACAGGACACCAGTCTTTAGATTTACCTCGAAATATTTTCTCTTTGATCCAGCAACGATCTGAAACATGCGGGACTCCAAATCCTGGACATTGATGTTGAGATCTCTGGCGATATTTCCGACAACAGTCCCCAGATTCACCTCCTCTGAGACGGAGTAAGAGAGCTGCCCAGACACCGCTTCCCAGTAACAATCCAGCAGCACGAACAGGAGATATATCCACACACAGCTCCTTCTGCTCGGCAAATGCATTATTCCACACATCAAGAAGGAGCATGGAGGCAAATCTGAGCAATATGTTACAACCTCGAGTAGATCGAAATCAAGCAAAACATATTCCAAAGAAATATTTAGGCATTTCCGCGAACAAACAAAACGACCCTTCTTTGTCGCCCGACGTCTCTTTATAACAAAGCCCACAGATGCATCATCCACTGACTCTGGGAGGAGCACTAAGCTACAAAGACATCGTCCAAATGTGATGGTCTATAGTGTCCCCATGTGGACATACTTCATTATTACATGCTAAATCAAACATCGTCACATCAGAAATATGTACATCCTCGATTCTCTTTAAGCATGACGCAATGCAAAAAATAAAAGAGTAAAATTACAAAGGAAAACGTTTGACACACTCCTTTCTGCAATTCACATAATATGATTTACGTTTTCAAAAACAGCATCCTTTAGAAATTAACCGCAGTTTCAAACAAAAGCTTTGCAGCATGACAGTGACTTAATTTGTGTGGTAAATACTGAAAAACCATTGCGATATTTTTTATCTAAATACCAAAGTGCATGTAAATGTATGCATGTAGATCAAACGTTTTCTAGAGGATAAATTATGAATCCACTAACATACCCAAAGACGTGTGAGTATACTGAAAAACACTGTGCACTTCAGCAACATACTTGTTGTGCACCATGTTGTGGGAACTGAAAGTCTCGAAGTTGAGTTCAGCACCACAGATAGCGACTCACATAGATAACACAAGTCAGCAGCCAAAAACGACTGAAACTTAGAGAACATCAACTAATGAACAGCAAGCTACAGTGCATGTAAATAGCATGACGTTTTTTTGATGTTTATAAAGCACAAGTCTTTCCACAATATAACGTAAATGAAACGGCACCATATTGTGACTAATTATCTACAAAGGAACGGTACAGCAACGCGTACTTAATGTGGAAAACAATACTGGGGTAAAATAAATTAAATTTTCTTACCTTTTCTTTATTAGGTAAAGTCTGAGTTCTGGTAAAAGTGTCTCCTCCGTTTATACTGATCAGCTCCGAATCTACAGGCGGAAACGGTGCGGGGAAAACCACTACGTCACTCTTAAGTGTGTCTGAGCTGAAACACACGTCATACTGCTGAGTAGATTTGGAGTAAGACCAGCTCCCGTCAGGGTGGGTGGTGATCATTGGGGCGCTGTACCTGCTGAAAGTGCCGTCTGTCCTGTGGCATTTGACAGCTATTAAACTGATGAGGCTGAGCAGAAAGATGACTGACACCGACACAATGGCGATCAGCAGATACAGGTTCAAAGCAGAGAAGCTGTCCTCCTTTATGGGCACATGTCTGAACTGAGTCTGGATGTCAGCTGTGCTTTCAACCACCACCACCTCAATAGACACAGTAGCTGACAGGGAGGGTTCTCCGTTATCAGACACCAACACCACCAAGGGGTGAGTCTTCAGGTCATTGTCACTCATTCTCCTCTTAGTCCTGATTTCTCCGCTGCTGGTTCCGATGCGGAAGAGGTTGTTTCCTTTGGGCTCAGAGAGGTGATAAGAGAGCAGCGCATTGTATCCAGAGTCTGCGTCTACAGCCCTGATCTTTGCCACAAAGTATCCCGCTTCAGCAGAATAGGGGATGGTCTCACTGTTAACGGAGCCGTGCTCAGAATATGGCGCGAGAATTGTTGGATTGTTGTCATTTTCATCCAGGATTAAAACGTTGACAGTCACGTTGCTGCTGAGCGGAGGAACACCAGAGTCTGTGGCCTGAACTTTAAACTGAAAGGTTTTCAACTCCTCATAGTTAAAAGACTGCAGACTGACTATATCTCCAGTCTCTGAGTTGATGTTTACCATTGTAGATAACGGCAGTGAGTTACTGTTACTTTGTAAAACTGAATAGCTCACCTGACCATTCTGATCGATGTCAGCATCAATTGCTGAAAGTGTTTTTAAAAGTGCTCCTACGGGACTGTTTTCTTTCACGTAGACATTGATTATGTTTTCTGTGAATAGAGGTTTGTTATCATTCACATCTGAGACGTGGACATTAATGACGCTCGTGCTGGAGAGAGGTGGGCTGCCCTCATCAGTAGCAGTGATGCTGATGTTGTATTCAGCTGAGCTCTCTCTGTCCAGAGGACCGTCCACCACCAGCGAGTAGTAATTCTTATAATTTGACTCCAATTTAAAAGGAACATTATTTGAAATCTTACAGTTCACCATCGCATTTTCACCCCCGTCTCTATCAGACACTGAAACAAGTGCAATGGCGGTGCCAATGGACGCATCTTCTTTTACGGCGTTTAACAGTGATGTAACTGAAACTTCAGGGGCATTGTCATTGACGTCTAAAACTTCGATCAATAATTTGGCATGTGAGGTCATGGGGAAAACTGCTCCATCACTGGCTTGTACTCGAATCTCAAAAGCATTATTTTCTTCAAAGTCGATATTCTTTTTATTTGTTACAGTCCCACTTTTTTCATCAACTGCAAACAGATCCGCTTCTCTCCCTCGGCCTACTTCACTGAATGAATATAGCACTTGTCCATTTTGACCTGCATCCAGATCACTAGCATTTAATGTTATAATCGATGTGCCTATTTTTACGTTCTCATACACACTGGCTTTGTACAGAGTTTGACTGAATACAGGAGGATTATCATTAATGTCCAACACATTTACTATTATAGTCATGCTGCCAGATTTAGCAGGAGCTCCTCCATCAATAGCAGTCAGTGTGAGTCGGATCACAGACTGTCTTTCTCTGTCTAAAACTTTCTGAAGCTGTAATTCGACAGTTACACTCTCTCCTTTATGCGTGACGAGAGAGAAGTGGTCATTCTGGCTCAGCTTGTAGCTGTTTACAGCATTTTTACCAACGTCTGCATCACGAGCAGGATGCAGCGGGAATTTCGCCCCTGCTGCTGTGTTCTCTGTAATGTTAATCACCTGTGACTGGCTCAGAAATGACGGTGAATTGTCGTTCACATCTAAGATAACAATTTCAATCCGGTACAGTTTTAAAGGGTTATTAATCACTGCTTCTACACTGAGTGAGCATTTTGGTTCATCGCCGCAGAGTTCCTCTCGATCTATTCTCTCATTAACATACAGGACACCAGTCTTCAGATTTACCTCGAAATATTTTCTCTTTGATCCAGCAACGATCTGAAACATGCGGGATTCCAAATCCTGGACATTGATGTTGAGATCTTTAGCGATATTTCCGACAACAGTCCCCAGATTCACCTCCTCTGAGACGGAGTAAGAGAGCTGCCCAGACACCGCTTCCCAGTAACAATCCAGCAGCACGAACAGGAGATATATCCACACACAGCTCGCTCTGCTCGGCAAATGCATTATTCCACACATCGAGAGACGTCATGCAGACAAATGCGTTCAGTAGATTCACAACAGTAAAGAATATAATCCTTATGAGCTATTACACCAAACGATTGTAGGCTGCAAGATGTAAATCGTCGTCACATCGTTCTCTGTCACCCTCTGAGTCTCTTTGTTTCAATCGCCTGAGAAACATCATCATCCTCTGAATCTGGGAGGAGCCCCGAAACAATAAAGAGGAAGCTGAAATGTGATGGTCTACAGTGTCCTCATGTGGACACTTGCAAGAAATACACTCAGCATCAAACGCCTAACAATATCACAACGATCCCATACATGCATGTTCCCCTGAACATTTCGCCAAATCTCAAGTAAAGATGCGCTAGTATGGTCACTATTTATTGTGTGTGAGCAATTTCCTTTCGTCTCGCATCTAAGCTAGAATTGAAGGAAAACATTGAACACTTATTGGGCAAGTTAACTGCTTTTGAAACGGAAAACAACTTGCTGGAAATAAAAATACACAAACCACAGAATTATAGCACAGAGGGTCCACAGACAAGTGACCACCTCCCGCACACACAAAAACACATTTTTCTCAGTAAAAGGAAACGTTATTTTGACAACGGAGACATAGGCACTTTCCCGAGGAATTAATAAATCTGAGATCATACACTTACATGAAAATATGCATAAAGCTGTTCTACAAAACTGTTCTGTTGTAGAAAAAAAGCTTGACTCTGTGTCTTATGGATTAATAAGTACAGGGACTGCACGAACACAAACTTGAGTTCAGCACCATGGATAGCGCTGAAAATGCCGAATATGCAGCACAAATCGATATGAATTTGAAATCCATACAATATTGACTTCTGTTAAGAGTCATTTTTTTACTGTCAGTTTCCTCGACACCTACGTGCCACCAATGAAAACTGCGTTACATTTAACGCCTTTCCAACATAGTTTAATACAATGCCATTATGCCAACAATAAGACTAAGAATAAAAATAATATTAACATGTCTTTATGCACGAGCCTTGCCTTCTATCAAAATCTGAGTCCAGGAGATCACCAGCCATTTTAAACTGCAGAGCTAATTGACAACAAATATTTTATACACAAATACTTTGGAGACGATTGATAAGATATGTAATATACTGTAGTGCACGACATAATATTCAATGTGTGTAAATGTACTCAAACATATGGTGCACTTGAATAGGTACTTTCTTTAGCCTTTATGTCCCTACAACTGCAAACAACACACATTCACACACTTCCGTTCAGCACTATGCATAGGAAGTAACTCGTGCATTAAAATACCGAATGTGCAGTCAACAATGAATGAGATGAGAAAACCATCGTTGAATGTACAGCAGGCTATAGTTTATAAGATATCCACCCACTCTGTTTGTACTTGACATCATTCAATGTTAAATCAAATGGTGGTTCTAATTTCACTACCTTTTCACCTCCATAAACAGCGTACTTTAAAATAGCATGAATACAACGGCACTAATTCTCCTTCAGTTCGCCACATATAAACAGTAGAGAAAAAAGTACTTAATGCAACTATGGTCTTACCTTTTCTTTATTAGGTAAGGTCTGAGTTCTGGTAAAAGTGTCTCCTCCGTTTATACTGATCAGCTCCGCATCTACAGGCGGAAACGGTGCGGGAAAAACCACTACGTCACTCTTGAGTGTGTCTGAGCTGAAACACACGTCATACTGCTGAGTAGATTTGGAGTAAGACCAGCTCCCGTCAGGGTGGGTGGTGATCATTGGGGCGCTGTACCTGCTGAAAGTGCCGTCTGTCCTGTGGCATTTGACAGCTATCAAACTGATGAGGCTGAGCAGAAAGATGACTGACACCGACACAATGGCGATCAGCAGATACAGGTTCAAAGCAGAGAAGCTGTCCTCCTTTATGGGCACATGTCTGAACTGAGTCTGGATGTCAGCTGTGCTTTCAACCACCACCACCTCAATAGACACAGTAGCTGACAGGGAGGGTTCTCCGTTATCAGACACCAACACCACCAAGGGGTGAGTTTTCAGGTCATTGTCACTCATTCTCCTCTTAGTCCTGATTTCTCCGGTGCTGGTTCCGATGCGGAAGAGGTTGTTTCCTTTGGGCTCAGAGAGGTGATAAGAGAGCAGCGCGTTGTATCCAGAGTCTGCGTCTACAGCCCTGATCTTTGCCACAAAGTATCCCGCTTCAGCAGAATAGGGGATGGTCTCACTGTTAACGGAGCCGTGCTCAGAATATGGCGCGAGAATTGTTGGATTGTTGTCATTTTCATCCAGGATTAAAACGTTGACAGTCACGTTGCTGCTGAGCGGAGGAACACCAGAGTCTGTGGCCTGAACTTTGAACTGAAACGTTTTCAACTCCTCATAGTTAAAAGACTGCAGACTGACTATATCTCCAGTCTCTGAGTTGATGTTTACCATTGTAGATAACGGCAGTGAGTTACTGTTACTTTGTAAAAAAGAATAGCTCACCTGACCATTTTCATTCATGTCAGCATCAATTGCGGAAACTGTTTGGAGAACTGCTCCCACGGGACTGTTCTCCTTCACATAAACATTAATGACTGGCGTGGAGAAGCGTGGTGCGTTATCATTGACATCAGAAACGTGAATTGTCATAATATTGGTGCTGGAGAGAGAAGGGTTGCCTCCATCACTCGCTATTATGGTGACATTATAGTGAGGGATGCTCTCTCGGTCGAGTGGCCCATCAACCACTAACGAGTAATAGTTTTTATAGTTAGTTTCTAATTTAAAGGGAGACTTGTCATCTATTGTACAATGCACTTCGCCATTCTTGCCCCCGTCTTTATCGAGTACAGAGACAAGTGCTATAGCAGTACCTACTTTAGCATCCTCCTTCACTGTATTCAGTAGTGACGTCACCGTGATCTCAGGAGCATTGTCGTTTAGGTCCACCACTTCTACCAGCACTTTACAATGAGCAGACATCGGAGGCTGGCCTTTGTCACTGGCCTGTGCACGAATCTCAAATGCCGGGTGTTCCTCAAAATCCACATTTCCTTCAACTGTCAGTGTGCCCGTATTGGGGTCAATTTTAAAAATCTGCAGTATGTGATCCTGCTCTTTTGTGCTGAGTGTATACATGATTTCTTTGTTTGTTCCCTCGTCTGCATCTGTAGCATTTAAAGTCAGCAGAGTGGTTCCAATAGGCACATTTTCAAATACACGGGTTTTGTACAAGGACTTTGCAAACACCGGCGTGTTATCATTAACTGTCTAAAACATTAATTACAATATCTGACGTGCCAGACTTCGGTGGACTTCCGTCATCTAACGCTGTTAAAGTGAGCCTGATCAGAGGCTCCTTTTCTCTGTCTAACGCTTTCTGTAACACTAACTCAGTAGAAATACTCTCTCCCGCTTTACTTATCGCTAATGAGAAATGTTCATTAGAGCTGAGCCTGTATGTGTTTATGCCATTCTTTCCTACATCTGCGTCGTAGGCCTGCAGCAGAGGAAATTTTATCCCAGGTAACGTGCTTTCAGGCGATGTCTATACTCTGTGACTTTGCAATGAAATACGGAAAATTATCGTTGACATCGAGAATATTAATTTCTATCCGGTACAGCTTTAAGGGCTCATTTATGACAGCCTCAACATTCACAGTACATTTCACTGCTTTCGCGCAGAGCTCCTCTCTGTCTATTCTCTCGCTAACATAGAGGACACCCGTCTTCGTATTTACCTCGAAATATTTTTTCTTTGATCCAGCAACAATCCTGAACATACGGGACTCCAGATCCTGCACGTTTAAGTGTAAATCCTTCGCGATATTTCCAACAAATGTCCCCGAGTTCACCTCCTCTGAAACGGAATACGAGAGCTGCGCAGACGCTGCATCCCAGCAATAATCCAGTGTCAGAAGCATCAAATATATCCAGATGCAGCACCTGCTTCTCGGTAGAGGCATAATTCTCTCCGGCGTAGACACAGCATATATTCAGATCTGACAGGTCTTATGAAATGATCCAGAGGAAGTCAGTATATTGTGTCTATAATCTTTCTTTTCAGTCGATACTAGAAATGCGGCTGTCGGTCTGTACCCTCTCCTCTTACGTCTCTTTGTTACAAAGCTCGGTGAAGTGTCTCTGGGAGGGGCATTTAACACGAAAAGACATGTCTTCATGTTATGGTCTAACACTGTCACCCCGTGGTGAATTTAAATACCTACAGTTACAGGCCCTACTAAAGCGACTACAGTGATATTACCGTCTTCATTTGATTCAAAGTTACTGGAAACTGTCTTAAACTGATGAAAACAGAAACTCGAATGGTACTGTTTATTACAGTGACAATCAAGTAACTTGTCTTAATTTCAGGACCGTGGAGAGCACCACATGCCTTTCTGTCAGGTTAGATCAGTGGTCGTAACAAAGCAGCTGAGCTGTTCTCAGATGTAAATATTGTAGGCTGAAATTTGAAAGACTGGTGGAGAAGATTACTTGTTTCCAGACAGTTAAAACTTTGCAAAGTTTCTATGGTTTCAAAGCACCTAATGTTTAAAGGCTGGCGGCATTCTTTAAATAAATGATTAAGCACAGTCTGTTTAAAAATAAAGGTAATAATTCAGTGTCATTAAATGATAGTCAAATGTGTTTCGTAAATTCATAAATAAAACCCTTAAAGGCATATTAATCGAAACTCTTACACTTGCTTACAACAGAACTGACGCAATGTGTGGTGTTTTTTTTTTTTTTCAGAAAGAGTAAGGATAGTTCGCACAACTCAACGGATATATATGGAAAGAGGTAAGACCATTTTTATGTGAGTCACTATATAGTCACTATATTTTTCCCCAAACACTTCAAATAAAAGGCAATGGCGACTGAGGTCAACAGGACACGTGGCATGAATGTAAACCTTAAAGTAGTGAAGATCTCATGTGTAAAAACTTTCCTGGACTCACCTTTTCTTTGTTGGGTAAAGTCTGAGTTCTGGTAAAAGTGTCCCCTCCGTTAATACTGATCAGCTCCGCATCTACAGGCGGAAATGGTGCGGGGAAAACCACAACGTCACTCTTGAGTGTGTCTGAGCTGAAACACACGTCATACTGCTGAGTAGATTTGGAGTAAGACCAGCTCCCGTCAGGGTGGGTGGTGATCATTGGGGCGCTGTACCTGCTGAAAGTGCCGTCTGTCCTGTGGCATTTGACAGCTATTAAACTGATGAGGCTGAGCAGAAAGATGACTGACACCGACACAATGGCGATCAGCAGATACAGGTTCAAAGCAGAGAAGCTGTCCTCCTTTATGGGCACATGTCTGAACTGAGTCTGGATGTCAGCTGTGCTTTCAACCACCACCACCTCAATAGACACAGTAGCTGACAGGGAGGGTTCTCCGTTATCAGACACCAACACCACCAAGGGGTGAGTTTTCAGGTCATTGTCACTCATTCTCCTCTTAGTCCTGATTTCTCCGCTGCTGGTTCCGATGCGGAAGAGGTTGTTTCCTTTGGGCTCAGAGAGGTGATAAGAGAGCAGCGCATTGTATCCAGAGTCTGCGTCTACAGCCCTGATCTTTGCCACAAAGTATCCTGCTTCAGCAGAATAGGGGATGGTCTCACTGTTAACGGAGCCGTGCTCAGAATATGGCGCGAGAATTGTTGGATTGTTGTCATTTTCATCCAGGATTAAAACGTTGACAGTCACGTTGCTGCTGAGCGGAGGAACACCAGAGTCTGTGGCCTGAACTTTAAACTGAAATGTTTTCAACTCTTCATAGTTAAAAGACTGCAGGCTGACTATATCTCCAGTCTCTGAGTTGATGTTTACCATTGTAGATAACGGCAGTGAGTTACTGTTACTTTCTACAACTGAGTAGCTCACCTGGGCATTTTGATCGATGTCTGCATCAACTGCAGACACTCTTGTTAGAATTGCTCCAACCGGACTGTTCTCTTTTAAATACACATTGACAACACTGTCTGAAAAACGAGGTGAGTTGTCATTGACATCAGAAATATAAACAGTGAGATCACTGGTGCTCGTGAGTGCAGGGGTTCCATCATCTGTAGCTATGATGGTGACATTATAATGTGAAGCACTCTCTCTATCTAGCTCTCCATCTACTACCAAAGAGTAATAGTTTTTATAATTTGTTTCCAATTTAAAGGGGCTGTCATTTTTAATTTCACAATGAACTGCTCCATTTTTACCTCCATCTCGGTCCAGGACCGACACAAGTGCAACAGCAGTACCTATTTTTGCATCCTCTTTCACTCTGTTGATTAATGATGTCACAGATATTTCAGGAGTGTTGTCATTTAAATCCAACACCTCTATTAGTACTTTGCACTGTGCTGCCATTGGAGGATAGCCTTTGTCACTAGGCTTGCACGCGGATTTCAAAAGCTGGGTGCTCTTCAAAGTCAATCTTTCTTTAACTGTTAATAAACCCGTGAGCTCATCAATTTGGAATATTTCCAAAACATGGTCTTGATCTTTGCTGCTTAGTGAATATGAAATGTCCCCGTTTGGCCCTTCATCAGCGTCTGTTGCCGTTACTGTTATTACTGATGTCCCAACCGGAACATTTTCAGTAATACTTGTTTTATATAATGGCTTTGTAAAGATCGGGATGTTATCATTAACGTCTAAGACATTGATTATGATCTGTGATGTTCCTGATTTCGGAGGTGTCCCTCCGTCTACAGCAGTCAATGTGAGTTTAATTACAGGCTGTTTCTCACGGTCTAAAGGTTTCTGGAGGACTAACTCAGCAGACACAGTGTCCCCTTTGTTCACTGACAATGAAAAATAGTCATTCTGATTTAGTTTGTATGTACTGATACCATTTTTTCCTACATCGGCATCATAGGCGGACAGCACGAGAAATTTAGTCCCAGGCAGTGTACTCTCTGCTATTTCAATACTTTGCGATTTAGCCGTGAAAGAGGGAGAGTTGTCATTAACATCTAGAATATTTATTTCTAAACGATAAAGCTTCAGTGGAGCATTTATCACAGCCTCCACACTCACTGTGCATTTCGTTGCCTTCGCACAGAGCTCCTCTCTGTCTATTCTGTCACTGACAAAGAGAACACCAGTCTTCAGGTTTACCTCGAAAATCTTTTTCTTTGATCCGGCAACAATCTGAAACATACGAGACTCCAGCTCATCGACACTGAGATTTAGATCCTTGGCTATATTTCCGACAGAAGTCCCCGGATTCACCTCTTCTGATATGGAGTAGGAGAGCTGCCCGTACACCGCTTCCCAATAACAATCCAGCAGAACAAATAACACGTATGCCACCACAGGACTCCTGTTAATCGAAGACATAATCCAATCCGACGTGAATCCAACATAGAAAAAGTCCAATGGATGTCGAGTGTTGACCGAAACTGTGTTCCCTTTTCTTCTGATTTATCCACAATGCAGAAAACGTCTCACTCTCCTCTCTGTGCTTCTGCGTCTCTTTGTGTCACAGCCCAACAAGACATCATCACGCTCTTCATTTGGGAGGGGCCTCGGGATTTGAATAAAATCGTGTCTGTGTTATGGTCTACAGCGCCCCCTTATGGCCTTGTGGACCAATTACATTACAAGCCAGGAGAAAAATCAGTCAACCTTTTCACACACCATCTCCAGTTAATGCTCAGCATAAAAAATGGACAGTGTTAAAACGGACAGAAAGTCAGAAAATATCAGGTTACTTATTTGAAAAATACTTCATAAAGTGGCTCATTATATTTGGTATAAAGCAGCGTTTACTGTGTATCATAATTATGTATTTGCAATTATGTATTTCATTATTTCCAAATGAGGGTCAACTCATCTGTTTGTGATTGCCATGCTTATTCCTTTGACTAAAATGTAATCCAGGTAAAACATTTTCAATATGCTGCTTAGTGCAACAGATATCTCACAGGGTCTTTGTTGATTTACGCAAACGGAACATAATTAAAGCAAACTGAAAGATTTGGCAGGGAAACACGGAAAATACCTAAGAATTATTAGAAAGAAATTGGAAAATGAGTATTATGTAGCAATCAACCATAAAATTTATGCTGCATACTTTGCGCCCCAAATAGCAAACTCTGTGGATCAACGCAATTGTCAAGGAAGAAATCATGAACGGGACACTTGGAAACTTTGGAGAACAATATACTTTTGAACTGCAACGTAATATTATTGTCAACTATGGACAGGAAATATGAACGTAACTTTTCTTTCTGTGAACAAAAAACCCAACAATACCAGCACAATTTTATTTTTGGGTTTACGGTTCTACTCCTCGGCACCATGGACAGCGATACTCTATTTAGATAAAAAGGACTGGTTTACAGGATGATAACGGACGCAAAAGGTCACCATTACCGTGAGAGAAAATGTACGAAACAGTTTCCAAAACAAGTGCATATGTTTAGACAAACACACGAAGATACAGATGAAAAGAAAGGAAAAACGAACGACGCATGCAGAGCAAAAAAAAAACCTCGGCGTTTAGTGACAGCCGCTATGTTGTCTTAGTTTCTTAAATGCTATAAACATGTTATCCTTACCTTTTCTTTGTTGGGTAAAGTCTGAGTTCTGGTAAAAGTGTCTCCTCCATTAATACTGATCAGCTCCGCATCTACAGGTGGAAACGGTGCGGGGAAAACCACTACGTCACTCTTGAGTGTGTCTGAGCTGAAACACACGTCATACTGCTGAGTCGATTTGGAGTAAGACCAGCTCCCGTCAGGGTGGGTGGTGATCATTGGGGCGCTGTACCTGCTGAAAGTGCCGTCTGTCCTGTGGCATTTGACAGCTATTAAACTGATGAGGCTGAGCAGAAAGATGACTGACACCGACACAATGGCGATCAGCAGATACAGGTTCAAAGCAGAGAAGCTGTCCTCCTTTATGGGCACATGTCTGAACTGAGTCTGGATGTCAGCTGTGCTTTCAACCACCACCACCTCAATAGACACAGTAGCTGACAGGGAGGGTTCTCCGTTATCAGACACCAACACCACCAAGGGGTGAGTTTTCAGGTCATTGTCACTCATTCTCCTCTTAGTCCTGATTTCTCCGGTGCTGGTTCCGATGCGGAAGAGGTTGTTTCCTTTGGGCTCAGAGAGGTGATAAGAGAGCAGCGCATTGTATCCAGAGTCTGCGTCTACAGCCCTGATCTTTGCCACAAAGTATCCCGCTTCAGCAGAGTAGGGGATGGTCTCACTGTTAACGGAGCCGTGCTCAGAATATGGCGCGAGAATTGTTGGATTATTGTCATTTTCATCCAGGATTAAAACGTTGACAGTCACGTTGCTGCTGAGCGGAGGAACACCAGAGTCTGTGGCCTGAACTTTAAACTGAAACGTTTTCAACTCTTCATAATTAAAAGACTGTAGGCTGACTATATCTCCAGTCTCTGAGTTGATGTTTACCATTGTAGATAAAGGCAGTGAGTTACTGTTACTTTGTAAAACTGAATAGCTCACCTGACCATTCTGATCGAAGTCGGCATCAATTGCTGAAACAGTTTTTAAAAGTGCTCCAACTGGACTGTTTTCTTTCACATAGACATTGATTATGTTTTCTGTGAACAGAGGTTTGTTATCATTCACATCTGAGACATGGACATTAATGACGCTCGTGCTGGAGAGAGGTGGGCTGCCCTCATCAGTAGCAGTGATGCTGATGTTGTATTCAGCTGAGCTCTCTCTGTCCAGAGGACCGTCCACCACCAAGGAATAGTAATTCTTATAATTTGACTCTAATTTAAAAGGAACATTATTGGAGATTTTACAGTTCACCATCGCATTTTTACCCCCGTCTTTATCAGATACTGAAACTAGTGCAATGGCGGTGCCGATGGACGCATCCTCTTTAATGGAGTTTAACAGTGACGTGACTGAAATTTCAGGGGCATTGTCATTGACGTCTAAAACTTCGATCAATAATTTGGCATGCGAGGTAAGAGGAGAAGAAGCTTCATCGCTAGCTTGTACTCGGGATCTCAAAAGCATTATTTTCTTCAAAGTCGATATTCTTTTTATTTGTTATAGTTCCAGTTTTTTCATCTATAGCAAACAGATCAGGTTGTTTCCCTCGGCCTACTTTACTGAAGGAAAATAAAACTTGTCCATTTTGACCTGCATCCATATCAGTAGCATTTAATGTTATTATCGATGTGCCTATCTTTACATTTTCATACACACTGGCTTTATACAGAGTTTGACTGAATACAGGAGCGTTATCATTACTGTCCAAAACATTGACCATAATTACCATAGTGCCAGATTTAGCAGGAGTCCCACCGTCAATAGCAGTCAGTGTGAGTCGGATCACAGACTGTTTTTCTCTGTCTAAAACTTTCTGGAGTAATAATTCAGGGACAACAGTCTCTCCGCCTTTATGTGTGACGAGAGAGAAGTGTTCATTTTGACTCAGCTTGTAGCTGTTTACAGTATTTTTGCCGACGTCTGTGTCGTCAGCCGGATGCAGAGGAAATTTTGCCCCTGCTGCCGTGTTCTCACCAATGTCTATAACCTGCGAGTTACTGAGAAATGACGGTGAATTGTCGTTCACATCTAAGATAACAATTTCAATCCGGTACAGTTTTAAAGGGTTATTAATCACTGCTTCTACACTGAGGGAACATTTTGGTTCATCGCCGCAGAGTTCCTCTCGATCTATTCTCTCATTAACATACAGGACACCAGTCTTCAGATTTACCTCGAAATATTTTCTCTTTGATCCAGCAACGATCTGGAACATGCGCGATTCCAAATCCTGGACATTAATATTGAGATCTTTAGCGATATTTCCGACAACAGTCCCCAGATTCACCTCCTCTGAGACGGAGTAAGAGAGCTGCCCAGACACCGCTTCCCAGTAACAATCCAGCAGCACGAACAGGAGATATATCCACACACAGCTCCCTCTGCTCGGCAAATGCATTATTCCACACATCGAGAGACGACATAAAGATTGACTCGTCCAATAACGTCACTCAAACCAAGAAATTAAACAGGTTAGCGAAATGCAATAAATTTGTCTCTTGGCATAATACCCTATTGTAAGAATGCGGTCGTCGCACCGTCGCCTTCCCCCTCTGAGTCTCTTTGTTTCAATCGACTGAGAAACATCATCATCCTCTGAATGTGGGAGGAGCCCTGGGCCTCAAAAGAGTAAGCTCAAATGTGGTGGTCTACTATGTCCTCGTGTGGACACTTGCAAGAACTACATTCAACACAAACAAATTACAATATGACCAGAAATTTACATTACTTTCTTTGTAGCCAAGGCATTCCATGACAAAAGCAAGAGGCAACATAACTGCATATGGTATAATCCTGACCACTTTGATTGGCATGTTGTACCGCTGTATTTTTTTTTAACAGTATGGCAATGTATGTTTTAAAAACTGAGTCAAAAATTCACAAGTCACCTGTTCTGAAAAAGGTACCAAACATGTCCACATTCCAGATACATGGGTTACTTTAGTAAACACACAAACAAAATCCCAGTTTTTACAGTAGCCAGACATGAAACACTTAACTTAAAAAGATAATGTTATCAAACTGTAATAAAAGCCAGCTTATCCTCAGAGCAAACTTGCTGATAAATGATGAAAGGATATTGTGAAATAAAAATTGCCAAAGACATGAATCAGTTTAGCCTAAACGTAATTTCTAAAAGACAGATTTGCAAATATCTTACAACTGCACAATTTTGCCCTGCGGTTTAGAAGCGACACACAAGCAGAATCACGCGTTCAGCACCATGGATAGCGACACACATTTCAAAACAACTCAGCAGTAAGTAAAGACTGAGAACACAAAGTCAGCACGTTTACAATGGGCCTGTTTGTATCAACATAATTTAATAGTTCTCGATATTAATATTTGCATTGAAACTGAAGTCAATTTGATTATCATATAGTTGCCTGAGTGGCACTGCACAAAAAGCTGCTCGAAAGGACTTTAACTAAGTGCATCAATTCTCACCCAATGCTCGACCTTTAATGAGTAAGTGTAGGATTCTAACATGCCTAAGTACGTAATGTCATCATGTTCTTACCTTCTCTTTGTTGGGTAAAGTCTGAGTTCTGGTAAAAGTGTCTCCTCCGTTTATACTGATCAGCTCCGCATCTACAGGCGGAAACGGTGCGGGGAAAACCACTACGTCACTCTTGAGTGTGTCTGAGCTGAAACACACGTCATACTGCTGAGTAGATTTGGAGTAAGACCAGCTCCCGTCAGGGTGGGTGGTGATCATTGGGGCGCTGTACCTGCTGAAAGTGCCGTCTGTCCTGTGGCATTTGACAGCTATTAAACTGATGAGGCTGAGCAGAAAGATGACTGACACCGACACAATGGCGATCAGCAGATACAGGTTCAAAGCAGAGAAGCTGTCCTCCTTTATGGGCACATGTCTGAACTGAGTCTGGATGTCAGCTGTGCTTTCAACCACCACCACTTCAATAGACACAGTAGCTGACAGGGAGGGTTCTCCGTTATCAGACACCAACACCACCAAGGGGTGAGTTTTCAGGTCATTGTCACTCATTCTCCTCTTAGTCCTGATTTCTCCGCTGCTGGTTCCGATGCGGAAGAGGTTGTTTCCTTTGGGCTCAGAGAGGTGATAAGAGAGCAGCGCATTGTATCCAGAGTCTGCGTCTACAGCCCTGATCTTTGCCACAAAGTATCCCGCTTCAGCAGAATAGGGGATGGTCTCACTGTTAACGGAGCCGTGCTCAGAATATGGCGCGAGAATTGTTGGGTTATTGTCATTTTCATCCAGGATTAAAACGTTGACAGTCACGTTGCTGCTGAGCGGAGGAACACCAGAGTCTGTGGCCTGAACTTTAAACTGAAAGGTTTTCAACTCCTCATAGTTAAAAGACTGCAGGCTGACTATATCTCCAGTCTCTGAGTTGATGTTTACCATTGTAGATAACGGCAGTGAGTTACTGTTACTTTGTAAAACTGAATAGCTCACCTGACCATTCTGATCGATATCAGCATCAATTGCAGAAACAGTTTTTAAAAGTACTCCTACGGGACTGTTTTCTTTCACATAGACATTGATCGTGTTTTCTGTGAACAGAGGTTTGTTATCATTCACATCTGAGACATGGACATTAATGACGCTCGTGCTGGAGAGAGGTGGGCTGCCCTCATCAGTAGCAGTGATGCTGATGTTGTATTCAGCTGAGCTCTCTCTGTCCAGAGGACCGTCCACCACCAAGGAATAGTAATTCTTATAATTTGACTCTAATTTAAAAGGAACATTATTGGAGATTTTACAATTCACCAGCGCATTTTTACCCCCGTCTTTATCAGATATTGAAACTAGTGCAATAGCGGTGCCGACGGACGCATCCTCTTTCACCGTGTTTAACAGTGACGTAACAGATATTTCAGGGGCATTGTCATTGACGTCTAAAACTTCAATCAGTAATTTGGCATTTGAGGTCATAGGTGAGGAAGCTCCATCACTGGCTTGTACTCGAATCTCAAAAGCATTATTTTCTTCAAAGTCGATATTCTTTTTATTTGTTACAGTCCCAGTTTTTTCATCTATAGCAAACACATCAGGTTGTTTCCCTCTGCCTACTTTACTGAACGAAAATAAAACTTGTCCATTTTGACCTGCATCCAGATCAGTAGCATTTAGTGTTATTATCGACGTGCCTATCTTTAAATTCTCATACACACTGGCTTTATACAGAGTCTGACTAAAAACAGGAGCGTTGTCATTAATGTCCAAAACATTTATTATAATTACCATTGTGCCAGATTTAGCAGGAGTCCCTCCATCAATGGCAGTCAGTATGAGTCGGATCACAGACTGTTTTTCTCTGTCTAAAACTTTCTGGAGCAATAATTCGGGAGATATACTCTCTCCCTTATGTGTGGCGAGAGAGAAGTGTTCGTTTTGGCTCAGCTTGTAGCTGTTTACAGTATTTTTACCGACGTCTGCATCGTCAGCTGGATGCAGAGGAAATTTTACCCCTGCTGCTGTGCTCTCACTAATGTCGATTACCTGCGATGTGCTAAGAAATGACGGGGAGTTATCATTTACGTCCAAGATGACAATTTCCATCCGGTACAGTTTTAAAGGGTTATTGATCACTGCTTCTACACTGAGGGAACATTTTGGTTCATCGCCGCAGAGTTCCTCTCGATCTATTCTCTCATTAACATACAGGACACCAGTCTTTAGATTTACCTCGAAATATTTTCTCTTTGATCCAGCAACGATCTGAAACATGCGGGACTCCAAATCCTGGACATTGATGTTGAGATCTTTAGCGATATTTCCGACAACAGTCCCCAGATTCACCTCCTCTGAGACGGAGTAAGAGAGCTGCCCAGACACCGCTTCCCAGTAACAATCCAGCAGCACGAACAGGAGATATATCCACACACAGCTCCTTCTGCTCGGCAAATGCATTATTCCACACATCGAGAGACGACATAAAGATAGATTTGGCTAACAAGGCCACTCAAATTTATACATTCAACAGCATTACGAAATACACTTAATGAATTTATCGGCATATATGCACTACGATCGGAAAATGGTCGTCGTACTGTCCTCTTTCGCCCACCGAGTCTCTTTGTTCGAGTCGCCTGAGAAACATCATCATCCTCTGAATCTGGGAGGAGCCCCGTGCTACCAAAGAGGAAATTCAAATGTGACGGTCTACAATGTCCTCATGTGGACACTTGCGAGAACTACATTCAACAAACACACTACAACATTAGCAGACCTTTACAATCAAAATTTCCACTTGAACATGTAGCAAAGCCATTCCATGACTTAAGGAAGACGTTGCTGAACTGTGTAATTTATCACAGTGATCATTTAGATTAACACTTCATATGTTTGCATCTTTTAATAAGATGACCTGTTTTCGAAACGAAGTCAAACTTCACGAGACAACTAATGTGGTCACTGAAGAAGGTTTTTAAAATATCAGCGTTCCTGAAAGATGGTTTAAAACTCAGTTCTGAAAATACAATCAAACTAAGGGCAAATAATTTATCTCCACAAATACATTGCTGATGTGTGAACCAGTATGTAAGCATAATTTCTATGAGACAGGGTTGAAAACAATTTACAATTTTGTCCTGCGGTTTGGAAATGACACAGGACCAGAAACATGCCTTTAGCATCATGGATAGCGACATACACATTCAAAAAAGCAGTTCGGCAGAAAGTCATGGCTGAGATGATTAATTCAACACATTTCTGGTGTGTCTATTTATATCAAGATACTCATGTAATTTTTAATATTTCTTCAGTAAAATAACTCAAGCTCAAGTATATTTTTTTTCCTAATCACATACATGACACAAAGCGCTTTGCAAAAGACTTAAAGTATAACGTTATCAATTCCGACCCAGTTCTCAACATTGGTGTAGTGTAATAACGTACCTAAGTACGTAATGCCATCATGTTCTTACCTTCTCTTTGTTGGGTAAAGTCTGAGTTCTGGTAAAAGTGTCTCCTCCGTTTATACTGATCAGCTCCGCATCTACAGGCGGAAAGGGTGCGGGGAAAACCACTACGTCACTCTTGAGTGTGTCTGAGCTGAAACACACGTCATACTGCTGAGTAGATTTGGAGTAAGACCAGCTCCCGTCAGGGTGGGTGGTGATCATTGGGGCGCTGTACCTGCTGAAAGTGCCGTCTGTCCTGTGGCATTTGACAGCTATTAAACTGATGAGGCTGAGCAGAAAGATGACTGACACCGACACAATGGCGATCAGCAGATACAGGTTCAAAGCAGAGAAGCTGTCCTCCTTTATGGGCACATGTCTGAACTGAGTCTGGATGTCAGCTGTGCTTTCAACCACCACCACCTCAATAGACACAGTAGCTGACAGGGAGGGTTCTCCGTTATCAGACACCAACACCACCAAGGGGTGCGTTTTCAGGTCATTGTCACTCATTCTCTTCTTAGTCCTGATTTCTCCGGTGCTGGTTCCGATGCGGAAGAGGTTGTTTCCTTTGGGCTCAGAGAGGTGATAAGAGAGCAGCGCATTGTATCCAGAGTCTGCGTCTACAGCCCTGATCTTTGCCACAAAGTATCCCGCTTCAGCAGAATAGGGGATGGTCTCACTGTTAACGGAGCCGTGCTCAGAATATGGCGCGAGAATTGTTGGGTTATTGTCATTTTCATCCAGGATTAAAACGTTGACAGTCACGTTGCTGCTGAGCGGAGGAACACCAGAGTCTGTGGCCTGAATTTTAAACTGAAAGGTTTTCAACTCCTCATAGTTAAAAGACTGCAGGCTGACTATATCTCCAGTCTCTGAGTTGATGTTTACCATTGTAGATAACGGCAGTGAGTTACTGTTACTTTGTAAAAAAGAATAGCTCACCTGACCATTCTGATTGACATCAGCATCAATTGCAGTCATTGTTTTAATAACTGCTCCTACTGGACTGTTCTCTTTAACATAAACATTAATCAGCGGCTCCGAGAAGCGAGGCGGGTTATCATTGACATCAGAAACGTGAACTGTCACTATGTTGGTGCTGGAGAGAGGTGGAGTCCCTTCATCAGTCGCTACGATAGTGACATTGTACTCTGCCACAGTCTCTCTGTCGAGCGGACCATCAACGACTAACGAATAGTAATTTTTATAATTTGTCTCCAATTTAAAGGGAGCATCATTTGCAAGTAAAGCTTTTACCACACCGTTTTTACCACCATCTTTGTCCAGTACAGAGACAAGTGCTATAGCAGTACCTACTTTAGCATCCTCCTTCACTGTGCTTAGTAGTGACGTCACCGTGATCTCAGGAGCGTTGTCATTTAGGTCCACCACTTCTACGAGCACTTTACAATGAGTAGACATGGGAGGCTGGCCTTTATCACTGGCCTGTGCATGGATCTCAAACGCAGGATTTTCTTCGTAATCGATCTGACCTCTGACTAAAATCGCACCTGTTTTAGAGTCGATTTGAAATAAATCTAAAACACGATCCTGACCTTTTTTTCTCAGGGAGTACTCAATGTCACTGTTTGAACCCTCGTCTGCGTCTGTTGCATTAAGAGTGATCACAGTAGACCCTGTGGGCAAGTTTTCAGAAATTTGAATCTTGTACAAGGATTTACTGAAAACAGGATGGTTGTCGTTTGTATCTAAAACGTTGATAATAATTTGTGATGTTCCCGATCTGGGTGGATTTCCTCCGTCTACTGCAGTTAGTGTGAGTTTTATCACAGAGTCACGCTCTCTGTCTAAAGATTTCTGCAGTAATAACTCAGCAGAAACGCTATCTGTCCCTTTGTGAATCTCTAAAGAAAAATAATCGTTATTACTCAGCTTGTATGTATTAACACCGTTCTTTCCAACATCCAGATCCGATGCCTCTATTAGTCCAAATTTCACTCCCGGTAAAGTACTTTCTGCAATGTCAAGTGACTGTAATTGCTCAGAGAAAACGGGTGCATTGTCATTTATATCTAATATGGTTATCTCTAAACGGTAAAGCTTTAGCGGGTCATTGATCACGGCCTCTACATTGACCGTACATTTGGCAGCCTTTGCACAAAGCTCCTCACGGTCTATTCTTTCACTGACATAAAGAACACCAGTCTTCAGATTTACATCGAAATATTTCCTCTTTGATCCAGCAACGATCTGAAACATACGAGGCTCTAACTCCTGCACATTGAGATTTAGATCCTTGGCGATATTTCCAACAGCAGTGCCCGGGTTTACCTCCTCTGAAACGGAATACGAGAGCTGTCCACACACCGCTTCCCAGCAACAATTCAGCAGCACGGACACAAGATAAATCCGAAAAAGGCTCGTTCTGCTTGAGAAAAACATCATTACATCCAGCACGAAAAGGCATAAATCCTAGTCCAACCACTCCCGTCAAACAGTCATCTTTAAAGCGAAGTACGCGGTTCCTGTTTCTCGCATTTTTTTCAGGCAGCAGGAGAATGTTTTTCATCCTCTTCTCTCTCGCCCTGCGCCTCTTTGTAACAAAGCCCAGAGAAACATCATCATCATCCTCTCTCTCTGGGAGGAGTCATATGCATCCTGAAATAACGTCAAGATGTCATGGTCTACAGTGTCCCCACGTGGTGATAGGACATAACTGCATTCGACCTCTGACAACAACAATGAAATGACCAAACCACTATGAAAACCGAGCAATGTCATATTAACAAACATAATGGCTTCAGCTATTTCCAACAGTAACAACTGTGCATTTCGACATGATTCTCTTTATCTCATTTTCCTTCTCAGTCTGTCTATATTTATTTATTTTTATTCAAAGACTTTCACCTGAGAACTGATAGCCCAGTTAGAAAAGTACAGAAAGCAAAGCCATGTCACACCTTCGGAGTAAAACAATGCAAAACACTAAATATGCAGAGAGAGGTGAAGCTGTTGATTAGAAATACAAAATGAAATATTTACTCGTTTCTAAAAACAGGAAAATGGAGAGAAAGTTAGGTTAATTACATAAGTGATAAACAAAAGTCCTAAATGTGATGAAACGTTACATTGTCATAAGTAAATAAATACACGTTTTATTTATTTTACTTCATTTCATTATTTTATTTTATTGTATTTTGTTTTGTTTTCAAATCCTAATAAATGTAGCACGAAATTACACTACCCTTTTTTCAGTCCTTAAATTTTCCGCGTTGAGCTCTGCGGACCTCTGACAACACAACTCTGTGATGGGACTTACTTCAGCACCATGGACAGCGACATAAACTTCTCTGTATAGTTTGAGAGGTTCATAAGCTTCAAATACTCATGGTTATTACTCTGGCTGTGTATTTCAACACAAATCCAAAGCCGAAAACACAATGAGGAAAATTAGCATGAAGTAAGTTCACTTCATATACAAGAAAAACAAAACATGGAGAGACATGCTTTCGGGCTCAGCTCCTCTGATTGTGTGAATACATGTAGTTTTTCATACGTTTCTTACCTTCTCTTTGTTGGGTAAAGTCTGAGTTCTGGTAAAAGTGTCTCCTCCGTTTATACTGATCAGCTCCGCATCTACAGGCGGAAACGGTGCGGGGAAAACCACTACGTCACTCTTGAGTGTGTCTGAGCTGAAACACACGTCATACTGCTGAGTAGCTTTGGAGTAAGACCAGCTCCCGTCAGGGTGGGTGGTGATCATTGGGGCACTGTACCTGCTGAAAGTGCCGTCTGTCCTGTGGCATTTGACAGCTATTAAACTGATGAGGCTGAGCAGAAAGATGACTGACACCGACACAATGGCGATCAGCAGATACAGATTCAGAGCAGAGAAGCTGTCCTCCTTTATGGGCACATGTCTGAACTGAGTCTGGATGTCAGCTGTGCTTTCAACCACCACCACTTCAATAGACACAGTAGCAGACAGGGAGGGTTCTCCGTTATCAGACACCAACACCACCAAGGGGTGAGTTTTCAGGTCATTGTCACTCATTCTCCTCTTAGTCCTGATTTCTCCGCTGCTGGTTCCGATGCGGAAGAGGTTGTTTCCTTTGGGCTCAGAGAGGTGATAAGAGAGCAGCGCATTGTATCCAGAGTCTGCGTCTACAGCCCTGATCTTTGCCACAAAGTATCCCGCTTCAGCAGAATAGGGGATGGTCTCACTGTTAACGGAGCCGTGCTCAGAATATGGCGCGAGAATTGTTGGATTATTGTCATTTTCATCCAGGATTAAAACGTTGACAGTCACGTTGCTGCTGAGCGGAGGAACACCAGAGTCTGTGGCCTGAACTTTGAACTGAAACGTTTTCAACTCTTCAAAGTTAAAAGCCTGCAGGCTGACTATATCTCCAGTCTCTGAGTTGATGTTTACCATTGTAGATAACGGCAGTGAGTTACTGTTACTTTGTAAAAAAGAATAGCTCACCTGACCATTCTGATCGATATCAGCATCAGCTGCAGTCACAGTTTTAATAACTGCTCCTACTGGACTGTTTTCTTTAACATAAACATTAACCAGCGGCTCCGAGAAGCGAGGCGGGTTATCATTGACATCAGAAACATGAACTGTCACTATGTTGGTGCTGGAGAGAGGTGGAGTCCCTTCATCAGTCGCTCCGATAGTGACATTATACTCGGCCCTGGTCTCCCTGTCGAGCGGACCATCAACTACTAACGAATAATAATTTTTATAATTTGTCTCCAATTTAAAGGGAGCATCATTTGCAATGACAGCTTTTACCACACCGTTTTTACCACCATCTTTGTCCAGTACAGACACAAGTGCTATAGCAGTACCTACTTTTGCATCCTCCTTCACTGTGTTTAGTAGTGACGTCACTGTGATCTCAGGAGCGTTGTCGTTTACGTCCACCACTTCTACGAGCACTTTGCAATGAGCCGACATCGGAGGCTGCCCTTTGTCACTGGCCTGTGCATGGATCTCAAACGCAGGATTTTCTTCATAGTCGATCTGACCTCTGACTAAAATGGCACCTGTTTTAGAGTCGATTTGAAACAAATCTAAAACACGATCCTGACCTTTTTTTCTCAGAGAGTACTCAATGTCACTGTTTGAACCCTCGTCTGCGTCTGTTGCATTAAGAGTGATCACAGTAGACCCTGTTGGCAAGTTTTCAGAAATTTGAATCTTGTACAAAGATTTACTGAAAACAGGATGGTTGTCGTTAATATCTAAAACGTTGATTATGATTTGTGAGGTTCCCGATCTGGATGGATTTCCTCCATCTACGGCAGTTAGCGTGAGTTTTATCACAGAGTCACGCTCTCTGTCTAAAGATTTCTGGAGTACTAACTCAGCAGACACGCTATCTGCTCCTTTGTGAATCTCTAAAGAAAAATAATCATTATTACTCAGCTTGTATGTATTAACACTGTTCTTTCCCACATCCAGATCCGATGCCTCTAATAGTCCAAATTTCACCCCTGGTAAAGTATTTTCTGCAATGTCAAGTGTCTGTAATTGCTCAGAGAAAACGGGTGCATTGTCATTTATGTCTAATATGGTTATCTCTAAACGGTAAAGCTTTAGCGGGTCATTGATCACGGCCTCTACATTGACCGTACATTTTGCAACCTTTGCACAAAGCTCCTCACGGTCTATTCTTTCACTGACATAAAGAACACCAGTCTTCAGATTTACATCGAAATATTTCCTCTTTGATCCAGCAACGATCTGAAACATACGAGGCTCTAACTCCTGCACATTGAGATTTAGATCCTTGGCGATATTTCCAACAGCAGTGCCCGGGTTTACCTCCTCTGAGACGGAATACGAGAGCTGTCCAGACACCGCTTCCCAGCAACAATTCAGCAGCACGGCCACAAGATAAATCCGAAAAAGGCTCGTTCTGCTTGAGAAATACATCATTACATCCAACACGAAAAGGCATAAATCCCAGTCCAACCACTCCCGTCAAACAGTCATCTTTAAAGCGAAGTACGCGGTTCCTGTTCCTCGCATTTTTATCAGACCGCAGGAAAATGTTTTTCACCCTCTTCTCTCTCGCCCTGCGCCTCTTTGTAACAAAGCCCAGAGAAACATCATCATCATCCTCTCTCTCTGGGAGGAGTCTTATGCATGCTGAAATAACGTCAAGATGTCATGGTCTACAGTGTCCCCACGTGGTGATAGGACTTAACTGCATCAGCCTCTAACAACAACAATGAAATGACTAAACCACTATTAAAACCGAGCAATTTCATATTAACAAACATAATGGCTTCAGCTCTTTCCAACAATAACAATTGTGCATTTCGACATGATTCTCTTTATCTCATTTTCCTTCTCCGTCTGTCTATATTTATTTATTTTTATTCAAAGACTTTCACCTGAGAACTGATAGCCCAGTTAGAAAAGTACAGAAAGTAAAGCCATGTCACACCTTCGGAGTAAAACACTGCAAAACACTAAATATGCAGAGAGAGGTGAAACTGTTGATTGTAAATACAAAATGAAATATTTACTCGTTTCTAAAAACAGGAAAATGCAGAGGAAGTTAGGTTAATTACATAAGTGATAAACAAAAGTCCTAAATGTGGTGAAACGTTACATCTGTCATTAGTAAATAAATACACGTTTTATTTATTTTTACTCCATTTTATTATTTTATTTCATTGTATTTTGTTTTCAAATCCTAATAAATGTAGCACGAAATTACACTACCCTTTTTTCCAGTGCTTAAATTTTCTGCGTTGCAGCTCTGCGGACCTCTGACAACACACTGTGATGGGACTTACTTCAGCACCATGGACAGCGACATAAACTTCCCTGTATAGTTTGACAGGTTCATAAACTTCAAATACTCGTGGTTGTTACTCTGGCTGTGGATTTCAACACAAATCCAAAGCCGAAAACACAATGAGGAAAATTAGCATGAAGTAAGTTCACTTCATATACAAGAAAAACAAAACACGGAGAGACATGCTTTCGAGCTCAGCTCCTCTGATTGTGTGAATACATGTAGTTTTTCATACGTTTCTTACCTTCTCTTTGTTGGGTAAAGTCTGAGTTCTGGTAAAAGTGTCTCCTCCGTTTATACTGATCAGCTCCGCATCTACAGGCGGAAACGGTGCGGGGAAAACCACTACGTCACTCTTGAGTGTGTCTGAGCTGAAACACACGTCATACTGCTGAGTAGCTTTGGAGTAAGACCAGCTCCCGTCAGGGTGGGTGGTGATCATTGGGGCACTGTACCTGCTGAAAGTGCCGTCTGTCCTGTGGCATTTGACAGCTATTAAACTGATGAGGCTGAGCAGAAAGATGACTGACACCGACACAATGGCGATCAGCAGATAGAGGTTCAGAGCAGAGAAGCTGTCCTCCTTTATGGGCACATGTCTGAACTGAGTCTGGATGTCAGCTGTGCTTTCAACCACCACCACCTCAATAGACACAGTAGCTGACAGGGAGGGTTCTCCGTTATCAGACACCAACACCACCAAGGGGTGAGTTTTCAGGTCATTGTCACTCATTCTCCTCTTAGTCCTGATTTCTCCGCTGCTGGTTCCGATGCGGAAGAGGTTGTTTCCTTTGGGCTCAGAGAGGTGATAAGAGAGCAGCGCATTGTATCCAGAGTCTGCGTCTACAGCCCTGATCTTTGCCACAAAGTATCCCGCTTCAGCAGAATAGGGGATGGTCTCACTGTTAACGGAGCCGTGCTCAGAATATGGCGCGAGAATTGTTGGGTTATTGTCATTTTCATCCAGGATTAAAACGTTGACAGTCACGTTGCTGCTGAGCGGAGGAACACCAGAGTCTGTGGCCTGAACTTTAAACTGAAACGTTTTCAACTCCTCATAGTTAAAAGCCTGCAGGCTGACTATATCTCCAGTCTCTGAGTTGATGTTTACCATTGTAGATAACGGCAGTGAGTTACTGTTACTTTGTAAAAAGGAATAGCTCACCTGACCATTCTGATCGATGTCAGCATCAATTGCAGTCACAGTTTTAATAACTGCTCCTACTGGACTGTTCTCTTTAACATAAACATTAACCAGCGGCTCCGAGAAGCGAGGCGGGTTATCATTGACATCAGAAACATGAACTGTCACTATGTTGGTGCTGGAGAGAGGTGGAGTCCCTTCATCAGTCGCTACGATGGTGACATTATACTCTGCCCTGGTCTCTCTGTCGAGCGGACCATCAACGACTAACGAATAATAATTTTTATAATTTGTCTCTAGTTTAAACGGAGCATCATTTGCAATGACAGCTTTTACTACACCGTTTTTACCACCGTCTTTGTCCAGTACAGAGACAAGTGCTATAGCAGTACCTACTTCTGCGTCCTCCTTCACTGTGTTTAGCAGTGACGTCACCGTGATCTCAGGAGCGTTGTCGTTTAGATCCACTACTTCTACCAGCACCTTGCAGTGTGCAGACATGGGAGGCTGCCCTTTGTCACTGGCCTGTGCATGAATCTCAAAAGCTTGGTGTTCTTCATAGTCGATCTGACCTCTGACTAAAATTGCACCTGTATTAGAATTAATTTCAAATAAATCTAAAATGTGATCCTGACCTTTACTTCTCAATGAATATTCTATCTCAGCATTTATCCCATCATCTGCATCTGTTGCATTCAGAACTATAACAGTTTTTCCTGCTGCTAAGTTCTCAGAAATGCGAGCCTTATACAAAGAGCTGCTGAAAACCGGAGCATTATCGTTAATGTCTAAAACATTGATAATGATTTGAGACGTTCCTGATTTGGGTGGATTTCCTCCATCTACAGCAGTCACTGTCAGTCTCACAGTACGCTGTTTTTCTCGGTCTAAAGCTTTCTGGAGCACGAGCTCAGCAGAAACACTCTCTCCCTCTTTGTGAACCTCTAAAGAAAAATAATCATTTGGACTCAGCTTGTATGTACTCACACTATTCTTTCCAACATCTAGATCCGATGCCCCGACAAATCCAAATTTCCCTCCCGGTACAGTACTTTCAGCGATGTTAAGAGACTGCACATTCTCAGGGAAATACGGCGCATTATCATTTATATCGACTATATTTACCTCCAAACGATAAAGCTTCAGTGGATTGTTAATGACGGCCTCTACACTGACAGTGCATTTCGTAGCCTTCGCACAAAGCTCCTCACGGTCTATTCTTTCACTCACATAAAGAACACCAGTCTTCAGATTTACATCGAAATATTTCCTCTTTGATCCGCTCACAATCTGAAACATACGTGCCTCTAACTCGTGGACATTAAGGTTTAGATCTTTAGCGAGATTTCCCACAGAGGTCCCCGGGTTTACCTCCTCTGATACAGAGTAAGAGAGCTGTCCAGACACCGCTTCCCAGCAGCAATCCAAAAGAACAACGACTATACAAATCCCCGAGCGGGCTCCGTATCCACCGCGTCGACATATTTTTATCCAACGTGAACAAAGCATATGGATTCTAGTCTCCAAAATCCCGTCTAAGAATTCAGGACGAAAGCAATGTGGCAGAATCCAGTTTCCTCGCCTTTTAGGGTGTAACAGACACAGTGATGCCCACACAGTCCATTCTTTCGCTGCGTCTCTTTGTAACAAAGCCCAGAGAAACATCATCATCCTCTGAATCTGGGAGGAGCCTGAAGCAACCAAGGGGAGCATAAAAATGTGATGGTCTACAATGTCCTCGTGTGGTCGTTTGAAATAACTACATTCACCACCAGAAACAGATAAATATATGTTCTCCTTAACTCTAAAATTCTTATACAGCTAACAAGAAGTCACAAATACCTGGACACAGATGTGTTAGTTGAAAAGCAGGATAATAATTTAATGAATAAAGAAATAATAACGAATTTCTCTATTTTCTATTCAAGAAAATGCAATTATCCAGAGAAACCCCTTCTTTAAATGTGGTGAAATCTTATTATACGTCACCTATCAATAGACTTGATAAGAATCACCTTAATTAAGAATTGCAGAGTCATTTTCATGGCCTAGGAAAGTTCAATCACCATCTATAAACATAAGCCAATCTCACTCAAAGCCAGACCCAGAAAAGTAAGTCTCAAACTTGTGATGTCATCAAGTACAAAGCCAGAAGCTGCTTCACTGACAATAAATGAGAGCCTGATTTTGTCTGTGACGCACACTCACACTCTGGCGCTTATTTCAGCACCATCGCCAATGACATGCATACTGCAATGCTTCATTTCATCCACACATAATAAAAAGCGGAACACGATGGGAGATGTTCTCTGCCGCAGCTCTGGGGGATGAAATAATACAGGAAATGAAACGTGTTACTTTTTCATACTTCTTACCTTTTCTTTATTAGGTAAAGTCTGAGTTCTGGTAAAAGTGTCTCCTCCATTTATACTGATGAGCTCCGCATCTACAGGCGGAAGCGGTGCAGGGAAAACCACTACGTCACTTTTGAGTGTGTCTGAGCTGAAACACACGTCATACTGCTGAGTAGATTTGGAGTAAGACCAGCTCCCGTCAGGGTGGGTGGTGATCATTGGGGCGCTGTACCTGCTGAAAGTGCCGTCTGTCCTGTGGCATTTGACAGCTATTAAACTGATGAGGCTGAGCAGAAAGATGACCTGACACCGACACAATGGCGATCAGCAGATACAGGTTCAAAGCAGAGAAGCTGTCCTCCTTTATGGGCACATGTCTGAACTGAGTCTGGATGTCAGCTGTGCTTTCAACCACCACCACCTCAATAGACACAGTAGCTGACAGGGAGGGTTCTCCGTTATCAGACACCAACACCACCAAGGGGTGAGTCTTCAGGTCATTGTCACTCATTCTCCTCTTAGTCCTGATTTCTCCGCTGCTGGTTCCGATGCGGAAGAGGTTGTTTCCTTTGGGCTCAGAGAGGTGATAAGAGAGCAGCGCATTGTATCCAGAGTCTGCGTCTACAGCCCTGATCTTTGCCACAAAGTATCCCGCTTCAGCAGAATAGGGGATGGTCTCACTGTTAACGGAGCCGTGCTCAGAATATGGCGCGAGAATTGTTGGATTATTGTCATTTTCATCCAGGATTAAAACGTTGACAGTCACATTGCTGCTGAGCGGAGGAACACCAGAGTCTGTGGCCTGAACTTTAAACTGAAAGGTTTTCAACTCCTCATAGTTAAAAGACTGCAGGCTGACTATATCTCCAGTCTCTGAGTTGATGTTTACCATTGTAGATAACGGCAGTGAGTTACTGTTACTTTGTAAAACTGAATAGCTCACCTGACTGTTCTGGTCAACGTCAGCATCAGTTGCAGTCACTGTTTTAATAACTGCTCCTACTGGACTGTTTTCCCTCACATATACATTAATAAGCCGCTCTGGGAACAGCGGTGGATTATCATTAACATCAGAAATGTGTATAGAAAGTACACTGGTACCAGAAAGTGAGGGGCTTCCATTATCAGTGGCGACTATGGAGACGTTATAGTTCGAGACACTCTCTCTGTCCAGAGGTCCGTCAACTATCAAAGAATAATAATTTTTGTAGTTTGTTTCGAGTTTGAGTGGAACGTCATTTTTAATTTGAATTTTCACATCACCGTTTTTCCCACCATCCTTATCGAGGACTGACACTAGAGCAACTACAGTGCCTACATCAGCATCCTCTTTCACTGTGGTATGTAGTGACGTCACTGTGATCTCAGGAGCATTATCATTTACGTCCACCACTTCTACCAGCACTTTACAGTGAGCAGACATGGGAGGCTGTCCTTTATCACTGGCTTCTACACGTATCTCAAAAGCCTTTTTTTCTTCAAAGTCTACATTGCCTTTCACCTTGATGACACCCTGTTTGACTGTCAATTTCAAAGATATCAAGCACATGATCCTGATCTTTGCTTCTCAGTGAATACACAATCTCACTGTTCAGGCCCTCATCAGCATCTGTCGCGTTCACAGTGATCACTGTTGTGCCTAGTGGCGTGTTTTCGGGGATTTTTGTCTTATACAACGTCTCGCTGAATATCGGGATGTTATCATTGTTGTCTAGGACATTAACAACGAGCTGCGAGGTGCCTGATTTCGGAGGACTCCCTCCATCTACAGCGGTCAGTGTCATGGTGATGACAGGCTGCTTCTCTCGGTCTAAAGCTTTCTGCAGCACCAGCTCAGCAGACACACTGTCTCCCGCTTTGTGCACAGCCAAAGAGAAATGCTCATTCTGGCTCAGTTTGTAAGTACTGACTCCGTTTCTCCCCACATCTACATCACTTGCTTCAGATAATGCGAATTTCACTCCTGGTAAAGTACTCTCTGCGATGTAAAGATTTTGCAATTTGCTCGAAAACAACGGGGCATTGTCATTTACATCTAAAATGTCTACGTCGATACGGTAAAGCTTTAAAGGGTTATTTATGACGGCTTCTACACTCACTGAGCATTTAAGTTCATCTGCGCAAAGCTCCTCTCTGTCTATTCTCTCACTGACATACAGGGCACCAGTCTTTAGATTTACCTCGAAGAATTTCCTCTTTGATCCAGTAACAATTTGAAACATACAAGACTCCAAGTCCTGTGAATTAAGGTTTAGGTCCTTAGCGATATTTCCAATAGCAGCCCCCGGGTTCACCTCCTCTGAGACGGAATAGGAGAGCTGTCCAGACACCGTTTCGCAGTAACAATAGAGTAAAAAGAGCCCAAGATATATCCCGAAATAGCTCCATCGACAAGGCGAAGACATATTTCTGTCCAATATGAACAAAGCATGAATATGACTCCCAGTTTGGGTCAGGTATTTCACTCAGTATGGAATTTAGCAGCCGAGGAGAGCATGGAAAATTCTGTTTGTTCCACCGTCCTCCCTCTATAACAAAGACTAGAGAAATGTCCTTAAAACGGGAGGGGCCTAGTTGTGTTTAGAGAGTAGCGCTGTCTCTGATGGATCAACAGTGGCGCCACGTGGTGAAATAGGCGATATACACAGAGCAGTAAAAATGCAATGTTCCCTCCTCTGAAGCAGCCATTACATCACACTATAGAATATTAATAATTTTATATGCTGCTGAATAAACTAACTCAAGTCAGAGAGCTCGAAATTATATTTCAGCACCATGGACAGCGCACAAGAGCATGTGTGTAAACCCCTGTTCAGCCTGTCCTGATGTGTGCAAGCTGCCCTTCACAACCTCCCCAAACAAACACACACACACACACACACACACACACACACACACACACACACACACACACACACATTCCACATCTCATTCCACATCTCATTCCACTGTTCTACCCCACTGCCATTTATCTAATTTAGGCTGTAATTTGCAAATATGTGGAGACTATGTCAGTAAATGTTACAGCAACTTTTAGTAAAATAATGACATTGGGCTTCCATGGATAGCATCCCAATAAATTAGGGTTATCCTCCTCTGGAGGCAATTTCACACCTCAATTCTCTGTTATGAAGTGTCAGCCAGTCTTTGCTGAATAATTAAGACTTCCATCTTCCATTCATGCCTAATTTTGTTATCAAATTACCACCTGTGTGTGTGTAAATAATGAGTTCAGCCATAACAAACTGCATTTGCACAGCTGCAATAGAAAGTTGAACACTGGCCAAAAATTGTAGGAATAAATGATACATTCTCTTCCCACTTAGTCCACATCACTCTCTTCCTTTTGTATTCATCGTCAGCCTTGAGGGTAATAAATAATGTTAATTGGACCCTATTGTTCTCCTGCACGCACATCGTGTGCTGTGGTGCATTTCAGTGTATTTCAGCATCTCTCCACATTTCCACAGAGACGGTAGTCATGAGCTTTTGAACATTCCCTCGTTTGTAATCCCAGGATTAAGCCGCGGGTTCAGAAACTCCTGTCCTATTTCCATTCTGTAGGAAACATGATTTGATTTGAAAATATTAATAACCATCACACACTGAGCCGCAGTTATCCGTTAACCCAAAAAAAATGCAATAATAATAATAGCTCACAAAGGATGTCCTGTGTGCTCAAATTTCTTAATGTATGGCAGGACAAAATAGCATGTACTGTATACAGGGACACTGAGAGTTCAGGTTATTTACATACATACAGGCAAACACACATACACGAACACCACCTGGCCCATCAGACCCAGACAGCCTGTGATGAAATTCAATGATTCATAGTTTATTTGTAGGTCACTGTCTTTACTGCCCTGACCTCACAGGACTTCAATCTGGATTATCATACTCATAAAAATCAGCATGACACACATGGACCACTGACGCTACATTTAACTCAGCACTGTAAAGAGAATTTATCTTTATTGTATCAGGGATTTCTGCTGACACTGTGACCTTGCTTTGTGGGCTGACTGTGAACAAGCATTTTAAATGTGTATTTAAGCACCTGTACTGCTGCCAGTCCTTCCACGAAATTATGAACAGCTACAAGTTTCTACATTTACAGTACACAAGCAAAACATAGTACTGCATTACCCACACACAGTTTATGGATTATATCAGAGGCTGTAGTATTACTGTCACAATGCTGGAATTTCTAAGTTTGATACAATATCTTGAAAATATTGTTTTTAAATACCATGGAGAAAAACTAACACTGAGGGTATACAGTTTAATTTTTGATTAAAAGATACATAAACATGGCTACAACAGGAAAACAACTTTTCTCTTCTTGATTAGTAGCAGAGAACAGCAGCTATAGACTGTACTAAAGCACAGCTGGTATGGGTGTATTCATACTGTGGTGAGCACTGAAAACATTTCACATATTCAGAATAAATATTTAGCAATAAAGTGATATTTTTTGATAACACCAGGCTGTAGTTCTGAATCCAAACTGTGAGCAGAGTCAGGGCCTGTTACTGAGCATGCCCACTAGGCCATGTGGAGGAAACACTGATTGTGTCATGGAGACATGGCTAAAGGATGCTGAACACACTTCACCTCCTCTTCCAGTGCCAGATACAGCTCCTCTGGGAAGCATCTGCAAAAGGGTCAATTATTCCATTAATAGCTCTGTATTCACTAACGCAGAAACAATGAGCCATAACACACAGACAAGTACACGTGTGTGTGCTGCTTTACTTGATAAAGATTAATTGATTAAATTTACCAAGTCCTCACGAAGACATTATTTAAGTTTTTATTTATGAACTCTCCATGCATTGATGAAAGTCACATTTCCTGAGGATATGATAATCGAATCTGCTGAATAATTAATTGTGACTACACGGTGGTTAAGAAAAATACACAGTATTTACTCCGTGATCACAGGGGGCTGTGCATAATAAATGTAGTGGTTAAATACATGTGTGCCTGATAACCTGCTTCTCTGTCTGTGGTTTAACCATCACGTGATACAGTAAAAGGAGAAACAGTGGGCAGCACCAAGAGCAGTGTGATCAAAGGGGCAGAGGGAGCAGCGAGCGGTAGGTGAGGGGAGGGGAGAGGAGGGGGCGGCATGGGCGGAAGCAGTCCACAGCAGTTTTTTAGGCGTGTTCACTGCATTATTAAAGGGCTACCATCACATACAGTCACCACATTAGCTGCTATATCTGCTCCATACTTATAATTTCATGATAGTCCTTTACATAGCCATCAGCTGTGTGTGTCCTTGTGAGTAAGTGTGTGTTATAAGGGTGTGTGCTGTACTGTTCATCTGTGTGTGAGTAGATGGGGGAAGGGTGCTATCTGAACACGCTCCAAGGCGAGTCTCCCCCCGCCTTTCCTCTCTCCTTCTGCACAGCTCTCTTGTCTCCATAGCAACGCCATCTCAGGCACAGACACGATGCTTGTGTGCACAAACACACACACACCCCCTCACAAACGCAGAACCATATGGGTGTATTTTTCAAAAAACACAGGATGGTATAAAAAGTGATACAATAATAGACTTCCACATTTTTATCTAATACTGTTCACTTTAACGTAACCCTGTTATCTCACTAAACCAATCAAATCACATCGCTGTGACACAAACACACACAAACCATGCTCCTGTGTATACCACACCCGTGTCCACTGTTGCAGTAGGGCTGCTCATGCATTGATAATGCAGCACTGCAGCAGCATATTTGCTATGACGGATTCACTTTAGCGGCAGCGCCTGCTTCTCTTTCCACCCCCCACGGCCTCACAGAAAGCCTGACCTTTGCATTCAGCCATGCCCAACCCACTACACCCTCTCTGGGCCAGGACTCTGGGGACCACCCCCACTCCTGCAGTCCGCACACTACATCCTGCTTCATGTGACGAGATACTGATGTCACTGTGCTGATTTTGTGTGGAGACGAGCTCATCACAGCACAAGGGGGCAACATACCCCTTGTGCATGTTTCTTTCCTTACTCCAATCCTCTAGTACTATATCATGCTTTTTGTTAAGATCTATTTATATTTGTGTGTCCTGAGTAAAGCTGCAATGATTAATCAATTAGTTGTCAAATATTAAATTAATCATCAACTGATTCGATACTCAGTTAATCAGGTTGATTATTAAAAAAAACTGATTCCAGCCAATTAAATGTAACTACTTTCTGATTTCTTTACTCCTGTATGATGATGAACTGAATGTCTTTGGATTGTAGACAAAACAAGACATTTTAGGGTCTCATTTTGGGCTTTGGGAGACACTGATAAACATTCTCACATCCTCAAGGCCTGATGCACTGTCTGACTGACTGTCCTTATTTTAATCTTTATAGAGTCCCTAGTTTATCTTTAGAATCCTTATTTAGACCTAAATTTACACCGTCTGAGTGTTTTATTATTTTTTTTGTTTATAATAAATACTGATTCATTCTTTGGATTTTTTTTCTGTTGACACTGGATTGTTTGGATGTGTCAAGTTGGACATATTTTTGCTCAGCCACCATAGTGGTTGTATAGGACCAATAATAACCACTACATCAAGTCGTCAAGTAAGATCTGATCAACATTTAGAGTTTGCAAACAATCATTTTGGCTCTTACAATCATTTTCTGACAATTTATGGGCCAAAAACTGAGTCAATAAATTAAGAAAATAATTGACAGATTAAAGGACAATGAAGATAAATGTTAGTTTCGGCCCTAGTCTAGAGGTGCTAAGTTTAAGTCACACATCAAAATTCTCTGTTGATTCTCTAATAAACAGCTGTGATGTGACTCGTACAACTCTTGACTGTAGAAACAGTGTTACTTGAACCACACCCAATTGCAGCAGCACACTAATGACTTAGATTCTCTGATAAAGCAGAGGGGATGGAGATAAAGAGGTAACAAGACTGGCATAATTTCATAGAAACAGGACATAGGGGAGTGAAATTACAGGAGAGGAACCCAAATAAGGGAAAAATGTGGGAGAAAGGGAAATGACACTTGGAGGATAAAGATATCTAAAAATAGAGGGGGTGTAGGGGATGTTCTTGCTTTTCCATAAGAGGATATTTTCTGAATGGGAGAATTACCTCTCTAGCTACCACATGACTCTGATATTTTAAAAATATTTTTCTGAGACTTTGTATTTTAATTCAGGATCCCCAGCTGTGTACAGACACAAATATTACCCTATAGATTACATTTACTAGATGGCTAGACTGTTGACAGATACACATGAACAGTTACACAGCAATATCATCCCTAACAATGTCTATAATACAGTAGATAGATACGAAGAGAGAGAGAGAGGAGGTGGGTGGAAGATGAATCACTCCTAGTATTTAATCCAACTACCACTTAATCATTTATTCCCAAATCTGCGCTCGCCTTCACTGGTTTCTGGAGTAAGTAGGACAGGGGCGGGTCCAGGGAAACATGAGCCGGAACAAGATGAAAACCAGGACACAGCAATATGGAGCATGCCCAAACACACGCATGCACATACCCTTGAGATAGAGGCACACCAACACAGTGTTCACTCATTTGGAAAGTAATGGCACAATGCCCAAAAATCACATAATTAGTTACTCTAGTGTAAAACAACAGGCAGGAGAAACAGCATGCTGTTGTTGTTAAAGTGATTGTTGTATTTGTTGTTGTGGTGAGCTGTCACTGCCTGAGAGATAGGAAAATAGTTTAGTTTTCAGCTCAGCAGCACATATACCTATATTTATTTACACTGTCTATACAGTACTTTGTGTTTCTTTATAATTTTACAAACTTGTACACTTTATTTTAAGCCTTGATGGACCAACACTTGCCATTGCTTCCATTAAATACAAGATAATTCATATATTGTGTCAGGGTACGGATGATCTGTAGCGTAAAGGGCCCTCTGTTCATAAAAGCCAAAATATCTTCTTCATAATGAGCTGTGCTGTCACAATTTTAGTCACTACACAATTTTAGTCAGCAGAGAATCTACAGTAATTAGTAGTAAGCATCTATAAAGCATGAATCACAGTGTCTCCGTGTGGAGTTTAACTGCAGGGAGGAATCATCAGGGTTTGTGTGGTTTGCATGTGCCTGTGTGCGTAAGAGAGGTGTGAGAGCGAGAAATAGAAATGGTGAGAGGGACAAGCAAAAAGAGAAACCATATGTGTGTGTTCAGGACTTCCATTCATATACAGTTAATTGTAGCTTAAATGAGGACGTAGTCTTTCAAAAATACATTTTAAAAACATCTTATCCAGCAAACAGGTTGTGTAAGCATAGGCGCAGTCATGGTTTTCTTTGCAGCAACAGCCCATTAATCAAAACTGTCAATAAAACAGGATGTGCTACAAGCTTTTGTAACAGCAAAGGTAGTCTGGAAATCTGATTGGTCAGCTAGAATCAATGTGACTGTAGTGGACGCTCTGATTGGCTCAACATTGCACCTAGAGACAAAGGCAGTGTCTGATAGATCTCTGCTTTCACAGGGTGCACCCATAATAGATTCACTATCTCTCCTCTTGTATCCATGGTGACGCAGATGCAGCCCCCGTCAGTGCCCCTCCCTGCACCCCCCGTCCTTCACACCCCTCTTTATGAGCACTCAGTACATATGCCAAGGACAGGACATTTTTTTTCCCTAACAACAACCATACAAAGTCAAAAATATGAGCTATGTTTGACTGGATTGCATATATTTTCCATATTGTGCACATTCACATGTTTTTTTAAACATTTAATGTCACAGAGGACACACACCCTCCCTGTACACTCTTTCTCTTTCACACACAGGAACCGTCTGAACCAAACAATTTTCGTGGGATTAGGAATAAATCTAGCTTTATAGTCAGCCATGAATAACCCAGATTTGTCAATCAACCAGTTCACTGGGGAAGAGGGCATGGACTGTGTTTGGCTTTAATCAGAATATAAAATGGGACAGGACCCGCTATCCGTGGATCAATACTGACACAGAAAGTCAATAACAATACCAGTCAATACACTGCCACATACAGAGTGGCAACATAGTAAATAATTGAATGTATTGACACACAGACACACATAAGGCACAAAGAAGTGGCGTGTCATTTCCATTTTTTGCCACAAGGGGGAGCTTTTTCAACCTCGTCTTTGTTCTCACTTTTCCACATGCACAGACAGACACACACTGATGTCAGAGGCAGGCAATGTTATAAAGTCTTAGATTCGATTAGCATGCTCACACACTCCAAAAATTGTATCAGTGGTACAGATACACTAGCAGTCATGGTGTCTGCCAGACATTTACCCTGCCTGCGGAAATTAAAATGTCAACTCTCACAGATGGTGAGGGGATGTGAATGTATCTCAATACCTGCACATTCCCCTCCAGCCTGATACATATCAAAACAAAGAGGGAAAGACTGAGAGATAATTCCACCAGCCACAGCTGAAGGTTAAGCAGAATGTGGTGTATCCTTTACAAAGTACTTACATAGAGTTTACATCATTCACATACTAAGGGCAATTACATAACAGCAACTGGGACACATTCTTTATCCACACTTTGGTGTCCCATTTATATTTTCCATGCATCAGCACATTATACCTGTATATATCAATGTAGCATTGTGTAATGCCTATTTTTAGTTTGTTATCAGTCATGCAGTACTGAATATGCAGCAGGCAGTGCTGCATGTAAAGTGCACTGCAGGTGCAGGCCTGCTGCGCCAGGGCTTGGCCCATTTCCTCAAAAAAAAAAAAAAAAAAGGGGGTCTGAATAATAGAGGAGAGTGCTGGCCTGCAGAGGATCTGATGTTGGGAACAGCTGAAATGGTTTTGTGAGGTTGCTCCACTTTCCACAGAAAATGAAGATAACTATTTATAAAATAATGACTTGCCTACAAATCATTTAAGCTTGGGCTCCGTTGCTGCCAGTCTCCGAGAATAGCAAACACCATCTTCCACTCTCATCAGCATCAAAACTTAAACAGCTACATGGACACTGCTCTAGCATGTGTAGAGGCTGAAGCTTCTCCTAATGTGGTGAGGATGTTAAGTGCACCATGAGTGTGCATTTTAGCTTGTATGGATGTGGTATGTTGGTCGGTGTGTGTGTCGTAAAGAGCGAAGTAAAGGGGTTTATTGGACCTCATTGGACCTCTTTCACAGCAGACATGTTTTTATGTGTCATAGTGGGAAAAGCACAGATGTGACTAATAACACTAACAATGGCTCTGTTCTATTCGAGTGCTGCAGTGAAAGTGACAGTTAGTCAGCATCCAGGACGCCAGGACCCTTAAATCACAGCAGCTAAATGGAATTTAGCCATCAGTCATTTCATTATTTACACCTGCGCTTTTCCTACAGTGACAAGGCAAAATGTCTTCTGTGGAAAAAAAGGCCCACTGCCAGTTTGTCAGGTACACCTGCCTAAATCTAACACACACTGATGCAACAGCCCAGCAATAAATCCTGCCTTCATGATGGTTATAATCTTCAGCTTTGGTAGACTTTTTTAGAGAAGTGTTGCTCTATCTCAGTGGTCTTTTTAAGCTGTAATTTGTGGTGCTGTTGGACCAGGGGTGTCAAACATACGGCCCGGGGGCCAGAACTGGCTTGCCACAGGGTCCGATTAGGCCCACTGGATGACTTTGCACGCCTAATATTGATGCACTTGTAAAGGCTAAGAGGTGCCAGGTTTCAGGAGCAAGTTAAACAGTGAGCAGATACTTAAGGTAAAATGCTGCCTCAGAGGTTTTTCCACCCTGACCAGAATACAGTTCTCTGAAATAACAATGAATGCTTTCTGTGGTCATATTTAAAGATATTAAACATTGTGCAAAAGTTTGTCAAACAACAGCTTCAGTACAAAAGAATCTGTATCAGACTTCTATCTTAAAACAAAATGGGTGGAAACCTGTTGCTAAGGCACCAACGAAACTTCAGATTGTAAATGGTTTGTGAAGCAGGGAGTGACTAAACCTGCTTCTACAACAGCTTTCACTTTAGTGGGAAATTATGAAAGAAATGCACATGCCATGAAAGTGAGTAGCAGACTGACTGAATATGGAAAAACTGAGACATACTGTTGAATCTGCACATATTTTTCTGAGGATATCATCGGCTGTTCATCATTTGTTTTGTAAATAGATTACCTTTTTCAGAATGTATTTCTTTACACCAAAAAAAATAGGGAAATATTTGAAGGGATTGTTATTTACAGGTTATTATGCAATGAGTTTGCGGGTCCGGCCAACTTGAGATTAAATTGGGCTGTATATGTCCCATGAACTAAATGAGTTTGGACAATACCTTGTAATTCTGAGGTATTTCTAATATATTTTTCCCTCTCCATTTGCGGTTAGAATTAACATTAGAAACTGAGTATAATGCAATACAATTAAACAGCACCACCAACTGCAGCCTCCAAAGGACCATGACATGAAAATCAACTCCCCTGTCTTGGGTTGACATTTCTTAAAATATCATGCTACTGACAGTAAATTATACAACAACTGCAACACGAAAAGCAGCATAAATGAATTGAACAGGAGACAAAGTTTGAAACATTACAGATGGTTACAGAAATATGGAGAAATAAGGGTTAATAATCTCCCCTGATTTTAACCACAATAAGACAGAACAGGCCGAGGCAAACGCACAACAACAATAAAAAATAAATAAAAAGCAGCCCGGACATTGTAGTCTGGAATTTAAGGGTGAGTGGCATCCTTTTTTTTCTGTCTGTGCTGCTGCCTTTTCAGAGCTAGTCTTCATGGCATCATTAAGATGATTCCACCTAATCGCATTAGAGGAGCAACATAGTGGAATTATTACTTTACACACTTTGCTGAGGCCTTAATCCAGGGCAACTGGGAATACTGACAGCAGTGGCAGAATAGAGAGAAGGCTCTGACAGGGGTTTCCTATTTATAACACCTGAAGGAACACCAGTGTTTTATGATTTTACTTGCCATTCAGTACATGGAGATCTAATTCACTGGTTTCACAAAGGTAATATTTATAGCAGGGGATACATTGTATTATACATGTATATCTGTTTCACTGGCCACTGAGTATACTTCTTCTTATATTACATACTTTTTTATATCTGTGTTCCCTAAGAAGCACCATCAGCACAGAGTACTACTCTACTTCTCAGTTAGAGGACAAAGCAAAGTGAATCAGGATTAAGACGAGCATTTGGGAGTAAACAAGGGCTTAGGGAACAATTATACTCCAGTCTTATCGCAAAGACCCCGTTTACAGTCGTCTGTAAACAAGCAGACCAAACTCCTTGTTAATTTGGTATCATGTTTTTTAACGCCTTTGTTGTCTCTGCATGCTCAGTTTTGCTCCTCTACTCACATTAAACAGATTTTCACTTCATTATCTGTAATGTGATGCATAGATTATCTAGCCCAGTCTCTACTCTGGACGATTCAGTTTTGGATGTGCTTGAAAGATTTAGTTTTTTCTATTTGATGTATCATGTAACATCTGATCTTGTTATCTGCTGGTAAACCCTGCTGATATCTGAACCATCAGACTAAACACAGCAACATATGGTGTGACATACTAACAGTGATGCACTGAGACATTTCTGCAAACCGTTGTCACAGTAAATTCTCAATCGTCATAATTATTAAACGTCAGAAGGATAATCGATGATCCATTTATAGTGCTCATGTTGAAACTTACTTTACAAAGTGTTTAAGTCAGGATCAAATTAAACAATCATTAACAAGGAGGTGAATGTATATATAAATGATGAAAATCATCACTCAAAAGAAATTTCAAATTAACTTTATAAATGCACCTTAAATGGCACTTTACAAAGTACTGTGTAGCCTGCAAAAATAAAAACAAGGTCAGTGAAATTGACATACTACCTTAAAAACAATCTGACCCATCTCAACTTATATTCACTCTCCTCTTTATCCTATCACCTGCAGCTACCTCAGCTAAAACCCTGTGTACACCTGGTCTGACGAGTGCATGAGGTGCACACATTCTTCCTTTATAAATACCAGTTCATGTGTGGGAAAAGGCATACACGTTTTTTGTGTGTGAACATCGTTATACATCTTGCCCCTGGACTGCTGGTCGAGAGCTACATGAGATAAGAGACAGAGACTCAGACAGACACACAATTGATTGCCACTAAAAGTACATCATAATGTCTCGTCACCACTGTGAAGATCCATACAATTCTGTGTTACTGCATATTATGTTAAGAATTTGATATCTCAGCTGTTACCCTGATAGTGAAAGTGTGACACTTTGGATGGCTAATCACAGTCTGTGAATGTGTCACATGTAGGGCTGCACTATTAATTGAGAAATTATCAAAATTTGCAGTATGGCTAAGAGCAATATCCATATCCCAGGCACTGCAATTTTTTGATAATGGTATTGTTACAAAATACTGTTATTAATGAAGCATTGTGGTGCTACAGAGATGCCCCTGCAGGTAAAGTCAGCATCTGAAAGGAGACAACCTCACATTATTCATCTTTGAAAACTGTAACAAGTAAAAAAGTGCAAGGAAAAAATCTTCTGTAAATGAGTGTTATTTTTAGTTGCACAAAAATAATTCTGCCCTGACCTGACCTTAGTTACAAATTTGAATTTTGGTAAAGATGGCTATATGAATTTGCTTAAGCCTCAAACATATAAAGCACTAATTATTTATCAGTTAAACCACATTTACGCACTGCAATGCTTCTTGAAAACAACGTGTAATTGTAACAAGTAATCATGATCATTAACAGTGCAGCCCTCACATACACACACTAACTGAAGCAACAACATCAGGCCCGAAGCAGATACCAGGAAGCAGCAGAGCTTCATCTTTTAATGAGACATGATGAAGTGAGCTCTGTCAATAAAGAGTCAGTTAACAGTACAGAACAACATGTGCACACGGTGCAAGTTGATCCTAATTGGTCAGTGCGTAGAACATAGAATCAAATCAGCAGAGGTGAGGGGCAATATTACAACCCATAGTAAACACAATCAGCCACATTTTAAATAAATTACCTTTTTAAAATAAATTTTCCTCAGCTGTTACCCGGTTCACAATAAACTATGATAAAATTCCCCATGGTTAGTATTCCCATTTCAAATTTTAATTATCATTAAAACCATGTTTGATTACCAAGCTTTGAAAACTCATGGCAAATACTAACCAACAGGCTCCCAGACGCATTCACACAGGCACAGCATGCAATGTAGTTTTGTTTTCCATCAATGAAAACCTGGCAAAAGGCAGTGACAGCGCTAAAGGGATTCTTAACCTTTTTGTTTACAGAGCGGGCACACAGCAGGTAAACCCAGTGAAGCCACTGGTCGCTTGTCCTCATCTACAGTCACACAGACACTAGAGCAAGCATTTTAGAGACATGCTTATGCATCGATATGAAGTCTCCCTATTATTTCAACTCTACTCAGCTGACATGAGAAGGAGAAGAGCTTGTGGAGTAGTTTGATACAGTACTACAAAAAAGCAACACCAAAACACAATAAAAACTAACCTTGAACAGTAATTTTCCTAACTGCAACACTAAAAATAGCTACAACTAAATTTTAATATAAATTATAATGTGCAGTAATAATACAGAAAGAAGTGCACTATTTATTGTGAATACACACAAACCCAGTAAAAAAGGAAGTTGCATCACATTGCTTTTCTTATAGCCAGTAATGCATGTTAAAAATGTGAGAGTGTGAAAGCACACAGCCACATTTGTAAGGAAAATAGGGGGGTGAAAGTACCAACTGAAAAGCCTGTTTTGAGAATATTATTAGATATAAAACCATGCTTCGTCAGTGTGTCTGACAGTCCTCACACTGCATATGAAAAAGCCATTGACAATCATTCAAGCCAAGTCAGCTCAACAACAAATAGTCAAAATAGTCTCTTTGGGTTCATACACAGGACACACACTGTAACAGAGGATAGGTCCGATTTTTTTGCCTTTGGCTCCAAGCCTGAGGCTGTGAAAAGCCAGACTAAGGTTTGCTAGTGCGTCCTATCTCTCTGTGTTTGCTGCAGTCATAATGCTGGGAGAAAGGTGCTCTGACATATTCAGCTCTATTCACAGCTCCAGTTTCTACACAGAGAGGAGGTAGTGTGGAGAGGAGAGGCTGTGTCTGTGGTCAGAAAGAGAGAGGAGGAAGGAGGGAGCGTGGTAGGATAAATGCTCATGGACAAAGCCATGTTTTTCAATAGAAATTAGCCACCAAATTAAGAATAACACACTTAAATAAAAAAGAGAGGTGAGAGTGAACGAAGGAGAGAGTAACAGACTCCAAAAGGTGTCAGCCATTTTCTATCAGCTTGTAGTTACATGTAGAGACAGGAGGGGGCATAAGAGAGAGTACCAGCTAGAGGAAATCAGGATGCGGAGGTGGAGGAGAGAGATGAAGAAAATCAGAGATTCTTTGTGTAAGAATGAGATTCAAGAAGAGATATGAAAACAAAGAGGTGGACTGAAGAAACAAGCAACTGAAATAAAACCAGTTAAAGGTGAAAATGAGAAGGAAAGCACAACAGGCTGGAGGAAAGTGGGGTAGTGATAGCGAGAACAAAGGCAGGGGAAGAGGGAGCGAGGGAGCCAGTCGGTGGGAGGAGAGAGTGGGATATGAGTCAGGCTTACAGCATTAACACTCATCTTCCACACCCATGTTTCATTGTTTTATTCATACACTGCACCCACTGGATAAGATGGCGGGAAACACAGAAGAACATTTAGCATCGGCACACATGTAAACACACAAGGTACACAACTCAAGTGTGTGGCTACAGGGCAGTGCATAACCAAATCTCCCAAATCCCATATTAGAATAATAGTACCAACCCTAAATGCCAAAGTTCCTGAATTCATTTTTTTTTCATGACAGATGGTTCACCTAAAAATAAACACAGCAGACCAACTTCACAAAATGAAAAGCTACATGTGGGATGAGATGACTCACCCACTGTACTGAACAGCTCACTGCTTCACACTCAAATAATGACCAGAGGGAGCCAAATGACGTTCAAACCCTTTTAAAAAAATAAGAATAAGGAAGCTAAGAAAACAGATAAGATGTTTCAGGCTGTAGCTTCTATCAGTGTTTAAAAAACAGGCTTTCTCTCTGTCTCTACATAACCATATCAGTGTCATGTGATCTCACACACACTTGACATCAGCAGAATGACTCACTTTGCTTCCCTGGAAGACCACAGATCAATGAATGATATTTCTGTTAATACAATACTGACCACATCTCCCTGTTTTTAATAGGAAAGGCTGTTTTATATAATAATTATAACTGATGTAGGTGAAAATTTAACTTTTTAAAGGTACACTGTGCAGAATTGTCAGGTACTGGTTGTAAACACACTTGCCAGCAAAAGTGAAAGTAAAGCCAACCACAGACTCACCCTCATTTGGTTTTTTGCCTCACTATATTCCCTTTTTCTGCATCATGTCTGCCAGCTTGCCTGCTGGTCTGGCACCTGGTCACTACCTTTTTATAAAGGTCCAAACTCACCTGAGCACTGTGGGGGTACAGGCCCATAAACTTCCTGAATACATACAATGAGAGGGAAATAAGAAAATGCAGGCAGAGGGCCAAGTCTTTGCAGAAAAATACACTGCCACACACTTGAGAGGGATTACTTATGTATGAGTCTATATATCTTTTTTAAGAATATTCTGCACAGTTATTCTTTATGAAAAATAAAATCAAATATCCTGTTTTCACAGGAAATTTACGTTTACATGCAGTCTCTTTCAAAATAAACGCACTACGTCAGTACAACACCGCGAAATTGACATTTTTTTTTCCCCCTCCAACAACTAACGCACGTGGTTAGGTTTAGGAAGAAAGAACAGGGTTGGGCTTCATAATCTTACTGGACATGAACACTACTCCCCTGGTTGAAAGTTGATGTTTATAATTTTATGGGATGTCCCCTCCTGGGTGAAAGTCAGTGTTTGTTAGACCCATCCATAACCCCCTACTCGGACTTTTGCTGCCTTAACTTTCGTTCTTGTCCCACCACCTTCCCCCCTGACCTTAAAGTGAGACTGGGTTGAAAAAAGCCTGTAGCTGTCCCCCAGTGGAGCTCTGCTTGCTAACCATGTAAAAAAAAAAAGTGTTAAAAGAAAAAGACAATAAGGAAGCCATAAATGCATATAAGCTTCACTACACAACTTTTTAGTTGTGAGTACCCAACCAGGCACATTCAGAGAAATAAGAAAAAAAAACAAGGCATAGCATTTACCCTAGATGCTTAGTGGGGGCACAAGGCGGGGGCAAATAGCCACAGGGGGAAAGAGGAACCCTGCAGCTAGACTGGATCCATCTAACAGTCAACATCTGATCCCATCCATGCATGGCCAGAAAGGAATACAACATACGGTATTTAATCAGACAAGTGTACAGCAACTGTGGCCTTATACCCGATCTACCCCGCAGTGAGCAGTGCAGGAACACTGCTGTAAGAAGGCAATCCTCTTACTAAGGCTGCATCCAGTGTCTGAACAGCTGACTTTGGATTTCCCTCAGCCATTCATGCATTCCGTCAATCAGAGATCACAACTCCACCCCATAGAGCTATATATCAGGGCACTGTGTGTTTCAGGTTTGCAGCAGGTTGACCTTAAAGTGTGTCTTCACTTGTTTCTGTCTTGCAGCCTCGTGCTGGCTGCTCAGTCAGTTCAATCCTCCAGGCATGCAGTGATGACCTAAGCACAGCAGCAGATGTTGTGGCTGTATGAGCACCGATGCCAAACAAGTGCAGTGCAGACCTACATCTGTTCTGATCTCTGTTGATTCAGAAAAAAAGACTACATAAACATAGAGCGGGGCTAACTGCACTTAGCAAGGCTGTCAAGCACTTATTATTACATCAGACAGCTATATAGAAAGGCCTACATGTTGTTCAGTGCTGTTACTATTTTAATGTTAACATTGCTGGTGGGGTATTACTACATTAAGAGAATAGTTCATCCAAAAATAAAGCAAGAGAGCACGTCGGCGTAATGCAGATTCATAGATTTAAAATGACACATGAAGATAGTGTGTGCAAATGTTTGTTATTAGTGTAATGTTGTTAATGCTCATAGAAGCAGACCCACTTATCACCCCGGAGAAAGGCCTTGATTCAGCTGCAGTGGAGTGATTCTAAAGTGAGCGTGGCAAAGTCCAACCTATAGGACTCATCCACACAGCCATGAGTCAATGGACTGAGACATAATGAAACTGAGGGCTTATATAACCGAGTGGTGGAGAGGAGAAAGGGTCAGCCCTTCTCACACAATACCAGGCAAGAACGAGACAGGAGTGAGACAGAAAAACAATCTGACAGATTTACAGAATCTTTAAATATTTGCTTTGATATTAAGGTAACCAGGTTAGATGTGCTTTACAAGCTCACAGATACAACCGGCACGTCTCTGCATCGACATGGGGGAACCAGGTTTGACCCACATACTTAAGAGTAGTGACTAGCCCAGGCCAATTCACATCAAAGCCACAAATGGCTCTGAACCAGTCTCGTCATGTTCTAGGACAAATGACAAGAGCGAAAGGAGCCGTGCCAGGGAGTCTTGGCCCACAGTTGTGAATGCAGCCCACAATGAAATTTTTGGCCCACTGACTCTGATTTTGCCCTGTTAAGCCAGAGGCAAAAAAAATGTAGTGCATCTGCATGTCGGGCTGTTACTAGTTTATATAATGTCATAGTCAAACAGTTGCCATTAGAGAAAGGAGATTGTTTTCTGTGTTTGAAATCCATGTCAGTGTCAGATACTTTAGATAAATACTGGTATCAATTCACATTAAAGTGCAGGATCATAAACGTTGATATATCAGCCTCAAAGTTAAAGGAAGACAAAAACTTTATTATTTTTACATACCTCCGCAGAACATAACAACATATCGATTTAGCATTTGACTGGGGTGCATCTTTAACAGTAGTTAAACTATATAAAAACACCAGTTTACAAACAACTCATACAACTTGTCCAGTATATTCAAGTCCAGGCATATGCTCAGTATTTCCCAGACACATGCATCTTCCCTAAACTCTTACTATCAGGCTCTGGTTTTGAGGACAGCATAGATAAGTTTCCCTTTCATTTCATTTATAAATAGTAAGGTTCTAGCAAAACTGCATGTGTTCAGGAAGTACTGAGCATATACCTGGATAAATGAGATTTGTATTACACTGCAGGAGTTGTGTGAGAGGTTGCAAATAAATGTTTTGATATAGTTTTGCTCTATATTAAAACATGGTCCCCAATCAGTCAGTAAGTCAGTATGTTCACTGTTTTCTGTGGAGACATGCAAGAAAAACAAAGTTTGGTTCACAAATTTAAGGAAACACAGCATAACTTATTGAAATACAAACAGTAATTTTGGGGGTAAACTGTTCCTTTAAAGTCACAAAATATATATGTTATAATAGACTACTGAGAAATAATCATTTACAGTTGGTCTAACTTGATAGAAAGAAGAGACATTTCACATTGTCCAACCCTTGTCTGCCACTCCGCGTTGAAAGCACAGCACTACACAGAGACGTACAAACAGCTTATTGACCAAATACTCTATAAGCTGCACTGCAGCAGTGCCTGTGCTTGCTGACATTCACAACAAAAACCTCCTGATTCACCAATACCAAATGACCCGAATGGTCCGCAAACAGGAAAAGCTGATACAAACACACTTATCAGCACACGAGCACAGAGCAGGGGCAATTCATCTAGTACCAGCCTGGATAACAAACTGTTCAGCAGCATCTGGACAGCATGCAGTTTATATGGAACATCATAATACAACCTGAAACAGCAGGTATTTATTTAATTGAACCAACACAATGCCAATGGAATAGTCAACATCAAACTTAATACACTGCGTCACTTCCTTCATTCACAGAGTTTCATCAGCTTATCAATGAGAAATAACTCTCCAGTCAACCTTGTCAGCTGTACACAACTGGTGATGAAAATCAATACTCAGTGACACAGAAACAGAAATGCTTACTAGCAATCTGAGTTAACCCAGTATGGTTACGTGTTAGTGGATGTCAAAACATCAGCGGAAAATACGGAACAGCTTTGCTCTAGAAAGACAGATCTAATTGCCATTTTTTAAGTACTGTGCTGTGAGTATTGTGGCACTGTCAGACCTCACTGAACACTATTTGTTTGCTGTGCAGGTCTAGAAGTTCTAAATTCACCTTTACTCTTGTTAAATATAGTGGGTGTGAAACATTTCTGATGAACATTATACAACTACATGGCTAATTATCTGCCTCTACCGTTCAGCTTTAACAAAGTTTTAAAACATGCATGGTGCTTGTTAGCCAGGGTGAATGCTTGTGCTTGTTTTGTTCTGATTGGAAACTACAACAAAGATGAGAAAATAGAGTGAAAAGGTTATAATGCAAAGACATAATCTAATAGTGAGGCAGTGGCAGGAGGGCTTAGGGCACAGTGATCACTGACTCCTAAAGTAAGTAACTTTAAAGTACTGACCTTGTGGAACAAAGCAAATCAAGATTTACAGGAGATAGACATGAAAAGAAACATGTTTCACACAAAGAAAGGACAGGAAGAGGAACTATTATTAAGTCTAAAAGCCAAGTCTAAAAAGATAGGTTTTAAGATTTCGTTTGAAAGGGTCTACTGACTCAGAGTCTGACGTCCTCTGGAAAGCTGCTCCAGAGAAAGACAGATCACCATTATTTAAGTACTGTGCAGTGAGTATTGTTGTAGTGCCAGGCTTCACTCCGCACTGTTTCTGTGTAGTGCCAGAGCAGGAGTCGGTGGCAGGCCTACGCTGCTCTACGTTCACCTGTTCTCTTTTTAAATATAGTGCTGAGGGGGTGAAATCCTACTGATGAACATGACATACATGGCCAATTACTACCTGCCACTGTAGTTAAGCTCTATTTAAATCACGCATGGTGCTTGTTAGCCAGATTGTGACTTTTTTTTCTGTTGGGAAACTGCATCAAATATGAGAAAATAGACTGAAAGGCGATATAATCTGAGGACATAATCTAATAGTGAAGTAGTGGTGGGAGGGCTTATCACAGTGATCACTGACTCCAACAGTAAGTGACTTTAAATTACTGCCCTCAGGGTACAAAGGAAATCCAGACTTATAGGAGATAGAAATTAAAAGAAAGACGTTTCACACACAGAGAGGACAGGCAGAGGAACAAGAGTATGTGGTTATATGTTAATATGTCATAAACAAGCCATGGACAAAATTGTAAAATATTGCTATAGCAAAGAGAGATCTAATTGCTATTACTTAAGTACTGTACTGTGAGTATTGTTGCATCGCCAGACCTCACTCCACACTGTTTCTGTGTAGTGCCAGTGCTAGAGCAGGAGTCGCTCTAAGTTCACCTGTTCTATAAACATTGTATTCGTGGCTAAGTACCTGCCTCCACACTTGAGCTTTATCAACGTTGTTAAATCATACATGGTGCTTGTTAACCAGAGTGAATGCTTGTGATTATTGTTTTATTTTTCCTGATTGGAAACTGCAACAAAGATGGGAAAGAGAGAGGAAAAGAACAGGATCTAGCTGTGAAGTGGTGTGAGGGTTTATCTCAGTGATCACCGAGTCCAAGTGTTCAGTAAACTTTAAGTTACTGTCCTGAGAGAAAGCAAGATAATCAAGGTTTACAACAGATTATAGAAATGAAGAGGATGTTCCATACAAAGAGAGGGCAGGCAGAGGAGCTAGTATATAGAGACTTTAAGTTTGCAAAGCACAACAGTAGACAGACGGCCGCACATCGAATAAAACTGTTAAAACTAGATTCTTGGCTAAAACAGTCGTAAATTAATTTGATGTATACAGTCTCCTGTGAGGAGGGAATAAGCCGTGGGAAACATAAGCAACAGTGATCCCAGTATTAAACATAATTTCTCCTGCACACTTTTTAAATGCCATGCTGAGGGGGTGAAACATAACTGATGAGCATTATATAAGTGGATAATTACCTGCCTCCACACTTAAGCTCTATCAAAGTTTTTAAATCATGCATGGTGCTTGTTGGCCAGGTTGAATGCTTGCATTTTTTCCCCCATTGTATACTACAACAAAATGGGAAGAGGGAAAGGAAGGGAACATAATCTAATAGCAAAGCAGTGTGAGGGTTTATCTCAGTGATCATTGAGTCTTAGTGCACAGTAAGTGACTTTAAATTACTGACCTGATGAAACAGAGGAAGGATTACAGGAGACGGAAATGAAAAGAAAGATGTTTCACACAATGGCAGAGACACAGAACATATAGACACTTTAAGTTTGCAAAGCGTGACAGTAAAGAGAAGAGCACAGATATAAAGTAGCATCTAGCATCTTGGCTAGGGCAGCCACGCATTCATTTAATGTGTGCAGTGTACTGAGCAGGACAGAATGAGCAGTGAGATATTATTGCTCTTGTATTGAACATCATTTAACAGCTATGTTACCTGTGCAATTACACACCCAGTGACATGGGTCAGCCTGTGTTATTGTTTGGTCAATTGTGCATGTTTGGTAGCTGTTGTCTGTACTGTGTCTCGTCTCAGTGGTGAGTTTGGTCTGGGATTGAAGTTGCAATGTGTTCAGAAGGAAGCTGTTTGGTACAGTCTTCCCGTTTATAAAACATTAAAGAGGTTACTCAGATTAATGCCCAAAATAATAATGAAAAAAGCAATGTCTTTATGGTATTTTAAGAAACATTTTCAGTCAAAGCGGGACATCTAATATTTAGCACTTTGATTAATATAATTGTCTCACACTGGATGCGTCTTTCTTTCTATCTGAGAGTCACTATGTCACCAAAGGAGCATGCTGCTCTTATGCCCTGTTTTCCTCTGTATGTCTCTCCTTCTATCCCTCCAGCCCCCTTTTCTTCTGTGAAAGTGCCTTTCAGTAAAGTGGATTAGGCATTTGTGAGCATGTGCAGTGTGTTGTTGCATGTGTGCGTCTCTGAGCACAAGCGCGTGTGTGCGACATGCGAACATAAAGATAGTAGCTGTTTGCGTTGTACCCTGCTGTGTGTGTAAATTAGATTACCATCACTGCTGCTGACCTCGATGTGAGTTGCGCCATCCTCCAACAAAGCTGGAGCAATAAGGGAGAATGTGCCCTACTGACACATAACAGCACATGTGGCATCCACAGCCACAACCCCACAGGCGTGAGGCGCAGCAGCACTGAGCTAGAAAGCATGTGGCAGGACGAGAGACGGAATAGTCTAAGGAGAGAAAGATAGAAAATGATAGGGAGGCAGAAAGGGATGGCATGTGAAAGAGGAAAGGAAGGACAGAGACATAAAAGCGGGAAAAGGAGGCCAAGAGTGGGATGGGGGAGGGGGAGCTGAGAGTGATATCAATATGGAGGCTAAGGAAGGAGGAGATACATAGTGTGGAGACAGAGAGGGATGCTGCAAAAATAGAGAAAGCAAACCAGCGCATGAAACAGAACAGAGACAGAAGCAGAATAGGAGAGGGAGTACTGAAATAAATGCTATCTTAAAGAGTAACATTCATATTGCTGTATCTAACAAAAAAAGATGGTTTTACAGTTTGTAGGATGAGTTGAAAATGGACAGTGAAATATAACAGAGATCATACAACAGAACAAGTTTACATAGGGAGGTGGATGCAGAAAAGTTTCTAAAGCACGGCCCACACTGGAACACAGAGGAGAGTTTGCCTGGGAGTTAACATGTCAGCATTTTTGTATTGTGTGGATGCACAAGAGCAGCCAAATAAAATAAAGCCAATGCTGTCAAACTGCTGAAAAGACAGTACATACAGCACATACAGTCCCACTGCAACAGCTGTGTCTCCTCTTTCTCTCTGACATTAAGCTTGTTCCCTTGCCCTCTCTCCTTCCAACACTGAATACAGTTTAATGAGAAAAACGCTATTGCCCACTTAACAAAGACAACATACACAGACGTGCAAAACATAAGGGTCATTGCACTGTGAATGATTCTCAGTGCAGACACTCAGCATGCAAACACAATTGCACAGATCTGCTGAGCCAGCCAAGCAAACAGACAAAGCCACTGGAGCAAGCAGCCACACCCCCGCCAAAGAGAGCACACAGAGTGAAAATGAACCAGGAGTGTGCTATCATAGACACTGGCTGGGCCAGAAACTCCATACTAACATGGTATTAAGTCGGCTAAAACAGCATGTGTGATGTTATAATATGCCTGAAACCTTAGCAGGAAACCAGTAGTATATTACAGTACACAAACATCTGACGCTGTGCAGGCATAAAAATCCCACAATGCAATGCAGTAGAGGACAACGTTAATAATGGACAGTGACCAAGACAGCTAAGTAACCTCAATTATGCTTCAGTTTAAGTGTAAATGTAAGTAGGAAGTGCGAGTTACTTGAAACACCTAGATGGTGCGGCTTGGACACATTGTCAGTGATGAACCCTGCGTCTTAGATCATCAGACACTCTCACCTGGGTGACCCAGCCAGGGGTGATCAGTCCCCGGTTTGTGTCCAAGCAGCTCATTACACCATGGATCTGCCCTCTTGATCCACAGCTGAGGCTGCAGCCTCACTGATGTTTCTGGTGGCTTCCCTCTCCTAAGATTTCACTTTACTAGACATGATATAGCTTAAAAATTATTCTTAAATTACCAGTAGAACAGAGGTTGGCACAGCTTATTATGGTTACGTGTCTATAACCAGCAAGGAGGCTCTTTAGGAACTACAGTTGAACAATAGTACACATATTGGGTATGTAGTGCTTAGTATGCAATGTCAGACGCAGCGATTCTGTATTTAGTTTGCAGCCTCCTATTGCACAGTGATGTTGTATATCAAAATTGAGATCACCAGATTACAAACAACAGCTTTAAAATGTAGTTAGTTACTTGTGTTGACTGTGCCGACACCTGCATGTCGTCTACAAGGCAAAAACAATTTGCATAATCAAACATAATGTGTTGATTCATCAGACTGAGCCACATCCCATGTGCTCGCACTCTGAATGCAGCTCATGACCCTCCCTGTAATCCATCCACTCCTCCACTCTCATCTGTTTCTCTCTCCCCAAAAGTGTCACGACAAAGGAAAGAAAGTGCAGTTATACAATTCAGTAAGAGACAACTCAGTCTCCCAGCTCACAGTGACAACCGATATGATCCACTGACATCACTGTGCACTTTTTAGGTTTAATGAGATGCACTCATTTTTAATCACATCAATAAATCTTTTCTGGGCATCTGCTGTCCAGGCACAGCTTAGCACTGCAAAACACACTTTTATCTCACACACAAACATGTGCACATAAAATATGCACACAGACAGGCAGTTAGTGCTATCTAGGAGAGCACTGAATAAAAGTGGACAGAGGAAGTGCAGAGAGAGTGTGTTCAGTCTCCTCTCTGTGAGGTCGAGCTACTGCCTCACTCTCTGAACTCATCCTTCTCCTCCTGCATTCCTGCTTCTCTCTGGCTTACTGCTTTATTTCACATGCTGCTTAGTGGACCAAAATATCCCATCAGCTTTAAACAAAGACACATTTAATGACCTGTTAAAAATACATGTTTTTCTGACAGCCATTTTCTAGGTAGGAAATCTAAGGTTGACCCAGTTGTTTGAGAGGAAAGATTATCTCCATACAATAAAATATCTAATTAGAAGCTCAACAATTCCTGCCTTCACTATTGCTTCGATATCTGCACCATCTGCTGCCTGATTTACAATGGCGATTTCCCTGATATAATCCATGTGTTTCTATCTAAATAAACCCATTTTCATTAAATATTGTGAGATGTCTATAGATGAGCTGTACAAAAGCCACTTCCCCTCCCCCCTCCTCTACTGCTCTCTCTATCCCTCCCTCCTTCCCTCCTTCATCCTCTTCCCTTGCTGTTGCTAAGACCGCTGAGCACATGCTAGTCTGTGGAAACCAGTAGACTCAGAGAGGTGGATCTCCTCGTGTGTTGCTATGGGCAACACACAGTGTTCAACAGAGAAGCAGCTCAGAAGCCTAGCATTCAGACCTACACACATGTGATAAAATATGACCTATTTTTCAGTCAGTCAAAAGGGATCATCTGCACAGAAGCCAGGGTGTACAGTATATATCAATTTAAACCGTGTACACTCTTTTATATCACTGTCTACTATTTTTTAACTCAGATGAAATGAAAAAAATAGTAAAAATATATGGCTTGTTGTGTTGCAGTCCTTCAGTGAATGAAGATCCCCTGCTGAAGCGAAATGTCCCAGCCCCACCTGACTGGCTGTACATTGTGATTCACTGCACACCAGCCGCAGGCTCCCACTCTCCCCCCTCTCTCTGTCATGGCTGCAGCCATTCATGGACCATTGAATCACCTCAGCTACATCAGTGAGCACAGACCCCACATAACTCTGTTAGCCAGTCAGTCACTCCCTTTACACGCATGCAATAACCCTAACAGACAGGCACATAGAGCAAAACATAAATATACACACAAGTATGTAAAGCACACGGACCAAGATGTACTCCTCTGATTAATAGTAACATGTCTTTTCAAATGACTATATTCAATGGATATCAAGGTACTGAGGTAACATTACATCCAATGTGGAGGATCAGGTGCAAGCTCAAATTATGCAGATGTTAGGAAAAGCTTCAACACTAATCATAGGAACAAATCAAGCACATGTGGACAATGCAGCATTAAGTTTCAGTCACAGCATACTAACTGCAGTCCAAAGTATCATCACTTAACATTCTGTGAGAACCAACCACACAACCCCCTGTAAACCAACAACTTAACTCAGCAGTCTCATAACAACGCTTAACATCCTCATTTCCCTCAGTGATGACTTTGATGTTTGTGGTTCATTTCTAGCCAGCAATTAAGTGGTGTGATTCAATACTTTTGAGACACTTTAATTTATAATATCTGTGTCTCATCTATCACTGGCATTCATACCAGAACTGCCTTGAAATAAGGTGATCTTTCTTACCTCCTCAGAAGTACGTCTCCTGTCAGGGAGCACTAGTGTGTTGGCATGGCTGCCAGGGACTATAGTAGATCCTATACTCATTCTGGGTCCAACTAACATGTAGCGTTTGTCTCCAGATCTGTACTGGATGCTGTGACACAGTGTCCCATCATAATTAGTCTCTTGGAGATATTTGGAAGTATAGTCTGTGGATTTGGAGCACTGCATTGCAATCAGCACGATGATACTGATTAGAAACAGTAGAGAAACTGAGCCCAAAGTTATCATCAGGTAAAATGTCACATTGTCCTCCTCGTCAACTTTAGTTGCACTTTTAACATCAGAAGCTGCAAAAGCCTCTCTGGGCTCCACAAGTTTGACAATCACAGTAGCTGTTGCTGAGAGTGAAACGTTGCCATTGTCTTTGACCAGTATGAGCAGTTTATGCTCCGCCTCGTCTGTCTCTGTCAATGAGCGAAGTGTTCTGATCTGTCCTGTATAGCGGTCCAAACCAAAGAGACTGTGGTCACTGACTTCCTGCAGTGAAAAGAGTAACCAGCCGTTATATCCTATATCAGCGTCATAGGCTCTGACTTTAGTCACCAAGTGTCCTGCGTTGACATTGCGGGGAATCTCCTCCACACCTTCAGCAGAACCGTTGGAGCTGACTGGATACAGGATGACTGGAGCGTTGTCGTTCTGATCCAGAATGAAGACGTTCACTGTCACGTTGTTGCTTAGTGACGGACTTCCTGAATCTGTGGCGACAACTTGGAACTGGAAAGTTTTCAGAGTTTCAAAGTCGAAACTTTTCAGTGCCAAAATATCTCCATTTTCAGAGTTTATATTTAGAAATGATGTAATTTTTTTGGGTTCATCCCCATTTCTCGCAATACTATATGATATGAGAGCATTGTCACCCTCATCACAATCAGACGCACTCACTGAAAATAAAGAGGCTCCTGCAACATTGTTCTCAACAACATAAAAAGTGTACGGATTTGTTGTAAACTCTGGACTGTTATCATTCACATCTGATACAGTCACACTTATTGTCCTGTGAGACGACAAAGGTTTTTCACCAGCATCTTTAGCAACTATTGTCACATCATATTTGGACTGATGCTCTCTATCCAGCAGTGATTTGGTGACCATAGAATACATATTGTCTTGTAAAGATGGTGTCAATGTAAAAGGTACATCCTCACTAATGAAACAGATTACCTTTCCATTTAAGCCTGAATCATTATCATTCACACTTATCAATGCTACTGTCGTTCCAGGTTTGGAGTCCTCAGGAATTGCACTTGAAAAGGATGTCACCTCAATCTCAGGTGCGTTGTCATTCAGATCCACAATAGTTATTATAATACTTTTTTCTGTTGCTAGGGGGACTGTCCCTTTATCAGAAGCTTTAATGTCAATTTCATAACTGTCTTTTGCTTCAAAATCTATCAGTCCTTTAACAATTATTTCACCAGTATCAGCATCAACTTCAAAAAGTTTACGCAATTTGTGATTCACATTATTCCCAAAGGAATAAACCACCTCCCCATTTAAACCATCATCTAAATCTGTGGCATTAACTTGCATGATAGTTGTGCCAATTGGTGAATTTTCATTGAGCACCGCGCTATATGACTCTTTGGTAAAAACTGGCATATTGTCATTTACATCTAAGACATTAACAATAATCCTCATATTTCCTGATTTAGCAGGTTTCCCTCCATCAACGGCTGTCAGCAGTAATCTATGACTTCTTGCAGTTTCTTTGTCTAGGGCTTTATGCAGATACAAAACAGGAATCTTGCCATCTTCTCTTCTATCTTTAACCTCCAGGCGGAAATGGTCATTTTGGCTGAGCTTATACGTTTGAATAGAATACACAGTCACTGTCAGGATCATGGGCGCCCTGTAGTTGAAATCGTGCCCCGGGTAAAGCAGATTCTGATATCTCTAGCTGCGTCTCGTTTTCGGAGAAGGTGGGAGAGTGATCGTTTACATCCAAAACCTCAATGGCGACGTAATGCACCTCCAACGGATTCTCCAGCACAGTCTTTATGTTGATAATGCAGGTACTGATCCGCTCGCACACCTCCTCTCTATCTATTTTTCGGTTCACGTGTAAGATGCCGTTATTGTTCAGCTGAAACATGGGTTCAGTCGATCCAGACACGATGCGAAATCCTCTAGCGTTCAAAGCACTGATATCCAGCCCTAAATCTTTAGCGATATTTCCAACAACAGCACCCACCGTAAGTTCCTCGGGAATTGTATATCGTAGCTGTGCCCAAGTAAAATGAAAAGTAAGATTCAGACAAACAATGAGAACGACCAGGCGCTCCAGCCACGCTCCGCATCCTCGTCGTGCCATGTTTGATTCAAGAAACAAAACAAAATGAAGGTCAGAAATCCAAATGTGAGTCTACACAGTAACACACATTTTGAGCAAAAATAATAATTGCCCGAAGTCCGAAAACTGTTGGTGAACGAGTCAGATATTTGAAGCCATCGCCCCACAGCACAAGCGCACCCTGTCGCGAAATAGCACCAAACTACTGACGTACACGATGTTCAGCCAGAGTCGTTCCCTTTTACATGCAGTGACACCATGCGAGCTGACGCTACAATGCAGACACAATATTAAAAATATATATATTTTTTATGTGACGTTCGCGGTGGTTAAACTTTTCCATTGCCTGCTAAGGATGCAAACATAAAAGGAGCAAAGAGGGGAAAAGAAGAATAACAAGGCAATACTAGGATGGCACGTGGTATTGCTGGGACAATTACAATCTACAGAGCTACTATTAATAACATAATGGATAATAATAAATCATAATTAATTGTATAAGATAAATACATCAATAGGCTGTAGCAGTTTTCCTCCCTCCTCAGATGCCAACTGTGCATTTAGTGCCACAAGTCAGGATGCATTTCTATTTACAGAACCATCTTGTAATCTGAATACCTACTTTGACCAATATTTCACAACAATGCGCAACATCCCATTTTGCATCACCAATACAAAGGCAATGTAAGGTTTAGTCGCATTTTGGGGGATACTTTTCATTTTCAAGGACATAATAACAGCGCAGCATTAAGGTATAATCTCAGCATACTAACAGTCTAAAGTGTCATCAGGTAGCACTCTGTGCTGTCAACACAACCACCTGTAAACCAACAACTTAACTCAGCAGTCTCATATCAACACACAACATCCTCATTTCCCTCAGTGATGACTTTTATGTCTATGGTTCATTTCTGGTCAGTGATTAGGTGGTGTGATTCAGTCCCTTTTTATAGGATCTGTGTCTCATCTATCACTGGCATTCATACCAGAACTTCCTTGAAATAGGGTGACCTTTCCTACCTCTTCAGAAGTACGTCAGACCTCAGGAAAGCATGTAATACAATATATGTGCAGCCAAAAACTACTTAAACGATCACCAGGCACGCCACAGCTTTTATAAATAGTTTACTGCCAGAAATCATGTTCAAAAATGACACTATACTGACTGATGGTTGTAATTGCTTCACTGACTTAACTATGCCTTAATGCTTTACTCTGTGCATAGAGGTGGAGGAAAGAATCAAAACTTGGACATTAAAGGCTTTTCAGACATGTCCATTATAAAGGTATGGCAAATAACATTCTGAATTAACATCTTGCAGATATTGTTTGTTGAATATGAGTATTTTGTTTGATGAATTGATTATAAACGTTTTCTTCAAAGACATATTTGGTAGTGCCCACTCCTTCAACATTAATGCTTGATTAAATATGTCTTACCTCTCCAGATCCCCTCCTCCTGTCAGGGAGCACTAGTGTGTTTGCATGGCTGCCAGGGACTATAGTAGATCCTATACTCATCCTGGGTCCAACTAACATGTAGCGTTTGTCTCCAGATCTGTACTGGATGCTGTGACACAGTGTCCCATCATAATTAGTCTCTTGGAGATATTTGGAAGTATAGTCTGTGGATTTGGAGCACTGCATTGCAATCAGCACGATGATACTGATGAGAAAAAGTAGAGAAACTGAGCCCAAAGTTATCATCAGGTAAAATGTCACATTGTCCTCCTCGTCAACTTTAGTTGCACTTTTAACATCAGAAGCTGCAAAAGCCTCTCTGGGCTCCACAAGTTTGACAATCACAGTAGCTGTTGCTGAGAGTGAAACGTTGCCATTGTCTTTGACCAGTATGAGCAGTTTATGCTCCGCCTCGTCTGTCTCTGTCAATGAGCGAAGTGTTCTGATCTGTCCTGTATAGCGGTCCAAACCAAAGAGACTGTGGTCACTGACTTCCTGCAGTGAAAAGAGTAACCAGCCGTTATATCCTATATCAGCGTCATAGGCTCTGACTTTAGTCACCAAGTGTCCTGCGTTGACATTGCGGGGAATCTCCTCCACACCTTCAGCAGAACCGTTGGAGCTGACTGGATACAGGATGACTGGAGCGTTGTCGTTCTGATCCAGAATGAAGACATTCACTGTCACGTTGTTGCTTAGTGACGGACTTCCTGAATCTGTGGCAACAACTTGGAACTGGAAAGTTTTCACTGTTTCAAAGTCGAAACTTTTCAGTGCCAAAATATCTCCATTTTCAGAGTTAATATTTAAAAACAGACCAGAATTATCCCCACTGCTGTCCCTTGGAATGTGATATGAAATGTGTGCATTATCACTGTCATCAAGGTCAGATGCTCTAACTGAAAATACAGGTGCTACTAGGTCATTGTTTTCACTAATATAAAAGGTATAAGGGCTCAGTGAAAACTGTGGTCTGTTATCATTCACATCTGAAACAACCACAGTCATTGTCTTTTCAGATGAGAGTGATGGCTCACCAGTGTCCTTTGCAACAATTGTAAGTTCATAAAAAGACTTTTCTTCTCTGTCCAGCTGTGATTTTGTCACGATTGCGTACATGTTATCTTGCATGGACGGAGATATGACGAAAGGAACGTCCTCACGTATAAAGCAGGAAACCTTCCCATTAAGGCCTGAATCCAAATCATTAACGCTGATCAAAGCTACAGTTGTTCCAATTCTAGCATCTTCAGGAACTGATTTTGAAAATGATGTAATTTCAATCTCTGGAGGATTATCATTAAGGTCGATTATCTTTATTATCACAGTTCTGTCTGTTGAAAAGGGGATCGTGCCCTTATCTGAAGCTTGTATATCAAGTTCATAGCTTTCATTTTCTTCAAAATCAATTATACCTGTCACTTTAATTTCGCCCGTGCTTGGGTCTATGTTAAATAGTTCTTGCAAATGTATATCCACCTCTTTACCAAATGAGTAAACAATTTCGCTGTTTACGCCCTCGTCCAAATCAGTCGCATTAACCTGAATAACTAATGTACCAGGGGCTGCGTTTTCATTTAAAACGGCAGAATAAACATCTTTAGTAAATACTGGAGAATTGTCATTAACATCAAGCACCTCAATGAGTATTTCTATTGTTCCAGACATCGCTGGCTTCCCACCGTCAACAGCTGTGAGCAGAAGCCTGTGCTCTTTCACAGCCTCTCTGTCTAACTGCTTCTGCAACACCAGAAAGGGCATCTTACGGTCTTCGCCTCTCTCCTTAACTTCCAAACGAAAGTGGTCATTGTGGCTCAGTTTATACTGCTGGACAGTAAACTGACCGCCATCGGGGTCGCGTGCAGGTTGGAGCTGAAACCGTGCTCCCGGTAATGTCGATTCAAATATCTCCAGCCGCTTCTCCTTCTCTGGAAAGACGGGGGAGTGGTCGTTTACATCCAGCACCTCTACGGCCACATAATGGATTTCCAGAGGGTTTTCTAGCACGGTTTTAAGGTTGATTATACACGCGCTGCTTCGTTCACAGATCTCTTCCCTGTCCACTTTCCTGCTGACGTACAGGATACCGTCGTCTTTATTCAAACGAAAAAGGTGTTCCGTTGAACCGCCAACAATACGATACTCCCTATTTTTCAGCGTAGCCTTATCAATCCCCAAGTCTTTCGCAATGTTTCCAACAACGCTTCCTTCTTTTACCTCTTCGGAGATGGAATATCTGATCTGAGCGGAGGCTTCGCTCCAAAACGTCACCAAAACCACCATGAAGACGACGCATCCCCATCGCTCCATCCTCACCTGCCGTCCGCTTTGTTCCATCACGAACAAAATAAATATGATTTCAGGATCTATAATTGTTTGGTCACAAAATAATAATCAGCATTATTCCTTTGCAAACTGCGTTCCATCGCCAGTACGGTCCTGGTAGCTGTACAATGCGAGTTCCCTGCCCAAGCCCCTTACACATAATGCCAAAATATAGGATAGGACCTAATAGTGATGACGAAGAGTTGTAGACACATTATTTGCCATTATGCTGACACCATGCGATCCACAACGTTATTACAACTCTGTATAACTAAAAAAATATAGTAAAACCATACCATCATCCAGCAACGAAAACACAAGGCTAAAGAGACAAACACCCTATTTATATATGAAGATAGATATGCATAAACAGTCATTTTCATTGAGCAATGGACTCGAGTCAGCCACTTCGTTTATAAAAAAAAACTTTCAGCACCACAGACAGCGACACCTCCACCTGCACCCTGAGACTCAAATTAATTGGACGTTATTTAAACTGCGTACTATCTCCAACTATCCAACAACAAAAACACAATTCTGTGTGAAAACTATAGCAAATGCAACACAGTGTTATCAAAACTTACAAATGTGTGTTTTATGAAGTGTAGTGAAAAAGAAGGAGACAACAAACTGTCAAATGAATGGGTCAGCATATGCGTCAACCTGTACCTGCACAGTATGATCAAAACTGCAGCTGAGAACCAGAGGGCACCAGTCAAACGTCCTCTCTCGTACACTTATGTAACGATGCCAAACAAAAAGCACACATGCAGCACATGCATGCAATGAATAACGCTGCCAGTGGAAATAAGTCAGGGTTTTCACAAAGTATGTCTTACCTCCTCAGAAGTACGTCTCCTGTCAGGGAGCACTAGTGTGTTGGCATGGCTGCCAGGGACTATAGTAGATCCTATACTCATCCTGGGTCCAACTAACATGTAGCGTTTGTCTCCAGATCTGTACTGGATGCTGTGACACAGTGTCCCATCATAATTAGTCTCTTGGAGATATTTGGAAGTATAGTCTGTGGATTTGGAGCACTGCATTGCAATCAGCACGATGATACTGATGAGAAAAAGTAGAGAAACTGAGCCCAAAGTTATCATCAGGTAAAATGTCACATTGTCCTCCTCGTCAACTTTAGTTGCACTTTTAACATCAGAAGCTGCAAAAGCCTCTCTGGGCTCCACAAGTTTGACAATCACAGTAGCTGTTGCTGAGAGTGAAACGTTGCCATTGTCTTTGACCAGTATGAGCAGTTTATGCTCAGCCTCGTCTGTCTCTGTCAATGAGCGAAGTGTTCTGATCTGTCCTGTATAGCGGTCCAAACCAAAGAGACTGTGGTCACTGACTTCCTGCAGTGAGAAGAGTAACCAGCCGTTATATCCTATATCAGCGTCATAGGCTCTGACTTTAGTCACCAAGTGTCCTGCGTTGACATTGCGGGGAATCTCCTCCACACCTTCAGCAGAACCGTTGGAGCTGACTGGATACAGGATGACTGGAGCGTTGTCGTTCTGATCCAGAATGAAGACGTTCACTGTCACGTTGTTGCTTAGTGACGGACTTCCTGAATCTGTGGCGACAACTTGGAACTGGAAAGTTTTCACTGTTTCAAAGTCAAAACTTTTTAGCGCCAAAATATCTCCAGTTTCAGAGTTAATGTTTAGGAATGAGGTCAATTTATTTTCCGTGCCTGAGTCTCTGACAATATGATAGGAAATAAGTCCATTGTTGTTTTCATCACGATCAGAGGCTTTAACCGAAAACACAGAGACTCCTGGTTCATTACCCTCAGTGACATAGAAAGTATATGGACTCAGTGAAAACTCTGGACTGTTGTCATTCACATCTGACACCACAACGCTTATTGTCTTTTCAGATGATAATGACGGCTGACCAGCGTCTTTTGCAACTGCTGTGATGACATATTGTGACTGTTTCTCTCTGTCCAAAGGGGATTTGGTCACTAATGAATACATTTTGTCTTGTAAAGATGGTGTTAAAATAAAAGGAACATCCTCACCTATGGAGCAAATAACTTTTCCATTGAGACCAGAGTCCAAGTCATTTACACTGATAAGGGCAACTGTAGTTCCAGGTCTGGAGTCTTCAGGGATGGAGCTTGAAAATGAGGTAACTTCAATCTCAGGTGCATTATCATTAACGTCAACTACCTTGATGATGACGCTTTTTTGTGTGGCTAGAGGAGCAAGACCTTTATCTGATGCCTCAATTTCAATTTCATATCTGTCCTTCTCCTCATAGTCTATAACACCTTTCACAATTATTTCACCTGTCAACGGATTGATATCAAAAAGCTTAAAGAATTTACGATTTACACTGTTGCTAAATGAGTAAACCACCTCTCCGTTTGGTCCTTCGTCTAAATCAGTTGCATTCACTTGAATGACTGTTGTGCCGACTGGAGCATTTTCATCGAGCATTACAGAATAAACATCTTTAGTAAAAACAGGTGCATTATCATTAACATCTAAAACATTCACTTGGATATTCATCTCGCCAGATTTCGGAGGTTTCCCTCCATCCAGTGCGGTCAGCACTAATGAGTGGCTTCCCGCTGCCTCTCTATCCAAAGATTTCTGCACAATTAAAAGAGGTATTTTACCATCTTCCCCCTTATCCTTAACTTCCAATCGGAAGTGGTCATTGGGGCTGAGTTTATACTGCTGAACAGAGAAAGGACCACCGTCTGGATCTCGTGCGGCTTGTAGCGGAATACGTGCTCCGGGTAACACAGACTCTGAAATCTCCAACGTTTTCTCATTCTCCGGGAAACTGGGAGAATGATCATTAATATCCACAACTTCCACTCCAACATAGTGCACCTCTAGTGGATTTTCTAGCACAGTTTTCAGATTTATCAAACAGGTACCGCTTCTCTCACACACCTCTTCCCTGTCGATCTGCCGGTTGACGTACAGGATGCCGTCATTCTGATCTACACGGAAAAGAGGATCCATCGCACTAGAAACAACTCGATACTTCCTATCTTTCAGTGTGCTTTTATCCAGTCCCAAATCCTTTGCTATATTCCCGACCACAGTTCCTCCGTTAACTTCCTCGGAGATAGAGTATCTTAACTGCGCCGAGGCAACGCTCCACAAAAGCACAGCCACCACGCAGCGGACCCACCGTCCTCTCGCCCTTCTTGTCTCGCATCCTCTTTGTTCCATGATCAAAACAAAACTGGTATAGATTCCTCACGGATTAATAACCGTGTTGTAAGAAATTAATCCAACACATTCGCGTATGCATAGGTTTACTCTGTTTAAAAAAATGTCCAAAATACTGGACGATATTTATAAAGGCAGCAGCAAGCAGCAAAGCGAGTCTGCCAGGATCGAACTGAGAGGGATATAAAGAGGTGGAACCAAATGCAGTGACGAGAGGTTCACGTTATTTTACTCACACACACTGACACCATGCGATCTCATAGCTCACTACAAGGAAATCAAAGTTTCTACAGCTAGTTTTTATAGCACAGTGCAGAGTTTTATGTTTCTTTACTTGGGCCCAGTGCCTGAATGTTGCTTGGTATCAGTACCTCAGGTGAGGGAATGCCTTATTACAGTGCAGTCCACAGCAAGATAGTTTAACAAGCACAACGGTATTGAAGATGGAGACATAAATTCATTCCAAATTTCTTATGTTACCATATAATAACTTTGAATTTAGTTGTTTGATATTTACAAACAAAAACGTATGAGGTAATTGCAGTTCACAGGTGAGAGGTTTGACATTTCTAACAGTTTACCCAAAGCTATCAAAACATCAGAGCAAAACGTATCAGCAGCATGGACAGCGAAGAAAGCCAGTTACAACTGGCTCCAGTCCACATGTTAATTTATATTGTACTGCATGACAGAAGCACAAAAATCTCCAATCACTTTATGGTGTAAGTGAAAGTGTAGAGTGCCTGAAACGTTGCAAACTGATCGTTTAAAATTGGAAGTATACTTGATGCGTTAGAGAGTGTAGTGAAAAGGACGGAGACAACAAACTGACAAAGGGATGGGACAGCACATGCCTTAACCTGTATTAACAACTGCTGTTACAGCTATGCATAAAGTCCATACAGTATGATGAAAACTGCAGATGAAAACCACAAGGTACCAATCAAGCCTATCTCACAAAATTATACAAGGATGCCAAACAAAACGTACACATGCAGTAGGTGATGGACAGTAATAATTTCTGAACCAATACTGCCAGTGGAAACAAGTCAGGGTTTTCACAAAGACTGTCCTTACCTCCTCAGATGTCCCTCCTCCTGTCAGGGAGCACTAGTGTGTTGGCATGGCTGCCAGGGACTATAGTAGATCCTATACTCATCCTGGGCCCAACTAACATGTAGCGTTTGTCTCCAGATCTGTACTGGATGCTGTGACACAGTGTCCCATCATAATTAGTCTCTTGGAGATATTTGGAAGTATAGTCTGTGGATTTGGAGCACTGCATTGCAATCAGCACGATGATACTGATGAGAAAAAGTAGAGAAACTGAGCCCAAAGTTATCATCAGGTAAAATGTCACATTGTCCTCCTCGTCAACTTTAGTTGCACTTTTAACATCAGAAGCTGCAAAAGCCTCTCTGGGCTCCACAAGTTTGACAATCACAGTAGCTGTTGCTGAGAGTGAAACGTTGCCATTGTCTTTGACCAGTATGAGCAGTTTATGCTCCGCCTCGTCTGTCTCTGTCAATGAGCGAAGTGTTCTGATCTGTCCTGTATAGCGGTCCAAACCAAAGAGACTGTGGTCACTGACTTCCTGCAGTGAAAAGAGTAACCAGCCGTTATATCCTATATCAGCGTCATAGGCTCTGACTTTAGTCACCAAGTGTCCTGCGTTGACATTGCGGGGAATCTCCTCCACACCTTCAGCAGAACCGTTGGAGCTGACTGGATACAGGATGACTGGAGCGTTGTCGTTCTGATCCAGAATGAAGACGTTCACTGTCACGTTGTTGCTTAGTGACGGACTTCCTGAATCTGTGGCAACAACTTGGAACTGGAAAGTTTTCACTGTTTCAAAGTCGAAACTTTTTAGCGCCAAAATATCTCCATTTTCAGAGTTTATGTTAAGAAAGGAAGTCAATTTGTTATCCGTGCCTGAGTCTCTGACAATATGATAGGATATAACTGCGTTTTCGTTTTCATCACGATCAGAGGCTTTAACAGAAAACACAGAGACTCCTGGTTCATTACCCTCAGTGACATAGAAAGTATATGGACTCAGTGAAAACTCTGGACTGTTGTCATTCACATCTGACACCACAACGCTTATTGTCTTCTCTGATGATAATGACGGCTGACCAGCGTCTTTTGCAGTTATTGTCAGCTCATATTGTGACTGTTTCTCTCTGTCCAGAGGGGATTTGGTCACTAATGAATACATTTTGTCTTTTAAGGACGGCGATAATGTAAATGGAACATCCTCACCTATGGAGCAAATAACTTTTCCATTGAGCCCAGAGTCCAAGTCATTTACACTGATAAGGGCAACTGTAGTTCCAGGTCTGGAGTCTTCAGGGATGGAGCTTGAAAATGAGGTAACTTCGATCTCAGGTGCATTATCATTAACGTCAACTATTTGGATATTAACGCTTTTCTCTGTAGTTAGCCGCGGAGCACCTTTATCTGATGCTTCAATTTCAATTTCGTACTTTTCCTTTTGCTCATAGTCTATTTGACCTTTCACTGTTAACTCCCCAGTGAATGGATTGATTTCAAAAAGTGTAAATAGCCGATTACTCACACTGTTCCCAAATGAGTAATACACTTCTCCATTCTGACCTTCATCCAAATCAGTTGCGTTCACTTGTATGACAGTGGTACCTACTGGAGCATTTTCATAGAGTGTAACCGAGTAAATATCTTTTGAGAAAACTGGTGTGTTATCATTTACATCCAAAACTTCTACTAGAATATTCATATTACCGGATTTCGGTGGTTTCCCTCCATCCAGTGCGGTCAGCACTAAGGCGTGACTTCCCGCTGCCTCCCTATCCAACGATTTTTGCAACACCAATATTGGTATTTTACCATCGTCTCCTTTATCTCTAACTTCCAGACGGAAGTGGTCGTTGTGGCTAAGTTTATACTGCTGCACGGAGAAATGACCACTGTCACGATCCCTGGAAGGTTTTAGCTGAAATCGTGCTCCGGGCGGCACCGACTCTGAAATCTCTAACCGTTTCTCTTCCTCTGGGAAACTGGGAGAATGGTCATTTATATCCAGCACTTCCACTTCAACATAATGGACCTCCAGAGGATTTTCTAACACGGTTTTAAGATTCATTAAACACGTACTGCTCTGCGCACACACCTCTTCTCTGTCAATCGTTTTACTCACATACAGGATGCCATCGTTCTGATTCACATGGAAAAGAGGATCCTCGTTACTAGAAACAACCCGATACTTCCTGTCTTTCAGTGTGCTTTTATCCAATCCCAGATCTCTCGCTACATTTCCAACCACAGTTCCTTCGTTAACTTCCTCGGAGATTGAATATCGTATTTGCGCTGAAGCCACGCTCCACAAAAGCACAGCAACCACGCAGCCGACCAGAAATCCTCTCGCCCTTCGTCTCTCGTAGCTTCTTTGTTCCATGGTTACATCCGTTATCCTCAGTAATCATTCACAACAACAAAACCGCATTGCATTGAAAAAATACAATACTTCCACGTGTGAAAATATTCATCCTCTTGTTAGGACAGCGGACATGATGACAAATAGAGTCTCTCCAAAAGCAGCAACACGCTCAGAAACGACCGTGTTAATCTCGAACTGAGGCAGCGATCAAGAGGTGGAACTACAATGCGCTGACGACAAGCACAGGCAATACTGACTTTTTTCATTACACTGACACCATGCGATCTGAGTTCTTACTGCAGAAAATCAAAAGCCAGCTGCATTTTATCTCAATGTTACATGATGTGTGTTAAATTATTACTTATTTTTATCGAAACAGTGCCAAACACTAGTGTGGTGAATCGAAATAGAGATGAAGCTTTTCGCTTGGAAAACAAAACTTCCATCTTATAGAGACAGAACAGACACTTTGAAAATGTTGAGAATAATCTACCAAACACGTGGAAACATATTTACCTCGTTTAAAAAGGGTTATATGGACTGAAACACTGAGATGAAGTCACGGTCTTTTGATATAACTCATGGACACAGCCTGGAAATGAAAGCGAACATGAGCAGCACCATGGACAGCGAATAACATCAACTTCACTTCTGTTCTGCCACATTTGGTCATGGTATCCCATTTCAACTTTGCCATAAATGTACCATAGAAACAGGCTTATTCAGATTTTGAACTCGCCAAGGAAAACAAAACAGCACAACAATCCGATGCTGCGTTTTTCAAAGGCATCCAAGATCCCAGGAAAATATGTAATACAATATATGTGCAGCCAGAAACTTATAAAATGATCATCAGACGTGCCACAGCTTAAATAATTTTCTGCCTCAAATTATGTTCACAAAAACAAATCTGAAATATGAATCACAATTCACCGTTAAGTCATCAAAAGCTTTCTTTCATCTTTTCCGGTTCAACTATGATGTTTTCACCATCTTAACTGATGGTTTTAATTTCTCCAACAACTTCAGTATGCCTTAATGCTTTACTCTGTCTATAGTGGTGGGAGAATATAAAGCAAAACTTGAACATTAAAAATTTTTCAGACATGTCCATTATAAAGGTATGGCAAAATATCAATGCTTTATTAAGTATGTCTTACCTCTTCAGAAGTACGTCTCCTGTCAGGGAGCACTAGTGTGTTGGCATGGCTGCCAGGGACTATAGTAGATCCTATACTCATCCTGGGTCCAACTAACATGTAGCGTTTGTCTCCAGATCTGTACTGGATGCTGTGACACAGTGTCCCATCATAATTAGTCTCTTGGAGATATTTGGAAGTATAGTCTGTGGATTTGGAGCACTGCATTGCAATCAGCACGATGATACTGATGAGAAAAAGTAGAGAAACTGAGCCCAAAGTTATCATCAGGTAAAATGTCACATTGTCCTCCTCGTCAACTTTAGTTGCACTTTTAACATCAGAAGCTGCAAAAGCCTCTCTGGGCTCCACAAGTTTGACAATCACAGTAGCTGTTGCTGAGAGTGAAACGTTGCCATTGTCTTTGACCAGTATGAGCAGTTTATGCTCAGCCTCGTCTGTCTCTGTCAATGAGCGAAGTGTTCTGATCTGTCCTGTATAGCGGTCCAAACCAAAGAGACTGTGGTCACTGACTTCCTGCAGTGAAAAGAGTAACCAGCCGTTATATCCTATATCAGCGTCATAGGCTCTGACTTTAGTTACCAAGTGTCCTGCGTTGACATTGCGGGGAATCTCCTCCACACCTTCAGCAGAGCCGTTGGAGCTGACTGGATACAGGATGACTGGAGCGTTGTCGTTCTGATCCAGAATGAAGACGTTCACTGTCACGTTGTTGCTTAGTGACGGACTTCCTGAATCTGTGGCAACAACTTGGAACTGGAAAGTTTTCACTGTTTCAAAGTCGAAACTTTTTAGCGCCAAAATATCCCCAGTTTCAGAGTTAATGTTTAGGAATGAGGTCAATTTATTTTCCGTGCCTGAGTCTCTGAGAATATGATAGGAAATAAGCGCATTGTTGTTATCATCACGATCAGAAGCTTTAACAGAAAACACAGAGACTCCTGGTTCATTACCCTCAGTAACATAGAAAGTATATGGACTCAGTGAAAACTCTGGACTGTTGTCATTCACATCTGAAACAACAATGCTAATAGTCTTTTCACTTGACAGTGGCGGTTGACCTGCGTCTCTTGCAGTTATTGTCAGCTCATATTGTGACTGTTTCTCTCTGTCCAGAGGGGATTTGGTCACTAATGAATACATTTTGTCTTGTAAAGATGGAGTTAAAGCAAAAGGAACATCCTCACCTATGGAGCAAACAACTTTTCCATTGAGCCCAGAGTCCAAGTCATTTACACTGATAAGGGCGACTGTAGTTCCAGGTCTGGAGTCTTCAGGAATTGAGTTTGAAAATGAGGTAACTTCAATCTCAGGTGCATTATCATTAACGTCAACTATCTGTATAATAACACTTTTCTCGGTAGTTAGCGGAGCGAAACCTTTATCTGATGCTTCAATTTCAATTTCGTACTTATCCTTTTTCTCATAGTCTATCAGACCTTTAACAATAATCTCGCCTGTTGATGGATTTATTTCAAAAAGTTTAAATAACTTATTACTCACACTGTTACCAAATGAGTAATACACTTCTCCATTCTGACCTTCATCCAAATCAGTTGCATTCACTTCTACTACAGTGGTGCCTACTGGAGAATTTTCAGAGAGCGTAACAGAATAGACATCTTTAGTGAAAACAGGTGTGTTATCATTAACATCTAAAACTTTTACTAGAATATTCATATTACCAGATTTTGGTGGTTTCCCTCCATCCAGCGCAGTCAGCACTAAGGCGTGACTTCCCGCTGCCTCCCTATCCAAAGATTTCTGCAAAACCAATATTGGTATTTTACCATCCTCTCCTTTATCCCTAACTTCCAAACGGAAATGATCGTTATGACTGAGTTTATACTGCTGCACGGAGAAATGACCACTGTCTCCATCCCGTGAAGGTTTTAGCTGAAATCGTGCTCCGGGCAACACAGACTCTGAAATCTCTAACCGTTTCTCTTCCTCTGGGAAACTGGGCGAATGGTCATTTATATCCAGCACTTCCACTCCTACATAATGGACCTCCAGTGGATTTTCTAACACGGTTTTCAGATTTATTAAACACGTACTGCTCTGCGCGCACACCTCTTCTCTGTCAATCTTTTTACTCACATACAGGATGCCATCGTTTTGATTCACATGGAAAAGAGGATCCTCATTACCAGAAACAACTCGATACTTCCTCTCTTTCAATGTGCTTTTATCCAATCCCAGATCTTTCGCTACATTTCCAACCACAGTTCCTTCGTTAACTTCCTCGGAGATGGAATATCGTATTTGCGCTGACGCCACGCTCCACAAAAGCACAGCAACCACGCAGCCGACCAGATATCCTCTCGCCCTTCGTCTCTCGTAGCTTCTTTGTTCCATGGTTATATCCGTTATCCTCAGTAATCATTCACAACAACAAAACCGCATTGCAATGAACAAATACAATACTTCCACGTGTGAAAATATTCATCCTCTTGTTAGGACAGCGGACATGATGACAAATAGAGTCTCTCCAAAAGCAGCAACACGCTCAGAAACGACCGTGTTAATCTCGAACTGAGGCAGCGATCAAGAGGTGGAACTACAATGCGCTGACGACAAGCACAGGCAATGCTGACTTTTTTCATTACACTGACACCATGCGATCTGAGTTCTTACTGCAGAAAATCAAAAGCCAGCTGCATTTTATCTCAATGTTACATGATGTGTGTTAAATTATTACTTATTTTTGTCGAAACAGTGCCAAACACTAGTGTGGTGAATCGAAATAGACGATGAAGCTTTTCGCTTGAAAAACAAAACTTCCATAAAACAGATACTTTGAAAATGTTGAGAATACTCTACCAAACACGTGGAAACATATTTACCTCGTTTAAAAAGGGTTATATGGACTGAAACACTGAGACGAAGTCACGGTCTTTTGATATAACTCATGGACACAGCCTGGAAATGAAAGCGAACATGAGCAGCACCATGGACAGCGAATAACATCAACTTCACTTCTGTTCTGCCACATTTGGTCATGGTATCCCATTTCAACTTTGCCATAAATGTACCATAGAAATAGGCTTATTCAGATTTTGAACTCGCCAAGGAAAACAAAACAGCACAACAATCCGATGCTGCATTTTTCAAAAGCATCCAAGATCCCAGGAAAATATGTAATACAATATATGTGCAGCCAGAAACTTATAAAATGATCATCAGACGTGTCACAACTTAAATAATTTTCTGCCTCAAATTATGTTCAGAAAAACAAATCTGAAATATGAATCACAATTCACCGTTAAGTCATCTTTTCCGGTTCAACTATGATGTTTTCACCATCTTAACTGGCGGTTTTAATTTCTCCAACAACTTAAGTATGCCTTAATGCTTTACTCTGTCCATAGTGGTGGGAGAATATAAAGCAAAACTTGAACATTAAAAACTTTTCAGACATGTCCATTATAAAGGTATGGCAAAATATCAATGCTTTATTAAGTATGTCTTACCTCTTCAGAAGTACGTCTCCTGTCAGGGAGCACTAGTGTGTTGGCATGGCTGCCAGGGACTATAGTAGATCCTATACTCATCCTGGGTCCAACTAACATGTAGCGTTTGTCTCCAGATCTGTACTGGATGCTGTGACACAGTGTCCCATCATAATTAGTCTCTTGGAGATATTTGGAAGTATAGTCTGTGGATTTGGAGCACTGCATTGCAATCAGCACGATGATACTGATGAGAAAAAGTAGAGAAACTGAGCCCAAAGTTATCATCAGGTAAAATGTCACATTGTCCTCCTCGTCAACTTTAGTTGCACTTTTAACATCAGAAGCTGCAAAAGCCTCTCTGGGCTCCACAAGTTTGACAATCACAGTAGCTGTTGCTGAGAGTGAAACGTTGCCATTGTCTTTGACCAGTATGAGCAGTTTATGCTCAGCCTCGTCTGTCTCTGTCAATGAGCGAAGTGTTCTGATCTGTCCTGTATAGCGGTCCAAACCAAAGAGACTGTGGTCACTGACTTCCTGCAGTGAGAAGAGTAACCAGCCGTTATATCCTATATCAGCGTCATAGGCTCTGACTTTAGTCACCAAGTGTCCTGCGTTGACATTGCGGGGAATCTCCTCCACACCTTCAGCAGAACCGTTGGAGCTGACTGGATACAGGATGACTGGAGCGTTGTCGTTCTGATCCAGAATGAAGACGTTCACTGTCACGTTGTTGCTTAGTGACGGACTTCCTGAATCTGTGGCAACAACTTGGAACTTGAAAGTTTTCACTGTTTCAAAGTCGAAACTTTTTAGTGCCAAAATATCTCCATTTTCAGAGTTTATGTTTAGGAATGAGGTCAATTTATTTTCCGTGCCTGAGTCTCTGACAATATGATAGGAAATAAGTGCATTGTCATTTTCATCACGATCAAAAGCTTTAACAGAAAACACAGAGACTCCCGGTTCATTACCCTCAGTGACATAGAACGTATATGGACTCAGTGAAAACTCTGGACTGTTGTCATTCACATCTGACACCACAACGCTTATTGTCTTTTCAGATAATAATGACGGCTGACCAGCATCTTTTGCGTGTATTGTCAAGTCATATAGAGGATGTGTCTCTCTGTCCAGAGGAGATTTTGTTACTAATGAATACATTTTGTCTTGTAACGATGGTGTTAAAGCAAAAGGAACATCCTCACCTATGGAGCAAATAACTTTTCCATTCAGCCCAGAGTCCAAGTCATTTACACTGATAAGGGCAACTGTAGTTCCAGGTCTGGAGTCTTCAGGGATGGAGCTTGAAAATGAGGTAACTTCAATCTCAGGTGCATTATCATTAACGTCAACTATCTTGACAATAACGCTCTTCTGTGTGGTCAGAGGAGCCAGGCCTTTATCTGATGCTTGAATTTCAATTTCGTATTTGTCCTTCTGCTCATAGTCTATCACACCTTTCACAATTATTTCCCCTGTTGATGGATCAATATCAAAAAGCTCTAATAATCTACGATTCACAACACTGCTAAATGAGTAAACCACTTCCCCGTTTGATCCTTCGTCTAAATCAGTTGCATTCACTTGAATTACTGTTGTGCCGACTGGAGCATTTTCATCGAGCATTACAGAATAAACATCTTTAGTAAAAACAGGTGCGTTATCATTAACATCTAAAACATTCACTTGGATATTCATCTCGCCAGATTTCGGAGGTTTCCCTCCATCCAGTGCGGTCAGCACTAATGAGTGGCTTCCCGCTGCCTCCCTATCCAAAGATTTCTGCACAATTAATATAGGCATTTTACCATCTTCCCCCTTATCCTTAACTTCCAATCGGAAGTGATCATTGGGGCTCAGTTTATACTGCTGAACAGAGAAAGGACCACCGTCTGGATCTCTCGCGTGTTGTAGCGGAATACGTACTCCAGGTAACACAGACTCGAAAATCTCTATGGTTTTCTCTTTCTCCGGGAAACTGGGAGAGTGGTCATTTATATCCAAAACTTCAACTCCCACATAGTGTATCTCCAGTGGATTTTCTAATACGGTTTTCAGATTTATTAAACACGTAATGCTCTGCCCGCACACCTCTTCTCTGTCAATCTTTCGGCTCACATACAGGATGCCATCATGCTGATTTACATGGAACAGGGGATCTGCATTACTCGACACGATACGATACTTCCTGTCTTTCAGCGTGCTTTTATCCAATCCCAGATCTTTTGCTACATTTCCAACCACAGTTCCTTCGTTAACTTCCTCTGAGATGGAATATCTTATCTGCGCCGAAGCCACGCTCCACAAAAGCACAGCAACCACACAGCCGACCAAATATCCTCTCGCCTTTCCTGACTCGTATTTTCTTTGTTCCATGGTTAAACCCGAAATCATCAGGAATCTCTCATTAAAACAAGATTTGCGTTATAATGTCAGAATCCATCATTTCCATGTATGAAAATATTCATCCTCTTCCTACAGGGACAAACATGACGACAAAAAGAGTATTTCCAAAGGCAGCAGTAAGATGAAAAACGGTTGCGTCAATGTTGAGCTGTGGACTCTGTAAAGAGGTGGAACCCAAATGCCACGATGACAAGCTCTTGTGATGCTTAGTCTTTCTCTTACACTGACACCATGCGATCTAATCTCTCATTGCAGGAAATCATAAGACAATAGCACTTTAGCTTAATTGTAGATTGTTTTTTGTTTGTTTGTTTTTATCTCGAAAGAGAGGCCATATCGTCAGGTGAATTAAAAAAAATGCTGTGGCTGCTCAAAATGTCAGGAGGATTCTTACTAATAATTGAAAATATTTTAAATGTTTAAAGTCGAATAGGGTGAATTAAAACTCTGACATAAGTCAGCGAGTGACTTATTTAATGTTTACAATTTATGATCACGGGCAATCAGCGGACTCACATTCAGCATTATATTGACATGGGTGATCACAACAAACTTCACTTGTGTCCAGCTGGTGATAGTATTATAAGTCCATTTCAAGTTTATTTGAGATATTTTTCCCAGCTGCCATGTCCCTCTGTTTTTAAGGACCGGTTTCATTATGTAATGTTTTAGCTGAGTATGATGTGGATGGTAAAAGCGTGCTGATGCAGCGCACTCATCAATCTGAAATCCGTCAACTGTCGTTTGCATGAGGCTTGACTCACATCGTGAATTTACGCACGAGCAATGTTAACCTAATGGGAACTTACATCATCCTTTTTTTAATTACCCTAAGAGTGTCATAAAGAGGAGAGTGAAGCAGAGAAAATGCGTCAGTTAATTGGTAAATATAATGACATAATACTGGGGGAAAAAAGGCAAAACCTACATGTGTTCATCCGTGGTTCAACAATATGTACGGAGAGGGAAGTGTTTTTTTTTTTTTTTTTTCAAACATCCCGTACATTCTTTGGGTTTTTGGAATCTGTAACCAATCTATGTGATTTTTTATAAATGCGATTACAAACGCTCGTTCTGGTTATGTCTTCCTGGACTGGTTCAGGCCCACTTATAACATGCCATCAATACCACATCAGAGGGTCCACAATTTCCCTTAAAATAACAATGTAGGTGAAAAAACAGTACTTCATTTGCAAATTAGATCTTACCTCCTCTGACGTCCTCCTCCTGTCAGGGAGCACTAGTGTGTTGGCATGGCTGCCAGGGACTATAGTAGATCCTATACTCATTCTGGGTCCAACTAACATGTAGCGTTTGTCTCCAGATCTGTACTGGATGCTGTGACACAGTGTCCCATCATAATTAGTCTCTTGGAGATATTTGGAAGTATAGTCTGTGGATTTGGAGCACTGCATTGCAATCAGCACGATGATACTGATGAGAAAAAGTAGAGAAACTGAGCCCAAAGTTATCATCAGGTAAAATGTCACATTGTCCTCCTCGTCAACTTTAGTTGCACTTTTAACATCAGAAGCTGCAAAAGCCTCTCTGGGCTCCACAAGTTTGACAATCACAGTAGCTGTTGCTGAGAGTGAAACGTTGCCATTGTCTTTGACCAGTATGAGCAGTTTATGCTCAGCCTCGTCTGTCTCTGTCAATGAGCGAAGTGTTCTGATCTGTCCTGTATAGCGGTCCAAACCAAAGAGACTGTGGTCACTGACTTCCTGCAGTGAAAAGAGTAACCAGCCGTTATATCCTATATCAGCGTCATAGGCTCTGACTTTAGTCACCAAGTGTCCTGCGTTGACATTGCGGGGAATCTCCTCCACACCTTCAGCAGAACCGTTGGAGCTGACTGGATACAGGATGACTGGAGCGTTGTCGTTCTGATCCAGAATGAAGACGTTCACTGTCACGTTGTTGCTTAGTGACGGACTTCCTGAATCTGTGGCAACAACTTGGAACTGGAAAGTTTTCACTGTTTCAAAGTCGAAACTTTTTAGCGCCAAAATATCTCCATTTTCATTGTTTATGTTTAGGAATGAGGCCAATTTATTTTCTTCGCTTCCATCTCTGAGAATATGATAGGAAATAAGTGCATTGTCGTTTTCATCACGATCAAAAGCTTTAACAGAAAACACAGAGACTCCTGGTTCATTACCCTCAGTGACATAGAAAATATATGGACTTAGTGAAAACTCTGGACTGTTGTCATTCACATCTGACACCACAACGCTTATTGTCTTTTCAGATGATAATGATGGCTGACCAGCGTCTTTTGCAGTTATTGTCAGCTCATATTGTGACTGTGTCTCTCTGTCCAGAGGGGATTTGGTCACTAATGAATACATTTTTTCTTTTAAAGATGGAGTTAAAGCAAAAGGAACATCCTCACCTATGGAGCAAATAACTTTCCCATTGAGCCCAGAGTCCAAGTCATTTACACTGATAAGGGCAACTGTAGTTCCAGGTCTGGAGTCTTCAGGGATGGAGCTTGAAAATGAGGTAACTTCAATCTCAGGTGCATTATCATTTACGTCAACTATCTTAATAATGACGGTTATGTCTGTTGTAAGAGGAGCCAGACCTTTATCTGATGCCTCAATTTCAATTTGATATTTGTCCTTCTCCTCATAGTCTATTAAACCTTTAACGGTTATCTCACCTGTTAAAGAACTGATGTCAAAAAGGTTTAAAATATTTTGATTCATACTGTTACTTAACGAGTAAACCACTTCTCCGTTTAGTCCTTCATCTAAATCAGTTGCATTAACTTGTATGACAGTTGTGCCAACTGGAACATTTTCATCGAGCATCACAGAATACAGTTCCTTAGAGAAAACAGGTGCGTTATCATTAATATCCAAAACTTTTACTAGAATATTCATAGTACCAGATTTTGGAGGTTTCCCTCCATCCAGTGCGGTCAGCACTAATGAATGGCTTCCTGTAGTTTCCCTGTCTAAAGACTTTTGAACAACCAACATTGGTATTTTACCGTCTTCTCCTTTATCTTTAACTTCCAAACGGAAGTGATCGTTGTGACTGAGTTTATACTGCTGCACGGAGAAACGACCACTGTCTCCATCCCTTGAAGGTTTTAGCTGAATACGTGCGCCGGTCAGCACGGACTCTGAAATCTCCAACGTTTTATGTTTCTCCGGGAAAATGGGAGAATGGTCATTTATATCCAGCACCTCTACTTCTACATAATGCACCTCCAGCGGGTTCTCTAACACGGTTTTAAGATTTATTAAACATGTACTGCTCTCCGCGCACACCTCTTCTCTGTCAATCTTCCGGCTCACATACAGGATGCCATCGTTCTGATTTACATAGAAAAGAGGATCCTCGTTACTAGAAACAACCCGATACTTCCTCTCTTTCAGTGTGCTTTTATCCAATCCCAGATCTTTTGCAACATTTCCAACCACAGTTCCTTCGTTAACTTCCTCGGAGATTGAGTATCTGGATTGCGCCGAGGCCAAGCTCCACAAAAGCACAGCAACCACGCAGCCGACCAGATATCCTCGCGCATTTCGCAGCTTGCATCCTCTTTGTTCCATGGTTACACCCGACATTATCAATAATCCATCGTAACAACAATAACAGCGTTGTAAAAACAAAAGTATCCAGCACTCCCCTGTATGCCAATAATCACTCTGTTCCTACGTAGTCTGAAATGGTAACAGACGGAGTATTCAGAAATGCAACAATAAAGGCTGTGCTCATGTCGATGCGATGATGTTCTCAAGAGGTGGAACCAACATGTAATGGCGACAAGCTCGTGCACTGGTGACTTTTTACATTCCGCTGACACCATGCGACCAAACGTCAAACTACAAAAAGTCTAGGGGTCTTTGACAGATTAGATGTCTGTTAAATTGTTTCGCAGCTATGGCGAATCACTGACAAAATGTAATCCAGTAATTGGACAGACATGAGGAGGTGGAGCTCTTTCTCAGTAAACAAGCAAGCACAGTATTTCTTTCAAATGACGTTAGTAAGCAATGCCCTTTGAAATGCTGGAGGATACTGCAGAATACCGAATATTATGCATGTTCTTTGATTAAATTACATTAATTAAATCAATGAGATTATGTCATTCTGTGTTTTGAAACACTTTCAGCACCGTGGACAGCGACCAGTCCTAACTGAAGCTGAGTCTACAGTGAAAGTATTATAATTCTTTTACAGGTTTACTGTACAATAATGCATTGTTAAATCCAGCATAGTTTATTTTTTTATGCTGGTGTGTTGCACCAATTTCTAGGAGATATTTTGTGTGTTATCTGGGGCTGAGTGTGGTGTGGGTATTGTGATACTACTGACGCAGCACGCTTCTGTATCTGCAGTAAGTCAGCTCTCCTTTGTTGGAAGCGTTACTTCTCTCTTTTAAACACACAAGCAACTATAACTGAACCGTGCCTTAACATTTATAATAGCTGCAACGTTTAAAGATCATACTGTGTAAAAACAGAATGATTTGAAAAAAGAAGGCAGTAAGAAACAACAAATTAATGAAAAAAATAACTTAACATTGTAATACAAAGACCAAGAGCCATCAGTCATATTATGACCTGCAAGATATTGAAAACAGTGAGCAATAAGGGAATTCAGAATGCTGACCGGTCTTTTTATAGTAAGTTGGCAAAATGTATGAATTAGAATGGATTCCTAGAATACCCAGTCACTCTTATGATAACTTTGCCGATGTTAACCTATACGACAGAAATGCATCGTGACAGCAACAAAGGATCCCACCTACTTAATAAAACCAACAACAATCAACAAATACAACAGTTTAAACTCTGTATACTCCAAATTCCCTCTATATGCAACTACAATGAAATATGTATTTACATCCACTGGATCAGTCACTTTTAGCCCAGGAGCAAACTGTCTCCATAATATCAACAACCTTTTTTTCAGTATTTGCCAATATCTAACAACCCCTTAAAAGTTGACTTTACACATAGGGTAGGAAAAGGATTTGAAACATGGCCCTTAAAAACGTCTCAGATACATACACTCCAACCGTACCTGGGAAAAGTATTGGCCATGAAATTTGCAGATGTTGTTTGTTTATTACGAATGTTAGTCACGCGTGTCACGCAATGTTTAGGTTTTCCCTATAAATATATCATGCTCGACATAAGAAAGGCCTCTGTAAATATGTCTTACCTCTTCAGATGTCCTCCTCCTGTCAGGGAGCACTAGTGTGTTGGCATGGCTGCCAGGGACTATAGTAGATCCTATACTCATTCTGGGTCCAACTAACATGTAGCGTTTGTCTCCAGATCTGTACTGGATGCTGTGACACAGTGTCCCATCATAATTAGTCTCTTGGAGATATTTGGAAGTATAGTCTGTGGATTTGGAGCACTGCATTGCAATCAGCACGATGATACTGATGAGAAAAAGCAGAGAAACTGAGCCCAAAGTTATCATCAGGTAAAATGTCACATTGTCCTCCTCGTCAACTTTAGTTGCACTTTTAACATCAGAAGCTGCAAAAGCCTCTCTGGGCTCCACAAGTTTGACAATCACAGTAGCTGTTGCTGAGAGTGAAACGTTGCCATTGTCTTTGACCAGTATGAGCAGTTTATGCTCAGCCTCGTCTGTCTCTGTCAATGAGCGAAGTGTTCTGATCTGTCCTGTATAGCGGTCCAAACCAAAGAGACTGTGGTCACTGACTTCCTGCAGTGAAAAGAGTAACCAGCCGTTATATCCTATATCAGCGTCATAGGCTCTGACTTTAGTCACCAAGTGTCCTGCGTTGACATTGCGGGGAATCTCCTCCACACCTTCAGCAGAGCCGTTGGAGCTGACTGGATACAGGATGACTGGAGCGTTGTCGTTCTGATCCAGAATGAAGACGTTCACTGTCACGTTGTTGCTCAGTGACGGACTTCCTGAATCTGTGGCAACAACTTGGAACTGGAAAGTTTTCACTGTTTCAAAGTCGAAACTTTTCAGCGCCAAAATATCTCCATTTTCATTGTTTATGTTTAGGAATGAGGCCAATTTATTTTCTTCGCTTCCATCTCTGAGAATATGATAGGAAATAAGTGCATTGTCATTTTCATCACGATCAGAAGCTTTAACTGAAAACACAGAGACTCCTGGTTCATTACCCTCAGTGACATAGAAAGTATATGGACTCAGTGAAAACTCTGGACTGTTGTCATTCACATCTGACACCACAACGCTTATAGTCTTTTCACTTGACAGTGGCGGTTGACCTGCGTCTTTAGCAGTTATTGTCAGCTCATATTGTGACTGTTTCTCTCTGTCCAGAGGGGATTTGGTCACTAATGAAAACATTTTGTCTTTTACGGACGGGGATAAAGTAAAAGGAACATCCTCACCTATGGAGCAAATAACTTTTCCATTGAGCCCAGAGTCCAAGTCATTTACACTGATAAGGGCAACTGTAGTTCCAGGTCTGGAGTCTTCAGGGATGGAGCTTGAAAATGAGGTAACTTCAATCTCAGGTGCATTATCATTAACGTCAACTATCTTTATAACGACGCTTTTTTCTGTAGCTAGAGGAGCCAGACCTTTGTCTGTTGCTCTAATTTCAATCTCATATTTGTCCTTCTCCTCATAATCTATTAAACCTTTAACTATTATCTCGCCTGTTGATGGGTTAATATCAAATAGCTGTAATAATCTTTGACTGATACTGTTAGTAAATGAGTAAACCACTTCTCCGTTTGGACCATCGTCTGAATCGGTTGCATTAACTTGAATAACCGTTGTGCCTAGTGGAGCGTTTTCAGAGAGCTTGGCAGAATAAACATCTTTAAAGAAAACAGGTGCGTTATCATTAACATCCAGAACATTTACTAGAATATTCATAGTACCAGATTTCGGAGGTTTCCCTCCATCCAGTGCGGTCAGCACTAATGAGTGGCTTCCTATAGTTTCTCTGTCTAAAGGTTTTTGAACAACCAATATTGGTATTTTACCATCTTCTCCTTTATCTTTAACTTCCAAACGGAAATGATCGTTCTCGCTGAGTTTATAGCGTTGCACTGAAAAATGCCCACTGTCTGAATCACGTGAGGCTTTGAGCTGGATACGTACACCGGGTGATACAGATTCTGACATCTCCAGCGTTATGTCTTTCTCTTGGAAAGTGGGAGAATGGTCATTTATGTCCAGGACTTCTACTTCTACATAATGGACCTCCAGTGGGTTTTCTAGCACTGTTTTCAGATTTATTAAACACGTACTGCTCTGCGCGCACACCTCTTCTCTGTCAATCTGTCGGCTCATATACAGGATGCCATCGTTTTGATTCACATGGAAAAGAGGATCGGCATTACTAGAAACCACCCGATACTTCCTGTCTTTCAGTGTGCTTTTATCCAATCCCAGATCTTTCGCTACATTTCCAACCACAGTTCCTTCGTTAACTTCCTCAGAGACTGAATATCGTATTTGCGCTGAAGCCACGCTCCACAAAAGCACAGCAACCATGCAGCCGACCAGATATCCTCTCGCCCTTAGTCTCCCATATCTTCTTTGTTCCATGGTTAAATCCGAAACATCGGTGATCCGACACAAGAACAACAGCTTCGGTGCAAAGACGGAGTCCAGCACTTTCCTATAAGTACATATTCACTAATACATCCTGAACTCGGGGAAATCCGACAATTTACAAAAGATAAGCATTGAAACAACCCTGCCAGTATGAAGTGAGAATATTGTCTGGAGGTGGAACCACAAAGCAGTGACGATGAGCTCGTCTGACGCTGATTTTTTACATTACACTGACACCATGCGACATTATTTCCCACTGCAGTGATTTGAAGGATGTACTGCACATTAGCTCAATCGAAGCTTGTTTTTAGCCATAAAATACGCCGAGCAAAATAAGTCGAGTGTGTGGAAAAAGATCAGGAGGCAGCTGAGTCTGTAAACAAGCGACTTGAAAGAAAAACGTCTTCTACTTTCATCACCAAAAACTGCGATGGCAACATTTAGCCATTCAGTGTACTCATTTGATTAAGCCATTGTTGCATATTGGCAGCTGAGTCGACTTGAATAGGTTTTTCACATTGTCACAATGTACTTGCGATTTTATGGGATGGTACAGCCGACGATCTCATCATGTGTTGTTTATGGCTAAGTGACGGAGTACTGACGAAGCACACACACCTGTGAAAAATCAGTCAGCTTTCTTTTGCTTGTCGGCAGTTTTAAAGTTTGAAGTTCATGTAAAAAGTTGAGGAGGGTTGTAAAAGGTTAAATTAGACAAGATACCGGATCAACATAAAAAAAAACACTTAAACAAATAACTGCAGCAAAATAAAACGTCCACAAACAACACGTCTACAATCATCCTTTATGTCATTGTGTGGAATGCCAACCCAGTAATAAAATCATAATTTTTCGAATAAAGTTAACGAGGGTATTGACAAAGTACAAAAGAGGACATGTGATCATAATTGCCAGGGACACCCGGAGAAGCCAACAAAATCAGAACCGGGTTATGCAAAACATTAACCCTGGATACATAATTGATATGTTTAATAAATGAGCAGTACCGTTAGTTGTTTCAAAGTTTATAATTTTAATTTTTCTTACCTCTCCAGATCCCCTCCTCCTGTCAGGGAGCACTAGTGTGTTGGCATGGCTGCCAGGGACTATAGTAGATCCTATACTCATTCTGGGTCCAACTAACATGTAGCGTTTGTCTCCAGATCTGTACTGGATGCTGTGACACAGTGTCCCATCATAATTAGTCTCTTGGAGATATTTGGAAGTATAGTCTGTGGATTTGGAGCACTGCATTGCAATCAGCACGATGATACTGATGAGAAAAAGTAGAGAAACTGAGCCCAAAGTTATCATCAGGTAAAATGTCACATTGTCCTCCTCGTCAACTTTAGTTGCACTTTTAACATCAGAAGCTGCAAAAGCCTCTCTGGGCTCCACAAGTTTGACAATCACAGTAGCTGTTGCTGAGAGTGAAACGTTGCCATTGTCTTTGACCAGTATGAGCAGTTTATGCTCAGCCTCGTCTGTCTCTGTCAATGAGCGAAGTGTTCTGATCTGTCCTGTATAGCGGTCCAAACCAAAGAGACTGTGGTCACTGACTTCCTGCAGTGAAAAGAGTAACCAGCCGTTATATCCTATATCAGCGTCATAGGCTCTGACTTTAGTCACCAAGTGTCCTGCGTTGACATTGCGGGGAATCTCCTCCACACCTTCAGCAGAACCGTTGGAGCTGACTGGATACAGGATGACTGGAGCGTTGTCGTTCTGATCCAGAATGAAGACGTTCACTGTCACGTTGTTGCTCAGTGACGGACTTCCTGAATCTGTGGCGACAACTTGGAACTGGAAAGTTTTCACTGTTTCAAAGTCGAAACTTTTTAGCGCCAAAATATCTCCATTTTCATTGTTTATGTTTAGGAATGAGGCCAATTTATTTTCCTCACTTCCATCTCTGACAATATGATAGGAAATAAGTGCATTGTTGTTCTCGTCACGATCAGAGGCTTTAACAGAAAACACAGAGACTCCTGGTTCATTACCCTCAGTGACATAGAAAGTATATGGACTCAGTGAAAACTCTGGACTGTTGTCATTCACATCTGACACCACAACGCTTATAGTCCTCTCACTTGACAATGGCGGCTGACCAGCGTCTTTAGCAGTTATTGTCAGCTCATATTGTGACTGTTTCTCTCTGTCCAGAGGGGATTTGGTCACTAATGAATACATTTTGTCTTGTAACGATGGTGTTAAAGCGAAAGGAACATCCTCACCTATGGAGCAAATAACTTTTCCATTGAGCCCAGAGTCCAAGTCATTTACACTGATAAGGGCAACTGTAGTTCCAGGTCTGGAGTCTTCAGGGATGGAGCTTGAAAATGAGGTAACTTCAATCTGGGGTGCATTATCATTGACGTCAACTATCTTAATAATGACGCTTTTCTCCGTAGTTAGCGGAGCGAAACCTCTATCTGATGCTTCAATTTCAATTTCGTACTTATCCCTCCGCTCATAGTCTATGACACCTTTAACAGTTATCTCACCTGTTAATGGATTTATATCAAAAATGTTTAACAAATCATGATTCATACTTTTGCTGAATGAGTAAACCACTTCTCCGTTCGGTCCTTCGTCTAAATCAGTTGCATTCACTTGAATAACTGTTGTATCTACTGGAGCATTTTCATCGAGCATCACAGAATAAACATCTTGAGAGAAAACAGGTGCATTATCATTAATGTCCAAAACATTTACTAGAATATTCATAGTACCGGATTTTGGAGGTTTCCCTCCATCCAGTGCGGTCAGTACCAATGAATGGCTTTTTGTAGTTTCTCTGTCTAAAGGTTTTTGGACAACCAATATTGGTATTTTACCGTCTTCCCCTTTATCCTTAACTTCCAAACGGAAATGGTCATTGTGACTGAGTTTATACTGTTGAACAGAGAAATGACCACTGTCTCTGTCCCGTGATGCTTTTAGTTGAAATCGTGCTCCGGGCAAGACGGACTCTGAAATCTCTAACGTTGTCTGCTTTTCTGTAAAATTGGGAGAATTGTCATTTATATCCAGCACTTCAACTCCAACATAGTGGATCTCAAGTGGGTTTTCTAACACGGTTTTCAGATTTATCAAACACGTACTGCTCTGCGCGCACACCTCTTCTCTGTCAATCTTCGGCTCACATACAGGATGCCATCGTTCTGATTCACATGGAAAAGAGGATCCTCGTTACTAGAAACAACACTATACTTCCTTTCTTTCAGTGTGCTTTTATCCAATCCCAGATCTTTCGCTACATTTCCAACCACAGTTCCTTCGTTAACTTCCTCGAGACTGAATACCTTATTTGTGCTGAAGCCACGCTCCACAAAAGCACAACGACCACACAGCCGACCAGAAACCCTCTCGCCCTTGGTCTCCCGTATCTTCTTTGTTCCATGGTTAAATCCGAAATCATCAGTAATCCATACAAAGGGCAACTGCTTCGTTGTAAAGACGAAATCAAGCGATTTTCTATACGGACATAATAATGCGTTTCCCTTATATCCAAAAACCGGGGCAAGTCGCCAATTTACACAAGATAAGCACAGAAACGATCCTGCCAGCACTGAAGCGATAACGTTATCATGAGGTGGAACCACAAAGCAGTGACGATGAGCTCGCCTAACGCCGACTTTTTACATTACACTGACACCATGCGACCTTTTTTCCAACTACAAAAAAATCTGCAGGATGTAATGCACATGAGGTGAATGGTTTGTTGTTTATGTGGGGGAAAACCGATATTTCAAACGAAGCCAAACACTTTCAGCACCAAGGACAGCGACCGCGACGTTCTGCAGTTCAGTATACACCTTCAGTTCAGACATCATCACATTACATTTCCTCACTTGTACTACGTTGATTTAAGCATATATTTTCACACCATCATCTGTTATTACTTCGAAGAGATGTTTTAACGTACTCTTTCGTTATGGGTTGTTCATGGCTATGTGATAGAGTATTAACAAGTACACTCACAAGTCAGCTTGCATTTGCCCGTCTGCAATTTCAAATAATCATGCTTGTGTAAGAATAATAAAAGACTGTTGCAAGAGAGCAATAGATGAGTTACGAATTCAATCTAACAAACAACAGCAAATGCCATAGAGAAATTGAGGAGCCACAAGCATTGTTCACAGCATTGTTCACATCATTGCCCAAGAAAAAGTGTAGAATGTTAGGCCAGATAATCACAAAGTGGATAACAACTATAATCAGGAAACAGTGTAAGTCAAAAAAAGGGGCATTTGGTCATAACTGTGAGGAGAAACCAGGGAAGCTCACAAATCCGGTGCTGTACTTTGCAAAATATTACCCAAGGAGGCATAGCTGAAATGTATAGTAAACAAGAAAACCAATTAGTCCGCTTAAAGTTTGCACTCAGAAATGCCTTACCTCACCAGATCCCCTCCTTCTGTCAGGGAGCACTAGTGTGTTGGCATGGCTGCCAGGGACTATAGTAGATCCTATACTCATCCTGGGTCCAACTAACATGTAGCGTTTGTCTCCAGATCTGTACTGGATGCTGTGACACAGTGTCCCATCATAATTAGTCTCTTGGAGATATTTGGAAGTATAGTCTGTGGATTTGGAGCACTGCATTGCAATCAGCACGATGATACTGATTAGAAACAGTAGAGAAACTGAGCCCAAAGTTATCATCAGGTAAAATGTCACATTGTCCTCCTCGTCAACTTTAGTTGCACTTTTAACATCAGAAGCTGCAAAAGCCTCTCTGGGCTCCACAAGTTTGACAATCACAGTAGCTGTTGCTGAGAGTGAAACGTTGCCATTGTCTTTGACCAGTATGAGCAGTTTATGCTCAGCCTCGTCTGTCTCTGTCAATGAGCGAAGTGTTCTGATCTGTCCTGTATAGCGGTCCAAACCAAAGAGACTGTGGTCACTGACTTCCTGCAGTGAAAAGAGTAACCAACCGTTATATCCTATATCAGCATCATAGGCTCTGACTTTAGTCACCAAGTGTCCTGCGTTGACATTGCGGGGAATCTCCTCCACACCTTCAGCAGAACCGTTGGAGCTGACTGGATACAGGATGACTGGAGCGTTGTCGTTCTGATCCAGAATGAAGACGTTCACTGTCACGTTGTTGCTTAGTGACGGACTTCCTGAATCTGTGGCAACAACTTGGAACCGGAAAGTTTTCACTGATTCAAAGTCGAAACTTTTTAGCGCCAAAATATCTCCGCTTTCCGAGTTGATATTTAAAAAAGAGGTTAATTTATTGTCTTCGCCGCCATCTCTGAGAATATGATATGAAATTAGTGCATTGTCGTTTTCATCACGATCAAAAGCTTTAACAGAAAACACGGAGGCTCCTGCTTCGTTACCCTCAGTAACATAGAAAGTATATGGACTTATTAAAAACTCTGGACTGTTGTCATTCACGTCTGATACAACAACATTTATTGTGTTTTCAGATGATAATGGCGGTTGGCCAGAATCCTTTGCAATTATCGTTAGGGCATATTGTGACTGTTTCTCTTTGTCCAGAGGGGATTTGGTCACCAATGAATACATTTTTTCTTTCAAGGATGGCGATAATGTAAATGGAACATCCTCACTCAGAAAGCAAATAACTTTTCCATTGAGCCCAGAGTCCAAGTCATTTACACTGATAAGGGCAACTGTAGTTCCAGGTCTGGAGTCTTCAGGGATGGAGCTTGAAAATGAGGTAACTTCAATCTCAGGTGCATTGTCATTGACGTCAACTATTTTGATAACAACACTTTTCTCAGTTGTAAGAGGAGCGAGACCCTTATCTGATGCCTGTATTTCAATTTCATATTTATCTTTGTTCTCGTAGTCTATGGGACCTTTCACGATTATTTCACCTGTTGATGGGTTTATTTCAAAAAGTTTAAATATTCTACGATTTACGCTGTTGCTAAATGAGTAAACCACTTCTCCGTTCGGCCCTTCATCTAAATCAGTTGCATTCACTTGAATGACTGTTGTGCCTACTGGAGAGTTTTCATCGAGCATCACAGAATAAACATCTTTAGAAAAAACAGGTATGTTATCATTAACATCTAAAACATTTACTAGAATATTCATCTCGCCAGATTTCGGAGGTTTCCCTCCATCCAGTGCGGTCAGTACTAATGAGTGACTTCCCGCTGCCTCTCTATCCAAAGATTTCTGCACAATTAATATAGGTATTTTACCATCTTCACCCTTATCCTTAACTTCCAATCGGAAGTGGTCGTTTGGGCTCAGTTTATACTGCTGAACAGAAAAATGACCACTGTCTGGATCTCGTGCAGCTTGTAACTGAAAGCTTTTTCCACTTGTCACAGATTCTGATATCTCCAACGTTTTCTCTGTCTCCGGGAAGCTGGGAGAATGATCGTTTACATCCAAAACCTCAACTCCAATATAGTGGACCTCTAGCGGGTTTTCTAACACGGTTTTCAGATTAAGCAAACACGTACTGCTCCGCTCACACACCTCTTCTCTGTCCAGTTTTCGGCTCACATACAGGATGCCATCGTTCTGATTTACATGGAAAAGAGGATCCGCTGCACCAGAAACAATCCGATACTTCCTGTCTTTTAACGTGCTTTTATCTAATCCCAGATCTTTTGCAACATTCCCAACCGCTGTTCCGTCCTTGACTTCTTCGGAGATTGAATATCTTATCTGCGCAGAGGCCACGCTCCACAAAAGCGTGGCCACCACGAAGCAGAGCCACCGCCGTGTCATCCTCCGTGCCTCACATTTTCTTTGTTCCATGATCCACAACAAAAAAATGTTATAATCCTTCACCGGAAGAATAACTGCCTCAGAGAAACAACATCGTGCGCAGTGGCATGTACAAGCGTCCTTCTCTTTTTGATAGAAATCAAATATAGACCATTTACTATGACAAGCCGTCAGCTTACAAACGACGCTTTTGTGGTTTAACTGGTAATATGAGCAATGGGCGTTTACAAAATACAGCTGGCATGAGCTCTAGTGAAGCACTTATGCTTTCCTGCACTGACACCATGCGATCTCTCTTTTAAATCGCAAGGATGTAAGAGAAACTGGAAGACCCCATTAACCTGCCGTCAAGCACTTGAGCTGTCAATTTTACCCCATGCACCGTAGTTGCTGTAATATACAATTCTCTCTCCTCTGTATCTCTATGTCTCAAAATCATCTTCAGATTAATGGCAAATCCACTATAACAGTTCCAAGACCTAAGAGGGGGTGTTCCCCAAAGCCATTGTAACTTGTGACGCCATTAGAAATGACCCGTAGAAAATCAGCACCATGGACAGTTAAAGTAACCACCTGTAAACAGCTCTTAATTTCTCGTCGTCGTTTCTATTTTCAGTTCGAAAACATTTCTCAGTAAGTGATTTCAATCAAAGCGTACCTTAACAGTAAGCACCAAAACATGTATCATAATGAGCGCGAAAATAATAGGGGGTTAAAACCATTGGTCTTACCTCTTCAGATGTCCTCCTCCTGTCAGGGAGCACTAGTGTGTTGGCATGGCTGCCAGGGACTATAGTAGATCCTATACTCATCCTGGGTCCAACTAACATGTAGCGTTTGTCTCCAGATCTGTACTGGATGCTGTGACACAGTGTCCCATCATAATTAGTCTCTTGGAGATATTTGGAAGTATAGTCTGTGGATTTGGAGCACTGCATTGCAATCAGCACGATGATACTGATGAGAAAAAGTAGAGAAACTGAGCCCAAAGTTATCATCAGGTAAAATGTCACATTGTCCTCCTCGTCAACTTTAGTTGCACTTTTAACATCAGAAGCTGCAAAAGCCTCTCTGGGCTCCACAAGTTTGACAATCACAGTAGCTGTTGCTGAGAGTGAAACGTTGCCATTGTCTTTGACCAGTATGAGCAGTTTATGCTCAGCCTCGTCTGTCTCTGTCAATGAGCGAAGTGTTCTGATCTGTCCTGTATAGCGGTCCAAACCAAAGAGACTGTGGTCACTGACTTCCTGCAGTGAAAAGAGTAACCAGCCGTTATATCCTATATCAGCGTCATAGGCTCTGACTTTAGTCACCAAGTGTCCTGCGTTGACATTGCGGGGAATCTCCTCTACACCTTCAGCAGAACCGTTGGAGCTGACTGGATACAGGATGACTGGAGCGTTGTCGTTCTGATCCAGAATGAAGACGTTCACTGTCACGTTGTTGCTTAGTGACGGACTTCCTGAATCTGTGGCAACAACTTGGAACTGGAAAGTTTTCACTGTTTCAAAGTCGAAACTTTTTAGCGCCAAAATATCTCCAGTTTCAGGGTTAATATTTAAGAATGAAGTTAATTTGTTATCTCCACTTGCTTCTCTAAAAATATGATATGAAATGTGAGCGTTATCACTTTCATCACGATCAGAGGCTTTTACTGAAAACACTGACGCTCCCGGGCTGTTGTTCTCGCTGATATAAAATACATATGGGCTTAATAAGAACACTGGAGTGTTGTCATTTACATCTGATACTACCACGCTTATAGTCTTCTCAGTTGAAAACACCGGGTCACCTGTGTCTTTGGCAACAATTGTGACATCATATTGAGAAACAACCTCCCTGTCTAAATGTGACCTGGTTACAACAGCGTACATGTTTTCTTGTAATGATGGAGACAGAGTAAAAGGCACCTCTTCTTTGATCGTGCAAATGACTTTTCCATTGATTCCAGAGTCTAAATCACTGACACTAATCAGGGCCACTGTTGTTCCTATCTTTGAATCCTCCCTGATATAGCTGGAAAATGACGTCACGTCTATCTCAGGTGCATTATCATTAACATCAATAACAGATATTATAACACTTTTATCAGTTGTTAGGGGAACTGGTCCCTTATCAGACGCCTGGATGTCAATTTCATAACTTTTATCTTCCTCGTAGTCTATCTGACCGGTTACTTTAATTTCACCAGTGTTTGCGTCTATACTAAAAACGTCCTTTAACTTTGAATCAACTTCGTTACCAAACGAATATATTATTTCGCCATTTGCACCCTGGTCCAAATCTGTTGCATTTACCTGTATCACTACAGTGCCAACAGGTACATTTTCTTTAAGTGTAGCAGAATAGGTCTCTTGTGTAAACACCGGTGAGTTGTCATTAACATCAAGCACATCCACAATAATTTCTATCGCGCCAGACTTCACCGGTTTTCCTCCATCAACAGCTGTGAGACGGAGCTTAAGTTTCCCGGCTGTCTCTCTATCCAGCTGCCTCTGTAGAACTAAAAATGGTACCTTACGGTCCTCGCCTCTATCCTTCACATCTAATCTAAAATATTCGTTATGGCTGAGTTTATATTGCTGAATGGAGAACTGACCTACGTCGGGGTCGCGCGCAGCCTGTAGTTGAAATCTCGCTCCTGGTAAGGCCGACTCAGAGATCTCAAGCCTTTTCTCTTTCTCTGGAAAAACAGGCGAGTGGTCATTTATATCAAGTATTTCCACTGCCACGTAGTGGATCTCCAGCGGGTTTTCTAGCACGGTTTTCAGATTGATCAAACACGGGCTGGTGCGGTCGCACACCTCTTCCCTGTCTATCCTTCTTTTCACATACAAGATACCGTCATTTTGATTCACTTGAAACAGGGGCTCAGTCGAGCCTGCCACAATGCGATATCCTCTGTCTTTGAGTGCGCTCTTATCCAGCCCCAAATCCTTTGCTATATTCCCGACGACGGTTCCATCTTGAACCTCCTCAGATATCGAATACCTGATCTGTGCAGAAGCTCCGCTCCATAAAATATCCAGAACAACCATGAAGGCAAACCACTTCTGTCGCTCCCTCCACGCTTTGCGTCCTCTTTGTTCCATGACTAGAATGCGATGTAGAACAGTCCATTCACTACGCCGTGATATCAGTGAGACTTAACACCTCATCTTTCTAAACCATGCCCAACCTCCGTTTTAACAGAAACTACCGAAGATAAAACACACTGCTGCAAATCACGATCTTACGCTCAAGTCTGCTGCTGTTTGAGTAAAATGCAAGTGCTCGGTCGAGATAAAGCTCGTGACGTGAAGGGCTGCCAGATTCACAGAATCACTGAGCTGCACTGACACCAAGCGTTGAAATTGTTATTTACACAGATCCCAGTCGGCATTATATGTTCAGAAAGACAGCCCCACATTGAGACTTAGACCTGCGTTTTTGACAAAGAGGTAAGACTTCAGAACATGTTGCAACCTTGGTCTTGCTATTTGCAATTCAGGCAGACTAAATCAACAAATCCGTTGCGGGATATCACTCCAACACTCAAGTCAATACATTGTAAACAACATATAATACAAGCACCATTAAAACATGAAAACCGCATAGCAAATGTGCCACCATCAGAAAAAAAACATGTTGTGGGGAAAAAAAGCTTTTCTCACCAAGTTTTGCCACGAAAAAATAAAAACCACCAAAATATTGATCTTACCTCCTCAGATGTCCTCCTCCTGTCAGGGAGCACTAGTGTGTTGGCATGACTGCCAGGGACTATAGTAGATCCTATACTCATTCTGGGTCCAACTAACATGTAGCGTTTGTCTCCAGATCTGTACTGGATGCTGTGACACAGTGTCCCATCATAATTAGTCTCTTGGAGATATTTGGAAGTATAGTCTGTGGATTTGGAGCACTGCATTGCAATCAGCACGATGATACTGATGAGAAAAAGTAGAGAAACTGAGCCCAAAGTTATCATCAGGTAAAATGTTACATTGTCCTCCTCGTCAACTTTAGTTGCACTTTTAACATCAGAAGCTGCAAAAGCCTCTCTGGGCTCCACAAGTTTGACAATCACAGTAGCTGTTGCTGAGAGTGAAACGTTGCCATTATCTTTGACCAGTATGAGCAGTTTATGCTCCGCCTCGTCTGTCTCTGTCAATGAGCGAAGTGTTCTGATCTGTCCTGTATAGCGGTCCAAACCAAAGAGACTGTGGTCACTGACTTCCTGCAGTGAAAAGAGTAACCAGCCGTTATATCCTATATCAGCGTCATAGGCTCTGACTTTAGTCACCAAGTGTCCTGCGTTGACATTGCGGGGAATCTCCTCCACACCTTCAGCAGAACCGTTGGAGCTGACTGGATACAGGATGACTGGAGCGTTGTCGTTCTGATCCAGAATGAAGACGTTCACTGTCACGTTGTTGCTTAGTGACGGACTTCCTGAATCTGTGGCAACAACTTGGAACTGGAAAGTTTTCACTGTTTCAAAGTCGAAACTTTTTAGCGCGGAAATGTGTCCATTTTCACCATTAACATTTAGGAAGGATGTAAACAAATGATCCCCGCCTCTGTCCCTTACTATATGATACGAAATAAGAGCATTACTACCCTCATCATCATCCCGGGCTGTCACTGATAAAATAGACGCTCCCGGGTTGTTATTCTCAGTTATGTAGAAAGTATACGGGTTCTGTGAAAACACCGGGCTGTTATCATTCACATCTGACACGACAATGTGTATAGTTTTCTCTGATGACAATGACGGTTCACCTGCATCTTTACCAACAATTGTTACATCATATTGCGACTGCTGCTCTCGATCTAATAGCGATTTTGTTACCAGAGAGTACATGTTGTTTTGTAAAGATGGAGTGAGAGTAAAAGGAAGATCTTGACTTATGTAACACATAACTTTTCCGTTGAGACCAGAATCTGAGTCCTTAACACTTATTAAGGCGACTGTGGTTCCTGGTTTTGAATCTTCCGGCAACGCACGTGAAAAAGAAGTCACTTCAATCTCTGGTGCGTTGTCGTTTACGTCAACAATATGTATAATAACGCTTTTTTCTGTCGCTAGTGTAGCCACAGCTTTGTCGGAGGCTTGGATATCAATTTCGTATCTGTTACATTCTTCAAAATCTATGGCCCCTGCCACCGTGATTACTCCAGTCATCGGATTTAAATCAAAACGCGCACTTGTCAGTGCATCCACATCATTTCCAAATGAATACACAACTTCACCATTTGGACCCTCATCCAGATCTGTTGCATTAACTTGAATGACAGTTGTACCAAGAGGAGAATTTTCTTTTAGCTGCACAGTGTAGGAATCCTGGGTGAATACTGGGGGGTTATCATTAACATCGAAAACATCAATAATTATTGTCATGTTACCAGATCGTGGAGGTTTACCTCCATCAATGGCTGTCAGGAGTAATACATGGGTCTTTACAGATTCTCTATCAAGTGGCTTTTGAAGAATTAAAGTAGGAGTTTTACGGTCCTCACCACGATCTTTCACTTCCAAGCGAAAATGTTCATTCTGACTCAACTTATACTGCTGAACAGATAATGACCCACTGTCCGCGTCACGCGCAGCTTTTAACTGAAATCTTGTTCCTGGTAACGCAGATTCAGAAATCTCTAACAGCTTTTCATTTTCAGGGAAGCTTGGCGCGTGATCATTTACATCCAAAATCTCCACTGTTACATAGTGCACCTCCAGTGGGTTTTCTAACACGGCTTTTAGGTCGATTAGACAAACCTTGCTTCGGTCGCACACTTCCTCTCTGTCAATTTTTCGGTTCACATACAAGATGCCATCGTCTTGATTCACTCGAAAAGGAGGTTCTGTCGTTCCGTAGACAATACGGTACCCCCTCTCTTTCAATGTGTTCCTATCAACACCTAAATCCTTTGCAATATTTCCAACAGCAGTTCCTTCTCTCACTTCCTCGGAGATGGAATATCGCAGTTGTCCCGACGCTGTACTCCAAAGCGTAACCAAAACCACCATGTAGGCAACCCACTTTGTCCGCGCTCTCCATGTCTGCCGTCCTCTTTGTTCCATGATGTGAAGACGAAACATTATAAAAAGCCTTCCGTGAGCTATACTTGTATACTAACGTAAAACCCTCCCGTTACAGTCGTTGTCATAATCCAATCGCTCTCCAACAGAGAATTATTTTTTAAAGCTAAATTGTATTTTAAACCCGACGGCACGTATAATGTTCTGTCAGTGATGGTGCGAGACTCTAAAGGGGAAGGGGATGGGTCTACTGGCTATGACGAAAACATGGGAAAGAATTATTTGTTATTATACTGACACCAAGTGATGGAGAATCACACTGCAGTTGTGTTTGTGAAACAATGGCAACATGTGTTAAAAAGTAGATTTCACACCCAAAAACAGCTTTCTTTTAAACGATCACAATAAGGGCCTGTCATACTCTCACTTAAAACACAAAGAGGAGGCAGAAATGCCACCATCATTTATGAAGTAGTCCATGGAGACATAACTCTTGGTATATTACCGAGAGTGCGTTATGCCGAAAAAGAGGGACTTCTTCAGGACTGGTTCAGCACCACGGACAGCGACAGTCTGCACTCAAACCACCAATACATTAAAACGTATCAACACGTGTACATCACATGAAGATGGCTTGCCATTGTTAAAACGTTTAAGAGAGTGTTCTCTTCCCATTTACCATATAAGGGTGATGAAGTTATTTGTCCCTGCTTCATAACCACGGGCATTAATCAATTCGACTCCACAAGTACAAATCAAGAAACAAATGCCATCAGTTGTAGAGAGACGCGCTTTACAAGCATGTATCAGAGTGAATGTTATTCGCACAAAAATTGGCAAAAAGAAAAGAAAAGTTACAGAAAAGAGAGTCGAATTATTGATCTTACCTCTCCAGATCCCCTCCTCCTGTCAGGGAGCACTAGTGTGTTGGCATGGCTGCCAGGGACTATAGTAGATCCTATACTCATTCTGGGTCCAACTAACATGTAGCGTTTGTCTCCAGATCTGTACTGGATGCTGTGACACAGTGTCCCATCATAATTAGTCTCTTGGAGATATTTGGAAGTATAGTCTGTGGATTTGGAGCACTGCATTGCAATCAGCACGATGATACTGATGAGAAAAAGTAGAGAAACTGAGCCCAAAGTTATCATCAGGTAAAATGTCACATTGTCCTCCTCGTCAACTTTAGTTGCACTTTTAACATCAGAAGCTGCAAAAGCCTCTCTGGGCTCCACAAGTTTGACAATCACAGTAGCTGTTGCTGAGAGTGAAACGTTGCCATTGTCTTTGACCAGTATGAGCAGTTTATGCTCCGCCTCGTCTGTCTCTGTCAATGAGCGAAGTGTTCTGATCTGTCCTGTATAGCGGTCCAAACCAAAGAGACTGTAGTCACTGACTTCCTGCAGTGAAAAGAGTAACCAGCCGTTATATCCTATATCAGCGTCATAGGCTCTGACTTTAGTCACCAAGTGTCCTGCGTTGACATTGCGGGGAATCTCCTCCACACCTTCAGCAGAACCGTTGGAGCTGACTGGATACAGGATGACTGGAGCGTTGTCGTTCTGATCCAGAATGAAGACGTTCACTGTCACGTTGTTGCTTAGTGACGGACTTCCTGAATCTGTGGCAACAACTTGGAACTGGAAAGTTTTCACTGTTTCAAAGTCAAAACTTTTTAGCGCCAAAATATCCCCAGTTTCAGGGTTTATGTTTAGGAATGACGTCATTTTATTTTCCTGACTTGCATTTCTGAGAATATGATAGGAAATATGCGCATTATCTCCCTCGTCACGATCAGACGCTTTCACGGAAAACACAGAGGCTCCTGGGGGGTTATTTTCGGTGATATAAAAAGTGTATGGACTCACTGAAAACTTGGGCCTGTTATCATTGGTGTCTGACACAAACACGCTTATAATCTTCTCGGATGTTAGGGCTGGTTCACCTGCGTCTTTGGCGACTATTGTAATATCATATCTTGATTGCTGTTCCCTGTCAAGCTCTGACTTAGTGACAACAGCAAACATGTTATCTTGTATAGACGGGGTTAATGTAAAAGGGCTATCTTCTGCCACATAGCTGATTATTTTGCCATTCATTCCAGAATCTAAATCAGTAATGCTGATAAGCGCTACGGTTGTTCCTGGTCTAGAATCCTCCGAAACTGCACTTGACAACGATGCTACTTCTATCTCAGGATGGTTGTCGTTTGTATCTCCAATTTTAATGATAACACTTTTATCTGTTCTGAATGGAATGCTTCCCTTATCAGAGGCCTGTATATCAATGTCGTAGCTGTCTTGTTCCTCAAAGTCTACACGACCTTTTACAATGATCTCCCCTGTAACAGAGTCAATATCAAACAGCTCTCGAATTTTACCTTTTACATCACTGCCAAATGAATAAACAACTTCCCCGTTTGCACCATCATCCAGATCGGTTGCGTTAACTTGGATGACTGTTGTGCCGACAGGGGCGTTTTCTTGTAGCACGGCTGAATATGTGTCTTTGGTGAACACTGGCATATTGTCATTAACATCTAGAACATCTATGTATATTTCAACTGTGCCCGTTTTGGGGGGATTTCCGCCATCTATAGCCGTCAGCGTCAATTTGTGGTTACGTTTGGCCTCTCTGTCAAGCTGCCTTTGTAATTGTAAAATCGGAGTTTTACCATCTCTCCCTCGATCTTTAATCTCTAAACGAAAATGGTCATTCTGGCTGATTTTATACTGCTGGACGGAGTTTGTGCCACCATCCGGGTCGTGCGCATTTTGCAACTGGTATCGCGCCCCTGGTAACGCAGACTCCGAGATCTCCAGCCTCTTTGTCTTCTCTGGAAATGTGGGAGAGTGGTCATTTAAATCTGTTATCTCCACGGTGACATAATGCACTTCTAGTGGGTTTTCCAAAACAGTTTTAAGGTTGATTAAACACACACTACTGTCCTTACATACTTCCTCTCGGTCTATTTTACGGTTCGCATAAAGGACACCATCATTCTCATTTACCTTGAAAAGAGGTTCAGTCGAGCCGGGCATTATACGAAATCCCCTCTGCTTCATTAAATTCAAGTCGATTCCCAAATCTTTAGCTATATTCCCAACAAAACTTCCCTCTTTGAGCTCTTCGGATATTGAGTATCTCAGTTGTGCTGAAGCTGCTCTGAAAAATAGAAGCAAAACCAAAACGGCGAGTAAATGAGGTCCCCGTCGCCATGCTTCCCGTCCTCTTTGTTTCATGTTTTGGGGGAACAGAACGAATCCAAACGCGTCCAACATCCTCCAATGTCCACCACGACGCAAAATATATTTATGACTTCCTGGAATGTATTTTACAAAACGCACAACAGCCACCAAGCCTTAGTCCAGGTCTGCCAGCTAAATGTTGTTTCACCAGACTGAACGTAGTCGGGGCGGACTCATGTGTATCCTGCGCTGAGACGCTGTAAGGTCTTGTACTGATAAGGTACTGCCACCCTCTGAGTGTGTGCGATAATGCATTTGATCACTTGAAACTGATCACCATTACATGTAACTGAATATGTTCAGGTGTTTTGAATGAGGATGTTCCTCATTTGAGTTCAAGTTAAAAACCGATTTCAGCACCAGGACAGTTATGACAAAACAGATCCTTAAATTAGCATTATTAGAAAATATGAATCTCCAGATTCCCTCCTTCTGTCTGGATGCATGAAAGTATATGCATTGCTTCGAGGGACTATAGCAGATCCTATACTTATTTTAGGTCCAAATATACATGTACCATTTGTCTCCAGATCTGTACTGGATGCTGTGACACTGTGTCACAAATTTTGGGATGCATTTCGTCTTTAAGCACAGGGGGACAATGCAAATTAAAGTACAACCGCAACATACTAACTGCAGTCCAAAGTGTCCTCACTTAATACCCTGTGCTGTGTGAGAACCAACCACACAACCCCCTGTAAACCAACAACTTACATCAGCAGTCTCATAACAACGCACAACATCCTCATTTCCCTCAGTGAGGACTTTTATGTCTGTGGTTCGTTTCTAGCCAGCTATTAGGTGGTGTGATTCAGTACTTTTGGGACACTTTAATTTATAGGAGCTGTTTCTCATCTATCACTAGCATTCACACCAGAACTGCCAGGAAATGTAATGATCTGTCTTACCTCTTCAGAAGTACGTCTCCTGTCAGGGAGCACTAGTGTGTTGGCATGGCTGCCAGGGACTATAGTAGATCCTATACTCATCCTGGGTCCAACTAACATGTAGCGTTTGTCTCCAGATCTGTACTGGATGCTGTGACACAGTGTCCCATCATAATTAGTCTCTTGGAGATATTTGGAAGTATAGTCTGTGGATTTGGAGCACTGCATTGCAATCAGCACGATGATACTGATGAGAAAAAGTAGAGAAACTGAGCCCAAAGTTATCATCAGGTAAAATGTCACATTGTCCTCCTCGTCAACTTTAGTTGCACTTTTAACATCAGAAGCTGCAAAAGCCTCTCTGGGCTCCACAAGTTTGACAATCACAGTAGCTGTTGCTGAGAGTGAAACGTTGCCATTGTCTTTGACCAGTATGAGCAGTTTATGCTCAGCCTCGTCTGTCTCTGTCAATGAGCGAAGTGTTCTGATCTGTCCTGTATAGCGGTCCAAACCAAAGAGACTGTGGTCACTGACTTCCTGCAGTGAAAAGAGTAACCAGCCGTTATATCCTATATCAGCGTCATAGGCTCTGACTTTAGTCACCAAGTGTCCTGCGTTGACATTGCGGGGAATCTCCTCCACACCTTCAGCAGAGCCGTTGGAGCTGACTGGATACAGGATGACTGGAGCGTTGTCGTTCTGATCCAGAATGAAGACGTTCACTGTCACGTTGTTGCTTAGTGACGGACTTCCTGAATCTGTGGCAACAACTTGGAACTGGAAAGTTTTCACTGTTTCAAAGTCGAAACTTTTTAGCGCCAAAATATCTCCATTTTCGGAGTTGATGCTGAGACTGAATGAATTGAGTTTGTTAGTATCTTTCCCATCTCTTAAAATACGATATGAAATATGAGAATTATCACCTTCATCGCGGTCTGATGCCCTAACAGAAAACAGTGACGCTCCTGGAGTGTTATTCTCTGTAACATAATATGTGTAAGGGCTTGCTGAAAACTCTGGCCTGTTATCATTCACGTCAGATATTATTATAGTAATGCTTTTTTCAGAAGACAACGATGGTACGCCTGCATCTTTTGCAACAATTGTTACATCATATATGGACTGCTTTTCTCTATCCAAGGGCGATTTTGTGACTATTGAATACATGTTGTCTTGTGAGGAAGGCGATAATGAGAAGGGAACATCCTCAACAAAGGAGCAAATAACTTTTCCATTAAGACCAGAGTCTTTATCAAGAACACTGATTAATGCAACAGTGGTTCCCAGTCTTGCATCCTCTGGTATTGCCTTTGAAAATGATGTAACCTCTATATGAGGGGCGTTATCATTCAAATCTACAATATTCACTAACACACTTTTGTCTGTCCTCAACGGAGCTGATCCTTTATCGGACGCCTGTATATCAATTTCATAACTTTCCTCTAATTCAAAGTCTATAAGATCTTGAACAATGATTTCACCTGTAGTTGGATCTACACGAAAAAGTTCAAGTATCCTGCTGTTCACATTCTTGCCTAATGAATACACAATCTCGCCATTGGATCCTTCATCTAAATCAGAAGCGTTTACTTTTATAATTGTTGTGCCAATGGGAGCATTTTCTTCCACAAGTACAGAGTACGTGTCTTCATTGAAAACTGGCATATTGTCATTGACATCTAAGACGTCAACAGTAATTTCAGCTGTACCAGATTTACTTGGTTTTCCTCCATCAATAGCTGTAAGAAGCAACTTATGGCTTTTCTTTGTTTCCCTATCTAGCGTCTTCAGTAAAACTAATATCGGCATCTTTCCATCTTTCCCACGATCTTTGACTTCCAAACGAAAATGATCATTAGGGCTAAGTTTGTACTCCTGGACCGAAAACTGACCAACATCAGGGTCGTGTGCCGCCTGCAGCTGAAGGCGCAAGCCCGGTAAAACAGACTCTGAAATTTCGAGACGTGACTCGTTCGTTGAGAAGGTGGGAGCGTGGTCGTTTACATCCAGCACCTCCACAGTCACATAATGAATTTCAAGAGGGTTTTCCAGCACCGTTTTTAAGTTGATCAAGCACACACTGCTACGCTCACAAACCTTCTCCCGGTCGATTATCCGGTTAACATATAATAATCCGTCGTTCTGGTTTACATGAAAAAATGACTCAGTTGAACCCTCGACAATACGGCAGCCTCTTTCTTTCAGTGTGTTCTTCTCTAATCCCAAATCCTTCGCTATATTCCCAACAACAGTTCCTTCATCAACCTCCTCAGCGATGGAATATCTTATCTGCGCCGAAGCTCTGCTCCACAGCAAAATCAGTGAAACAATGAAAGCGACCCACCGCCATTGCTCTCTCGGTATCCTTAGTCCTTTCCACTCCATAACTAGCAGATAAATATGTATCCAGAAGTTTCAAAATCACCAATCCGTTTTCAGTTGATAAATACAACAGTACCAGTAGGTTATCAAAATCGCAAAAGCTTGATATTCGATGCGAGTGTATAAGATGCATCCAGTACTAAAATGTGAAAACCCGTCCCACAAAGGGGAGGACCCTTGTCTCTGACAAAGGCTTTTCGTGAAACTCTTTCCTGCTCACTCACTGACACCAAGTGTTCACCGTCACTTAACACAGGTTAAGGTTGATCTCTTTTAAAGTAGTTCTGGCGATTTCATTAAGATATAGTGTGCTCAGCTCGTGCCTTTACAAAGTACCCAGACGGCGCTTAGTATGATTTCAGCACACTGGACAGCGACATGATCACTCTGACTCGCCTGGAGTCATTCCCTTGACAAAATAAAACAAGAAATGTGCGTGCCCCAGTTCAGTCGTTGAAGTGTTAAAAAGACACATTGAGAATTGAAAACCTAAACCAAAGGTTTGGCGATGTAAACCAGCTTACCTCTTCAGAAGTACGTCTCCTGTCAGGGAGCACTAGTGTGTTCGCATTGCTGCCAGGGACTATAGTAGATCCTATACTCATCCTGGGTCCAACTAACATGTAGCGTTTGTCTCCAGATCTGTACTGGATGCTGTGACACAGTGTCCCATCATAATTAGTCTCTTGGAGATATTTGGAAGTATAGTCTGTGGATTTGGAGCACTGCATTGCAATCAGCACGATGATACTGATGAGAAAAAGTAGAGAAACTGAGCCCAAAGTTATCATCAGGTAAAATGTCACATTGTCCTCCTCGTCAACTTTAGTTGCACTTTTAACATCAGAAGCTGCAAAAGCCTCTCTGGGCTCCACAAGTTTGACAATCACAGTAGCTGTTGCTGAGAGTGAAACGTTGCCATTGTCTTTGACCAGTATGAGCAGTTTATGCTCAGCCTCGTCTGTCTCTGTCAATGAGCGAAGTGTTCTGATCTGTCCTGTATAGCGGTCCAAACCAAAGAGACTGTGGTCACTGACTTCCTGCAGTGAAAAGAGTAACCAGCCGTTATATCCTATATCAGCGTCATAGGCTCTGACTTTAGTCACCAAGTGTCCTGCGTTGACATTGCGGGGAATCTCCTCCACACCTTCAGCAGAACCGTTGGAGCTGACTGGATACAGGATGACTGGAGCGTTGTCGTTCTGATCCAGAATGAAGACGTTCACTGTCACGTTGTTGCTTAGTGACGGACTTCCTGAATCTGTGGCAACAACTTGGAACTGGAAAGTTTTCACTGTTTCAAAGTCGAAACTTTTTAGCGCGGAAATGTGTCCATTATCAGAATTTATATTTAGGAATGATGTTACATCATTTCCACTCCCTTCTCTCACAATATGATATGAAATAGCTGCATTTTCATTCATGTCTTTGTCCGTTGCGCTGACAGAGAATATTGAATTTCCAGCAACGTTATTTTCCACCAGGTAAAATTGTAATGGATTTTGGTCGAATTGTGGTCTATTATCGTTTACATCTGATATCTGAATATTTAGTGTTTTGATAGAAGTTAAGGGAGGTTCACCACAATCTGTAGCTTTTATTGTAATTTCATAATGTGACACCTCCTCTCGATCCAAAAATCCCTTGGTGACAACTGAATATATGTTCTCCTTATAGGAGGGCTTTAATTCAAAAGGCACCTCTGAGGTTATGCTTGATATTATTTTCCCATTCACACCAGAGTCTTTATCAGTCACACTAATAAGTGATATTACTGTACCAGGCTTTGAGTCTTCAGACACTGTATTTGACAGTGATGTGACTTCTATTTCCGGTGGATTATCGTTAACATCTCTTATTTTTACAATGACTCTACACCTGCTTGTTAAAGGAGGCGTTCCCTTGTCTGATGCCTGAATATCTAGTTTATAAATCTCCGATTCTTCAAAATCCACGACTCCTTTTAATTTAATATTTCCACTTACACTATCCAATTCAAATATCTCGTAGATTCTGCGTGCTAATGTTTTACTAAGGCTGTACTCTATTTCACCATTAGTCCCTTCATCTGGGTCTTTTGCATTAACTTTTGTAACTGTGGTACCAACTGGGACGTTTTCATATATTTCTATCTGATAAGTATCCTGACTAAATATCGGACGATTATCATTGACATCAAGAACAATAATAGAGACATTCAGTGTCCCTGATCTTTGAGGTTTACCTCCATCAACTGCTGTAACAAATAGCAAATGTTTGTTCTGTTTTTCTCGGTCTAAGGACTTCTTAAGCACTAAAAATGGCATTTTGTCCTCATCGCTTTGACTTATTTCTATATCAAAGTGATCATTTGACGTTAGTGTATATGTGCGAATAGAGTTTATTCCAGCATCAGGATCACGGGCCGCGTGCAGCTCGAATCGAGTTCCCGGAGATGTATGCTCTGCTATTTGAAATTGTTGTTCCTTTTCAGAAAAGCTTGGCGAGTGGTCATTTACATCAGTTATTTCGACAACGACATGGTGCATTTCCAAAGGGTTTTCAACAAGGATTTTCAGCTCCATCAGACATGCACCGCTACCGTGACACAGCTCCTCCCTGTCGATCTTTTTACCGACCTGTAAGGCTCCATTGTCCGGGTTTACCTCGAAAAAAGCGTCCTTAGATCCAGACACAACTCGAAATCGTCGATCAGTTAAAGAGGTTTTGTCCAGACCAAGATCCTTGGCAACATTTCCAACAACCGTACCTTCTTTCATCTCCTCTGGAATAGAGTATCTTAATTCAGCCAAAGCCTGCTCTCCGAAAATCAGCAGAAAGGACAAATAAAAAACAAACAAACAATAGCCACTTGCGCGATAACGTCTCTCAGTCCCCATCGTTATCAAACAACACATATCCTCACACACAGGAGCCTGTTTCTGCAGCAAATCAAATGTGTATATCTAGTCCGTTTAGTATCGCATGTTTGGAAAGCGCACAGCACCGTGTCATCCAACTCGCAGCCGTAAATGAGATGTATCCTGTGCTGTGAGGTATCAAACAAAAGCTTTCTTATGGGAGGGACTGAGTCCCTTTATGGCCTTATTGATGGAACAGTGACACCAAGAGGACAACATTTTAGACGATTTTAAGTTGTTCAAATATTATACCAGAGTATTTTCTTTGATCATAAAATTCACATGGAGATGTGACAACAGAAGCGGAGATAACGCAGGTTGTTAAAAACCAACATGGTCACAAACTTGTAATGCTACGCAGAGGGCTCTGACATTGTTAGAGCTGTGTACTTATGTGTTATCTCTACCACACACAGAAAATAACACTATAAATTATTGGAATCTCATGCCCAGCAAGAATCTCAATAGTTACCTGTTCTAAGTGGTAACATAAATTCAGTATCAAATGAAAAATACCAAGCCACTGATGTTTTTTGTTTGTTTGTTTGTTTTTTTAACTAGTTTGTCTTTTGCTTTGCTCATATTATTGCTTGAAGACAGCAAAGGTCGAGACATTTCAGCACCATGGATAGCGATTCCAAGCAGACTTGGAGCCTTTTCCTGTCTTCACCACATTATTTGTGGCTTTCAGTTATTATGTATTTTACTACTGACATGAACTGCTAACAGCAAAACAGTGTAGGCAGCCTTTGCTAAAAATTGTATTACAGTAATAGATGATTGCTGACAAAGCTATTCCCACAAAGAGGTTGCAATAGAGTAAGGCATTTGCTTTTTTCTATTCTCTCACTTGTAGAAAAGAATAATTTATTTCACTGTATAGAAACACCTCTGGTGTTCATAATGACTGGGAGAGGGTATCGGTATGTTTAACGGGGTCCACGTATGAACGGAGGTATAATAAATAATAGTGCAGCAGGAAGAAGTTCTTGCAAACAGAAGCAAGGTGCTGAGTACAAAGATAAAGAAAGTTGACAAACTCAAAACTATTCCAAAAACACAAACAAGTCTGAGTGTAGTTTAGACATTCTGAATAAGACAGCCCAATTCCACATACCTCAACTACTGCCATAGACACCAAACTTGCTGCAATTTAAAGCCTTACCTCTTCAGATGTCCTCCTCCTGTCAGGGAGCACTAGAGTGTTGGCATGGCTGCCAGGGACTATAGTAGATCCTATACTCATTCTGGGCCCAACTAACATGTAGCGTTTGTCTCCAGATCTGTACTGGATGCTGTGACATAGTGTCCCATCATAATTAGTCTCTTGGAGATATTTGGAAGTATAGTCTGTGGATTTGGAGCACTGCATTGCAATCAGCACGATGATACTGATGAGAAAAAGTAGAGAAACTGAGCCCAAAGTTATCATCAGGTAAAATGTCACATTGTCCTCCTCGTCAACTTTAGTTGCACTTTTAACATCAGAAGCTGCAAAAGCCTCTCTGGGCTCCACAAGTTTGACAATCACAGTAGCTGTTGCTGAGAGTGAAACGTTGCCATTGTCTTTGACCAGTATGAGCAGTTTATGCTCAGCCTCGTCTGTCTCTGTCAATGAGCGAAGTGTTCTGATCTGTCCTGTATAGCGGTCCAAACCAAAGAGACTGTGGTCACTGACTTCCTGCAGTGAAAAGAGTAACCAGCCGTTATATCCTATATCAGCGTCATAGGCTCTGACTTTAGTCACCAAGTGTCCTGCGTTGACATTGCGGGGAATCTCCTCCACACCTTCAGCAGAACCGTTGGAGCTGACTGGATACAGGATGACTGGAGCGTTGTCGTTCTGATCCAGAATGAAAACGTTCACTGTCACGTTGTTGCTTAGTGACGGACTTCCTGAATCTGTGGCAACAACTTGGAACTGGAAAGTTTTCAGAGTTTCAAAGTCGAAACTTTTTAGCGCGGAAATGTGTCCATTATCTGGATTTATATTGAGAAATGATGTAACATCATGTTCAGTGCCTCCTCTCACAATATGATATGAAATAGCTGCGTTTTCATTCACGTCTTTGTCCGTTGCGCTGACAGAGAATATAGATAGTCCAGCAACGTTATTTTCCACCAGGTAAAACTGTAATGGATTTTGGTCGAATTGTGGTCTATTATCGTTTACATCTGATATCTGAATGTTTAGGGTTTTAACAGTAGATAAGGGAGGTTCACCACAGTCGGTGGCTTTTATTGTAATTTCATAATGTGACACCTCCTCTCGATCCAAAAATCCCTTCGTGACAACTGAATATATGTTCTCCTTATAGGAGGGCTTTAATTCAAAAGGCACCTCTGATGTTATGCTTGATATTATTTTCCCATTGACACCAGAGTCTTTATCAGTCACACTAATCAGTGAAATAACTGTACCAGGCTTTGAGTCTTCAGAGACTCTATTTGACAGTGATGTGACTTCTATTTCTGGTGGATTATCATTCACGTCTTTTATCTTTATAACAACTCTGCACCTCCCTGTTAATGGTGGTGTTGCCTTTGTCAGAAGCCTCAACATCGATCTTGTAAATATCGGATTCCTCATAATCCACGTTTCCTTTTAATTTGATCTGTCCACTTGAACTATCCAATTCGAATATGTCGTAAACTTTACGCGCTAGTGCTCTGCTAAGACTGTACTCTATTTCCCCGTTAGTCCCTTCATCTGGATCTATTGCATTCACTCTCGTGACAGTAGTACCAGCTGAGATGTTTTCATATATTTCTATCTGATAAGTATCCTGACTAAATATCGGGCGGTTATCATTAATATCAAGAACAATAATAGAGACATTCAGTGTCCCTGATCTTGGAGGTTTACCTCCATCAACTGCTGTAACAAATAGCAAATGTTTATTCTGTTTTTCTCGGTCTAAGGACTTCTTCAGCACTAAAAAGGGCGTTTTGTCCTCGTCGCTTTGACTTAAATCTATTTCAAAGTGATCATTTGATGTTAGTGTATATGTACGAACAGAGTTAATTCCAGAATCCGGATCACGGGCCGCAAGCAGTTGAAATCGAGTTCCCGGAGATGTATGCTCTGCTATTTTAAATTGCTGTTCCTTTTCAGGAAAACTAGGAGAGTGGTCATTTACATCAGTTATTTCGACAACGACATGGTGCATTTCCAAAGGGTTTTCAACAAGGATTTTCAGCTCCATCAGACATGCACCGCTACCGTGACACAGCTCCTCCCTGTCGATCTTTTTAGCGACCTGTAAGGCTCCATTGTCCGGGTTTACCTCGAAAAAAGCGTCCTTAGATCCAGACACAACTCGAAATCGTCGATCAGTCAAAGAGCTTTTCTCCAAACCAAGATCCTTGGCAACATTTCCAACAACAGTCCCCTCTTTCATCTCCTCTGGAATAGAGTACCTTAATTCAGCTGACGTCTGCCTCCCGCAAATCAGCAGTAAGGAAAAATGAAAAACAAACCAACGATAATCACTCGACTGAGATCGCCTTTCGGTCCCCATCGTTATCCAACAGCACACAACGACACAGGAGCCTGTTACTGCAGTAAATAAAGTATCTATATCCCCGAACACAGCATGGTCTTATCCGACTCTTGTTCCTACAGCAAATGTGTTCTCTGCTGTGAGGGACCAAACAAAAGCTTTGTTAGGGGAGGGAAGAAGTATTTTATGGGCTCCTTGATGTTACAGTGACACCAAGAGGACAACATTTTAAACCACTTTAAATTATAGTAAGGTGCTCTGCGTTAAGTAGTTATACGTTTTGTCTGCACATCTACACGGCAGAGTAGATATACTTCGGCACCATGGACAGCGATCAGTGCTCTTCACGTGATTGCTGACTTTGACCAAACAGTTATATGTCCAGCTGTCAGGCCCACTGTAGGAAGCTCCAAGAGATGCGTTCATAACACCAGCAGCAAGTATAGGGGCAGATCCGTGACAAAACGTATTCGTCGCACACTGCCAAAATGAAACTAAAATGAATACAACTTATTTCTTTTTCTCATATTTAAAAAAAAACAAAACATTATATTCCATCAGTTTGAAATATGTCTGTTAATAATAATAATAATAATAATAATAATAATGGTATTGAGAATATATGGATGTGTACAGGAGAGATGAATGATACGGGCACGGAGACTCTAACCTATACTGGGGAGACAACATATGGATTATGAGGCTGATTGGCAGTTTCACAACTCTTGTTAAAGACACAACTGAACAGCACTGACCTCTGTCAAGAAGAGTACAACACGGGTTAAAGAAACTGGAATACTGTGACACAGATCTGAGCAGGGAGTGGTACACTAGGTTTTGGACACATATTACTCCAACAAGGTACACACTCAAGCGAAAGTGGCAATGCTTACTTGTTAACATGTTTTGAAGCAATGCATTTTTATAGTCTTACCTCCTCAGATGTCCTCCTCCTGTCAGGGAGCACTAGTGTGTTGGCATGGCTGCCAGGGACTATAGTAGATCCTATACTCATCCTGGGTCCAACTAACATGTAGCGTTTGTCTCCAGATCTGTACTGGATGCTGTGACACAGTGTCCCATCATAATTAGTCTCTTGGAGATATTTGGAAGTATAGTCTGTGGATTTGGAGCACTGCATTGCAATCAGCACGATGATACTGATGAGAAAAAGTAGAGAAACTGAGCCCAAAGTTATCATCAGGTAAAATGTCACATTGTCCTCCTCGTCAACTTTAGTTGCACTTTTAACATCAGAAGCTGCAAAAGCCTCTCTGGGCTCCACAAGTTTGACAATCACAGTAGCTGTTGCTGAGAGTGAAACGTTGCCATTGTCTTTGACCAGTATGAGCAGTTTATGCTCAGCCTCGTCTGTCTCTGTCAATGAGCGAAGTGTTCTGATCTGTCCTGTATAGCGGTCCAAACCAAAGAGACTGTGGTCACTGACTTCCTGCAGTGAAAAGAGTAACCAGCCGTTATATCCTATATCAGCGTCATAGGCTCTGACTTTAGTCACCAAGTGTCCTGCGTTGACATTGCGGGGAATCTCCTCCACACCTTCAGCAGAACCGTTGGAGCTGACTGGATACAGGATGACTGGAGCGTTGTCGTTCTGATCCAGAATGAAGACGTTCACTGTCACGTTGTTGCTTAGTGACGGACTTCCTGAATCTGTGGCAACAACTTGGAACTGGAAAGTTTTCACTGTTTCAAAGTCGAAACTTTTTAGCGCCAAAATATCTCCATTTTCAGAATTCATGTTAAGAAATGATGTCACTTTATTTGCATGAGCTGCATCCCTAATAATATGGTAGGAAATAAGAGCATTATCTCCCTCATCACGATCAGACGCACTTAAAGAAAACACCGACACTCCTGGTGCGTTATTTTCGGTGACATAAAAATTATATTGACTCACTGAAAACTCTGGACTGTTGTCATTTACATCAGATACAACAACTCTTAAAGTCTTTTCAGATGTTAGGGCTGGTTCACCTGCGTCTTTTGCGATTACTGTTACATCATAGGTCGATTTAATTTCCCTGTCAAGCTGTGACTTTGTCACGACAGCGTACATGTTGTCCTGTATTGACGGCGTTAGTGTGAAGGGGGCATCGTCTTTCACAAAGCTGATAACTTTCCCATTCACCCCAGAATCTAAATCGGTAATACTTAGCAGTGCTACTGTTGTTCCTGGTCGAGCATCCTCTGAAATTTTGTTAGACAATGACGTCACCTCAATTACAGGCGCATTGTCATTTACGTCTTTAATATTTACAGTCACGCTTTTTTCCGTTCTAAATGGAATAGCACCGCTGTCAGATGCTTGAATATCTACTTCGTAGCTGTCATCCACTTCATAGTCTAGTTGTCCTTTCACACTTATTTCACCTGTGATCGGGTCAACATCAAACAGTTCGCGCACCTTAGTATTTACATTACCAAAAGAATAGCTAACTTCTCCGTTTAAACCGTCGTCCATATCTGTGGCATTTACTCGTATGACTATTGTTCCAACTGGTGAATTCTCATTTATATCTGCAGAATACACATCTTTTGTAAAAACTGGCGCATTGTCGTTCACATCTAAAACATCTATAAATATATCCATGGTCCCTGATTTCGGAGGTTTACCTCCATCCAGGGCTGTGAGCAGCAGTTTATGACTACTAGAAGCCTCTCTGTCTAACGGGCTCTGTAACTGTAAAATAGGCACTTTGCCATCTTTCCCGCGATCTTTCACTTCTAGCCGAAAATTATTATTAGGACTGAGTTTATACTGTTGAACAGAATTCACACCACCATCTGGATCGAGAGCAGCATGCAACTGAAATCTGGTTCCCGGTAAAGTGGACTCCGGAATCTCGAGCCTTTTGTTGTTCTCCGGAAAAGAGGGCAAATGATCATTTACGTCTAACACTTCCACCGCGACATAATGGATCTCCAGAGGGTTGTCTAGCACGGTTTTAAGGTTTATCAAACACACACTCGTCCGCTGGCATATTTCCTCACGGTCAATTTTACGATTTACGTATAAAATCCCATCGTTTTGGTTTACCTGGAAGGGGGGTTCAGTGGAGCCAGAGACAATACGAAATCCCCTTGTTTTTAATATATTGGGATCTATTCCCAGATCCTTTGCTATATTCCCGACGGTAGTCCCTTCTTTGATTTCCTCCGATATAGAATATCTGATCTGCCCAGATGCTTTGTCGAAAATCACACAAAAAGCCAGCATGAGGGCCACCCAGTTCCTTCCTCGTCGCCAGGTTTCCCGTCGGCTTTGTTCCATTGTCTGGTGTCAACTGATAAATCCGACAAATACCAAGTGAACTGCAAGCTGTTTACATATCCAGTAACTGAAAAAGAAATCCCCACGATGCGCTCGGTTTGTATAGACGAGAAAATCGCTACAACAAAATCACACTCGCAGGATAATGACGTGCCCTCCTCACTGCTTCAGAGACAGTCTCACAGACCGAGGAATGGGAAACTGCTGTGGTGCGTATTTCTGGTTGTTTAGTGCCACCATGCGATTCCAACACAAACACAGATTTATCTCAATCCTACTGACAGAATACCACCTACTGTACATGAAGAGGCCATTCAATGGTCATCTCACACAACAACAAGTCAGTTAGGCTCACACTGTGAGCCTAAAGTGTTCAAAGTCACTAGAATATGAGTCAATTTATGTTTCTATGGATATGATTCTGGACACCAGCCTAAAAAAATCATATTTAAACATATCTTACCTCTGAAGTCGCAGACCTCCTGTCAGGGAGCACTAGTGTGTTGGCATGGCTGCCAGGGACTATAGTAGATCCTATACTCATCCTGGGTCCAACTAACATGTAGCGTTTGTCTCCAGATCTGTACTGGATGCTGTGACACAGTGTCCCATCATAATTAGTCTCTTGGAGATATTTGGAAGTATAGTCTGTGGATTTGGAGCACTGCATTGCAATCAGCACGATGATACTGATGAGGAAAAGTAGAGAAACTGAGCCCAAAGTTATCATCAGGTAAAATGTCACATTGTCCTCCTCGTCAACTTTAGTTGCACTTTTAACATCAGAAGCTGCAAAAGCCTCTCTGGGCTCCACAAGTTTGACAATCACAGTAGCTGTTGCTGAGAGTGAAACGTTGCCATTGTCTTTGACCAATATGAGCAGTTTATGCTCAGCCTCGTCTGTCTCTGTCAATGAGCGAAGTGTTCTGATCTGTCCTGTATAGCGGTCCAAACCAAAGAGACTGTGGTCACTGACTTCCTGCAGTGAAAAGAGTAACCAGCCGTTATATCCTATATCAGCGTCATAGGCTCTGACTTTAGTTACCAAGTGTCCTGCGTTGACATTGCGGGGAATCTCCTCCACACCTTCAGCAGAACCGTTGGAGCTGACTGGATACAGGATGACTGGAGCGTTGTCGTTCTGATCCAGAATGAAGACGTTCACTGTCACGTTGTTGCTTAGTGACGGACTTCCTGAATCTGTGGCAACAACTTGGAACTGGAAAGTTTTCACTGTTTCAAAGTCGAAACTTTTTAGCGCGGAAATGTGTCCATTATCTGGATTTATATTGAGAAAAGACATGACGTCATTTTGAGTCCCTTCTCTCACAATATGATATGAAATAGCTGCGTTGTCGTTCAAATCTTTGTCCGTTGCGCTGACAGAGAATATTGAATTTCCGGCAACGTTATTTTCTACCAGGTAAAACTGTAATGGATTTTGGTCAAAATGTGGACTGTTGTCATTTACATCTGATATCTGAATACTCAGAGTTTTAAGAGTAGATAAGGGAGGTTCACCACAATCTGTAGCTTTTATCGTAATTTCATAATGTGACACCTCCTCTCGATCCAAATATTCTTTAGTGACAATCGAGTACGTGTTCTCCTTATAAGAGGGCTTTAATTCAAAGGGTACGTCATTCGATATGTGTGAAATAATTTTTCCATTGACACCGAAATCTTTATCCCTCACAGTGATAAGCGAAATAACTGTGCCCGGCTTTAAGTCTTCAGACACTGTGTTTGACAGTGATGTGACTTCTATTTCCGGTGGATTATCATTGACGTCTATAATTTTTATAATGACTCTACATTCACCTGTCAGTGGAGGTGTTCCTTTATCCGATGCCTCGATATCTAGTTCATAAACATCGTTTTCCTCGTAATTCACCGCTCCTTTTACTCTAATCTCTCCAGTTACTTTGTCCAATTCAAAAATATCATAAACTTCCCGCCTCAAGGTTTTTCCGAGGCTGTATTCAACTTCTCCATTAGTGTCCTCATCGAGATCAGTTGCGTTCATTCTAAAGATTGAAGTACCGACTGCAACGTTTTCCTGAATAGAAATCTGGTAAATCTCCTGACTAAACATTGGACGATTATCATTAATATCAAGAACAATAATGGAAACATTCAGTGTTCCTGATCTTGGAGGTTTTCCTCCATCAACTGCTGTAACCAGCAGCGTGTGTTTGTCCTTTTGTTCTCTGTCTAACGATTTCTTCAGCACTAAAAATGGTATTTTACCTGCATCGCTTTGACGGATGTTTATTTCAAAATGTCCATTTACTGTTATAGTATATGTACGAATAGAGTTAATTCCAGCATCGGGATCACGAGCAGTGTGTAGTTTAAATCGCTTGCCTGGCAATGTATGCTCTGCTATTTCAAATGTCTGTTCTGCTTCAGGAAAACTAGGAGAGTGATCATTTACATCAGTAATTTCTACAACTACATAGTGTATTTCCAGAGGGTTTTCAACAAGGATTTTTAGCTCCATGAGACATGCACCGCTGCCCTGACACAGCTCCTCTCTGTCAATATGCTTATTGACGTACAGTGCTCCATTATTCTGGTTCACCTCAAAAATAGCGTCCTTACTTTCAGACACAACACGGAACCGTCGAGCAATCAAAGAGGTGATGTCAAGGCCAAGATCCTTCGCAACATTTCCAACAACAGTTCCGTCTTGTACCTCCTCGGGAACAGAGTACCTTATCTGAGCCAAAGCCTGTTTTCCGACCAGCAGCAGTAGAGCCAAATACAAAGCCAACCAGGAGCAGTCCTTTGTTCGAGTGTTTGTATCGCTCCCCATCGTTATCCAGCAACACATACACACAAAGCAGCCAGTTACTACGACAAACAGTTATTTATGTCCAACCAGCTGAGAGTCGCATATTTGCGAAACGCGAAGCGTTATTCCATCGTCTGGTGTGCTTGATTCAAATACCGTCTTTGCTCTAGTAGGAAACAAAAGCCTTGAAGAGGGAGGGACAACTAATCTGTAGCTTCCTGATGTAATAGTGACACCCAGAGGTATTCAATGAGCTTTACTACATGTTCTACCACAGCAAGTTTGAAGTGATGCATTTTTTCCAGGGCATGTCCCCACCTTGAGGCTTATTAATTTATCAATGAAATAATACTATAAATTGCCTTTCTTTAAAATCGCTTCTCTGTTTGACATGGTCATGCGTTTCAGCACCATGGACAACAATCACAAGTAGTTGCACAGATTTTCCCTTGAATACCAGAAGTATTGTAGAACTTAAACAATGAAGCCAATGGACACTGTTTAAACAACTCAACAGAAACACTGCAACATATTGAGTCTCTCCAATTATTAGTTATAAGTTAAAGTTTTTCGAGATCTAAATATCAAAAAGTCATTCCACATATCCCCCAATACAGACTGCACAGACAGACTGGAGAACAGTAAAATGTTCATTTTAGCACCATGGACAGCAGTTACAATGAGTGGCAAACACTTTCTTCTTTACACAGGATGAGTATTTGGCATGTTAGTAATAACCATCACTGCAGGTGTGTGTATATGCATGAATAAGAAAACACAGCGTGGCTGTTGTAGATGAGGGTATCTTGCCACATCCAGCATTTTGCTCCAGTAAATTGCATTATACATCCCTTTCAATGTGACCAAGCATTTTGTATGATAAACAAGATGATGATAGAAACACCTAGATACCTGCTGGAATCCATACAACTAAGCAACACACTTAGCAAGACACACCTGCATTGTTGTGAGTTGTATAAGGTACTGCTGTCTATGCTTAAGGTTTTAAAGACACAGTGAGAAGCAAACGTTGAGCAAAGTACAAAGAGACATTGGTATGGTCATTGACAGTTTCTTTAAAACTGTGTTCTTAAAGTCTTACCTCCTCAGATGTCCTCCTCCTGTCAGGGAGCACTAGTGTATTGGCATGGCTGCCAGGGACTATAGTAGATCCTATACTCATCCTGGGTCCAACTAACATGTAACGTTTGTCTCCAGATCTGTACTGGATGCTGTGACACAGTGTCCCATCATAATTAGTCTCTTGGAGATATTTGGAAGTATAGTCTGTGGATTTGGAGCACTGCATTGCAATCAGCACGATGATACTGATGAGAAAAAGTAGAGAAACTGAGCCCAAAGTTATCATCAGGTAAAATGTCACATTGTCCTCCTCGTCAACTTTAGTTGCACTTTTAACATCAGAAGCTGCAAAAGCCTCTCTGGGCTCCACAAGTTTGACAATCACAGTAGCTGTTGCTGAGAGTGAAACGTTGCCATTGTCTTTGACCAGTATGAGCAGTTTATGCTCCGCCTCGTCTGTCTCTGTCAATGAGCGAAGTGTTCTGATCTGTCCTGTATAGCGGTCCAAACCAAAGAGACTGTGGTCACTGACTTCCTGCAGTGAAAAGAGTAACCAGCCGTTATATCCTATATCAGCGTCATAGGCTCTGACTTTAGTCACCAAATGTCCTGCGTTGACATTGCGGGGAATCTCCTCCACACCTTCAGCAGAACCGTTGGAGCTGACTGGATACAGGATGACTGGAGCGTTGTCGTTCTGATCCAGAATGAAGACGTTCACTGTCACGTTGTTGCTTAGTGACGGACTTCCTGAATCTGTGGCAACAACTTGGAACTGGAAAGTTTTCACTGTTTCAAAGTCGAAACTTTTTAGCGCGGAAATGTGTCCATTATCTGGATTTATATTGAGAAAAGACGTGACGTCATTTTGACTCCCACCTCTCACAATATGATATGAAATAGCTGCGTTTTCATTCAAATCTTTGTCCGTTGCGCTGACAGAGAATATTGAATTTCCAGCAACGTTATTTTCTACCAGGTAAAACTGCAAGGGATTTTGGTCGAAATGTGGACTGTTGTCATTTACATCTGATATCTGAATACTGAGAGTTTTAACAGTAGATAAGGGAGGTTCACCACAATCGGTGGCTTTTATTGTTATGTCATAATGTGACACCTCCTCTCGATCCAAAAAATCTTTAGTGACAATCGAGTACGTGTTCTCCTTATAGGAGGGTTTTAATTCAAAGGGTACGTCGTTCGATATGTGTGAAATAATTTTTCCATTGATACCGGAGTCTTTGTCCCTCACACTGATAAGCGCAACAACTGTGCCAAGCTTTGAGTCTTCAGACACTGTGTTTGACAGTGATGTGACTTCTATTTCCGGTGGATTGTCATTAACGTCTGTGACTTTTATAATAACTCTACACTCACCTGTCATTGGGGGTGTTCCTTTATCTAATGCCTCAATGTCCAGCTCATAAACATCGTTTTCTTCATAATCCACTTTCAGTTTAATTCTAATCTCTCCGGTTAATTTGTCCAATTCAAAGATATCATACACTTTTTCCTTTAAAGTTTTTCCGAGGCTGTATTCAATTTCGCTGTTGGTGCCTTCATCGACATCCGTTGCATTCATTCTAAATACTAAAGAACCGACTGCAACGTTTTCCTGTATAGAAATCTGGTAAATCTCCTGATTAAATATCGGACGATTATCATTAATATCAAGAACAATAATAGAAACATTCAGTGTCCCTGATCTTGGAGGTTTTCCTCCATCAACTGCTGTAACCAGCAGCGTGTGTTTGTTCTTTTGTTCTCTGTCTAACGATTTCTTCAGCACTAAAAATGGTATTTTACCGGCATCGCTTTGACGGATGTTTATTTCAAAATGTTCATTTGATGTTAAAGTGTATGTACGAATAGAGTTAATCCCAGCATCGGGATCACGAGCAGCGTGCAGTTTAAATCGTTCCCCTGGTAATGTATTCTCAGCTATTTCAAATGTCTGTTCTCTTTTCGGAAAACTAGGAGAGTGATCATTAACATCAGTAATTTCTACAACTACATAGTGTATTTCCAGAGGGTTTTCAACAAGGATTTTTAGCTCCATGAGACATGCACCGCTGCCCTGACACAGCTCCTCTCTGTCAATATGCTTGTGGACGAACAGTGCTCCATTATTCTGGTTCACCTCAAAAATAGCGTCCTTACTTTCAGACACAACACGGAACCGCCGAGCAATCAAAGAGGTGATGTCAAGGCCAAGATCCTTCGCAACATTTCCAACAACAGTTCCGTCTTGTACCTCCTCGGGAACAGAGTACCTTATCTGAGCCAAAGCCTGTTTTCCGACCAGCAGCAGTAGAGCCAAATACAAAGCCAACCAGGAGCAGTCCTTTGTTCGAGTGTTTGTATCGGTCCCCATCGTTATCCAACAACACATACACACAAAGCAGCCAGTTACTTCGACAAACAGTTATTTATGTCCAACCCGCTGAGAGTCGCATATTTACCAAACGCGAAGCGTTATTCCATCGTCTGGTGTGCTTGACTCAAATACCGTCTTTGCTCTAGTAGGAAACAAAAGCCTTGAAGAGGGAGGGACAAATTCGTCGTTGGCTTCCTGATGTAATAGTGACACCCAGAGGTATTCGACAAACCTTACCAGATATTCTCGTGAAACAAGACAACACCTTCTTGGATAGTTAATAATCGATCAATTAGATAATACATGTCATGTGTTTCTTAACTGTTGCATTTTTGATCGACATCCTCATTCCATTCAGTGCCATGGTCCCCAATCACAAGTAGTCGCACAACCTTTTCCTCTCAGAGCAATAGTAGTTCGGTATCAAAAAAGGCTAAGCCGTTACATATTGCTCAAACCAATTAACAGAAGCATCGCGATTTCTTCTTTTTTAAAGTTAGTGATTATGAGTTGTAATGTTCTGGACCCATGCACCTGTCAAAAGTCATTGTCCACATATCCACCAGAAACTTTGTTCTGACCGACAACAGTAAATGTTTCATTTCAGCACAATGGACAGCGATCAAAGTGACAGAGCAAGGACTGTCCCTTCTACAAAATACGAGTACTTTTTAGTATTTTAAATATATTTATCACGGTTATATGTGCGTGTGTATGCGCATGAACAGGAGTAACAAACGGTGAGAGAGAGCACAACGTGGCTGCTGTAGACGGAGCTACATTGCTACACCCAGCATGTTTCCACATTGACTTGCATTTTTACTTGACTTTCTATGCAAACGAGGTCTTTATATATATACGAGACAGAAGAGATAATACAAAGTCAAACAAACCTATTAGAATCTGCGCAAGAAACTAACACGCTTGAAAAGCAATATTTGAGTTTGTGGTGAACTATATGTGGGATTGTTCTTTATGCAGAAGGCTTCAGAGGCACAGTAAGAAGCCGCCTTTAAGTGCCAAATAATTTTATGCTTGTAAACATGATTTTTAAAACCTAGTTTTTAATGTCTTACCTCCTCAGATGTCCTCCTCCTGTCAGGGAGCACTAGTGTATTGGCATGGCTGCCAGGGACTATAGTAGATCCTATACTCATCCTGGGTCCAACTAACATGTAGCGTTTGTCTCCAGATCTGTACTGGATGCTGTGACACAGTGTCCCATCATAATTAGTCTCTTGGAGATATTTGGAAGTATAGTCTGTGGATTTGGAGCACTGCATTGCAATCAGCACGATGATACTGATGAGAAAAAGTAGAGAAACTGAGCCCAAAGTTATCATCAGGTAAAATGTCACATTGTCCTCCTCGTCAACTTTAGTTGCACTTTTAACATCAGAAGCTGCAAAAGCCTCTCTGGGCTCCACAAGTTTGACAATCACAGTAGCTGTTGCTGAGAGTGAAACGTTGCCATTGTCTTTGACCAGTATGAGCAGTTTATGCTCAGCCTCGTCTGTCTCTGTCAATGAGCGAAGTGTTCTGATCTGTCCTGTATAGCGGTCCAAACCAAAGAGACTGTGGTCACTGACTTCCTGCAGTGAAAAGAGTAACCAGCCGTTATATCCTATATCAGCGTCATAGGCTCTGACTTTAGTCACCAAGTGTCCTGCGTTGACATTGCGGGGAATCTCCTCCACACCTTCAGCAGAACCGTTGGAGCTGACTGGATACAGGATGACTGGAGCGTTGTCGTTCTGATCCAGAATGAAGACGTTCACTGTCACGTTGTTGCTTAGTGACGGACTTCCTGAATCTGTGGCAACAACTTGGAACTGGAAAGTTTTCACTGTTTCAAAGTCGAAACTTTTTAGCGCGGAAATGTGTCCATTATCTGGATTTATATTGAGGAAAGACATGACGTCATTTTGACTCCCTTCTCTCACAATATGATATGAAATAGCTGCGTTTTCATTCAAATCTTTGTCCGTTGCGCTGACAGAGAATATTGAATTTCCAGCAACGTTATTTTCTACCAGGTAAAACTGTAATGGATTTTGGTCGAAATGTGGACTGTTGTCATTTACATCTGATATCTGAATACTGAGAGTTTTAACAGTAGATAAGGGAGGTTCACCACAATCTGTAGCTTTTATCGTAATTTCATAATGTGACACCTCCTCTCGATCCAAAAATTCTTTGGTGACAACTGAATATATGTTCTCCTTATAGGAGGGCTTTAATTCAAAAGGAACGTCTGAGGTTATGCTTGATATTACTTTTCCATTCACACCGGAGTCTTTATCCTTCACACTAAGTAGTGAAATAACTGTGCCAGGCTTTGAGTCTTCAGACACTGTATTTGAAAGTGATGTGACTACTATTTCCGGCGCATTGTCGTTGACATCGATTATCTTTATAATGAGTCTACACTCACCTGTTAATGGAGATGTTGCTTTATCTGATGCCTCAACATCCAGTTTGTAAACGTCGTTTTCTTCATAGTCTACTATCCCTTTAATTCTGATTTCCCCGGTTAATTTGTCCAAATCAAAAATGTCATAGATTTTTCGTTTCAACGTGTTCCCAAGGCTGTATTGAATTTCCCCATTTGTACCTTCATCAGGATCCGTTGCATTCATCTGAAATATTGATGTTCCGACTGGAACATTTTCATTTATTGCAATTTGGTAAGTCTCCTGGCTGAATATCGGACGATTATCATTGCTATCAAGAACTATGATAGAAACATTCAGTTTTCCTGATCTCGGAGGTTTTCCTCCATCAACTGCTGTAACCAGCAGCGTGTGTTTGTCTCTTTGTTCTCTGTCTAACGATTTCTTCAGCACTAAAAATGGTATCTTCTCCTCATCGCTTTGGCGGATGTCTATTTCAAAATGTTCATTTGATGTTAAAGTGTATGTACGAATAGAGTTAATTCCAGCATCGGGATCACGAGCAGTGTGTAGTTTAAATCGCTTGCCTGGCAATGTATGCTCAGCTATTAAAAATGTCTGTTCTGCTTCAGGAAAACTAGGAGAGTGATCATTTACATCAGTAATTTCTACAACTACATAGTGTATTTCCAGAGGGTTTTCAACAAGGATTTTTAGCTCCATGAGACATGCACCGCTGCCCTGACACAGCTCCTCTCTGTCAATATGCTTGTGGACGAACAGTGCTCCATTATTCTGATTCACCTCAAAAATAGCGTCCTTACTTTCAGACACCACACGGAACCGCCGAGCAATCAAAGAGGTGATGTCAAGGCCAAGATCCTTCGCAACATTTCCAACAACAGTTCCGTCTTGTACCTCCTCGGGAACAGAGTACCTTATCTGAGCCAAAGCCTGTTTTCCGACCAGCAGCAGTAGAGCCAAATAAAAAGCCAACCAGGAGCAGTCCTTTGTTCGAGTGTTTGTATCGGTCCCCATCGTTATCCAACAACACATACACACAAAGCAGCCGGTTGCTACGACAAACAGTTATTTATTTCCAACCAGCTGAGAGTCGCATATTACCGACACGCGAAGCGTTATTCCATCGTCTGGTGTGCTTGATTCAAATACCGTCTTTGCTCTAGTAGGAAACAAAAGCCTTGAAGAGGGAGGGACAAACTAGTCTGTGCTTTTCCCAGTGTAATAGTGACACCCAGAGGTATTCAATAAGCTTTACTACATGTTCTACTAAAACAAGTTTGAAGTGATGATTTTTTTCCTGGGCATGTCCCTACCTTGAGGCTTTTTACCAGATCAGTGAAATAATACTATAAATCGCTTCTCTGTTTGACATGGTCATGCGTTTCAGCACCATGGACAACAATCACAAGTAGTTGCACAGATTTTCCCCTAAATAACAAAAGTATTTCGGACATAGAACAACTAAGCCAATGCACACTGTTTAAACAACTCATCAGAAACACTACAACATGTTGAACCTTTCCAATTATTGGTTATAACTTAGAATTTCCTGAGATCTAAATATCAAAAAGTCACTACCCACATATTCCCCAAAACAAACAGACTGGAGAAAAGTAAAATGTTTATTTCAGCACCATGGACAGCAGTCACAATGAAAGTCAAAGACTCTTGTGAGCTCTGTTATATTTTTGGAATGTGGGTATTCATTATGACTATATGCGTTTATATGCATGAATAATTCAGACAAAAAATGACGGTACAGCAGAGAGCACAGCGTGGCTGTTGTAGACGGAGCAGCCTTACCATATCCAGCATTTTGCTACACTGACTTGAATGTTTACATTTCCTTCAATGTTACCCAGCATTCTGTACACGAAATATAAATGATTACAGAAACTCAAAAGTACCTGCTGGAATCCGTTCAAGTAAGCAACGCACCTAACAAGACATACCTGAGTTGTTATGAGCTGCATATGGCACTGAACTTTAAGCAAGTTATGACCATACATTGTTATGCTCATCAAAAATTTGTATAAAACTGTGCTCTTAAAGTCTTACCTCTTCAGATGTCCTCCTCCTGTCAGGGAGCACTAGTGTATTGGCATGGCTGCCAGGGACTATAGTAGATCCTATACTCATCCTGGGTCCAACTAACATGTAGCGTTTGTCTCCAGATCTGTACTGGATGCTGTGACACAGTGTCCCATCATAATTAGTCTCTTGGAGATATTTGGAAGTATAGTCTGTGGATTTGGAGCACTGCATTGCAATCAGCACGATGATACTGATGAGGAAAAGTAGAGAAACTGAGCCCAAAGTTATCATCAGGTAAAATGTCACATTGTCCTCCTCGTCAACTTTAGTTGCACTTTTAACATCAGAAGCTGCAAAAGCCTCTCTGGGCTCCACAAGTTTGACAATCACAGTAGCTGTTGCTGAGAGTGAAACGTTGCCATTGTCTTTGACCAGTATGAGCAGTTTATGCTCAGCCTCGTCTGTCTCTGTCAATGAGCGAAGTGTTCTGATCTGTCCTGTATAGCGGTCCAAACCAAAGAGACTGTGGTCACTGACTTCCTGCAGTGAAAAGAGTAACCAGCCGTTATATCCTATATCAGCGTCATAGGCTCTGACTTTAGTCACCAAGTGTCCTGCGTTGACATTGCGGGGAATCTCCTCCACACCTTCAGCAGAGCCGTTGGAGCTGACTGGATACAGGATGACTGGAGCGTTGTCGTTCTGATCCAGAATGAAGACGTTCACTGTCACGTTGTTGCTTAGTGACGGACTACCTGAATCTGTGGCAACAACTTGGAACTGGAAAGTTTTCACTGTTTCAAAGTCGAAACTTTTTAGCGCGGAAATGTGTCCATTATCTGGATTTATATTCAGGAAAGACAAGACGTCAGTTTGACTCCCTTCTCTCACAATATGATATGAAATAGCTGCGTTTTCGTTCAAATCTTTGTCCGTTGCGCTGACAGAGAATATTGAATTTCCAGCAACGTTATTTTCTACCAGGTAAAACTGTAATGGATTTTGGTCGAAATGTGGACTGTTGTCATTTACATCTGATATCTGAATATTGAGAGTTTTAACAGTAGATAAGGGAGGTTCACCACAATCTGTAGCTTTTATTGTAATTTCATAATGTGACACCTCCTCTCGATCCAAAAATCCCTTGGTGACAACTGAATATATGTTCTCCTTATAGGAGGGCTTTAATTCAAAAGGCACCTCTGATGTAATGCTTACAATAATTTTTCCATTGACACCAGAGTCTTTATCCTTCACACTTAGTAGTGAAATAACTGTGCCAGGTTTTGAGTCTTCAGACACTGTATTTGACAGTGATGTCACTTGTATTTCCGGCGCATTGTCGTTTACATCAATTATCTTTATGATGAGTCTACACTCACCTGTTAATGGTGATGTCGCTTTATCTGATGCCGCAACATCCAGTTTGTAAACGTCGTTTTCTTCATAGTCTACTATCCCTTTAATTCTAATCTCTCCAGTTAATTTGTCCAACTCAAAAATGTCATAGATTTTTCGCCTTAAGGTTTTTCCGAGGCTGTATTCAATTTCCCCATTCATGCCTTCATCGGGATCCGTTGCATTCATCTGAAATATTGTGGTACCGATAGGAGCATTTTCATATATTTCTATTTGGTAAATCTCCTGACTAAACATTGGACGATTATCATTAACATCAAGAACAATAATAGAAACATTCAGTGTTCCTGATCTTGGAGGTTTGCCTCCATCAACTGCTGTAACCAGCAGCGTGTGTTTGTTCTTTTGTTCTCTGTCTAACGATTTCTTTAACACTAAAAATGGTATCTTTTCCTCATCGCTTTGGCGGATGTCTATTTCAAAGTGATTATTTGACGTTAGTGTATATGTACGAATAGAGTTAATTCCAGCATCGGGATCACGGGCAGCGTGCAGCTGAAATCGCTTCCCTGGTAGTGTTTGTTCGCCTATTTCAAATGTTTGCTCTCTCTCTGGAAAACTAGGAGAATGATCATTTACATCAGTAATTTCTACAACTACATAGTGTATCTCCAGAGGGTTTTCAACAAGGATTTTTAGCTCCATGAGACATGCACCGCTGCCCTGACACAGCTCCTCTCTGTCAATATGCTTGTTGACGTACAGTGCTCCATTATTCTGGTTTACTTCAAAAATAGCGTCCTTACTTTCAGACACAACACGGAACCGCCGAGCAATCAAAGAGGTGATGTCAAGGCCAAGATCCTTCGCAACATTTCCAACAACAGTTCCGTCTTGTACCTCCTCGGGAACAGAGTACCTTATCTGAGCCAAAGCCTGTTTTCCGACCAGCAGCAGTAGAGCCAAATAAAAAGCCAACCAGGAGCAGTCCTTTGTTCGAGTGTTTGTATCGCTCCCCATCGTTATCCAACAACACATACACACAAAGCAGCCAGTTACTATGATAAACAGTTATTTATGTCCAACCCGCTGAGAGTCGCATATTTGCGAAACCCGAAGCGTTATTCCATCGGCTGGTGTGCTTGTTTCAAATACCGTCTTTGATGTAGTAGGAAACAAAAGCCTTGAAGAGGGAGGGACAAACTAGTCTGTGGCTTCCTGATGTTATAGTGACACCCAGAGGTAATTACTAAAAACAAACTTTACTTCATGTTAAATGCTACATATAAAAAGTTTAAAGTGATACATTTGTTTTGATGTTTCGCACTTACAAAGACACTTACTAAACAATAATAAAAATTACTATCCATTTTGTGTCTTTAACTTTGTGTCTCTGTTTGACAGTGGCCATGCGTTTCAGCACCATGGACAGCAATCACGAGTAGTCGCATGGCCTCTAATGTCAAAAGCAGTCCAGTTTGAAAACAACTAAGTCCATGCATGCTGCTCACAAAACTCAACAGAAACACGGTGACATTTTCAATCTTTTTCACTCAATTATTGGATGGAAGTTCTAATGTTCAAAGATGTAACTGTCAAAATCTCACCGTCCACATATCCCCAAATACAGACTAGAGTTATTGTGCTGGAAAATAGTAATCTGTTCATTAAAGCGCGATGAACAGCGGTCACAATGAAAGGGCAACGACCGTCCTCCTTACAACAGATAAACTCTGTTGTGTTTTTCACACAGTAGTATTCATAATGGTTAGGAGTTGTATGTGCATGAAGAGGAGAGAAAAACAGTGAGAGTAAAGCAGGAACAGCGTGTAATAGACGACTCTATCTTGCAACATCCAAATATTTCTACACTGATTTGCACTTTGACACCCATTTCTGTGTGAACCAGCATTGTGTATGATAAATTAGACATAAAAGACCATAGAAACTCAAGCAACCTTATAGAGCATGTATGAGAAGCACACACTTGACAAGAAATATTTGACTTTGTCGTGCGAGTTACATTGTTCTCTGTGCAAAATGCCTTAGAGACAATGTAAGATGCCACCTCGGCAACACCTTATTTGGATAGCAACTACAGAAAGGTTGTAGAGTATTTTTTTTAACATTTCATCAGCTTATTATTTGAGATTCAACAATTTAACCATTTTGCTTTGTCTGTATGTGTTCATCTATGAGGTGTGTGTGACAAATCACTTCATTTTCTCAGAATAATCTAGGTGAACTTAAAATAGTCACTCAATCTATGCTGCATAGGTTGAGTGACTAGTTTAAGGTCATTTTTCTGAGAATATGTAGGTATGTTCTTGAACTGTCATATATGCTCTATATAGTATATTAAGGTAAGGATCTAAAGAACAACAGCTCCTAAATGTTACAGATACTTTATGGGTGGAGTATCCAAAATATGTGGCTGCAAAGTTGAAGCAAAGCACAAACTAAGAATTGTATGTTTGTCAACAATTTGTATAAAACTTTGTTCTTAAAGTCTTACCTCCTCAGATGTCCTCCTCCTGTCAGGGAGCACTAGTGTATTGGCATGGCTGCCAGGGACTATAGTAGATCCTATACTCATCCTGGGTCCAACTAACATGTAGCGTTTGTCTCCAGATCTGTACTGGATGCTGTGACACAGTGTCCCATCATAATTAGTCTCTTGGAGATATTTGGAAGTATAGTCTGTGGATTTGGAGCACTGCATTGCAATCAGCACGATGATACTGATGAGAAAAAGTAGAGAAACTGAGCCCAAAGTTATCATCAGGTAAAATGTCACATTGTCCTCCTCGTCAACTTTAGTTGCACTTTTAACATCAGAAGCTGCAAAAGCCTCTCTGGGCTCCACAAGTTTGACAATCACAGTAGCTGTTGCTGAGAGTGAAACGTTGCCATTGTCTTTGACCAGTATGAGCAGTTTATGCTCAGCCTCGTCTGTCTCTGTCAATGAGCGAAGTGTTCTGATCTGTCCTGTATAGCGGTCCAAACCAAAGAGACTGTGGTCACTGACTTCCTGCAGTGAAAAGAGTAACCAGCCGTTATATCCTATATCAGCGTCATAGGCTCTGACTTTAGTCACCAAGTGTCCTGCGTTGACATTGCGGGGAATCTCCTCCACACCTTCAGCAGAACCGTTGGAGCTGACTGGATACAGGATGACTGGAGCGTTGTCGTTCTGATCCAGAATGAAGACGTTCACTGTCACGTTGTTGCTTAGTGACGGACTTCCTGAATCTGTGGCAACAACTTGGAACTGGAAAGTTTTCACTGTTTCAAAGTCGAAACTTTTTAGCGCGGAAATGTGTCCATTATCTGGATTTATATTGAGAAAAGACGCCATGTCAGTATGACCGCCTTCCCCTCTCATTATGCGATAGGACACTGCAGCATTGTCGTTTAAGTCTCTATCAAAGGCACTCACTGAAAATATTGATGCGCCAGGAGCATTATTTTCCGTCAAATATAATTCTAGGGGACTGTGTGGGAACTCTGGGATGTTATCATTTACATCTGATACCTGGATGCTCAGAGTTTTGAATGTGGAAAGTGGAGGCTCGCCGTAGTCTGTAGCTGTTATCGTGATATCATAATGTGACACAGTTTCTCTGTCTAGTGTTTCTTTTGTCACTAATGAATACATGTTTTCTTTAAACGACGGTTTCAATTCAAATGGTACATTCCCCGTCAGACTGCACATGACTTTGCCATTCAGGCCAGAATCAATGTCTGTAACACTTATGAGAGAGATCACGGTGCCATGTTTTGAATCCTCTGGGACCATGCTGGATATTGATGTCACCTCTATTTGTGGTACGTTGTCATTGACGTCTTGGATTTTTATAATAACTCTACAGTCAGTTGTCATCGGAGGCTGCCCTCTGTCAGAGGCTTGGACGTCTAACTTGAAAACATCAGCAGTCTCAAAGTCAATCTGTCCTTTAACTCGGATTTCACCTGTATTTCTGTCTAGTGCAAATAGCTCCAACACTTTGGAATTAATGTCTCCTCCGAAAGCATACTCCACATCCCCATTCGTCCCCTCATCAAGATCAGTTGCTTGAACTTTTGCTACAACTGTATCTAATGCAATATTTTCTTTTAATGCCACAGAATAAACCTCCTTCGAAAAGGTAGGTCTGTTATCATTAATATCGAGCACTTTTATTGTGAGATTAAGACTTGCAGACTTTGGCGGTGTCCCTCCATCCATAGCAGTTAAAATCAAGCTGTGGTTTGTTTTCTGCTCTCTGTCTAAATGCCTCTGTAACACCAAGAAAGGGATTTTATCCTCTCCCCTGTCTCGAATTTCAAGATTAAAATGATCGTTTTGACTAAGTTTATAGCGCTGGACTGAATTTACTCCAACATCAGGGTCACGGGCGCCTGGTAATTGAAATCGCGCTCCCGGTAAAGTATTTTCTCCTATTTCTATAACCTTTTCTTTCTCTGCAAACGTCGGCACATGATCATTAGCATCCGTTATTTCTACTGTGACATAATGGATTTCGAGTGGATTTTCGACAACGATTTTCAGATCTATTAAACAAGCACTGTTTCCATCGCACAGCTGTTCTCTGTCGAGATTCTTATGAACATACAGAAGCCCATTGTTCGGGTTTACCTCAAACAGCGTGTCCTGAGCTCCAGACACAATGCGAAAACGCCTGTTTGTCAGTGAACTCACATCGAGGCCCAAATCCTTAGCGGCATTTCCGATAACAGCTCCCAGTTTAACTTCCTCTGGAGTCGAGTATTTTAACTGAGCTAAAATCAGCTCGTCAAAGCAGAACAGCAGAGCGAAAAGCAGAGGGCGCGACCAAGACATCATTTTTCCTCTTTGTCCTTTGTTTCCTTTAGCGTAATCATTTGAAATAGCGTCCACAAATATCTTCCACTGAAAACACCTCCAGTTGTCCTGAGGTTATATTCCAGAAAACCACGTTCGCGTATGAAATGTACAGATCAGATCCGAAACGACGGCATCCTTTGTGGTCGAGCTGAAAAACACACTTTGAAAGGGGGCTGAGTCTATTCAGACTGAAGCTTTAGCAGTTCCCTACTGTAACACTGACACCCAGTGGACCACGCCATGGTTTTATTTAGTATAAAGGAGAAGGGAACATAAAACATGACTCCGTGGGGGAAAAAGCCTCTCCAGTCATGAGTGTTCAAGCAGTTTTTCCATATGGTACGGCGAAAATATAGGCAGCTCACAGCAAATGAAACAACCAGCCTGTTGCCTGTCAAAAATCGCTGAAGTATTTGCGTCGCTTCCCAGGACTATGATATAGTCTAGGATGCATAAGACAAACGTTCAGCACCACGGACAGCGCAATAACTTAAGTGTTTTTTATGTTTACCGAACTAAGAATCTTCTCAATTGCCATTAACTTATATGAAAACAAGCTCTGTTTTCTAGCCTGGATGCTTTTAAATGACCACAACGTCACCACAAACACTACGACCACAGTTCAATACCATGGACAAAGGTACAGTAAAAGATCTGTTGTTAACAGTCTAAATGGCTAGAACACACTTCTCAACATGAAGAAAGGGAAAGCACTGACAAGACTTTGACCAAAACCACATAACAACATTTCAGCTCTTTCACAAATAGCAAAGACTTTGTTTTAAAAACTAATCACCTTATTATATCTATGGACGTGGTTATTAGTGATACAGTAGCCATTGAGATCATACAGTTGTGTTTTGGTCTTACCTCCTCAGATGTCCTCCTCCTGTCAGGGAGCACTAGTGTGTTGGCATGGCTGCCAGGGACTATAGTAGATCCTATACTCATCCTGGGTCCAACTAACATGTAGCGTTTGTCTCCAGATCTGTACTGGATGCTGTGACACAGTGTCCCATCATAATTAGTCTCTTGGAGATATTTGGAAGTATAGTCTGTGGATTTGGAGCACTGCATTGCAATCAGCACGATGATACTGATGAGGAAAAGTAGAGAAACTGAGCCCAAAGTTATCATCAGGTAAAATGTCACATTGTCCTCCTCGTCAACTTTAGTTGCACTTTTAACATCAGAAGCTGCAAAAGCCTCTCTGGGCTCCACAAGTTTGACAATCACAGTAGCTGTTGCTGAGAGTGAAACGTTGCCATTGTCTTTGACCAGTATGAGCAGTTTATGCTCAGCCTCGTCTGTCTCTGTCAATGAGCGAAGTGTTCTGATCTGTCCTGTATAGCGGTCCAAACCAAAGAGACTGTGGTCACTGACTTCCTGCAGTGAAAAGAGTAACCAGCCGTTATATCCTATATCAGCGTCATAGGCTCTGACTTTAGTCACCAAGTGTCCTGCGTTGACATTGCGGGGAATCTCCTCCACACCTTCAGCAGAACCGTTGGAGCTGACTGGATACAGGATGACTGGAGCGTTGTCGTTCTGATCCAGAATGAAGACGTTCACTGTCACGTTGTTGCTTAGTGACGGACTTCCTGAATCTGTGGCAACAACTTGGAACTGGAAAGTTTTCACTGTTTCAAAGTCAAAACTTTTCAGCGCGGAAATGTGTCCATTATCTGGATTTATATTGAGGAAAGACATGATGTCATTTTGACTCCCTTCTCTCACAATATGATATGAAATAGCTGCGTTGTCGTTCAAATCTTTGTCCGTTGCGCTGACAGAGAATATTGAATTTCCAGCAACGTTGTTTTCTACCAGGTAAAACTGTAATGGATTTTGGTCGAAATGTGGTCTGTTGTCATTTACATCTGATATCTGAATACTGAGAGTTTTAACAGTAGATAAGGGAGGTTCACCACAGTCTGTAGCTTTTATCGTTATCTCATAATGTGACACCTCCTCTCGATCCAAAAATCCCTTGGTGACAACTGAATATATGTTCTCCTTATAGGAGGGCTTTAATTCAAAAGGCACGTCTGATGTAATGCTTACAATAATTTTACCATTGACACCAGAGTCTTTATCCCGCACAGTGATGAGAGAAATCATTGTGCCCGGCTTTAAATCTTCAGACACTGTATTTGACAGTGACGTGACTTCTATTTCTGGTGGATTATCATTAAAATCTTTGACTTTTATAATGAGTCTACACTCACCTGTCAGTGGAGGTGTTCCTTTGTCGGATGCCTCCACATCCAGTTTATAAACATCGTTTTCTTCATAGTCCACCACTCCTTTAACTCTAATCTCTCCAGTTAATTTGTCCAGTTCAAAGATATCATACACTTTTTCCTTTAAAGTTTTTCCGAGGCTGTATTCAATTTCACTGTTGGTACCTTCATCGGGATCCGTTGCATTCATTCTGAATATTGAAGCACCGATTGGAACATTTTCTTGTATTTCTATTTGGTAACTCTCCTGACTAAACATTGGACGATTGTCATTACTGTCAAGAACAATAATAGAAACATTCAGTGTTCCTGATCTTGGAGGTTTTCCTCCATCAACTGCTGTAACCAGCAGCGTGTGTTTGTTCTTTTGTTCTCTGTCTAACGATTTCTTTAACACTAAAAATGGTATCTTATCCTCATCGCTTTGGCGGATGTCTACTTCAAAATGTTCATTTGGTGTTATAGTATATGTACGAATAGAGTTAATCCCAGCATCGGGATCACGAGCAGTGTGTAGTTGAAATCGCCTTCCAGGTAATGTTTGTTCAAATATTTCAAATCTCTGCTCTTTTTCGCGGAAACTTGGAGAATGATCATTTACATCTGTAATTTCTACAACTACATAGTGTATCTCCAGAGGGTTTTCGACTATGACTTTAAGCTCTATTAGACATGCACCGCTGCCCTGACACAGCTCCTCTCTGTCGATTTTGTTATGGACATACAGAGCCCCATTGTTCTGGTTCACCTCAAAAAATGCATCCTTAGATTCAGACACAACACGGAACCGTCGGTCAATCAAAGAGGTGGTGTCAAGGCCAAGATCCTTCGCAACATTTCCAACAACAGTTCCATCTTTGACCTCCTCGGGAACAGAGTATCTTATTTCTGCCAAAGCCCGTATTCCGAGAAACAACAGCAGAGCCAAATGAAAAGCAAACCAGGAGCAGAGCCTTCTTCGAGTGTGCCTTTCGATCCCCATCGTTATCCAATAGCACAGTAATATACAACAAAACGTCACTTGAATAAACGTCTATATGATATCCATTGTGTGTGGCATATTTACAAAGAGCATAATTCCGTCCGGTGGTGAGCTGGATTCAAATGCTCGTTATGCCTTTTCTGGAGGCAAACAAAAGCTTTGTGAGGGGAGGGACGAAGTTTCCTTTGGTTTCCCAATATAATACTGACACCCGGAGGTTACTGAGAAAAGTACAAGTCTATATATATACTTAAATTTTAATCAACACCATTGCAGCATATAAACACCCGATTAAGGTTTTAACGTAGTGTGGCAAACAAAGTATGAGTACAGTGTCTCTAGATTATATGTAAAAGTTGTATGAGGTGAAGTTGTTCAAAATACTTCAGTTAATGGGTTTCCAACAGTAATACATTTAATACGTTTCTGTAAGATAACTTCTTCCACTATGTTCTGTGTCTGTGTGGGTGTTGGCGGGAGAGGGGCGATTGTGTTTCAGCACCATGGACAGAGCTCTCAACCAGGAGTTTTTCCTGTCTTAGTGTTGTATGCATGTTTATGGACATATAGCAGACACACGACCCACATTTGCAATTCTTAGGTGCTGTAATCTTTAAAAAAAAAAAAAAAAGAAAAGAAAGAAAAGCCAAATCATTTCTGCACCACACCTGTCACAATCACGCAAAGACTGTGGTCTTAAAAATGGTTGGCAGAAGGTGAACCATTTCACGTATTTTAAATGTTTGGTATTTCACAGCTAGAAAATGACGAACACGTGGTAAGTGAGTTATGAGCAAGACTGTATAAAGAAAAGGAATGAAGCTTTTAGTGCTCTGACCGGTAAATATTCAGATTATAAGCAGCACATTAAATCGGACTTGTTATATGGTCAAATTTCTTTGGAGCTGTCTGGTAGTGTTCTGCGTACCAGAGGCTATGGAGGGGTGATAAAAAAGAACTATGCCATCATTAAGCACAAAGCAATGACAGAACGGAACACATACAAACATGTTATATATCACTTTGTTTTCAAGCTCCTACCTCTTCAGATGTCCTCCTCCTGTCAGGGAGCACTAGTGTATTCGCATGGCTGCCAGGGACTATAGTAGATCCTATACTCATTCTGGGTCCAACTAACATGTAGCGTTTGTCTCCAGATCTGTACTGGATGCTGTGACACAGTGTCCCATCATAATTAGTCTCTTGGAGATATTTGGAAGTATAGTCTGTGGATTTGGAGCACTGCATTGCAATCAGCACGATGATACTGATGAGAAAAAGTAGAGAAACTGAGCCCAAAGTTATCATCAGGTAAAATGTCACATTGTCCTCCTCGTCAACTTTAGTTGCACTTTTAACATCAGAAGCTGCAAAAGCCTCTCTGGGCTCCACAAGTTTGACAATCACAGTAGCTGTTGCTGAGAGTGAAACGTTGCCATTGTCTTTGACCAGTATGAGCAGTTTATGCTCAGCCTCGTCTGTCTCTGTCAATGAGCGAAGTGTTCTGATCTGTCCTGTATAGCGGTCCAAACCAAAGAGACTGTGGTCACTGACTTCCTGCAGTGAAAAGAGTAACCAGCCGTTATATCCTATATCAGCGTCATAGGCTCTGACTTTAGTCACCAAGTGTCCTGCGTTGACATTGCGGGGAATCTCCTCCACACCTTCAGCAGAACCGTTGGAGCTGACTGGATACAGGATGACTGGAGCGTTGTCGTTCTGATCCAGAATGAAGACGTTCACTGTCACGTTGTTGCTTAGTGACGGACTTCCTGAATCTGTGGCAACAACTTGGAACTGGAAAGTTTTCACTGTTTCAAAGTCGAAACTTTTTAGCGCGGTAATGTGTCCATTATCTGGATTTATATTGAGGAAAGACATGATGTCATTTTGACTCCCTTCTCTCACAATATGATATGAAATAGCTGCGTTGTCGTTCAAATCTTTGTCCGTTGCGCTGACAGAGAATATTGAATTTCCAGCAACGTTATTTTCTACCAGGTAAAACTGTAATGGATTTTGGTCGAAATGTGGACTGTTGTCATTTACATCTGATATCTGAATACTGAGAGTTTTAACAGTAGATAAGGGAGGTTCACCACAATCTGTTGCTTTTATTGTAATTTCATAATGTGACACCTCCTCTCGATCCAAAAATCCCTTGGTGACAACTGAATATATGTTCTCCTTATAGGAGGGCTTTAATTCAAAAGGCACCTCTGAGGTTATGCTTGATAAAATTTTACCATTTATGCCGAAGTCTTTATCCGTTACGCTAAGTAGTGAAATAACTGTGCCAGGCTTTGAGTCTTCAGACACTGTATTTGACAGTGACGTGACTTCTATTTCCGGTGGATTATCGTTAATATCTTTTATTTTTATAATAACTCTACACTCACCTGTCAGTGGAGGTGTTCCTTTATCGGATGCCTCCACATCCAGTTTATAAACATCGTTTTCTTCATAGTCCACCACTCCTTTAACTCTAATCTCTCCAGTTAATTTGTCCAGTTCAAAGATATCATAGACTTTTTTCTTCAGATTTTTTCCGAGGCTGTATTCAATTTCACTGTTGATGCCTTCATCGGGATCCGTTGCATTCATTTTAAAGATTGAAGTACCAACCGGGACATTTTCATTTACTGAAATTTGGTAAATTTCCTGACTAAATACTGGACGATTATCATTACTGTCAAGAACAATAATAGAAACATTTACCGTATCTAATCTTGGAGGTTTGCCTCCGTCAACTGCTGTAACCAGCAGCGTGTGATTGTTCTTTTGTTCTCTGTCTAACGATTTCTTCAGCACTAAAAATGGTATTTTATCCTCATCGCTTTGACGGATATCTACTTCAAAATGTTCATTTGATGTTAAAGTGTATGTACGAATAGAGTTAATCCCAGCATCGGGATCACGAGCAGTTTGCAGCTGAAATCGCTTCCCTGGTAATGTTTGTTCACCGATTTCAAATCTCTGTTCTTTTTCGGGGAAACTAGGAGAGTGATCATTGACATCAGTAATTTCTACAACTACATAATGCATTTCCAAAGGATTTTCAACAAGGATTTTTAGCTCCATGAGACACGCACCACGACCGTGACACAGCTCCTCCCTGTCGATTTTCTTATGCACATACAGAGCCCCATTGTCCTGATTTACCTCAAAAAATGTCTCCTTTGAACCAGAAACAACACGAAACCGCCGGTCAGTTAACAAGGTGATGTCAAGGCCAAGATCCTTCGCAACATTTCCAACAACAGTTCCTTCTTTCACCTCCTCTGGAATAGAGTATCGTATCTGAGCCAATGCCTGTTTTCCGATAAAAAGCAGCAGAGCCATATGAAACACAAACAACCAGCACTTCCCTCGCCCCATGTATTCTGTCCGGCCCCATCGTTATACTACAGCTTAGAGGAAAAACAAGGAAAGCTGATACTGCGACGAAAAATGGTCTGTGCCAATCCCGCTCAGTAACGCATAGTTACAAAATGTATAATGTGAATCCATCGGCTGATGTGTTTGATTCCAGTGCCTGCTCGGCTCTCGATGGCAAACAAAAGCCTCTTCATGGGAGGGACAAAGTCCTCTGTCGTTTCCCAATATTACAGTGACACCCGGAGGACATTCAAGGATCGTGATGGACTAGCTATATATGAATATACTCAAGTATGTGCTCCATTTTTTGTCCAAATCATAATTTGTAACGTCTGTCATGAAATTTGTATATATAGTCCCTGCAACAATAAATCATACTTAGAAGAATACACATGGACAGATGGGACCTTAAAACAAAAACACGATTTTCACATTTTTTTGTTCCTCTCTGTCTCTCTGTTGAAGTGGGAAGTTTCCACAGATTACTCGTCTTAAACAATATTTTTATTCGCTCAAGTTCTTAATTTCCAACATAGGTGTAGTGATACTTATTTTATTTGTAGATTTTGGTTTGACACAACTATTGACTATGATCCAGTAACAGTGGACAGCAGTCACAATCAGGCCCACATGTAGTGTATTTTTCACTGGCATGTAGTCCAGTATTTTAACAATAAAGCACATACAGACTGCTCAAACAACTCAACAGACACACCACCCTATATACCTCCCAGTCCGTTATTGGTTAGAATTTTATGATATGTATGGAGATGCAACTGTCAAAAACAAGGTGACCCAGTATTTCTTAAAAGAGCAATGAATTCTAAGTATGTATCTCTTGCTTGAAAACAGAAAAGCCAAAGAATTTCAGCACCATGGACAGCGGTCACAACCAAGCAAAGCGCCATATTTGTTCGTGTTTGTTTTCATAGTCTTACCTCTTCAGATGTCCTCCTCCTGTCAGGGAGCACTAGTGTGTTGGCATGGCTGCCAGGGAACTATAGTAGATCCTATACTCATTCTGGGCCCAACTAACATGTAGCGTTTGTCTCCAGATCTGTACTGGATGCTGTGACACAGTGTCCCATCATAATTAGTCTCTTGGAGATATTTGGAAGTATAGTCTGTGGATTTGGAGCACTGCATTGCAATCAGCACGATGATACTGATGAGAAAAAGTAGAGAAACTGAGCCCAAAGTTATCATCAGGTAAAATGTCACATTGTCCTCCTCGTCAACTTTAGTTGCACTTTTAACATCAGAAGCTGCAAAAGCCTCTCTGGGCTCCACAAGTTTGACAATCACAGTAGCTGTTGCTGAGAGTGAAACGTTGCCATTGTCTTTGACCAGTATGAGCAGTTTATGCTCAGCCTCGTCTGTCTCTGTCAATGAGCGAAGTGTTCTGATCTGTCCTGTATAGCGGTCCAAACCAAAGAGACTGTGGTCACTGACTTCCTGCAGTGAAAAGAGTAACCAGCCGTTATATCCTATATCAGCGTCATAGGCTCTGACTTTAGTCACCAAGTGTCCTGCGTTGACATTGCGGGGAATCTCCTCCACACCTTCAGCAGAACCGTTGGAGCTGACTGGATACAGGATGACTGGAGCGTTGTCGTTCTGATCCAGAATGAAGACGTTCACTGTCACGTTGTTGCTTAGTGACGGACTTCCTGAATCTGTGGCAACAACTTGGAACTGGAAAGTTTTCACTGTTTCAAAGTCGAAACTTTTCAGCGCTGAAATGTGTCCATTATCTGGATTTATATTTAAAAATGCTGCAATTTTAACTTGACTTCCTTCCTCTCTAACTATATGATAAGTTAAAGCCGCATTTTCATTCAGGTCTTTATCCGAAGCAGTGACAGAAAATATTGAATTTCCAGGCACGTTATTTTCTACCAGGTAAAGTTCAATTGGATTATGTAAAAACTCTGGGATGTTATCATTCACGTCAGATACATCAATACTCAAAGTTTTGAATGTAGAGAGAGGAGGCTGACCACAGTCTGTCGCTGTTATTGTGATGTCATAATGCGACACTGATTCTCGATCCAAATGCTGCTTCAACACCAACGAGTACATATTATCTTGATATGATGGCTTTAATTCAAATGGCACATTATCTGAAAGACTGCATATCACTTTACCGTTTAAACCGGCGTCTTGGTCTGTGATGCTAATAAGAGAAACCACAGTCCCAGGTTTGGAGTCTTCAGACACCATGTTTGACAGGGATGTCACCTCTATTTGAGGTTTGTTGTCGTTTTTGTCGAGCACTTTGATGATCACTCTGCAATCAGTACTCAATGGAGGCTGTCCTTTATCAGTGGCATGGACGTCTAACTTAAAAACGTCAACTTCCTCAAAGTCAATGTTTCCTTTTACTCGAATTTCTCCAGTGTTTCCATCTAAACTAAACATATCATATATTTTCTGGTCAAGTTGACCACCGAATGAATACTCAATCTCTCCATTAGCACCCTCATCCGCATCAGTTGCCTTCACCTTAGTTACATTTGTACCTGCATCTACATTTTCAGGTATTGTCACTGAATATACTTCTTGGTTAAATGTAGGATGGTTATCGTTTGAATCGAGGACGGTGACTGTGATATTAAGTGTCCCTGACCTCGGTGGATTTCCACCGTCAGCTGCTGTCAGGATCAGTTTGTGCTCATGGTGCTTCTCCCGATCCAGAGCCTTTTGTAGAACTAAGAATGGTATCTTGTCCTCTCCTCGTTCTCGAATTTGTATACTGAAATACTCGTTTTGATTTAATTTATACACTCGCACCGTATTGATGACAACATCTGGATCGTGCGCAGTTGGTAACTGGAAACGTTTGCCAGGAACAGTGGACTCTGCAATGTCTAATGTTTTCTCTTCTTCTTTAAAGCTCGGTGAATTGTCATTTACATCTATGATTTCAACTCCCACATAATGTATTTCCATTGGATTCTCGGCTACTATTTTTAAGTTTATTAAACATGGAGAAACGCTTTTACACAGCTCTTCTCGATCGATATTCTTGTGCACATACAAGACGCCATTGTTCTGATTTACTTCAAACTGAGCATCTTTAGACCCCGAAACAATACGAAACCGTCGTTCCTCCAGAGAACTGATATCCAATCCTAGATCCTTGGCGACATTTCCAACAACAGACCCCACTTTTACTTCCTCTGGAACTGTATATTTAATCTGAGCTGAAACCTGCTCCACAAAGCCGAGCATCACAGAAAAAGAAAGGGCTAACCACCACGACTGTAATCCTCGTCTTTGTCCTCCGGCTCCCATCCTTTCAGTTCGGATTATTATTCTTATATCCAGTCACAGGCCCTTAGGAAAAACGAAATTGTCTAAGCCACAGAATTTACCGATGAAATACATCCCATGATTTCAAAGTGTCCATATACAAATGCAACAGTGGCAACACTGGTTTCTCTTGATCGTACTGCCTTTATTGTGTCGACATGAACAAAACCTCTGTGGAAGGGGCAGGGCCATCGCTACAACACAACAGTGTATGCTGATATCACACTGACACCTTGTGGACTGGGCACATTATGGCGTCTCTTTTAAAACAAACCGCAACATAAACTGTGATACCAGTGTGATTGCAAAGTGTAGCTCTTGTACTACAAATCATTTCTGCGGGCATTTTAATGTGGTTTTTACATACGATTTTTGTATTATTCTACCGTTTCAGCTGGTTTCCCTTAGTGCCTGTGTAGTATGACAACCCATTTACATTCTCCCTAAAACCTGCTTATGTTGTGTGCCATCATGTCTGCATTGATGTTTGTTAGTGTTACATTACTGCTTATGGCATAGAGTAAAGGCAAAGTGTGCACTGAATTCTCTTAACAAAAATGTTACTTCGGCAAAAATAAATAAATAAAAACCTATGCACAGTTGATGCACTGTAATGAACAACCTTAATCAAGCAAGTTTCAAAGAGGTGCTTTTTAACTTTCGTAATGCGAACGAATGGGAACCATCGGATTTCTGGAGCGGTGGACAAGATACATTCAGATTTCTAGAACACAAACTCAGCGATTTGTAGTAATTAGGGGGAAAAGGCTTAAGCAAGTTTTGTCCTTGAAATTCATAAAATTCTGAAACGAAACTTTCTGACATTCTGACTTGAAGATTACCAGAGTGACCAAGCGTGACTGCCAGCACCATAGACAGCGCCGCGTCATGTTGGTATAGCCGTCCTCTTGGAGTAACCTAAAAGTACTGCTTAACAACTTGGATCCCAACTATAAAATCACCACAATGTAACCAATATACTACTTCTTAACAGTAGTGTAAACATTGGATAGCGCCACAAAATATGATGTCATGTAAGTAACTTGAACTCAAGAGAAAGGGACACTGGTAGGACGTGCATGAACATTTGAGATAGTTTGCTTTACATAGTAAACACTGATTATTTTATATGTTTCTAAATATAATCATATTTGTTATCTCAATATGAGTGCATGAAAATATTCAACAAAAATCGAAACATGGCCTTACCTCCTCAGATGTCCTCCTCCTGTCAGGGAGCACTAGTGTGTTGGCATGGCTGCCAGGGACTATAGTAGATCCTATACTCATCCTGGGTCCAACTAACATGTAGCGTTTGTCTCCAGATCTGTACTGGATGCTGTGACACAGTGTCCCATCATAATTAGTCTCTTGGAGATATTTGGAAGTATAGTCTGTGGATTTGGAGCACTGCATTGCAATCAGCACGATGATACTGATGAGAAAAAGTAGAGAAACTGAGCCCAAAGTTATCATCAGGTAAAATGTCACATTGTCCTCCTCGTCAACTTTAGTTGCACTTTTAACATCAGAGGCTGCAAAAGCCTCTCTGGGCTCCACAAGTTTGACAATCACAGTAGCTGTTACTGAGAGTGAAACGTTGCCATTGTCTTTGACCAGTATGAGCAGTTTATGCTCCGCCTCGTCTGTCTCTGTCAATGAGCGAAGTGTTCTGATCTGTCCTGTATAGCGGTCCAAACCAAAGAGACTGTGGTCACTGACTTCCTGCAGTGAAAAGAGTAACCAGCCGTTATATCCTATATCAGCGTCATAGGCTCTGACTTTAGTCACCAAGTGTCCTGCGTTGACATTGCGGGGAATCTCCTCCACACCTTCAGCAGAACCGTTGGAGCTGACTGGATACAGGATGACTGGAGCGTTGTCGTTCTGATCCAGAATGAAGACGTTCACTGTCACGTTGTTGCTTAGTGACGGACTTCCTGAATCTGTGGCAACAACTTGGAACTGGAAAGTTTTCACTGTTTCAAAGTCGAAACTTTTCAGGGCAGATATTTGTCCATTGTCTGAATTGACATTCAGAAATGACGTCACATCACGATGCAACCCGTCACCTCTCACTATGTGATATGTTATTGCTGCATTTTCATTCTGATCATTATCAGAAGCACTGACAGAAAATATTGATGCGCCCGGGCTATTGTTTTCTACCAGATAAAGCTCAAATGGATTCTGGCTGAAAAGTGGCCTGTTGTCATTTACATCTGACACCTGGACACTCAAGGTTTTTACAGTGGAAAGTGGAGGTTCACCACAGTCAGTAGCTGTTATTGTGATGTCATAATGGGACACCATTTCTCTGTCTAAACGCCCCTTTGTGACAAGAGAGTACATGTTTTCCTCAATGGATGGCGTCAGATCAAACGGAACATTATCCAAGATTTTACAAATAACTTTCCCATTAACCCCTGAATCTCTGTCCGTCACACTGATGAGGGAGATAACAGTACCAGGCTTTGAATCCTCGGGAACTACATTGGACAATGATGTCACTTCAATGTCTGGCTGATTATCGTTCACATCTTTTATTTTTATCACAACTCTACTCTCAGCCGTCCAGGGTGGCTGACCCTTATCTGAAGCCTGCAGATCTAGTCTATAGATTTCTGTGTCCTCAAAGTCCACCTTTCCTTTTACTCGTATCTCACCAGTCACGCTGTCTAACTCAAATATATCATGCACTTTTTTCTTCTGTGTTTTTCCAAACGAGTATTCAATTTCGTTATTAGAGCCTTCATCTAAATCTGTAGCGTTTAACTGGATTACAAGAGTTCCTATCGGCGCATTTTCATCTAATGACACGGTATATATATCTTTGCTGAACACAGGGCGATTATCATTTATATCTAACACTGTGATAGTTAAATTTAGGCTGCCAGATTTTGACGGATTGCCCCCGTCTATAGCTGTTAAAACTAAACGGTGCTCTGCCTTCTGCTCCCTATCCAGGGGCTTTTTCAGCACTAAAAATGGTATCTTATCCTCTTCACTGTCTCTGATTTCAATATCAAAAAAATCAGTTTGGCTCAGCTTATATAATCGGACAGACTGTGTACCGACATCAGGGTCTCTGGCTGCATGAATTTTGAAACGAGTACCTGGAGGTGTATTCTCTGCTATCTCCAGTCGCTGCTCGCTCTCTGGAAAGGTCGGTGAGTGGTCATTTACATCCGTTATTTCAACCCCTATGTAGTGTATTTCCAGCGGGCTTTCTACAACAATTTTCAGGTTTATCAAGCAAACCTTGATCCCATCACAGAGCTCCTCGCGGTCCATGATCTTCCCAATATACAGCACTCCATTGTTTTGATTCAGCTGGAACAGAGCATAGTTGGGCCCCGACACAATACGAAACCGCCTGTCCGCCAAAGTGCTAACATCGAGCCCTAAATCCTTGGCCACATTTCCAACGGGAGAGCCCACTTGCACCTCTTCTGGAACAGAGTATCGTAGCTGAGCAAAAATCCGTTCCCCAAAGCACAGCAACAAAATCCCGGCAAACCAGCAGCAATTCACTCGGCGCCTTTGTCCTCGTCCTCCCATTGTGAAGCGAAATATGAAGGCTTTCTTTTAAACAAATTATCTCATCCAATTCCTCATCGAACCAGTCTCATTAGATCCATTTCACGATTCTCAGCTACAAGCCTTCACACATAAATATGAACAGCTATTCGTATTACTTGATACATAGCCTACGATGTGTACTCCGTCAGCAAACCAAATCATCCAGAGATGGGCAGGGTCTCTACAGAACGAGCCACACAACCATTATCTAGGCCACACTGACACCATGTGACCAGTGGGCTGCAGCACCATACGAAATTCCAAGTGTTTTACTTCAGTACCTCCTTTTCTATCACAATCGACGTCTATATGCTCTCATGCTGCAAATAGTTCAGTAGTGAAGTAAATGCGGCGAGTTGATGAAAACTTCTCCCGTAGTCTTACTCTGTGGGGGGATGCTTGGATCTTCCTCCCCCTGCAAGTCAACTAAATGCTTGGTATGATTCTCAGCAACTCCCAGTCAGGTGTGTGGATACCGGACAATTTGAATAAGCAATACCGGCAATAATATGCATTGTCCAATGACACATGACCCTGGCAACTTCAAATTATGTCAGAGTAATGTAACTGAGGCCTGTTAGAAGAAGACAAAGGTATTGTAAATGTGCTCCACAGCTCTGTTTTCTTCTATACACTATGGTTTCACTTAGCTGAACAAAAGCAGAATGACACTACCTGAATGAGGAATACAAACTTCATTCAGAACAACAGGCAGTGTATGTTTCATATAGGTCTATCTGACATTTGTTGTATTGCCAAAAACATCACAACATCACCATCCCACAAACAACATTTCAGCACCATGGAGAGCAGTTTCACAGTAGCGAGCAACATGTGTCTCCCTCCATAACGCAAACTATCATTTAATATTGTCGGGTAAAGGCATTATTTCAATAATTTAAAAGGGCTTACCTCCTCGGATGTCCTCCTCCTGTCAGGGAGCACTAGAGTATTTGCATGGCTGCCAGGGACTATAGTAGATCCTATACTCATTCTGGGTCCAACTAACATGTAGCGTTTGTCTCCAGATCTGTACTGGATGCTGTGACACAGTGTCCCATCATAATTAGTCTCTTGCAGATATTTGGAAGTATAGTCTGTGGATTTGGAGCACTGCATTGCAATCAGCACGATGATACTGATGAGAAAAAGTAGAGAAACTGAGCCCAAAGTTATCATCAGGTAAAATGTCACATTGTCCTCCTCGTCAACTTTAGTTGTACTTTTAACATCAGAAGCTGCAAAAGCCTCTCTGGGCTCCACAAGTTTGACAATCACAGTAGCTGTTGCTGAGAGTGAAACGTTGCCATTGTCTTTGACCAGTATGAGCAGTTTATGCTCAGCCTCGTCTGTCTCTGTCAATGAGCGAAGTGTTCTGATCTGTCCTGTATAGCGGTCCAAACCAAAGAGACTGTGGTCACTGACTTCCTGCAGTGAAAAGAGTAACCAGCCGTTATATCCTATATCAGCGTCATAGGCTCTGACTTTAGTCACCAAGTGTCCTGCGTTGACATTGCGGGGAATTTCCTCCACACCTTCAGCAGAACCGTTGGAGCTGACTGGATACAGGATGACTGGAGCGTTGTCGTTCTGATCCAGAATGAAGACGTTCACTGTCACGTTGTTGCTTAGTGACGGACTTCCTGAATCTGTGGCAACAACTTGGAACTGGAAAGTTTTCACTGTTTCAAAGTCGAAACTTTTTAGCGCAGATATTTGTCCGGTGTCTGAATTGACATTCAGAAAAGACGTCACATCACGATGCAACCCGTCACCTCTCACTATGTGATATGTTATTGCTGCATTTTCATTCTGATCATTATCAGAAGCACTGACCGAAAATATTGATGCGCCCGGGCTATTGTTTTCTACCAAATAAAGCTCAAATGGATTCTGGCTGAAAAGTGGCCTGTTGTCATTTACATCTGATACCTGGACACTCAGGGTTTTTACAGTGGAAAGTGGAGGTTCACCACAGTCAGTAGCTGTTATTGTGATGTCATAATGGGACACAATTTCTCTGTCTAAACGCCCCTTTGTGACAAGAGAGTACATGTTTTCCTCAATGGATGGCGTCAGATCAAACGGAACATTATCCAAGATTTTACAAATAACTTTCCCATTAACCCCTGAATCTCTGTCAGTCACACTGATGAGAGAGATAACAGTACCAGGCTTTGAATCCTCGGGAACTACATTGGACAGTGATGTCACTTCAATGTCTGGCTGATTATCGTTCACATCTTTTATTTTTATAACCACTCGACTCTCAGCCGTCCAGGGTGGCTGACCCTTATCTGAAGCCTGCATATCTAGTCTATACATTTCTGTGTCCTCAAAGTCCACCTTTCCTTTTACTCGTATCTCACCAGTGATGCTGTCTAACTCAAATGTCTCATGCACTTTTTTCTTTTGTGTTTTTCCAAACATGTATTCAATTTCGCTATTAGAGCCTTCATCTGAATCTGTAGCGTTTATCTGTATTACAAGAGTTCCTATCGGCGCATTTTCATCTAATGACACGGTATATATATCTTTGCTGAACACAGGGCGATTATCATTTGCATCTAACACTGTGATAGTTAAATTTAGGGTCCCAGATTTTGACGGACTGCCCCCATCTATAGCTGTCAACACTAAACGGTGCTCTGCCTTCTGCTCCCTATCCAGGGGTTTTTTCAGCACTAAAAATGGTATCTTGTCCTCCTCGCTTTCTCTGATTTCAGTATCAAAAAAATCAGTTTGGCTCAGCTTATATAATCGGACAGACTGTGTACCGACATCAGGGTCTCTAGCGGCATGAATTTGGAAACGAGTACCTGGAGGTGTATTCTCTGCTATCTCCAGTCGCTGCTCGCTCTCTGGAAAGGTCGGTGAGTGGTCATTTACATCCGTTATTTCAACCCCTATGTAGTGTATTTCCAGCGGGCTTTCTACAACAATTTTCAGGTTTATCAAGCAAACCTTGATCCCATCACAGAGCTCCTCGCGGTCCATGATCTTCCCAATATACAGCACTCCATTGTTTTGATTCAACTGGAACAGAGCATAGTTGGGCCCCGACACAATACGAAACCGCCTGTCCGCCAAAGTGCTAACATCGAGCCCTAAATCCTTGGCCACATTTCCAACAGGAGATCCCACTTGTATCTCTTCTGGAACAGAGTATCTTAGCTGAGCAAAAATCCGTTCTCCAAAGCACAGCAACAAAATCCCGGCAAACCAGCAGCAGTTCACTCGGCGCCTTTGTCCTCGTCCTCCCATTGTGAAGCGAAAAATGAAGGCTTTCTTTTAAACAAATTATCTCATCCAATTCCTCACCGAACCAGTCTCATTAGATCCATTTCACGATTCTCAGCTACAAGCCTTCACACATAAATATGACCAGCTATTCGTATTACTCGATACATAGCCTACGATGTGTACTCCGTCAGCAAACCAAATCATCCAGAGATGGGCAGGGTCTCTACAGAACGAGCCACACAACCATTATCTAGGCCACACTGACACCATGTGACCAGTGGGCTGCAGCACCATATGAAATTCCAAGTGTTTTACTTCACTACCTTCTTCTCTATCACAATCGACGTCTATATGCTCTTATGCTGCAAATAGTTCAGTAGTGAAGTAAATGCGGCGAGCTGATGAAAACTTCTCCTGTAGTCTTACTCTGTGGGGGGGTTCTTGGATCTTCATCCCCCTGCAAGTCAACTAAATGCTTGGTATGATTTTCAGCAACTCCCAGTCAGGTGTGTGGATACTGGACAATTTAAATAAGCAATACCGGCAATAATATGCATTGTCCAATGACACATGACCCTGACAACTTCAAATTATGTCAGAGTCATGTAACTGAGGCCTGTTAGAAGATGACAAAGGTATTGTAAATGTGCCCCACAGCTCTTCTTCTATACACTATGGTTTCACTTAGCTGAACAAAAGCGGAATGACACCACCTGAATGAGGAATACAAACTTCATTTAGAACAACAGGCAGTGTATGTTTCATATAGGTCTATCTGACATTTGTTGTATTGCCAAAAACATCACAACATCACCATCCCACAAACAACATTTCAGCACCATGGAGAGCAGTTTCACAGTAGCGAGCAACATGTGTCTCCCTCCATAACGCAAACTATCATTTAATATTGTCGGGTAAAAGCATTATTTCAATAAAAAGGGCTTACCTCCTCGGATGTCCTCCTCCTGTCAGGGAGCACTAGTGTGTTGGCATGGCTGCCAGGGACTATAGTAGATCCTATACTCATCCTGGGTCCAACTAACATGTAGCGTTTGTCTCCAGATCTGTACTGGATGCTGTGACACAGTGTCCCATCATAATTAGTCTCTTGGAGATATTTGGAAGTATAGTCTGTGGATTTGGAGCACTGCATTGCAATCAGCACGATGATACTGATGAGAAAAAGTAGAGAAACTGAGCCCAAAGTTATCATCAGGTAAAATGTCACATTGTCCTCCTCGTCAACTTTAGTTGCACTTTTAACATCAGAAGCTGCAAAAGCCTCTCTGGGCTCCACAAGTTTGACAATCACAGTAGCTGTTGCTGAGAGTGAAACGTTGCCATTGTCTTTGACCAGTATGAGCAGTTTATGCTCAGCCTCGTCTGTCTCTGTCAATGAGCGAAGTGTTCTGATCTGTCCTGTATAGCGGTCCAAACCAAAGAGACTGTGGTCACTGACTTCCTGCAGTGAAAAGAGTAACCAGCCGTTATATCCTATATCAGCGTCATAGGCTCTGACTTTAGTCACCAAGTGTCCTGCGTTGACATTGCGGGGAATCTCCTCCACACCTTCAGCAGAACCGTTGGAGCTGACTGGATACAGGATGACTGGAGCGTTGTCGTTCTGATCCAGAATGAAGACGTTCACTGTCACGTTGTTGCTTAGTGACGGACTTCCTGAATCTGTGGCAACAACTTGGAACTGGAAAGTTTTCACTGTTTCAAAGTCGAAACTTTTCAGCGCTGAAATGTGTCCATTGGCTTCATTTATATTCAAAAAAGAAGTTATAGTTGGGCCCGGACTCTTACGGTCGAGCGAATATGTGACTACTGCATTTTCTCCTCCATCTGCATCTTCTGCGCTCACTGAAAAGATTGACATGCCAGCCTTGTTGTTTTCAGGTACATAAAATGTATACGGGCTCTCAGTGAACAGAGGACTATTATCATTAACATCCAGCACATCTACCTGTATCACTTTTGTAGATGACAGGGCGGGGCTCCCTAAATCCTTAGCTGTTATAGTGATATTATACATATGTATGGTTTCCTTATCTAGGTAGTCTTTGGTGACCAAAGAGTATGACTGTCCGTCGGGGATGCCTTTAAATCAAAAGGTAAATCCCCGGGGACACTGCAGACCACCTGTCCGTTCACACCTGAGTCAAGGTCCGTCACACCCATCAGCGCCACCACCGTGCCGGGAGGTGCATCTTCTGGGATGCGACTTGAAAGGGATGTGATGTCTATTTCAGGTCGGTTATCGTTCACGTCCTCTACTCTAACAAGCACGTTGCAGTGTGTGGAGAGAGACACAGCACCTTTGTCCGCAGCCAATACCTTAATCTCATAGACTTGCTTCTCCTCATAATCAAGGCCTCCTTTCACTGTTAGTTTGCCAGTTTTGCTATCCAAATCAAAAGGTTCAGTTGAAAGTCCTCTAAGTTTACTCCGTAAAGAATATTCAACCTCTCCGTTCATCCCCTCATCCGAGTCAGATGCATTTACAGTCTGCAGAAATGTTCCTGCAGGTGCGTTTTCCTTTATTGTAACAGTGTATTTCTGTTTATCACAAACTGGTGTGTTGTCATTTACATCAGAAACAATAACAGTGATATTGATAGTACCAGATTTTGGTGGTTTTCCTCCATCTGTAGCTGTTAATAGTAACCAGTGTTGAGCGGTGTGTTCTCTATCCAAAGGTCGCTGTAAGATTAGGAATGGCACCTTTCCTTCCTCCCCAAATTCTTCTGTTTCCAGGCGAAAATACTGGTTATGGTTTAGCTTATATGATTGTAAGGAATTCAAACCAACATCCAAGTCGTGTGCTCCTTCCATCTGAAATCGAGACCCAACTATGGCGGACTCCAGCACCTCTAATGTGTAGTTCTCCTCAGGAAATTTCGGCGCATTGTCATTTACATCGAGTATTTCAACCACTACTTGGTGCATCTCGAGTGGATTTTCTACAACTGCTTTCAGATTTGTGATGCACGGCGTTGTTTTTGCACACAGCTCCTCCCTGTCTATTCTCTGGTTCACTAACAAAACTCCATCTCTCGGATTTACCTTGAACAGATCCTGCTTTGTTCCCGACACCACACGAAGATTCCTATCCGCCAGTCTTCCAAGATCTAACCCAAGGTCTTTGGCCACATTTCCAACTGTTGTGCCTGATTTTAATTCCTCCTGAATGGAATATCGTATCTGAGCAGAGATTCCTCCCAAATTAGTCACAATCATCAGGGCTAGACAAAAAGAAATCCACGCATCCAGCCATTGTCCTTTCATGTCCGATATCGCCATTTTCGGAAACCAAAGATCCTTTACCTAACGTTAAAATCTGTCATCGAAATTCTAGTGGATGTATTCACTTTCCTCTGACGGATAATAAACAAAACAGGTCTGTGGGATCCATCATCCTGACAGAAGAATGGAGGCTGTTTAGTCCGGTCTTTCAACCCGTCTCTGTTTGTTACTGAATGCACATGTAAAATAGATCCCCCCTCTCACACACAGCCGCTGTGGGGATATACAGTGTAACAGCACCACCCATTGTCACTGTGATGATAGTGCGGTGACTGACACGTTTTCTTCCAGTTTAGCCTACACCGTGAGATTTTTCTGAAATACTCCCCCACATCTGGATTCAGACAGTAGAAGCTCTGAGTAGGAGTAGAAGTTATAATCACTGTAGTTATGAAAAATTACTTATTCTAACACTACTGTGGGTGTGTTAGTTAAAGTTTGGGTCTCACAAGCAAATCCTGAAAATCACAATTTACATTTGGAGAGCAAGGCTCCTCTTTCCAAAATGTCGCACATATCTTCTTTCAAGTTGCATTTAATGTTGTTATAGGAGCCATCCGTGTGTGTTGGTTGCTAATTTGTCCTGTAGGGGTCACTGTATTGTCATGGGTGTCTGTCAATGCAGGTAGGAACCATTCAATGAGGGACCGGTGTTGTTAGACGGGGGAGCACACACAGTTTTTCCAGGTGTCCGTCAGGTGTACGCTGCTTAATGTAATGGTGGAAATTTGTACCTTTGAATGGTTTATGGACACAGATTCAAGGATGTTTGCATGTTGGATGAGGTGGACTCTTTGTTTCCCCCTGATGAGCAGCGGTCGGATTGGTCAGGCAATTAGTAAGTAGTCTTACTATCCAGCTCCTCAGTGGCTTTCAATTTAGGTTTAGCAGCTATAATTGTCAAAGAGGTGCCTTTTTATTTTCTTATCTGTACCATCAACAACAATAATAATACTAGTTTCTGATTTTTTTTTTTATAAAAACAATCCACTGGCTCAACTTTAAAATTAAGGTAACAGTTTGCATGTTTTTGTTTGTTTATTTTTAGGTATTCATTCTTTTTTTTCTTAATTTTATTTTATTCTTTTTTTTTTTTTTTGTGGTACTTCCAACTCTGGCATTATTGAGCAAATCTTCTAAGTATCTCATAACACGACAAAATAAATTGGTTTAGTACAACCAACATGATATGCTTTGACCCCGAAAAGCTTAAGGTGGACGAACTTAATACTTATCCAAAAGTTGTGTTGATATATAGTGGTCAAACTGTTTTATTTAAGATGCTCTAACTTATTCATTTTATTTCCATCCTACTCAGAAATGTTAAATGCTTTTGTTTTCGACCGACGTCTTAAAATCAGTTGTCCACTGACTAAAACATGTCAATGAAACAAACAATTTTTTTATGCAGGAAAACATCTTTATTTTACGCATTATCCACTAACTCCATGCATCATTTTTTAGAGTGAAAAGGGGGATTTCTGTGAAGGAAAACGTTAAATCCAACCCCAAATTAACAACTGATTTACATGATCCAGTTATGCCTCAAATTAATTGTAGTTATTTCATCTATAATGCACCACTCAAATACTGTCTCAATATTTCTTCATTTGAAAAATATTGGTAAATTATTGTAAAATGACGGAACCGTAAAATAAAGCAACCTTTATATAGTGTTGGTGGTAATGATGGTAAAGCTGCTGACATTCACATTCTCTCTGCTTAAACTCTGTGTGATCTCCTCAGCACACTCCCACAATCTTCCTCCTACTGAGGAGGTGAGCAGTGACCTCCCATGGATTAAACCTGCAAATGCATCTGTGAGGAGCCAACTCTCATCTCTGCTTTACGTGGTCCATATGACATTGTGTGTTGTGCCCCGTGCCGCAGCAGTGCACGGGAATACGCAAAAAAAAAAAAAAAAAAATCACGATAGACATTTACCATCAGCAATCACACTATAGCAGCAGCCGGGAAACAAAGTGACCTACACAGAAAGAACAGTGAGTGTCCACACCCCTCCCACGTGTTACGGCTACGCACTAGTTCTGGAACTAGGCCAAACATATACGTGCGCGTGCATGAGCGCTGCCGCATTGTGCAACACCTCCTCCCATCTCACGCTGCATCAATGATACCAGGCTGTTTTAAAACACCTAATTCCCATAATTATCAGCCCTCGGTATAAGCAGAGGTTGTGATAATATTAAACAAAGCATGCGCATGTGATTCTGCAGGCTGCGGCTGCTGCACTGCGAAGAGAAGGGGGGGGTATGTGAGAATATTAAATTACAAGCAGCTCCAGAGCACACTGCGACCTCCAGCCAACAGACAGCACGTCACCATGGCAACGCAGCTCCAATAGGCAGGTCGCTGTCCATGGTGCTCAAAGCAAGCTGTGCTCAGGAAGGAGGGAAGCAGAGGGGGAGGGATGCAGGAGCTGTAAGAGCTGCACACAAAGAAAGTCAGCTGTGTGCACATGCCCTGATGCTGCTCATTCTCTGCAACATCTAAGATAGATATCCCTCCTCACAATCATATGCCTCCATTATGGTTTATTAAATACAATTTAAGAATAATTCTGTAATCAGGGCATCAGGAGGAAGGCATGCTTGCAGCCCAGACCACACTTATGTAAAATGTCACCCCCAAAAATCATGCTTCTCTCAGTGTTATAAAATTACACACAGCAGATAAGGCCTCAGCTCTTAATAATACAGAAAACACAATGAGGCATGATGTCAGGTGCTCATGTGTTGGCCTACTAGTGCCAGCTGGTGGTTGTCCTAGTGCTTTGTTCCACATTGGTGCATCCGTTTGTGTTGTGTGTCAGTGTGCTAGTCTGCCAGTGGACTGTAGAGCAGCAGACAGCAGGCAGTGTGGGAGTCGTCTCTCAGGGTCAAATGGTGATGAGCAAGGAAACTGAGAAATGCACAGTACACAATATTATTTAAATTAGACCCCAAATAAAATCCTTTATTTTTGCAATATTTGAAAGACATTACAAAGACACACACATCTGAAGTGCTACAATGTGCTGCTGAAATGTCAGGATAAAGGGAATATTAAGTCAAAATAAATCATCCTGTGAGTCTGAATGTCAGGATTTCCTGCTCACATGACCTCATCTCTCTGGGGAGATGATGTCATGTGTGTGCACACAGACACAGAGACAGACACACTCATTATTCCAGCCCCAGGAAAAAAAATCCTGCAAGCATACATTGTCTGCAAAACACTTAACATTTAGTCAAACCTGCTGATGAGTCTTTGTTGAACATTGTAATAAAATGTATCCCCATATGCTAAGTATACACTCATTGAACTATTCAGCTAGTTACTTTAGCACAGTTCATTATACTATATTTAGAGCTTCAGCTGAGACACAGTGTGGTTGCTCCTTTTCCTTTAAATGTTATTTTTTACATTGCTTTTCTTTGCAGAATAAAGATGGTCATGCTGTCCTCACAGTCGGGGGAATGTGCTGACTGTGACCAGTGAAGACAGTCCAGAGGGGGCACTTAGCTGAAGCCAGTTTCCTCTGCCATCATACATTAGAGAGGTATTTTCATGGATTCCCTCAGTCGCCTGTCCCACTTACATGACTTCTAGAAAATCTAGAAAGTAGAAAATCATTTCACTCAAGTCAAGAATGATGCTTAGATTACAAAAAGAGGCCAACTTAGAACCCTTGGCAATTACATAGGGATCTGCAACCTTTAATGATTCTCAATCTGTTCAGAAATTTATATGGATGGATATAAAAAGCCATACTTAATGACTCAAATGCCTTTTACCAAATGTTAAGATATAAAAATAGAGTATTGCCTCCTGGATTAGTATTTGAACCAAAAAAATGACTTTTTATTGTTGAGATGGGGTCCCTAAAATGTTCAAATGATGTTGATGATACATTATGATCTCTCTTAAGATTTAAAAGCTTTTGAGGAGGCAGAGTCTTACAGTCCTCACTAGTTGTAACTATAGTAATGAAAAATGTCAGAATTTTAAAATACTACTATACAATATGAAATTTTCCATCTTTGTACCAGGTGACTTGCTCTAAGAAAAGGGCATGGGTTTGTTTGATGCTGAACAGCATAGTGTGCTGCCTACTTTGATCTGGCAGTGTGATCTCAGTGTTTTCTGGACAAGTAGATGTGACTGAGTGAGTAGACACAAAAATAGTAAGCAGGCAAAGTTTTTGTGACTCCCACAGTATTATGATTATTTGAATGCATACAGAGTTAATAATTTTCACACTTCATTACTGGACTGAATAGAACTTACATAGGTTTCCTTATGTATTATTCATTTTAGCAGCCCGCAGTAAGTAAAGCAAAGCTGGAGTCGTTAAAGTTAAACTCTGGTGCTCTCATTACCACCACACCCTGTAGTTACATTAACTGCAATGCTACTGCAATGCCACAAAACTACAGGGGTTTGGACAGTGTTCTGCTGCGACCGTTAGGTGGAAGCACAAACAGAATTTTCAGCCTGTGTGAAGACTGTCAATCTTTAATTTTTCATTACAAAGAGACCCCTTTAAGTAAAGCCATTTTTTTTTTTTTTTGCCAAAATAGATATAGAACACAAAGATAATAAGTCTGATTATATAATGCACTTTGGTTAAGCAATTAGAAAACATAGAGCAGTAATTCATTTACAAATTGCCAAGTTTTACATTATTACTACACAATAAAAGATTCTTGTTTGTCATTATGTCTTATAGAACTTTAATATGAAACACTGACCTATTCATTTGAATCATTAATATTTCTCTTCAGGCAGTGGATCCACTTTGGTCAACACTCCTGTTTTGCTGCCATGTTCACACTGTCTCAGTATCAGAGAGAAATGATGGGATAAAAATAGAAGCCACACTTCTGAGCACCCTGTAAAAAGGTCAACTCTCTGGAATAATAATAGGATTGGGGCTTGAAGCAAATACACCACCCTTTCATAGCCATTTTGTGGATTAGAACGGCTGAACACTGACTTTTGAATTGAAAATATGTGACATAAATGGGACGACATAACGGAGCACACTGTCTGTCACTGTAGTCTCCAGTCTGTGTGTGCTGGATGTAATAATCTCTTGAAGACGGTTAAGAGCTGTTAACAATGATCATCAGCCATGAGAACATGTCAGTGACAACGAGAGCAAGAAATAATCTACAAAACACCCCGGCCTGTTCTCATGTGCAAAACACAGCTCTGTTTACGAAGGCTGACTTCAATAGTGTGACTAATGCTGCTGCACATCACATTCTCTGCTGGGGGAGTAACACATTATAGACTGACACAATATTTCGGTACAGTATTGCTTTTTCTGTTTTAATGTATTTCACCTGCATTTCACACCTGCCCAGGGACTGCCATTGAAAATTAGCCAAGATGGCAAAACTTGCACACCTAGGCGAATGTTAATTAATGTGCACCCTCCCAGTAACTTTAAACTTTAAACTGCACAGCTGTCCCTTAATGCAGTGGTTCCCAACCTTTTTCTTTGAGTCACCCATTGAGTAAACTGACGACCCCTGACTAAGTGACACATTTGATGGATTTTTCACACTATATTAAATGCATAACAACAACATTACAGAACAACTGATAAATGGCACAGTTAGCTGAAACAGTGAATGCGATAACTGCGGGAAGTTTGTGTAAAATAAGCAATTTGGATGAACTTAAGCAGATTATTTCCCGTGAATATTGCATCACAGCTGAGTTTTTCTGATATTTTTAGGATCTTTTTATACAATTCTCCATCTGTATTATGTCGTTTTATTTTTTAAACACTCACACATACTTAAAAGGCTTCTTTTTTGACAAATTTAATGTTTTGTACTTCTGTTGTAACTGTTTTGAATCTTAACTTTACGAATGTAGGACAGGGCTGTGTAGTGGAAAGTGAGTACTCTGTGAATAAACGCTGAGATAGGTATTTTCAAGTTTTCTCACACCCATTAAAATCAAGAAGGCCATGTGACCCCACCTTAAAGCTTTGGTGAACCCCAGTAGGGGTAGAGACCTGCAGGTCAGTAGCTTGTGCCCTGACTGACTCACTATTTGTCTCTTTGCCTCAGCCACCGACTCAGCAAAATCAACAAATCTCTAACATGCAATATCCATAAACTGCACTGCAGTTAATGCATTCAAACAAATTAGTGTTCCATAAAGTGACCCAGACAAGAATACCATACTGATAGAGCTGATAGATGTTTTGGAAATGAGCTACCTGACATATCAAGTGAAAGTGAGACCTAAGCAAGTTAGTAAACAGCTGACAAGTGTGGAGCAGACATCATAATGAAGTAAAATAAGCCTTTAACTTATTAACACTGTCATCACACTTACAATTTGACTTGATTACTTGATAATATCAATTAAGATGTCAACACAAATGTTCTTTCAGAGTACATTTACTGAAGGTTGACCTGCTTTATAACTAAAACTCATTTTACAGTAATGCAGTAGTTCCAAAGGAATCTTGTGACTTTTGATACAAAAATTAAATTTCAAAGATTCAGAAGTTGACCATTAAGTTTGTTGTCCTATTTTGTTGTTGTATTTTAATAGATCATACTGACATAGCATACAGTAAGCTCACATTACACAAGTTACTACATATTGCACCATAAAAGTATCACTGTACAAAAGCACTTATTGTATATGTTTGCCCGTTAAACATTATACCTTTATACAAGTAATGCAATGTGAGCTGTGCTAAAGAGTTTGACTACATGGTTATTTTTGTGTTTCACATACTCGGCCTGTAAATCTGATGGCACATGTTTTTGTTCACCTTAAAAAGTTCAGCATTGGCACTGAAAAGAAAGGCATACTTATGGATACAGATATATATGTATCAGTCATATCTATATCCCCATTTATGTGTTGCTGATATATATACAGTAGTCAGTAATACACATGAGCACAGCTTCCATTGGGTAAAACCAACAGTCAACAGTAAAGTAAACATTAAGTCATTAAGTGAGTTTTCAACTTGTTACACGATCTGAATACGTTGAATTTGGGAGCATCCAAAATTTGGCTTTAAAAATAAAAAAGTAAAAGTTGTACATGTGTATATACATTTGTCATGAGGAGACATCAATCAATCCCTTCTCAAAGTTGTTCACTTGTGTTCAGTTCAATCGCCCAAACTCATATCCTCCAGTAAAATCCATCCTCCGAGTAACATTCAAGCACACTGTACACTTAAGTTTAAGCTGAAAGTACACTTAATAGAAACAATAGTATTATGCTGTTGTACTTCCTTGTTGTGGTCTCATTAAAATGTATTAGTCCACCCTGTTTTGAAAAATACAACAGTGAGGTTTAGCGACAGAAAATGGATTGCTCAATATCATAAAATACCTAAAGCTATCAAAGCACTCAGATTATCCCATGCAAAACACAAATGAAAGGCAGATACATGATGGCTGAAGGCCCCACTTCTATCTGTTTGTTGTACTGGTTAACTTAACCTAATCTCTCAGCACTCTCAATCATATTTAGGCCTAGCTCACATATAAAGCACAAAGTCAAGTACAAAACATAAAACGACTAAAAGCTACCACATTTATAAAATACTGATTCCCTTCTCTGTCATACTTTTTAAAAAAGCGCAGGTTGGTGCTTTTTTGACATTTAGTTAATTGTGCTGTTTCACTTCTTCGCTAACTTATATCATACATCAATGCTGTTATAGAGTAAGACAAAGCACAGATGTTAACAATGTAATAGCCAACACGTGTTTCATTTTTAGAGAGGGAAAACTGTCTCTTAAAGGCATTTCAACATTCCCAAGTCCAGTCCGGGCCATCCTTGCTGAGGCTTCTTGAAATGTCCACAGGTGCAGTTTTTCATACAGTCTGCGTCTTTGTGAGTATCTCCTCTTGAATGTTTTTTGTATGAAAGTCTTGGAGTGTGGTTGAAGCCATGCAGTCTTATCATGCATACTGAATGGACAGGGAGGCATTGTTGATTGGCTTTTTATGTGCTTAAAGGAAGAGAGGGGGAGGGGGGCTGTGTCTTTAACTATCCACCATAGTGCATTTACTGTTAAAGCGTGACATACACGGTGAGGATCAGACTGAGCAGGATGGACGTGGGGGCATTTACGGGCAGGGGTTTCTCCTTTCCTCTGCGAAGCTTTCCTGTCAGCGTCAAGTCAATGCAGTATGCAGCTGGAGGGGAGGCCTTATGTGGAACTACTGCCGCCGCTGCTGGTGGTGGATGCCTGCCAACGAGACAAGAGAATTAGATCAACCTGGAAAAGAACCACAGCACTGACAGCCTTGTGACTGGCCAAAATGACACATCTCATGCAGCCGATGTCTGTCACTCAGACAGGGGCTTCAGGCAGAGGACAGAGTGGGTGGAGGGGTTGGGCAGATCCTTGAACATGTATTGGTGAGGTGGCGGGTCTATCAATGAATACCATGCTCCAATAATATGTGAAGGAGAGTGGTTGCTAGGTAACTGGGTGACTGGATTCACTTTGCGCCTCTCCTGCACAAAGAATTAGGTCACAATTCACACTACAGCAGACAGAAAATTCAAAGTGTCATTCTCTAACACTCAGATGGATTACAGTATATCTAACCCAATCATACAGCAACACTTCTAAACATTCAGAGATAGAATTCACTCCTAAACTATCAGTGATGGATCAGTAGGGGATGAACACAAATTAATCTTCACATGCACAGGATCCTTTTGAGAACATAGTGATTCAATTAATGACATATTAAAGTTTTCTTGCCATATGTATTAACAGCAGAAGCCAGATTGTGAAAAAAGCAAAGCCAGCAAATGTTAGTTTTAATGAAGGATTTTTTAAAGCTGTGATCAATGACCTTCAGGCAGAGCAGCATGTTGATGTTATTATTTGTGTTTATAGGATACAAGTGTGTGGCTCAGGGACTGGCTCTACTTGAGTCTCACTTTGTTCACCAAAAGTTATGACTAGGACAGGAATACTGTTTTAATACTACATCATCTGAATCACCACCTTTGCCTGTTTGTAAAACTGACCACTGAGTGTCAGACTGTATGTCTTCTATTATGATTATTATGGCCTCGTGTTTGTCCCCTGATGTCATTCAAAATCATTGGGGCCATATTTTTAGGCTCTGTCAAACAGTGAAACTTTGAGAGGGGACATGATCTTGTGAATTACTGTGGTGGGTAGACTGCACAGACATACTTTGGTGGGCTTTAGTGATGAGACTGTATGTGAGTAAGAGTAACCAAAATGTAGGCATGAAGAGGTTTTAACACAGGAGATTTGCCAGACTGCATGTGATGTCAGCTGAGTGTCCCTTTGCAATTAAAAAAAGAAATCTCCTTCTCCAAGAGAAACTAAACAAGACAAAAATAATTAAAAAGAAAAGATCCACTGAGAACAAAACAAACACAAAAAACAATTCAAACACTAAGTTCTGGAACATCATTCATAAAAAGGGCATCCGGGGTGGGGGAGTGAGACTCCTGCATACCTCCAGCTGCCGAGTGGACTTCCCTCATTTAGGGTACTTTAGAGTGGGGAGAAAAAAAAAACAAGCAGTTCAATGGTCAGGTCATTGCAAGCACAAAAGAGGATGATTTGTGTATGTGATCACAGAGTTGGTGTAGAGGCACTATGAATGAAATGTTACCTTAACAAGACTAAGCATGGTTAGTGTGACCCTGTATAACAGATACTGCAGCTTGTTACAATCTGCTCTATAAAAGTGGGTTAAAACACAGTCATATATTTAGCAATATCATCGTTTGTTGTTCCAGCAGTATACTTACCATCATAGATAGATAGATAGATAGACAGATAGACAGATAGATAGGTATGCAGGGAATAAAACACAGATGACAACCAATCCCCTGATATACACAACACAAACCAATATGCGGGGAATACAACACTCACACACAACCACTCCCTTGATATATACATCACAGTCCACAGTCACACAATAATATCTGTGAAGCAATTACAAATGAAAATATTTTATGAGGTGTAACCTCTTCTTATCAGTTTCAACTGTGATATGCTTTTGTCACTGGTGATTCTTTATTTATTTTTATCTTAAATTTAACGTCATTTACTGTCTATTTAAGGTGATATTGGGAGTTTTGCTAGTTATGTTTACATTTTAGTAGATAGGTCTTCCTGCTGAATGACAATCACATTTTTATGTTTTTTTTTAAGTACCATATAGACAGAGATTGAGTGGTGTGAAGTTTTGTTGTTACAGTATTTAACGGCGAGCCAGAAAGTATCCCCAGTGCAAACACAAAAACAGACATCAGAAGCATAGCAAATAAATGACATGTGGTTCTGTACTGTGCAGTGATACGCACTTTTCATATGGTCTTGCTGATGTTTTTGTCTGTGTATCTGGTATGAGACATTAAACACATTAATTCATTGCTATTTTTAGTTTTATATGCCACATTGTTTACAGTTTACAGTGCAAAATGCATTATCTTAATTCTTTTTATATCGCTCTAACTTGCATCAGCCAAGATTTACTGCAACAAAACAAAAACAACTAAACACACAAAAAACTGCCAGTGCACTTCAGCTGAGAGCTGAACAGTGTGAACTGTGATGACAGCAGGCTAGACTTTTCTTCACAGAACTAAAGTTAGGAATTAGAGGTTATATAAACTGCATTTAAGTGAGTGGTCATCTGTACCTGCAGAGTAGAAGCTGCTGAGTCACTAGTGTCTGTGAGTCCTGTCCCTCTCGGTATACTGGACACGATGTATCTGGAGCCCTTTGGCACAGGCTGTCTAACCACCAGCTTTCCTTTCCTGGTCTCTGCTAGAAACAGACTGTACCAGTAGGCATCGTTGGAGACCAGAGTGGAATCTGCGATGGTGGAGTTCCTCTCACTGATCACACTGTTCCTGCAGGGAGGAGCCGCTTTGCTGGGCTTGGGTTTCTGACACTTGAGCACGATGGTGACCAATATGGTGATGAGCAGGAGAAATGACACCGAGCCCAGACCGATGACCAAATACAGGTTGAGGTCTGAGAAGATGTCATATTCTAGAGGCACCTCAGTCATGTCAGAGTAGGCCTTCACGGCAGTCTCCACTGTGGACAGCTTGATGGTGACTGTAGCAGAGAGAGCAGGCTCACCGTTGTCCTTGGCAACAACAACCAGTCTCTGGTGACGTGGATCTCTGTAACTGAACATCCTCATAGTCCGGATCTCTCCGTTGTATTGGTCCAGACTGAACAAGGTGGCATCAGTCACCTGTAGAAACTGGTAGGTAATCCGAGAGTTGTGCACCGAGTCGGTGTCTAAGGCTATCACCTTGGCAACCAGGGAGCCTTTATCGGTGGATCTGGGGATCTTTTCCTCCACCACAGAGCCGTGCGCGCGCCACGGAGACACAATGACCGGAGCGTTGTCGTTCTGGTCCACAATAATGATGTGGACCGTCACGTTACTGCTGAGTGGAGGAGAGCCAGAGTCTCTGGCCTCGATGTGGAAAAGAAACTCCTTCTCGATCTCATAGTCAAACGTTTTCAGTGCGTAAAGATTCCCGTTCTCTGGATTGATGGAGAACAGCATGGACATGGAGGTGTTGGCTATCTCCTTCTCTAGGATGAAATAAACTAGATACTGGTTTTCATGGAGGTCAGGGTCAAACGCAGTCAGTGAACTGAGCAAGGCTCCAGGTGCGTTATTCTCCATCACACGGATAGTATAAAATGACTGAGGGAACTGTGGAACATTGTCATTAACATCCAGCAGCTCCAACGTCATAGTTTCATTGTCAGATAAAGGAGGAGAACCTCTGTCTGTCACAGTGAATGTGACGTCATATTCTGGGACCTTCTCGCGGTCTAATGGCTCTGACACTACTAATTCATAATAGTTATCAGAGGATTCCCTCAATTTGAAAGGCATATTATCTGGAATATGAAGATCCACCACTCCATTGTCACCTGAGTCTTTATCACTGACACTAACTACTGCTATCACTGTGTCTATCGGTTCGTTTTCTTTTATAGGACTCTGAAATGATTTGATGGATATTTCTGGATGATTATCATTCATATCTGTCACCTGTATTGTCAGTTTACACTGTCCAGATAAGGAGTTAGGCCCCTTATCGCTGGCTATAACCTCCATTTCATAAAGTTTAACATCTTCATAATTTATCATCTCTTTCACTCTGATTTCACCGTTTTCTGGATTCAAGTTAAACATCTGTTGTGTTCTCTCTGATGTATATAAACTATATGAATAAACTATTTCAGAATTGGACCCTTCATCTAAATCAGTGGCGTTTAGTTTTATTATTAGACTGCCAATCGGGGAGTTTTCCATCACATCTACAGTGTATTTTTCTTTATCAAATGAAGGGGCGTTGTCGTTGACATCAAGCACGCGAACAATGATGCTGGCTGTACCTGTGCGCGTGGGCGCTCCCCCGTCCACAGCAGTCAGTATTAGATTATGAACAGCCTGCTGCTCTCTGTCTAGAGCTTTTTTCAGAATCAAATCTGCAAACTTTGACCCATCTCTACCAGTCTGAATTTCGAGTGCAAAATGTTCACTTGAGCTCAGATGGTAATCTTTGACTGAGTTTGTTCCAACATCTGGGTCCGCAGCATTATTCAATGAGAATCTCTCTCCAACGGTGCTGGATTCAGAGATGTCCAGATGCATCGTTCCTCGTCGAAAATGAGGCGCGTTGTCATTAATATCCGTGATTTCCACCTCGATATTAAACATTCGTATTGGATTTTCAATTGTAGCCTCTAATTTAAGAAAACAATATGACGTTGTTTTCGATGGGCAGAGAAACTCTCTGTCAATCCTTTCATAAATGAAAAGCTCTCCTGTGTCTTTGTTGATGTCAAGATATTTTTTATTGCCCACAACGTCAATGCGCATTTTCCTTCCCTTCAGCGTCTTCACGTCTAATCCCAGATCCGTTGCTAAATTAGCAACGACTGAGCCTTCCTCCATTTCTTCGGGAACAGAATAATGGGTGACGGTAGACACCGTTGTCATCATAGCAGAAAGAAAGAGAAATGCAGACACGTACCCTCTCCCAAATAACAGTCGGCAATGATGCGCCATCGTGCTGTTCCTGTAGTGAAAATCTTGAAATGTGCCAAAACGTGGACGAACTAGCCTTCTGCTGAACGCACAAACGAAACGAGGATCTAGCAAGAAAACGTTTCTTCACGCTTAGACCAAGAGTGACGTCTGCGCTAAACGATGTCTGGCAGCCCTTCCTCCAATTACCTATCGCGAGAGCTATGACATCATCAGTGAGGATGTTTTCGTGGAGAGCAGCGACGAAAGTAGTTTTGTGTGAGCCTTTGCACTTGTGTAAAACAAACTAAAGATGTATTGTTTAAGTTTAAATAGTTTGTTTTAAACTGAGTCAAAGTGCGAGTGTATTTCATCACAGTTTAGGAAACTGGAAAAAGGCATTTTGGGTAAGTTTTCATCCCTGGTTTCTAAACTTTTACTACCTGGTAGGATATCTAATTCTTAAAACCTGATAGGTAACCGTCAGTTTTCTTTCATTACATATTTGCTTTCCTTTACAAACGTTTTGTTTATTTGTTTGTCACACGTTGTAAGAGCATAAATTATGTATCATAATGTCCTCTTTCCTGTGTTACCTGCGACTTTTACGCACGGCTGTCTGTGCGTAAAAGCAATGTCAAACACGACGAAATCAAAAGTGTCCTTGTGTGTATCATCAATACTTGCTACTGACAGTTACTTTTTGTTTAACATGATATCCGTGTGCCCCAAATCTGGCCTCATGTCTCCTCCCCATACATAAAGTATGCAGAAAATTACGAGCAAAAATAGCAAGAAAGAGATAACTAATAGGAAAGGGAGAGTAAAAATTATTTATCAAGTTACTTAAAATTTTTCATAAAATTATACCGAGATTTTGTTCAAACTAGCTTCCAGCAAGTGAAGACTTTAACAAAGTTAATGTGAACAAAAACATGTTTACTTGTGAAGCACAGTTAATTTTAGGCGAAATAACTTCAAATAAGTCAGGACGAGAGTAAATCCCCAAGTGCTGAAATGACAAATATTAAATGATGGTCACTTTTAAGTGGACCTGATAGATATTAACAACGTACATCTGTGTGTAACAGGTGTTGAATAGATATTTCCCCCATACCTGCAGAGTGGAAGCTGCTGAGTCACTAGTGTCTGTGAGTCCTGTCCCTCTCGGTATACTGGACACGATGTATCTGGAGCCCTTTGGCACAGGCTGTCTAACCACCAGCTTTCCTTTCCTGGTCTCTGCTAGAAACAGACTGTACCAGTAGGCATCGTTGGAGACCAGAGTGGAATCTGCGATGGTGGAGTTCCTCTCACTGATCACACTGTTCCTGCAGGGAGGAGCCGCTTTGCTGGGCTTGGGTTTCTGACACTTGAGCACGATGGTGACCAATATGGTGATGAGCAGGAGAAATGACACCGAGCCCAGACCGATGACCAAATACAGGTTGAGGTCTGAGAAGATGTCATATTCTAGAGGCACCTCAGTCATGTCAGAGTAGGCCTTCACGGCAGTCTCCACTGTGGACAGCTTGATGGTGACTGTAGCAGAGAGAGCAGGCTCCCCGTTGTCCTTGGCAACAACAACCAGTCTCTGGTGACGTGGATCTCTGTAACTGAACATCCTCATAGTCCGGATCTCTCCGTTGTATTGGTCCAGACTGAACAAGGTGGCGTCAGTCACCTGTAGAAACTGGTAGGTAATCCGAGAGTTGTGCACCGAGTCGGTGTCTAAGGCTATCACCTTGGCAACCAGGGAGCCTTTATCGGTGGATCTGGGGATCTTTTCCTCCACCACAGAGCCGTGCGCGCGCCACGGAGACACAATAACCGGAGCGTTGTCGTTCTGGTCCACAATAATGATGTGGACCGTCACGTTACTGCTGAGTGGAGGAGAGCCAGAGTCTCTGGCCTCGATGTGGAAAAGAAACTCCTTCTCGATCTCGTAGTCAAAAGTTTTCAGTGCGTAAAGATTCCCATTCTCTGGATTGATGGAGAACAGCATGGACATGGAGGTGTTGGCTATCTCCTTCTCTAGGATGAAATAAACTAGATACTGGTTTTCATGGAGGTCAGGGTCAAACGCAGTCAGTGAACTGAGCAAGGCTCCAGGTGCGTTATTCTCCATCACACGGATAGTATAAAATGACTGAGGGAACTGTGGAACATTGTCATTAACATCCAGCAGCTCCAATGTCATAGTTTCATTGTCAGATAAAGGAGGAGAACCTCTGTCTGTCACCGTCAACGTGACGTCATATTCTGGGACCTTCTCGCGGTCTAATGGCTCTGACACTACTAATTCATAATAGCTATCAGAGGATTCCCTCAGTTTGAAAGGCATATTATCTGGAATATGAAGATCCACCACTCCATTGTCACCTGAGTCTTTATCACTGACACTAACTACTGCTATCACTGTGTCTATCGGTTCGTTTTCTTTTATAGGACTCTGAAATGATTTGATTGATATTTCTGGATGATTATCATTCATATCCGTCACCTGTATTGTCAGTTTACACTGTCCAGATAAGGAGTTAGGCCCCTTATCGCTGGCTATAACCTCCATTTCATAAAGTTTAACATCTTCATAATTTATCATCTCTTTCACTCTGATTTCACCGTTTTCTGGATTCAAGTTAAACATCTGTTGTGTTCTCTCTGATGTATATAAACTATATGAATAAACTATTTCAGAATTGGACCCTTCATCTAAATCAGTGGCGTTTAGTTTTATTATCAGACTGCCAATCGGGGAGTTTTCCATCACATCTACGTTGTACTTATCTTTTTCAAATTTAGGGGCGTTGTCGTTGACATCAAGCACGCGAACAATGATGCTGGCTGTACCTGTGCGCGTGGGCGCTCCCCCATCCACAGCAGTCAGTATTAGATTATGAACAGCCTGCTGCTCTCTGTCTAGAGCTTTTTTCAGAATCAAATCTGCAAACTTTGACCCATCTCTGCTTGTCTGAATTTCGAGTGCAAAATGTTCACTTGAGCTCAGATGGTAATTTTTTACAGAGTTTGTTCCAACATCTGGGTCTGCAGCATTGTTCAGTGAGAATCTCTCTCCGACGGGGCTGGATTCAGAGATGTCCAGATGCATCGTTCCTCGTCGAAAATGGGGCGCGTTGTCATTAATATCCGTGATTTCCACCTCAATATTAAACATCCGTATGGGATTTTCAATTGTAGCGTCAAATTTAAGAAAGCACGATGTAGCTGTCTTCAAAGGGCATAAAAACTCTCTGTCTATTCTTTCCAGAATAAACAGCTCTCCTGTGTCTTTGTTAATGTCAAGATACTTTTTATTGCCCACAACGTCAATGCGCATCTTCCTTCCCTTCAGCGTCTTCACGTCTAATCCCAGATCAGTTGCTAAATTAGCAACGACTGAGCCTTCCTCCATTTCTTCGGGAACAGAATAATGGGTGACGGTAGATACCGTTGTCATCATAGCAGAAAGACAGAGAAATGCAGACACGTACCCTCTCCCAAATAACAGTCGGAAATGATGCGCCATCGTGCTGTTCCTGAAGTGAAAATTTTGAGATGTGCTGAAACGTGGACGAACTGTCCTGTTGTTGAACGCACAGACGAAACGAGGATCCCGCAAGAAAACGTTTCTTCACGCTTAGACCAAGAGTGACGTCTGTGTTAAACGATGTCTGGCATCCTTTCCCCCAATATCCTATCGCGAGAGCTATGACATCATCAGTGAGGACGTTTTAGTGGGGAGCAGCGACGAAAGTAGTATTATGTGAGCCTTTGCACTGTTTAAAACAAACGATTTTTCAGAGTTGAAACATGAAATATTTTATTTTATATCGAGTCAAAGTGCGAGTGTATTTAACCACAGTTTAAGAAACTGGAAATAAGCATTTTGGTAAAGTTTTCATTTCTGATTTCTAAACTTTTACGACCTGGTGGGACTACAACTTCTGAAATCCCGATAAGTGAACTTCAGTCTCCGTTCATAACATATTTTCATTCCTTTCTGAACGTTTTGTTCGTTTGTTTGTCATACGTGTATACAGTGCCTGTAAAGGCATAGATTATGTATCATAATGTCCCCTTTACTTTGTTTTCTGCGACTTTTACGCACGGCTGTCTGTGCGTAAAAGCAATGCCCAACATGATGAAATCAAAGTGTCCGTGTGTGTGTCATTAGTTCTTGCAACTGACAGTTACTTTTTATTTAATATAATATCTCTGTGTCCCATATTTCGCCTCAGGTCCCGCCCCAATACATAAAGTATGCAGAAACTTTCGAGCTAAAATACTAAGAAAAAAAAAAAAGAAAGGGAGAGTAAAGATTATTTGTCAAGTTACGTGACAAATTTCATAAAATTTAACCGATATTTTAAAACAAACTAGCTTTCAGCAGGTGAAAACTTTAACAAAGTTAATGTTAACAATAACGTGTTTTACTTGTGAAGCACGGTTGATGTGACGACAAGAGTAAATTTCCAAGTGCTGAAATCATAAATATTAAATGGTAGTCACTTGTTAGTGGAATTGACGGATATTCACGAGGTACATCTGTGTGTAACAGGTGATGAATAGAATTTTTTCCCATACCTGCAGAGTGGAAGCTGCTGAGTCACTAGTGTCTGTGAGTCCAGTCCCTCTCGGTATACTGGACACGATATATCTGGAGCCCTTTGGCACAGGCTGTCTAACCACCAGCTTTCCTTTCCTGGTCTCTGCTAGAAACAGACTGTACCAGTAGGCATCGTTGGAGACCAGAGTGGAATCTGCGATGGTGGAGTTCCTCTCACTGATCACACTGTTCCTGCAGGGAGGAGCCGCTTTGCTGGGCTTGGGTTTCTGACACTTGAGCACGATGGTGACCAATATGGTGATGAGCAGGAGAAATGACACCGAGCCCAGACCGATGACCAAATACAGGTTGAGGTCTGAGAAGATGTCATATTCTAGAGGCACCTCAGTCATGTCAGAGTAGGCCTTCACGGCAGTCTCCACTGTGGACAGCTTGATGGTGACTGTAGCAGAGAGAGCAGGCTCCCCGTTGTCCTTGGCAACAACAACCAGTCTCTGGTGACGTGGATCTCTGTAACTGAACATCCTCATAGTCCGGATCTCTCCGTTGTATTGGTCCAGACTGAACAAGGTGGCGTCAGTCACCTGTAGAAACTGGTAGGTAATCCGAGAGTTGTGCACCGAGTCGGTGTCTAAGGCTATCACCTTGGCAACCAGGGAGCCTTTATCGGTGGATCTGGGGATCTTTTCCTCCACCACCGAGCCGTGCGCGCGCCACGGAGACACAATAACCGGAGCGTTGTCGTTCTGGTCCACAATAATGATGTGGACCGTCACGTTACTGCTGAGTGGAGGAGAGCCAGAGTCTCTGGCCTCGATGTGGAAAAGAAACTCCTTCTCGATCTCGTAGTCAAAAGTTTTCAGTGCGTAAAGATTCCCGTTCTCTGGATTGATGGAGAACAGCATGGACATGGAGGTGTTGGCTATCTCCTTCTCTAGGATGAAATAAACTAGATACTGGTTTTCATGGAGGTCAGGGTCAAACGCAGTCAGTGAACTGAGCAAGGCTCCAGGTGCGTTATTCTCCATCACACGGATAGTATAAAATGACTGAGGGAACTGTGGAACATTGTCATTAACATCCAGCAACTCTAACGTCATAGTTTCATTGTCAGATAAAGGAGGAGAACCTCTGTCTGTCACAGTGAAAGTGACGTCATATTCTGGGACCTTCTCGCGGTCTAATGGCTCTGACACTACTAATTCATAATAGTTATCAGAGGATTCCCTCAGTTTGAAAGGCATATTATCTGGAATATGAAGATCCACCACTCCATTGTCACCTGAGTCTTTATCACTGACACTAACTACTGCTATCACTGTGTCTATCGGTTCGTTTTCTTTTATAGGACTCTGAAATGATTTGATTGATATTTCTGGATGATTATCATTCATATCCGTCACCTGTATTGTCAGTTTACACTGTCCAGATAAGGAGTTAGGCCCCTTATCGCTGGCTATAACCTCCATTTCATAAAGTTTAACATCTTCATAATTTATCATCTCTTTCACTCTGATTTCACCGTTTTCTGGATTCAAGTTAAACATCTGTTGTGTTCTCTCTGATGTATATAAACTATATGAATAAACTATTTCAGAATTGGACCCTTCATCTAAATCAGTGGCGTTTAGTTTTATTATTAGACTGCCAATCGGGGAGTTTTCCATCACATCTACGGTATACTTATCTTTTTCAAATTTAGGGGCGTTGTCGTTCACATCAAGCACGCGAACAATGATGCTGGCCGTACCTGTGCGCGTGGGCGCTCCCCCGTCCACAGCAGTCAGTATTAGATTATGAACAGCCTGCTGCTCTCTGTCTAAAGCTTTTTTCAGAATCAGATCTGCAAACTTTGTACCATCTCTCCCGGTCTGAATTTCAATAGAGAAATGTTCACTCGAGCTCAGATGGTAATTTTTCACAGAATTTGTTCCAACATCTGGGTCTCCAGCATTATTCAGTGAGAATCTTTCTCCAACGGGGCTGGATTCAGAGATGTCCAGATGCATCGTTCCTCGTCGAAAATGAGGCGCGTTGTCATTGATATCCGTGATTTCCACCTCGATATTAAACATTCGTACTGGATTTTCAATTGTAGCGTCTAATCTTAAAAAGCACGACGTAGTTGTCTTCAAGGGGCATAACATCTCTCTGTCTATTCTTTCCAGAATAAACAGCTCTCCCGTGTCTTTGTTAATGTCAAGATATTTTTTATTGCCCACGACGTCTACGCGCATTTTTCTTTTATTAAGTGTCTTCACGTCTAATCCCAGATCAGTTGCTAAATTAGCAACCACTGAGCCTTCCTCCATTTCTTCGGGAACAGAATAATGGGTGACGGTAGATACCGTTACCATCATAGCAGAAAGACAGAGAAATACGAAAACGTACCCTCTCCGGGAACACTGATGACTTTGCAGAGCCATTGAAGAGAATCCGTATTTAAAACCTTGAAATGTGATTAAACGAAGAAAAAAGAAACTGTATATTTTCGATGATGAAAGTCCGCGAGGGTCCTCAAGGAAAACGTTTCTTTATGCAGAGATTTGCGTGTAATATGTCTGCCTGTCCAGCCTCCAATGAACTATCGTGAAAACGATGACTTCATCAGTCAGTATGTTTTTGTGGAGAGCAGCGACGTGAATAGTCATTTATGAGCCTTTGCACTTCACAAACTATCTCTTATGTCAAAGTTATTAATAACCCAAATTGGTAAAAAAAAAAAAAAAAAACAACTATTAATTTTGTTTTAAAGAAAAAGAGTTATCAAATATCTTGCAGATGTTTTTTTCCTGGTTTCTAAACTTCAGTTTCGATGGGTGCTGGGGTAATATCCACATTTTTTCTGTTTTATCGTCATTCAGAGTATTCAGATATGCTGTTTTTAATTGTATTTGATGTACACATATAACACAAGATAATATATCAGTGTCAGTAAGTGGTGGCTTCCTCCGTGTTGCCATTTTACGCGCCGATTTGTGTGCGTAAAACCATTCTCACATGGTAAAACAAGTAAGTTTGCATGTGTATTTAGTCAATTTTTAATCGATTTGTTATATGTCGTAAGCAAATATTGTTTGTTGTTTAAGTTATGTTTTCACATGTTCACACATAGTTGTCTCATGACCAATGCAGAATGGAATTTAAGCCTTGCCTAAATACCGTGTGCGAGAAAAACTGATTTCTTGAAGGGGCAATGACAGCAAGTATTCAATGATTTATCCAGTATTACATGAAGGGAAAAAAGGTGTAAATATTTGAATTAAATATTTATATTGATTTTGTTTACCACCACTATGAAGACGGTAGATATGTTTCAGTGCTAATTTATAAAAAAAAAAAAAAAAAAGAAGAAGAAGGCATATTATCTGGAAAATGTATATTTCAAAAGTTTGTATATACAGCCATGACACGCAGATAGGTGCGGAAAAGAATACAAACTTGCAAAATCAAACATTGCAAAGACAAAATAAAAACTGTAACAAAAAACGAACCTATAACGGGTTTATTTATGGCGGTATTTGATGGACCTGCTCGTAGAATATCTTTATGTGTCAGATGTCTAATTAAGGTTTCCCATACCTGCAGAGTAGAAGCTGCTGAGTCACTAGTGTCTGTGAGTCCTGTCCCTCTCGGTATACTGGACACGATGTATCTGGAGCCCTTTGGCACAGGCTGTCTAACCACCAGCTTTCCTTTCCTGGTCTCTGCTAGAAACAGACTGTACCAGTAGGCATCGTTGGAGACCAGAGTGGAATCTGCGATGGTGGAGTTCCTCTCACTGATCACACTGTTCCTGCAGGGAGGAGCCGCTTTGCTGGGCTTGGGTTTCTGACACTTGAGCACGATGGTGACCAATATGGTGATGAGCAGGAGAAATGACACCGAGCCCAGACCGATGACCAAATACAGGTTGAGGTCTGAGAAGATGTCATATTCTAGAGGCACCTCAGTCATGTCAGAGTAGGCCTTCACGGCAGTCTCCACTGTGGACAGCTTGATGGTGACTGTGGCAGAGAGAGCAGGCTCCCCGTTGTCCTTGGCAACAACAACCAGTCTCTGGTGACGCGGATCTCTGTAACTGAACATCCTCATAGTCCGGATCTCTCCGTTGTATTGGTCCAGACTGAACAAGGTGGCGTCAGTCACCTGTAGAAACTGGTAGGTAATCCGAGAGTTGTGCACCGAGTCGGTGTCTAAGGCTATCACCTTGGCAACCAGGGAGCCTTTATCGGTGGATCTGGGGATCTTTTCCTCCACCACCGAGCCGTGCGCGCGCCACGGAGACACAATGACCGGAGCGTTGTCGTTCTGGTCCACAATAATGATGTGGACCGTCACGTTACTGCTGAGTGGAGGAGAGCCAGAGTCTCTGGCCTCGATGTGGAAAAGAAACTCCTTCTCGATCTCGTAGTCAAAAGTTTTCAGTGCGTAAAGATTCCCGTTCTCTGGATTGATGGAGAACAGCATGGACATGGAGGTGTTGGCTATCTCCTTCTCTAGGATGAAATAAACTAGATACTGGTTTTCATGGAGGTCAGGGTCAAACGCAGTCAGTGAACTGAGCAAGGCTCCAGGTGCGTTATTCTCCATCACACGGATAGTATAAAATGACTGAGGGAACTGTGGAACATTGTCATTAACATCCAGCAGCTCCAACGTCATAGTTTCATTGTCAGATAAAGGAGGAGAACCTCTGTCTGTCACAGTGAAGGTGACGTCATATTCTGGGACCTTCTCGCGGTCTAATGGCTCTGACACTACTAATTCATAATAGTTATCAGAGGATTCCCTCAGTTTGAAAGGCATATTATCTGGAATATGAAGATCCACCACTCCATTGTCACCTGAGTCTTTATCACTGACACTAACTACTGCTATCACTGTGTCTATCGGTTCGTTTTCTTTTATAGGACTCTGAAATGATTTGATGGATATTTCTGGATGATTATCATTCATATCTGTCACCTGTATTGTCAGTTTACACTGTCCAGATAAGGAGATAGGCCCCTTATCGCTGGCTATAACTTCCATTTCATAAAGTTTAACATCTTCATAATTTATCATCTCTTTCACTCTGATTTCACCGTTTTCTGGATTCAAGTTAAACATCTGTTGCGTTCTCTCTGATGTATATAAACTATATGAATAAACTATTTCAGAATTGGACCCTTCATCTAAATCAGTGGCGTTTAGTTTTATTATTAGACTGCCAATCGGGGAGTTTTCCATCACATCTACGGTATACTTATCTTTTTCAAATTTAGGGGCGTTGTCGTTCACATCAAGCACGCGAACAATGATGCTGGCTGTACCTGTGCGCGTGGGCGCTCCCCCATCCACAGCAGTCAGTATTAGATTATGAACAGCCTGCTGCTCTCTGTCCAAAGCTTGTTTCAGAATCAGATCTGCAAACTTTGACCCATCTCTCCCGGTCTGAATTTCAATGTCAAAATATTCACTTTCACTAAGATGATATGTTTTTACTGAGTTCGAACCAAAATCAGGATCTATAGCATTGGTTAGTGAAAAGCGCTCCCCTGACGAAGTTGACTCCGATATGTCTAAATGCATTGTATCTCTCCGAAAATGAGGGGCATTGTCGTTGATGTCCGTTATCTCAACTTCAATGTTAAACAGTCGAATCGGGTTTTCAATTGTTACATCCATTTTCAGAAAACACGATGGATTCTTGCTGTTACATAGCTGTTCCCGGTCAATCGTTTCAGCAACGAATAGCTCCCCCGTTTCTTTGTTGATTTCAAGATACCTCTTATTAGCGATGACATCCAGTCTCATTTTACGATGACCAAGGGCTTTTGCATCGCCCAGACCCAAATCCAGTGCTAGATTAGCAACAACAGATCCCTGCTCCATTTCTTCGGGGATTGAATAGTGCATAACAGCAGATGTAGCAGAGAAGGCTGCACATAAGAAAATAAATGGCGAGACATACCTCCTCCAAAGCTGGTCGCAAAATTTTAAATCCATGATCATTACTCCGTTTTTGTCGGAAATAAAATGGTCTTCTGATTATCACAATTTATATATCAGTTTCACAACAGCGTTACTGCATGAACATGCCTTAACACGCGATAATTTTACAACCCCGCTATTCTAGAAAAAGGAGCCGTCCAGTAACGGCCGATTTGTTCTTTCAGCAACTGTCTGGTGATTGTTGCGTCACAAAGACGTGCTTTTTGGTGGTCAATAGCGACGCTTTGTGTTCTGTGTTAATGGCACCAACTGTTATCTAAAATTTGAAACTGAAATGCTAATCCTTAGAGATGTATTTATCATTTTCCGTGAAAATAACAACTAAAAATATCTTATGAATATATTTTGTCGTATTCAGTAAGTCTATACAAAGGCAGGCTGACCAGGAATTGTAACAGGATTCTTAAAACGGGAATTAATGCACTGTTGATGAGAATTTAATAAGATGCTTTTAAAACGGACTAGTCACATATGTCTGACTGTTATTTTTGGTATTTGGAGGTGGGTATTTTAATAACATCACACATTCAAAATTGGTGTTAAGGTTAAGGGTCCTGAAAAGGCTCATGTCTAAATGCGCAGGAGCTGTTGTCCAGAAATTATTCTCGGGAACCAAATGGATTACAAGTACGGGCGCAGTAATTGATACCAGCAGAGTAAAACGGTATAAATCCCATTGAACCATTAAACTCAATTACGAAGGTAAATTGAGCACATCCATTTAATAACACACGTTTAATTTACTTTTTCCATACCTGCAGAGTGGAAGCTGCTGAATCGCTAGTATCTGTGAGTCCTGTCCCTCTCGGTATACTGGACACGATGTATCTGGAGCCCTTTGGCACAGGCTGTCTAACCACCAGCTTTCCTTTCCTGGTCTCTGCTAGAAACAGACTGTACCAGTAGGCATCGTTGGAGACCAGAGTGGAATCTGCGATGGTGGAGTTCCTCTCACTGATCACACTGTTCCTGCAGGGAGGAGCCGCTTTGCTGGGCTTGGGTTTCTGACACTTGAGCACGATGGTGACCAATATGGTGATGAGCAGGAGAAATGACACCGAGCCCAGACCGATGACCAAATACAGGTTGAGGTCTGAGAAGATGTCATATTCTAGAGGCACCTCAGTCATGTCAGAGTAGGCCTTCACGGCAGTCTCCACTGTGGACAGCTTGATGGTGACTGTAGCAGAGAGAGCGGGCTCCCCGTTGTCCTTGGCAACAACAACCAGTCTCTGGTGACGCGGATCTCTGTAACTGAACATCCTCATAGTCCGGATCTCTCCGTTGTATTGGTCCAGACTGAACAAGGTGGCGTCAGTCACCTGTAGAAACTGGTAGGTAATCCGAGAGTTGTGCACCGAGTCGGTGTCTAAGGCTATCACCTTGGCAACCAGAGAGCCTTTATCGGTGGATCTGGGGATCTTTTCCTCCACCACCGAGCCGTGCGCGCGCCACGGAGACACAATAACCGGAGCGTTGTCGTTCTGGTCCACAATAATGATGTGGACCGTCACGTTACTGCTGAGTGGAGGAGAGCCAGAGTCTCTGGCCTCGATGTGGAAAAGAAACTCCTTCTCGATCTCATAGTCAAAAGTTTTCAGTGCGTAAAGATTCCCGTTCTCTGGATTGATGGAGAACAGCATGGACATGGAGGTGTTGGCTATCTCCTTCTCTAGGATGAAATAAACTAGATACTGGTTTTCATGGAGGTCAGGGTCAAACGCAGTCAATGAACTGAGCAAGGCTCCAGGTGCGTTATTCTCCATCACACGGATAGTATAAAATGACTGAGGGAACTGTGGAACATTGTCGTTAACATCCAGCAGCTCTAACGTCATAGTTTCATTGTCAGATAAAGGAGGAGAACCTCTGTCTGTCACAGTGAAAGTGACGTCATATTCTGGGACCTTCTCGCGGTCTAATGGCTCTGACACTACTAATTCATAATAGTTATCAGAGGATTCCCTCAGTTTGAAAGGCATATTATCTGGAATATGAAGATCCACCACTCCATTGTCACCTGAGTCTTTATCACTGACACTAACTACTGCTATCACTGTGTCTAATTCTATGTTTTCATTGACTGGACTCTGAAATGATTTAATGGATATTTCTGGGTGGTTGTCATTCATGTCTTCAACCACGATCTTTATACTACATTGTCCTGATAATGCAGTGGCTCCTTTATCAGTTGCTATAACTTCCATATCATAAATCTTGAAGTCTTCATAATTTAACATTCCTTTAACAGTAATTTCACCAGTGGAAGGATTCAGATGAAATGTTTCTTGTGTTTTCTCTGACGTATATAAACTATATGAGTATGTTACATCAGAATTTGACCCCTCATCTAAATCTGTTGCATTGAGATGAACAACGAGGCTGCCAATGGGAGAATTTTCCATAATATTTATATTATAACTCGCTTTGTCAAAAGCAGGAGCGTTATCATTTGTGTCTAAAACACGAACAATAACACTTGCAGTACCTGATCGAGCAGGTGTGCCTCCATCTACAGCTGTGAGTATTAAATTATGAACAGCCTGCTGCTCTCGATCTAAAGTCTTAGTCAAGATTAATTCAGCAAATTTCGACCCATCTCTACCAGTCTGAACTTCAATATTAAAATGTTCACTCTCACTCAGATGGTATGTTTTTACTGAATTGCTGCCAACATCAGGATCAACTGCATTACTGAGAGAGAATCTCTCTCCTTTTGGCGTTGCTTCAGATATATCTAAATGTATGACGTCTCGTCGAAACTGTGGGGCGTTGTCGTTCATATCTAATATTTCCACTTCTATATTAAAAATCCGTACTGGATTTTCAAGTATTACTTCCATCTTCAAGTAGCATAATGTCAACGTTTTTGTACAAAGATATTCCCTGTCAATTTTCTCTAACACGTACAGTTCACCAGTCTCTTTGTTCACGTCCAGATATTTCTTATTGGCGATGAGGTCAAGACGCATCTGTCTCTGATTCAGTGTTTTCACATCCAGACTGAGATCGCTTGCAAGGTTAGCAACGACTGATCCTTCTTTCATCTCCTCTGGTATTGAATAATGAGTCACCGAGGAAGTTACATGATTTATGAAAGAGAAGAGAATCACAAGCGCCACGTACCTTCTCCGTGAAAGCATTGTTACATCGGGCCGCATTATTGTTCCTCTGCTCACCGCGCGTAATAGACCAGTCGCTGTAACGCATATATCCACGGATTTACAACGTTGCGATTGAGTTCATCATTCTATTCTGTTGATGGAAATATAAATCCGAGTAAATGTTGACGAGTAAAACAGCGACGTCCTCCGTTTTGGCTTCAGTGTGAGTTTCAGCACCACGCAGCTGTCTCGCGTTTTGAAGCTCTGACGTTTTTTTACAATGACTCTCTTTCATGGCGACCGTGGGTTAGTGTTTTATCGAGTGAACAGCGCCACTCTTTACAAACAGCAGTGTGATGTCTTTAAAATGTGGTATTTTAGAAAAAGAAAATAAGTTTAAATATGAGTTACTGCTGCTCATATTGTTTAAAAGAACTATGTTTTTCTCAGCCTCTTTTAGTCACCTAATATTCCCAAATGCAAATGGAGAGGTGAATTATGATGAACTCTGAAATATACAGGAGTAATTTTAACTTTGGTCATACCTGCAGAGTGGAAGCTGCTGAGTCACTAGTGTCTGTGAGTCCTGTCCCTCTCGGTATACTGGACACGATGTATCTGGAGCCCTTTGGCACAGGCTGTCTAACCACCAGCTTTCCTTTCCTGGTCTCTGCTAGAAACAGACTGTACCAGTAGGCATCGTTGGAGACCAGAGTGGAATCTGCGATGGTGGAGTTCCTCTCACTGATCACACTGTTCCTGCAGGGAGGAGCCGCTTTGCTGGGCTTGGGTTTCTGACACTTGAGCACGATGGTGACCAATATGGTGATGAGCAGGAGAAATGACACCGAGCCCAGACCGATGACCAAATACAGGTTGAGGTCTGAGAAGATGTCATATTCTAGAGGCACCTCAGTCATGTCAGAGTAGGCCTTCACGGCAGTCTCCACTGTGGACAGCTTGATGGTGACTGTAGCAGAGAGAGCAGGCTCCCCGTTGTCCTTGGCAACAACAACCAGTCTCTGGTGACGCGGATCTCTGTAACTGAACATCCTCATAGTCCGGATCTCTCCGTTGTATTGGTCCAGACTGAACAAGGTGGCGTCAGTCACCTGTAGAAACTGGTAGGTAATCCGAGAGTTGTGCACCGAGTCGGTGTCTAAGGCTATCACCTTGGCAACCAGAGAGCCTTTATCGGTGGATCTGGGGATCTTTTCCTCCACCACCGAGCCGTGCGCGCGCCACGGAGACACAATGACCGGAGCGTTGTCGTTTTGGTCCACAATAATGATGTGGACCGTCACGTTACTGCTGAGTGGAGGAGAGCCAGAGTCTCTGGCCTCGATGTGGAAAAGAAACTCCTTCTCGATCTCATAGTCAAAGGTTTTCAGTGCGTAAAGATTCCCGTTCTCTGGATTGATGGAGAACAGCATGGACATGGAGGTGTTGGCTATCTCCTTCTCTAGGATGAAATAAACTAGATACTGGTTTTCATGGAGGTCAGGGTCAAACGCAGTCAGTGAACTGAGCAAGGCTCCAGGTGCGTTATTCTCCATCACACGGATAGTATAAAATGACTGAGGGAACTGTGGAACATTGTCATTAACATCCAGCAGCTCTAACGTCATAGTTTCATTGTCAGATAAAGGAGGAGAACCTCTGTCTGTCACAGTGAAAGTGACGTCATATTCTGGGACCTTCTCGCGGTCTAATGGCTCTGACACTACTAATTCATAATAGTTATCAGAGGATTCCCTCAGTTTGAAAGGCATATTATCTGGAATATGAAGATCCACCACTCCATTGTCACCTGAGTCTTTATCACTGACACTAACTACTGCTATCACTGTGTCTAATTCTATGTTTTCATTGACTGGACTCTGAAATGATTTAATAGAGATTTCTGGGTGGTTGTCATTCATGTCTTCAACCACAATCTTTATACTACATTGTCCTGATAATGCAGTGGCTCCTTTATCAGTTGCTATAACTTCCATATCATAAATCTTGAAGTCTTCATAATTTAACATTCCTTTAACAGTAATTTCACCAGTGGAAGGATTCAGATGAAATGTTTCTTGTGTTTTCTCTGACGTATATAAACTATATGAGTATGTTACATCAGAATTTGACCCCTCATCTAAATCTGTTGCATTGAGATGAATAACGAGGCTGCCAATGGGAGAATTTTCCATTATTTTTATGTCATAATTAGTTTTGTCAAAAGCAGGAGCGTTATCATTTGTGTCTAACACATGAACAATAACACTTGCAGTGCCTGATCGAGCAGGTGTGCCTCCATCTACAGCTGTGAGTATTAAATTATGAACAGCCTGCTGCTCTCGATCTAAGGCCTTTTTCAATATCAAATCGGCAAATTTAGACCCATCTCTTCCAGTCTGAACTTCAATATTAAAATGTTCACTCTCACTCAGGTGATAAGTTTTAACTGAATTACTGCCAACATCAGGATCAACTGCATTGCTCAGTGAGAATCTTTCCCCAGCAGACGTTGCTTCAGATATATCTAAATGTATGGCGTCTCGTCGAAATTGTGGGGCGTTGTCGTTTATATCCAAAATTTCTACTTCTATATTAAATATTCGCAATGGATTTTCCAGTATTACTTCCATCTTCAAGTAGCATGATGTCAGCATTTTTGTACAAAGATATTCCCTGTCGATCTTTTCAACAATATACAGTTCACCAGTCTCTTTGTTCACGTCCAGATATTTCTTATTGGCGATGAGGTCAAGTCGCATCTTCCTCTGATTCAGTGTTTTCACATCCAGACTGAGATCGCTTGCGAGGTTAGCAACGACTGATCCTTCTTTCATCTCCTCTGGTATTGAATAATGAGTCACCGAGGAAGTTACATGATTTACGAAAGAGAAGAGAATCACAAGCGCCACGTACCTTTTCCGTGAAGGCATTGTTACATCGGACCGCATTATTGTTCCTCTATTCACCGCGCGTAACAGGCCAGTCGCTGTAAAGCATATATCCACGGATTTACAACGTTGCGATTGAGCTCCTCATTCAACTCTGTTGACGGAAATATAAATCCGAGCAAATGTTAACGAGTAAAACAGCAAAGTCCCCCGTTTTGGCTACAGTGTGAGTTTCAGCACCAAGCAGCTGTCTCGCGTTTTGAAGCTCTGACGTTTTTTTACAATGACTCTCTGTCATGGCGACCGTGGGTTAGTGTTTTATCGAGTGAACAGCGCCACTCTTTACAAACTGCAGTGTGATGTCTTTAAAATGTGGTATTTTAGAAAACAAAACGTTTTTTAAGTTAAAATATGAGTTGCTATATTATTTAAAAGGATTGCGTTTTTTTTCTCAGCCTCTTTTAGTCACCTAATATCCCCAAATGAAAATGGCAAATTGAATTAAAGTGAACTCTAGAATAAACAGTAGAAATTTTAACTTTGGTCATACCTGCAGAGTGGAAGCTGCTGAGTCACTAGTGTCTGTGAGTCCTGTCCCTCTCGGTATACTGGACACGATGTATCTGGAGCCCTTTGGCACAGGCTGTCTAACCACCAGCTTTCCTTTCCTGGTCTCTGCTAGAAACAGACTGTACCAGTAGGCATCGTTGGAGACCAGAGTGGAATCTGCGATGGTGGAGTTCCTCTCACTGATCACACTGTTCCTGCAGGGAGGAGCCGCTTTGCTGGGCTTGGGTTTCTGACACTTGAGTACGATGGTGACCAATATGGTGATGAGCAGGAGAAATGACACCGAGCCCAGACCGATGACCAAATACAGGTTGAGGTCTGAGAAGATGTCATATTCTAGAGGCACCTCAGTCATGTCAGAGTAGGCCTTCACGGCAGTCTCCACTGTGGACAGCTTGATGGTGACTGTAGCAGAGAGAGCGGGCTCCCCGTTGTCCTTGGCAACAACAACCAGTCTCTGGTGACGCGGATCTCTGTAACTGAACATCCTCATAGTCCGGATCTCTCCGTTGTATTGGTCCAGACTGAACAAGGTGGCGTCAGTCACCTGTAGAAACTGGTAGGTAATCCGAGAGTTGTGCACCGAGTCGGTGTCTAAGGCTATCACCTTGGCAACCAGAGAGCCTTTATCGGTGGATCTGGGGATCTTTTCCTCCACCACCGAGCCGTGCGCGCGCCACGGAGACACAATGACCGGAGCGTTGTCGTTCTGGTCCACAATAATGATGTGGACCGTCACGTTACTGCTGAGTGGAGGAGAGCCAGAGTCTCTGGCCTCGATGTGGAAAAGAAACTCCTTCTCGATCTCGTAGTCAAACGTTTTCAGTGCGTAAAGATTCCCGTTCTCTGGATTGATGGAGAACAGCATGGACATGGAGGTGTTGGCTATCTCCTTCTCTAGGATGAAATAAACTAGATACTGGTTTTCATGGAGGTCAGGGTCAAACGCAGTCAGTGAACTGAGCAAGGCTCCAGGTGCGTTATTCTCCATCACACGGATAGTATAAAATGACTGAGGGAACTGTGGAACATTGTCGTTAACATCCAGCAGCTCCAACGTCATAGTTTCATTGTCAGATAAAGGAGGAGAACCTCTGTCTGTCACCGTGAACGTGACGTCATATTCTGGGACCTTCTCGCGGTCTAATGGCTCTGACACTACTAATTCATAATAGTTATCAGAGGATTCCCTCAGTTTGAAAGGCATATTATCTGGAATATGAAGATCCACCACTCCATTGTCACCTGAGTCTTTATCACTGACACTAACTACTGCTATCACTGTGTCTAATTCTATGTTTTCATTGACTGGACTCTGAAATGATTTAATGGATATTTCTGGGTGGTTGTCATTCATGTCTTCAACCACAATCTTTATACTACATTGTCCTGATAATGCAGTGGCTCCTTTATCAGTTGCTATAACTTCCATATCATAAATCTTGAAGTCTTCATAATTTAACATTCCTTTAACAGTAATTTCACCAGTGGAAGGATTCAGATGAAATGTTTCTTGTGTTTTCTCTGACGTATATAAACTATATGAGTATGTTACATCAGAATTTGACCCCTCATCTAAATCTGTTGCATTGAGATGAATAACGAGGCTGCCAATGGGAGAATTTTCCATTATTTTAATATTGTAATTTGCTTTGTCAAAAGCAGGAGCGTTATCATTTGTGTCTAACACACGAACAATAACACTTGCAGTACCTGATCGAGCAGGTGTGCCTCCATCTACAGCTGTGAGTATTAAATTATGAACAGCCTGCTGCTCTCGATCTAAAGTCTTAGTTAATATCAATTCTGCAAATTTCGACCCATCTCTTCCAGTCTGAACTTCAATATTAAAATGTTCACTCTCACTCAGATGGTATGTTTTCACTGAATTAATTCCAACATCAGGATCAACTGCATTACTGAGCGAGAATCTCTCTCCTTTTGGCGTTGCTTCAGATATATCTAAATGTATGACGTCTCGTCGAAACTGAGGGGCGTTGTCGTTCATATCCAGTATTTCTATTTCTATATTAAAGATGCGTACCGGGCTCTCTAGTATTATTTCCAGTTTGAGATAGCAAGACGCTAATGACTTGGTATTGCAATTTTCCCTGTCAATCTTTTCAACAATATACAGTTCACCAGTCTCTTTGTTCACATCCAGATATTTCTTATTTGCAATGATGTCGAGACGCATCTTCCTCTGATTCAGTGTTTCAACATCCAGTCCGAGATCGGTAGCAAGATTAGCGACGACTGATCCTTCTTTCATCTCCTCTGGTATTGAATAATGAGTCACTGAAGCCGCTATATTACGACCAAAAGAAAGAAGAATAACGAGCAGCACGTACCTTTTGCAACACTGCCCCGTCACAAACGGCCCCATTGTTCAGTCCGGTTTTACTGCACTTCAAATGATATAATGTACGTTTCCAGTAATGTTGGATTTTTCTTAAACGTTCTTGATCTCAAACATATTCACACATTTTTAATCCAGAGGTGATGGTGCTGAACACCGCGAGCAGTTATCGGACTGTTGTTTCAGCACCACGGAGCTGTCCGGTTGTTCCCTCATCTGCTTTGATGACAATGATTCACTGTCATGGCGTTCAAAGGCTGGTATTTTACTAACAAAACAGCGCCACCCTTTGGGTTTGTAAGATTGTTTTTACTGTTTTTTTATCATAATGTGCCTTTAAAATCCGTTTATTTGTGTACATGTGAAATTAAATTTGGTATCGTTCACAAAAAATAATCAAGTCTGTTTACAGTATTTATGCGCTAAATTGAAGGAGGTTATTGTCTTTAAAAACTCTTCGATATAAATCGAACGTCACTCAGCACTGATATATGTATGAACAAATGTGCACAGTTTACTCTCACCTGCAGAGTAGAAGCTGCTGAGTCACTAGTGTCTGTGAGTCCTGTCCCTCTCGGTATACTGGACACGATGTATCTGGAGCCCTTTGGCACAGGCTGTCTAACCACCAGCTTTCCTTTCCTGGTCTCTGCTAGAAACAGACTGTACCAGTAGGCATCGTTGGAGACCAGAGTGGAATCTGCGATGGTGGAGTTCCTCTCACTGATCACACTGTTCCTGCAGGGAGGAGCCGCTTTGCTGGGCTTGGGTTTCTGACACTTGAGCACGATGGTGACCAATATGGTGATGAGCAGGAGAAATGACACCGAGCCCAGACCGATGACCAAATACAGGTTGAGGTCTGAGAAGATGTCATATTCTAGAGGCACCTCAGTCATGTCAGAGTAGGCCTTCACGGCAGTCTCCACTGTGGACAGCTTGATGGTGACTGTAGCAGAGAGAGCGGGCTCCCCGTTGTCCTTGGCAACAACAACCAGTCTCTGGTGACGCGGATCTCTGTAACTGAACATCCTCATAGTCCGGATCTCTCCGTTGTATTGGTCCAGACTGAACAAGGTGGCGTCAGTCACCTGTAGAAACTGGTAGGTAATCCGAGAGTTGTGCACCGAGTCGGTGTCTAAGGCTATCACCTTGGCAACCAGAGAGCCTTTATCGGTGGATCTGGGGATCTTTTCCTCCACCACCGAGCCGTGCGCGCGCCACGGAGACACAATGACCGGAGCGTTGTCGTTCTGGTCCACAATAATGATGTGGACCGTCACGTTACTGCTGAGTGGAGGAGAGCCAGAGTCTCTGGCCTCGATGTGGAAAAGAAACTCCTTCTCGATCTCATAGTCAAAGGTTTTCAGTGCGTAAAGATTCCCGTTCTCTGGATTGATGGAGAACAGCATGGACATGGAGGTGTTGGCTATCTCCTTCTCTAGGATGAAATAAACTAGATACTGGTTTTCATGGAGGTCAGGGTCAAACGCAGTCAGTGAACTGAGCAAAGCTCCAGGTGCGTTATTCTCCATCACACGGATAGTATAAAATGACTGAGGGAACTGTGGAACATTGTCGTTAACATCCAGCAGCTCTAACGTCATAGTTTCATTGTCAGATAAAGGAGGAGAACCTCTGTCTGTCACCGTGAAAGTGACGTCATATTCTGGGACCTTCTCGCGGTCTAATGGCTCTGACACTACTAATTCATAATAGTTATCAGAGGATTCCCTCAGTTTGAAAGGCATATTATCTGGAATATGAAGATCCACCACTCCATTGTCACCTGAGTCTTTATCACTGACACTAACTACTGCTATCACTGTGTCTAATTCTATGTTTTCATTGACTGGACTCTGAAATGATTTAATAGAGATTTCTGGGTGGTTGTCATTCATGTCTTCAACCACAATCTTTATACTACATTGTCCTGATAATGCAGTGGCTCCTTTATCAGTTGCTATAACTTCCATATCATAAATCTTGAAGTCTTCATAATTTAACATTCCTTTAACAGTAATTTCACCAGTGGAAGGATTCAGATGAAATGTTTCTTGTGTTTTCTCTGACGTATATAAACTATATGAGTATGTTACATCAGAATTTGACCCCTCATCTAAATCTGTTGCATTGAGATGAATAACGAGGCTGCCAATGGGAGAATTTTCCATAATATTTATATTGTAATTTGCTTTGTCAAAAGCAGGAGCGTTATCATTTGTGTCTAACACACGAACAATAACACTTGCAGTACCTGAACGAGCAGGTGTGCCTCCATCTACAGCTGTGAGTATTAAATTATGAACAGCCTGCTGCTCTCGATCTAAGGACTTTTTCAATATCAAATCTGCAAATTTCGACCCTTCTCTTCCAGTCTGAACTTCAATATTAAAATGTTCACTCTCACTCAGATGGTAGGTTTTCACTGAATTAATTCCAACATCAGGATCAACTGCATTACTGAGCGAGAATCTCTCTCCTTTTGGCGTTGCTTCAGATATATCTAAATGTATGACGTCTCTTCGAAACTGTGGGGCGTTGTCGTTCATATCTAATATTTCTACTTCTATATTAAAGATCCGTACTGGGTTTTCTAATGTTACTTCCAGTCTGAGATAGCAAGACGCCGAGGACTTGGTATTGCAAACATTTTCCCTGTCAATCTTCTCCACAACATACAGTTCACCAGTCTCTTTGTTCACATCCAGATATTTCTTATTTGCAATGATGTCGAGACGCATCTTCCTCTGATTCAGTGTTTTGACATCCAGTCCGAGATCAGTAGCAAGATTAGCGACGACTGATCCTTCTTTCATTTCCTCTGGTATTGAATAATGAGTCACTGAAGTCGATATATTACGAACAAAAGAAAGAACAATAACGAGCAGCACGTACCTTCTGTAACACTGCACTGTCACAAACGGCCTCATTGTTCTGTCCGGTTTTACTGCACCTCAAATTATGTAATGTACGCTTCCAGTAAAATCGAATTTTTCTTGAACGTCCTTGATCCCAAGCATATTAATACATTTTTAATCCAGAGGTGATGGTGCTGATAACCGCGAGCAGTTATCGGACTGTTGTTTCAGCACCACGGAGCTGACCGGTTCTTCCCTCATCTGCTTTGATGACAAAGATTCACTGTCATGGCGTTCATAGGCTGGTCTTTTTCTGACAAAACAGCGCCACCTTTTGGGTTTGTAAGATTGTTTTTACTGTTTTTTCTGATAATGTACCTTTAAAATCCGTTTTTTAGCATACAGGTGTGATTACATTGAGTATGGTTCACAAAAATGATCAAATCTGTTTACAGTATTTATGCGCCAAATTGATGGAGGTTATTATCTTTAAACACTCGACTATATAAATCAAAACTTCACTCAGCATTGATATATGTATAAAGAAAAGTGCACAGTGAACTCTCACCTGCAGAGTGGAAGCTGCTGAGTCACTAGTGTCTGTGAGTCCTGTCCCTCTCGGTATACTGGACACGATGTATCTGGAGCCCTTTGGCACAGGCTGTCTAACCACCAGCTTTCCTTTCCTGGTCTCTGCTAGAAACAGACTGTACCAGTAGGCATCGTTGGAGACCAGAGTGGAATCTGCGATGGTGGAGTTCCTCTCACTGATCACACTGTTCCTGCAGGGAGGAGCCGCTTTGCTGGGCTTGGGTTTCTGACACTTGAGCACGATGGTGACCAATATGGTGATGAGCAGGAGAAATGACACCGAGCCCAGACCGATGACCAAATACAGGTTGAGGTCTGAGAAGATGTCATATTCTAGAGGCACCTCAGTCATGTCAGAGTAGGCCTTCACGGCAGTCTCCACTGTGGACAGCTTGATGGTGACTGTAGCAGAGAGAGCGGGCTCCCCGTTGTCCTTGGCAACAACAACCAGTCTCTGGTGACGCGGATCTCTGTAACTGAACATCCTCATAGTCCGGATCTCTCCGTTGTATTGGTCCAGACTGAACAAGGTGGCGTCAGTCACCTGTAGAAACTGGTAGGTAATCCGAGAGTTGTGCACCGAGTCGGTGTCTAAGGCTATCACCTTGGCAACCAGAGAGCCTTTATCAGTGGATCTGGGGATCTTTTCCTCCACCACCGAGCCGTGCGCGCGCCACGGAGACACAATAATCGGAGCGTTGTCGTTCTGGTCCACAATAATGATGTGGACCGTCACGTTACTGCTGAGTGGAGGAGAGCCAGAGTCTCTGGCCTCGATGTGGAAAAGAAACTCCTTCTCGATCTCATAGTCAAATGTTTTCAGTGCGTAAAGATTCCCGTTCTCTGGATTGATGGAGAACAGCATGGACATGGAGGTGTTGGCTATCTCCTTCTCTAGGATGAAATAAACTAGATACTGGTTTTCATGGAGGTCAGGGTCAAACGCAGTCAGTGAACTGAGCAAGGCTCCAGGTGCGTTATTCTCCATCACACGGATAGTATAAAATGACTGAGGGAACTGTGGAACATTGTCGTTAACATCCAGCAGCTCTAACGTCATAGTTTCATTGTCAGATAAAGGAGGAGAACCTCTGTCTGTCACAGTGAAAGTGACGTCATATTCTGGGACCTTCTCGCGGTCTAATGGCTCTGACACTACTAATTCATAATAGTTATCAGAGGATTCCCTCAGTTTGAAAGGCATATTATCTGGAATATGAAGATCCACCACTCCATTGTCACCTGAGTCTTTATCACTGACACTAACTACTGCTATCACTGTGTCTAATTCTATGTTTTCATTGACTGGACTCTGAAATGATTTAATAGAGATTTCTGGGTGGTTGTCATTCATGTCTTCAACCACAATCTTTATACTACATTGTCCTGATAATGCAGTGGCTCCTTTATCAGTTGCTATAACTTCCATATCATAAATCTTGAAGTCTTCATAATTTAACATTCCTTTAACAGTAATTTCACCAGTGGAAGGATTCAGATGAAATGTTTCTTGTGTTTTCTCTGACGTATATAAACTATATGAGTATGTTACATCAGAATTTGACCCCTCATCTAAATCTGTTGCATTGAGATGAACAACGAGGCTGCCAATGGGAGAATTTTCCATTATTTTAATATTGTAATTTGCTTTGTCAAAAGCAGGAGCGTTATCATTTGTGTCTAAAACACGAACAATAACACTTGCAGTACCTGATCGAGCAGGTGTGCCTCCATCTACAGCTGTGAGTATTAAATTATGAACAGCCTGCTGCTCTCGATCTAAAGTCTTAGTTAAGATTAATTCTGCAAATTTCGACCCATCTCTTCCAGTCTGAACTTCAATATTAAAATATTCACTCTCACTCAGATGGTATGTTTTCACTGAATTAATTCCAACATCGGGATCAACTGCATTACTGAGAGAGAATCTCTCTCCTTTTGGCGTTGCTTCAGATATATCTAAATGTATCACGTCTCGTCGAAACTGAGGGGCGTTGTCGTTCATATCTAATATTTCCACTTCTATATTAAATATCCGTACTGGATTTTCTAGTATTACTTCCAGTTTCAAATAGCAAGAGGACTTTGTGTTGCAAATGTATTCCCTGTCAATCTTCTCAACTATATACAGTTCACCAGTCTCTTTGTTCACATCCAGATATTTTTTGTTTGCAATGATGTCGAGACGCATCTTCCTCTGATTCAGTGTTTTAACATCCAGACTGAGATCGGTAGCAAGGTTTGCGACGACTGATCCTTCTTTCATCTCCTCGGGAATAGAGTAATGACTAACTGATGTCGATACGTAATGAAGGAAAGAAATAAGAACAACCAGCGAGACGTACCTTTTGTGTGACTGCATTGTTAAAAAAGAGCCCATTGTTGTGTCCGTGTTCACCGTTCGAGGGGCTTTAGCCGATACAATGCATTCCTCCTCCGGTGTGAAAGATTGATATTGAGACCTCGATCAAAAATATTTGTCTGGTTTAAATCTTTTCAACGTTTTTTTTCGCCAGTAACAACTAAAGAGTGCTGCTTAACGTCGATGCGATTTTCAGCACCACGGAGCTGTCCGGTTGTTTTAATGTCTACCCCACTGACTAACATTCACTGTCAAGTCGTTCTCGGTCTGGGATTTTTTTCCCTAGTAAACAGCGCCACTCTGCACATTAAAAGATATTACAGATGAGACATAGTTCCCTAAAACTAACCAGGTAGCCTGCAACTCAAAGATTAGTTTAAGATCCTTCACCGCTGCAAACGCCGCTTGAGGTAACGCACTTTATCCATTTATTTAACTAAGTGACAAAACTTTGTTGTGATGAATATTTTACAACTGAAAATGAAATTGCCCCATTTGTAGAATACAGAAACAAATGTGCAAGCTGAGGACATACCTGCAGAGTGGAAGCTGCTGAGTCACTAGTGTCTGTGAGTCCTGTCCCTCTCGGTATACTGGACACGATGTATCTGGAGCCCTTTGGCACAGGCTGTCTAACCACCAGCTTTCCTTTCCTGGTCTCTGCTAGAAACAGACTGTACCAGTAGGCATCGTTGGAGACCAGAGTGGAATCTGCGATGGTGGAGTTCCTCTCACTGATCACACTGTTCCTGCAGGGAGGAGCCGCTTTGCTGGGCTTGGGTTTCTGACACTTGAGCACGATGGTGACCAATATGGTGATGAGCAGGAGAAATGACACCGAGCCCAGACCGATGACCAAATACAGGTTGAGGTCTGAGAAGATGTCATATTCTAGAGGCACCTCAGTCATGTCAGAGTAGGCCTTCACGGCAGTCTCCACTGTGGACAGCTTGATGGTGACTGTAGCAGAGAGAGCGGGCTCCCCGTTGTCCTTAGCGACAACAACCAGTCTCTGGTGACGCGGATCTCTGTAACTGAACATCCTCATAGTCCGGATCTCTCCGTTGTATTGGTCCAGACTGAACAAGGTGGCGTCAGTCACCTGTAGAAACTGGTAGGTAATCCGAGAGTTGTGCACCGAGTCGGTGTCTAAGGCTATCACCTTGGCAACCAGAGAGCCTTTATCGGTGGATCTGGGGATCTTTTCCTCCACCACCGAGCCGTGCGCGCGCCACGGGGACACAATGACCGGAGCGTTGTCGTTCTGGTCCACAATAATGATGTGAACTGTCACGTTACTGCTGAGTGGAGGAGAGCCAGAGTCTCTGGCCTCGATGTGGAAAAGAAACTCCTTCTCGATCTCGTAGTCAAACGTTTTCAGTGGGTAAAGATTCCCGTTCTCTGGATTGATGGAGAACAGCATGGACATGGAGGTGTTGGCTATCTCCTTCTCTAGGATGAAATAAACTAGATACTGGTTTTCATGGAGGTCAGGGTCAAACGCAGTCAGTGAACTGAGCAAGGCTCCAGGTGCGTTATTCTCCATCACACGGATAGTATAAAATGACTGAGGGAACTGTGGAACATTGTCGTTAACATCCAGCAGCTCTAACGTCATAGTTTCATTGTCAGATAAAGGAGGAGAACCTCTGTCTGTCACGGTGAAAGTGACGTCATATTCTGGGACCTTCTCGCGGTCTAATGGCTCTGACACTACTAATTCATAATAGTTATCAGAGGATTCCCTCAGTTTGAAAGGCATATTATCTGGAATATGAAGATCCACCACTCCATTGTCACCTGAGTCTTTATCACTGACACTAACTACTGCTATCACTGTGTCTAATTCTATGTTTTCATTGACTGGACTCTGAAATGATTTAATGGATATTTCTGGGTGGTTGTCATTCATGTCTTCAACCACAATCTTTATACTACATTGTCCTGATAATGCAGTGGCTCCTTTATCAGTTGCTATAACTTCCATATCATAAATCTTGAAGTCTTCATAATTTAACATTCCTTTAACAGTAATTTCACCAGTGGAAGGATTCAGATGAAATGTTTCTTGTGTTTTCTCTGACGTATATAAACTATATGAGTATGTTACATCAGAATTTGACCCCTCATCTAAATCTGTTGCATTGAGATGAATAACGAGGCTGCCAATAGGAGAATTTTCCATAATTTTTATGTTGTAACTGACTTTGTCAAAAGCAGGAGCGTTATCATTTGTGTCTAACACATGAACAATAACACTTGCAGTGCCTGATCGAGCAGGTGTGCCTCCATCTACAGCTGTGAGTATTAAATTATGAACAGCCTGCTGCTCTCGATCTAAAGTCTTAGTCAAGATTAATTCTGCAAATTTCGACCCATCTCTTCCCGTCTGAACTTCAATATTAAAATGTTCACTCTCACTCAGATGGTAGGTTTTCACTGAATTGCTGCCAACATCAGGATCAACTGCATTACTGAGCGAGAATCTCTCTCCTTTGGGTGTTGCTTCAGATATATCTAAATGTATGGCGTCTCTTCGGAATTGTGGGGCGTTGTCGTTCATATCCAGTATTTCCAGTTCTATATTAAAGATCCGTAATGGATTTTCCAGTATCACCTCCAGTCTAAGATAACAAGTAGACTTTGCTGGACATATGTATTCCCTGTCGATCTTCTCCACAACATACAGTTCACCAGTCTCTTTGTTCACATCCAGATATTTTTTGTTTGCAATGATGTCGAGACGCATCTTCCTCTGATTCAGTGTTTTGACATCCAGGCCGAGATCAGTAGCAAGGTTAGCGACGACTGATCCTTCTTTCATTTCCTCTGGTATTGAATAATGAGTCACTGAAGTCGATATGTGATTAAAGCAAGAAAAAAGAATAACGAGCAGCACGTACCTTTTGCAAGTCCCCTTTGTTACAAAGGACCCCATTGTTGTGTGTTGGTTCACCGCAGTTCAGTCAATATAGTGTAAATTTCCAGCGATATTTAAATCTTCATTTTCATTCACGTCCCCGATCTCAAACATAGTCATATCATTTCAATTTCGATCATATGTATGCGCAAAGAAAGGGCGATCGTGGTTTCCTCCTGATGTTTCAGCACCACGGAGCTGTCCGATTTTCCCATCTGCCCCACTGAAAGCGGTTTCACTGTCGTGGCGATTGTCGTTGAGTGGTTTGTTAGGAAGACAGCGCCACCTTTTGCATTTTGAAACACTACGTTTAATATGAAGCACGTCAAAATAACCCTTATAGATTACATGTGAATTTAAAACTGTTAATTTTGTACAGATATTGCGGGAAAGATTCTTTAACACCTATCAACATAATTTCCAAATAACTACGGTGGGCAATGAAATGATAAATGATGCATTCAAAACCTGACACAGATTTAACCCTTACCTGCAGAGTGGACGCTGCCGAGTCACTAGTGTCTGTGAGTCCTGTCCCTCTCGGTATACTGGACACGATGTATCTGGAGCCCTTTGGCACAGGCTGTCTAACCACCAGCTTTCCTTTCCTGGTCTCTGCTAGAAACAGACTGTACCAGTAGGCATCGTTGGAGACCAGAGTGGAATCTGCGATGGTGGAGTTCCTCTCACTGATCACACTGTTCCTGCAGGGAGGAGCCGCTTTGCTGGGCTTGGGTTTCTGACACTTGAGCACGATGGTGACCAGTATGGTGATGAGCAGGAGAAATGACACCGAGCCCAGACCGATGACCAAATACAGGTTGAGGTCTGAGAAGATGTCATATTCTAGAGGCACCTCAGTCATGTCAGAGTAGGCCTTCACGGCAGTCTCCACTGTGGACAGCTTGATGGTGACTGTAGCAGAGAGAGCAGGCTCCCCGTTGTCCTTGGCAACAACAACCAGTCTCTGGTGACGCGGATCTCTGTAACTGAACATCCTCATAGTCCGGATCTCTCCGTTGTATTGGTCCAGACTGAACAAGGTGGCGTCAGTCACCTGTAGAAACTGGTAGGTAATCCGAGAGTTGTGCACCGAGTCGGTGTCTAAGGCTATCACCTTGGCAACCAGAGAGCCTTTATCGGTGGATCTGGGGATCTTTTCCTCCACCACCGAGCCGTGCGCGCGCCACGGAGACACAATAACCGGAGCGTTGTCGTTCTGGTCCACAATAATGATGTGGACCGTCACGTTACTGCTGAGTGGAGGAGAGCCAGAGTCTCTGGCCTCGATGTGGAAAAGAAACTCCTTCTCGATCTCGTAGTCAAACGTTTTCAGTGCGTAAAGATTCCCGTTCTCTGGATTGATGGAGAACAGCATGGACATGGAGGTGTTGGCTATCTCCTTCTCTAGGATGAAATAAACTAGATACTGGTTTTCATGGAGGTCAGGGTCAAACGCAGTCAGTGAACTGAGCAAGGCTCCAGGTGCGTTATTCTCCATCACACGGATAGTATAAAATGACTGAGGGAACTGTGGAACATTGTCATTAACATCCAGCAGCTCCAACGTCATAGTTTCATTGTCAGATAAAGGAGGAGAACCTCTGTCTGTCACAGTGAAAGTGACGTCGTATTCTGGGACCTTCTCGCGGTCTAATGGCTCTGACACTACTAATTCATAATAGTTATCAGAGGATTCCCTCAGTTTGAAAGGCATATTATCTGGAATATGAAGATCCACCACTCCATTGTCACCTGAGTCTTTATCACTGACACTAACTACTGCTATCACTGTGTCTAATTCTATGTTTTCATTGACTGGACTCTGAAATGATTTAATGGATATTTCTGGGTGGTTGTCATTCATGTCTTCAACCACAATCTTTATACTACATTGTCCTGATAATGCAGTGGCTCCTTTATCAGTTGCTATAACTTCCATATCATAAATCTTGAAGTCTTCATAATTTAACATTCCTTTAACAGTAATTTCACCAGTGGAAGGATTCAGATGAAATGTTTCTTGTGTTTTCTCTGACGTATATAAACTATATGAGTATGTTACATCAGAATTTGACCCCTCATCTAAATCTGTTGCATTGAGATGAATAACGAGGCTGCCAATGGGAGAATTTTCCATTATTTTAATATTGTAATTTGCTTTGTCAAAAGCAGGAGCGTTATCATTTGTGTCTAACACACGAACAATAACACTTGCAGTGCCTGATCGAGCAGGTGTGCCTCCATCTACAGCTGTGAGTATTAAATTATGAACAGCCTGCTGCTCTCGATCTAGAGCCTTTTTCAAGATCAATTCAGCAAACTTCGACCCTTCTCTTCCAGTCTGAACTTCAATATTAAAATGTTCACTCTCACTCAGATGGTAGGTTTTCACTGAATTGCTGCCAACATCAGGATCAACTGCATTACTGAGAGAAAATCTTTCTCCTTTTGGCGTTGCTTCAGATATATCTAAATGTATGACGTCTCTTCGAAACTGTGGGGCGTTGTCGTTCATATCTAATATTTCCACTTCTATATTAAAGATCCGTACTGGATTTTCTAGTGTTACCTCCAGTCTGAGATAGCAAGATGCTGATGACTTTGTAGGGCAAATATTTTCCCTGTCAATTTTCTCCACGACATACAGTTCACCAGTCTCTTTGTTCACATCCACATATTTTTTGTTACCGATGATGTCGAGACGCATCTTCCTGTTATGCAGTGTTTTAACATCCAGTCCGAGATCGGTTGCAAGATTAGCGACGACTGACCCTTCTTTCATTTCCTCTGGTATTGAATAATGAGTCACTGAAGTCGAAATATTACGAACAAAAGAAAGAAGAATAACGAGCAGCACGTACCTTCTACAACACTGCACTGTCACAATCGGCCCCATTGTTCTGTCCGGTTTTACTGCACCTCAAATGATGTAATGTACGTTTCCAGTAAAGTTGGATTTTTCTTTAACATCCTTGATCTCAAACATATTCACACATTTTTAATCCCGAGGTGTTGGTGCTGAAAACCGCGAGCACTAATCGGACTGCTGTTTCAGCACCACGGAGCTGTCCGGTTGTTCCCTCATCTGCTTTGATGACAAAGATTCACTGTCATGGCGTTTCTAGGCTGGTATTTTACTAACGGAACAGCGCCACCTTTTGGGTTTTGTAACATACTTTTAACTGCATTTATCATGCCGTCCCTGAAAATCCGTTTATTAGTATAAATGTGAATTTAAATTAATTATCACTGACAGGAATAATCAGATTAATTTCCACGATTTATGCGTCAGCTTGATGGAGATTTATACCTCTAAAAACTATGATATAAATCGAAACGTCACTCAGTACTGATATATGTAAAAAGAAATGTGTACAGAGGACTCTCACCTGCAGAGTAGAAGCTGCTGAGTCACTAGTGTCTGTGAGTCCTGTCCCTCTCGGTATACTGGACACGATGTATCTGGAGCCCTTTGGCACAGGCTGTCTAACCACCAGCTTTCCTTTCCTGGTCTCTGCTAGAAACAGACTGTACCAGTAGGCATCGTTGGAGACCAGAGTGGAATCTGCGATGGTGGAGTTCCTCTCACTGATCACACTGTTCCTGCAGGGAGGAGCCGCTTTGCTGGGCTTGGGTTTCTGACACTTGAGCACGATGGTGACCAATATGGTGATGAGCAGGAGAAATGACACCGAGCCCAGACCGATGACCAAATACAGGTTGAGGTCTGAGAAGATGTCATATTCTAGAGGCACCTCAGTCATGTCAGAGTAGGCCTTCACGGCAGTCTCCACTGTGGACAGCTTGATGGTGACTGTAGCAGAGAGAGCAGGGCTCCCCGTTGTCCTTGGCAACAACAACCAGTCTCTGGTGACGCGGATCTCTGTAACTGAACATCCTCATAGTCCGGATCTCTCCGTTGTATTGGTCCAGACTGAACAAGGTGGCGTCAGTCACCTGTAGAAACTGGTAGGTAATCCGAGAGTTGTGCACCGAGTCTGTGTCTAAGGCTATCACCTTGGCAACCAGAGAGCCTTTATCAGTGGATCTGGGGATCTTTTCCTCCACCACCGAGCCGTGCGCGCGCCACGGAGACACAATGACCGGAGCGTTGTCGTTCTGGTCCACAATAACGATGTGGACCGTCACGTTACTGCTGAGTGGAGGAGAGCCAGAGTCTCTGGCCTCGATGTGGAAAAGAAACTCCTTCTCGATCTCATAGTCAAAGGTTTTCAGTGCATAAAGATTCCCGTTCTCTGGATTGATGGAGAACAGCATGGACATGGAGGTGTTGGCTATCTCCTTCTCTAGGATGAAATAAACTAGATACTGGTTTTCATGGAGGTCAGGGTCAAACGCAGTCAGTGAACTGAGCAAGGCTCCAGGTGCGTTATTCTCCATCACACGAATAGTATAAAATGACTGAGGGAACTGTGGCGCGTTGTCATTGACGTCTAATAGATGCACAGTGATTGTTTCGTTATCAGATAATGGCGGGGTCCCTGCATCTGTCACAATCAGTGTGATGTCATATTCAGGTACTGATTCACGATCCAAGGGCTCAGACACTATGAGCTTGTAATGCATGGGTCTGTCTGATGATTTGTTAAGAATAAAGGGCATGGGCTGATTTATGATAAGCTTACGTTTCCATTAACGCCAGTGTCTCTGTCACTTATGCCTACCAGAGCAATGACACTTCCTACTGGGATGTTCTCATCCACTGTGTTTTTTACAGACTGTATGGTTATTTCCGGATAATTGTCATTCATATCCGTCACGTGGACGACTACTTTGCATTGCCCCAGCAGGGGATGTGTCCCTTTGTCTCTTGCCTCAATGTGCAGCTCATAAGATTTCATATCTTCATAGTCAATAGTTCCTTTTACAGTTATCTCTCCTGTGTTGGGATTCAATGCGAATACATCCTGTGTTTTTTCTGACGTGTAAAGAGTGAATGAGTACACTATCTCTGAATTTAGACCCTCGTCGAGATCTGTGGCGTTAAGCTTCATCACTAAGGTTCCGATGGGGGAATTCTCTGTCATATTAATTGTGTAAGTCTGCTTGTCAAACCGGGGCGGATTATCGTTTGTATCTTGCACTCTTACAATAATATTGGCAGTGCCAGAGCGCACAGGGACCCCGCCGTCCACAGCAGTCAGTATTAGATTATGCACAGCATTCTCCTCTCTGTCTAAAGACTTCGTCAACACTAAATCAACATATTGAGTTCCATCACTGCCCGTCTGAGTTTCTATGGTGAAATGTTCACTGACGCTGAGCTTGTACGATTTAATTGTATTTAGGCCAACATCTGGATCCACAGCATTAGGCAGAGAGAATCTCTCTCCTGGTGTTGCTGATTCTGAAACATCGAGCTCTACTCTGTCTCGTCGAAAATGTGGAGCGTTATCATTTATGTCCGTTATTCCAAGTTCAATGTTGAAGATGCGTAAGGGGCTTTCTATGACAACATCAAGCTTAAGAAAACAGGAGGTCGTTTTCATCGGACAAAGATACTCCCTGTCCATCTTCTCCACGATATACAACTCTCCTGTCTTTTTATTGACATCTAGATATTTTTTGTTATGGAAAATATCAAGTTTTACCTCTCGTTGTGCCAACCCTCCAGGCTCAAGTCCCAAATCCGCAGCGAGATTAGCCACAACAGAGCCCCTCTCCATCTCCTCCTCTATGGAGTACCGTGTCACAGACAAAGCTCTTGGCCATAATGCAGACAAGACAAAGACAGCGGCCCAAGAAGTCATCCTTTCATCTGCAGCAAACAATAATCCAGATTCTAAAAATGTGCTATATTTCTGAATTTATAAGATCAGAAAAAATATCTTAGGACATGTCTTTTGATTGTGTTGCTAATTTAAAAAATAAAAAGCATATCTTGCAGAAAGCTGTGTCCTACACCCTTCACAAATGGGTGTGTCATGACTACCAGGAGAGAGGAGAGAGATACATTATACTTTAGTGGTCAACAGTGACACCATGTGACAAAGACTGCACACAGTACAGTTACTGTAGCAGGAGTGATATAATTTTTCCTGTGGGAGGGCTACCACTGTAGTTTCTGACTAAGAATTACAGGTTCAGTTTAAATGCATGCTAAAACTGCACTGTATTTTTCATGTTTGTCATGGATTGCATATGGTGCTGCATTTCTGCAGCATAAGACCTCCCCAAGAAAACCACGTCATTAACTATGGGACATGATATGAGGCATCATAACAGACATTTTGTTACTCTATCTACAGCACTTACTAATTCTGTTCCAACTACATCCTTCACACCTCACTGGTGGCATATGTAAAGAGCTCATAATCATATTCACTCTTCACTCTTGGCTGATATTTGTTTGCTGCCATTTTTAAGAAAATGCTTTTATAGGCCTCGGCCCTAATATGAGATTATTTTCAGTGCTCACTGCATGTAATTTATCTTGTAATGTTTCTATATGTATGAGCTCTTTGGGTGCAGCAAGACTGTACTGTCATCTTAAATTAAATTAATGATTAAATTATGTGATATCATGTATTTTGTAAAAACTTCACAGGCTGATTAGAAACTGTGCCCTATAATTCAGCATCAGAAAAATTAATAACATGAGGCTGGATCATCTTTATCCACCAACTGCAAATGGCTCTCCATATTTGCCAGAGCATGACTTGACACATCAGTAGCTGGCATTTTTTAAAGACGACTAAACTATAATGTACCCAAGATAGACAAGGTAGCAAATACATGTTTAAGTAATCTGGGGCATTCTTAGCTACAGTGTGACTTCCAATTCAATTTCAATTTCAATTTAATAAGCTTTATTGGCATGACTGTAGATTAACAATATTGCCAAAGCCATTACAAATTTACAAATAAGGTACAATAATAAAAGTAAGTCAGAAAAGTATGGAAAGAAAAAAAAAAAATATATATATATATATAACAGATAATTTAAACATATAATATACATCAACAACATCAATAAAACTGAAAAATAAATATCTAGTAGATTTTATATTCATGTGTCGCAGTATGTTTTTGTGCGGCACATGAATTGAGGAAAAGAACAAAATAAAAAGAATGAAGAAAAAAGCAGATAGTGAGTTACAGGGACTGTAAATATAGACAGGTGTGTCAGGTGTTGTGATGGTTGTCCCCCAGGCTGTGGCATAATCTTATTTAGCTGCTGCTAAGCTGCTGACTCTGTTCTCTCCAAGGATGTGTTGCATTTTAGTTTGATCAGGCAGAGAATCAAAGTCAATGACTTTATGTTTTATTTTTGAGAGGAACTCAGCTCTGACGTGTTCATATTTGCTGCAGTGCATCAGGAAGTGTGTGTCTGTCTCCACTTGTCTGTGTGGACAGAGCTGACACAACCTGTCCCCACTGACTTCCATTTAACATTTAACCATTTAGAATTGAAGAGCTGCATATTCACTGTTTTTTTTTTGTTTGTTTGTTTGTTTGTTTGTTTGTTTGTTTGTTTTTCCTCAACACACAAACCCACTCACTGCCTATTTTAACAATCATGTATTGTTTTTCGTAGTATTAATTTATAAGCTGATGATGTTGTCAACATTTTGTGGTGGTAAAACTTAAAGGAACAGCTGCAATATAATGCAGTTCAATAACAACACAATCTATAGAATCAACTATTGTAAAGTGTTCCTGTTGAGTTTGTCCAAACCTTTTGCATGCAATTCATAAATTCACACATCTGCACACACACAGTGAATTGTGTTTTTACCCACCTCTTACCCATTGCTCTGACATCCGATCTCTCTCCCACTTCATTTGAAGAACATCATCTTTTGCCATCACACAGAAGATTTAGAGAGCGTGGAACAGCTGATGTCAAGACAAATTTCTAATTTATTTTCTGATAATAAAGTGAAATCAATTCAGATCAGATTTGACGCTGTTAAAAGTTTCAGCTCCTAAACAAGACATATAGAAAATGTGCTGGGGGATGTTAAATAATGTAACTAAGTGCATTTATTCATTCACTTTTTTTTTTTTCATGTATTAATTTTGTTTTGTTTTTTGCTTTTAAGTGAATACCTTGCTTGGCATTGTTTTGTGAAAACAAGTGGGGAGATAGATTGCATTTTAAGTCACTGTTTTACACTCTTTGATTGCATTCCTCCAGCTTGGGATTTTCTCTGCTGCTGAGTGTGCACATTTATACACAACAAAGGAGCCAAAGGAAAATTGAATTAGGCTAATGGCTCCTGGCTATTTTTTTATTTTTATTTTTTAATCTAGCTGAAGACAACACAGACAACAAAAACAAAGAAAGTTGTTACAATACAAAGTAAATAATGGAACTGAAATAAAGTACAACAAGAGGTTTTTTTTTCCTCTGACATATGACCTGTCTTAAGGAGCCAAATCTAGGTCAGCCTTGATCATTGAGAGTATCCACTCAGCCGAATTATTGATATATTATTGAACCACATATTGAATAAATCAACAACAGCTGAACAAATCATTCCCAGGTTCAAAACTCTGCAATGCTACATACTAATGAGGAAAATCAAACCAGCAGCTTTAATCTCAGTACAAGTGAAAATAGCCTGTGTAATGCAAAAGGAATTTACTTTAAACTCATTCTGGGGAAAGACGGTATTACTTTTGAGCCTTATGGGAACTTGCAGTTTTCTTACCTAGATGTCCTCTGATAAATAAGTTGATCACATCATCATAATATGTCATCAAAGGCCTAATGGTACCACTCAGACTGTGTGGGGTTTGTCATCATTCATGTTTCATATTGCTGTTTGACATCATCAGCATGTCTGACAGCCTAAAAATAAATATTTTGCATGTTGCTTGTGATAAAGCAGAGGTTTTTCTACGTATGAAGACACAGATATGAAAATAAATTCCCCTAAATAACTATATAAAGTCATTGTTACACTGACTAATTTTTCAGGTTGCCTTCGAGTATCAGTTCATATCATTTTTTGCACCATGCTGTGGCCTGCAAAGTGAAAAAGACAGATTGCACTTGTAACTGTATGTCCCCTCTTTTACTCCCCTCTTTTACACAGGACTGTCAGGAGTGGCACCTGGTGTGGTCTTCTGCTGCTGTAGCCCATCTGCTTCAAGGTTCAACGTGTTGTTGTGTTCAGAGATGTTCTTCTGCAGACCTGGGTTCAAACGAAAGGTTATTTGAATTACTGTTGCCTTTCTATCACCTTGAACCAGTCTGGCCATTCTCCTCTGACCTCTGGCATCAACAAGGCATTTTTGCCCAGAGAACTGCCGCTCGTTGGATATTTTCTCTTTTTGGTTGTGTGTGAAATCCCAGTAGATCAGCAGTTCCTGAAATACTCAGACCAGCCTGTCTGGTACCAACAACCATGCCACATTCAAAGTCACTTAAATCACCTTTCTCCCCCATTCTGACGCTCAGTTTGGACTTCAACAGGTCGCCTTGACCATCACTACATGCCTAAATGCAGTTACTGCCACATAATTGGCTGATTAGCTATTTGTGTTAGCTAACACTTCAACAGGTGTACCTAATAAAGTGGCCAATGAATGTAGATGCGTCAACTCTTAAGCAACCTACCTGCCTGAGGAAAGAAGCTGTTACTGAGATGGGTGGTGTGGGATTTGATGCTCTGGTAAAGTTTTTCGACAGAGGGAGTGAGAACAGAGCGTGAACGGTAAGCCAGGTGTCTTTAATGATGTCTTGGCCTCTTCCTTTGCAACATGTGGTGTAAATGTCATGCGGCTGTAGTAGTTCTGTGGCAATGATTATTCCTGCTGTCTTTACAGTCCTTGTAGCCATCTGCAGTCTTGAGCAGTCGGGTTGCCAAACCACACAGTAATACGGCGTGTTAAATCACTCTCAATGGTACAGCGATAAAAATTCACAAGTGTTTTGGTGCTCATATGAAACCTCTTGAGATGCCTCAGAAAGTTCAGCCTCCTTGTGCTTTTTTGAAGATGCAGTTGGTGTTAGTTTGCCATGTGAAGGTGTCTGAAATTTAAAACTATCAACAATCTTAACAGATGACCTTCCACTGTAAATAGGAGTGTGATTTTGTCTGATCTTCCTGAAGTTAACAATGATTCCTTTTGTCTCACTGACATTTAGAGAGATGTTGTTATTATGGCACTGTACTGTTAGGTCTGCCACTTTTCTCCTATAGGCTCTCTCACCCCTCAGTTTATGATTTAGGCCCAGAGATTTTGTTGTGTCTTGTGTGCTTCCTCTTGAAGTTAGTGTTCAACAAAGCACTGGGAAGTTGTCTCATCTCTACATGGCCAAGTTGAAGTCGCTGCTTGTTATGTTTTGTTTTGGTCTCTACATAATATTCAACATCTCAGTTATCCTGCTTGATTATTTTCCTTTGACTAACTGCAGAAAGTTTTTGTTTGTTGCATTAAGAGCCAGAACACAGGCTTAGATCTTCAGGCAGGGCTTCTTTGGCTGTTGTTTACAACAACTCTGCAGAAAGATTGCAGCAACTAAATGCTTCAAACCCTACACTGAAAGTGATCCTGAATCAGTTGTGACATGCGTCCCTACTTTTGTCAAAGATGGAATGCACTGACATTAAATTATACATACAGGATTAGAAATTCAGCAGTAGCCAGTAATTAATCATCTCATCTGATGATATGTTCATTCAGCTTGTATTATTTTCAGTGCATCCAGGGAATCTGTTAACTTATCAAAGCATGATAAGCATGATTGTCTCAGCATATAGAGGAGAGCTTACAGAATGACTAAACTGAACTTTTAGAAATTTAGAAATTGCCCCTTGTTTTGTCATTTTTCAATCACCCTGTAGCACTGTTGGCAACCAGGAACCACAGTGACGTCATGCCCATACAGTACTGCTGTGCTCCTCTGACATCAGTACAGATTGATCCAGAGAAACAAAGACCTGCCCATTTCTAAATGTAGAATATGGAAATTACTGCAGCACAATTTACTCATTAGCCCAGTGCTTCACACACACACACACACACACACACACACACACACACACACACACACACACACACACACACACACACACACACACACACACACACACACACACACACACACACACATCTGCAAACCACATTAGGCCACCCTTAACACCTTCATTTTTCCCAACTTTCTTCAGCTTACTAAAAGACATATAAATGTATAGATATTAAAAGTTAAATATATATCCTGAGGGCCATGTGTTGTTCTCTTTAAGACCAGTAGTAGAAAAAAGTATTCAGATCCTTTACCTAAGTACAAGTAGCAGTGCAACAATATAAAAAGCAGACAAACAAATAAAAACTTTGTCATAATAACCTTGAATTAATTTTGAGTGAAAGTTTTACAGCAACAGTCACAAAATGTAAATACAGTATCAAAGTAAAGGTATTCATTATGCAGAAAAGGCCCTGTGAGAGTTTTACACTGTAATATATATTATTGAATAGCTGATGAATTAATGTGCAAAAACCATTTGAATCTTGCAGCTGATTGTGGCAGAGCTCATTTTACTTACTTCAGATAAAATTCGATATGTATGTATGTAAGTAATATCTTAATCTGCACAGTAATTACTGTAGCTGTCAAACAAATTAGGTAGACTATTAAGTATAACATTTAACCCTTTAATAAAGCGGCCTTAAAGGAGACACTGAAGTATAGTTAAAGTACCTCAAATTTAAGTAACGTACCTGAGTAAATGTACTTAGTTACATTTCACTACTGCATGGGGTCCAGGCTTATCAAAAAATAATAAGCCTTGTCATGTGGAATCACACAATAATTTATCTACATAACAATATGATAGATTATAGATAAGTTGTGATTACCTACAATTAATTATTGACCATATGCAAACTGTGTTCTCAGGTTTTTAGCTTGTATGACAGTCAAACACTGGATGGAATTGTATTCATCTATTGGTCATACTCAGTCACAATAAATGTGCATGATGATGACGATGATGAGCATTTGCACCAGAGCTCTGGTAACAGAGCTACAACAAGATTTTTTTCATCAACCATTAATAATTGGGGAAGCAGGAAGCAACTAATAAAAAAAATATTAATCTTGAATTCATGTCCTTGCCGCAGTGGCCGCTGGGTTCGATTCCAACTCCGGCCCTTTGCTGCGTGTCATCCCCTCTCTCTCCCCCCATTTCATCCTAGAGCTTTCTTATCTGATATAGTCAAAAATGCCACAAAAATAATCTCAAGGAAAATAAATAAAACGTTAGCATGATGACGTCAGCAAACTCTTGTTTATTCTCCCTACATAAATCGTATTAATTCAAATTTGTTTCACTCCATATTTTGTTCCAAGAATATAGCAAGTAGACTTCCAGGGGATAATATTATGGGTTGATAACAGTTAACAAAGTGACTTAAATGTAATTAATTAACATTAAAACACACTTTTCAAATACATGCCGGGTTGCAGTACCTTTCTATGTCACTTGGCGGCGACAAAGCACCAGGTTTTCCTACAGTGGCTCAGTTTAAATTAGTTACACTTCTAGCTAACAGCATAGACTGTATACATTCTCAGTCTAATAGCATCTGGGACAGAGGTTCTGATGTTTTTATGCCAATTATAGGAGTCAGAGCCTCTGTGTTGTTTATGTAAGGTTATGAATCTTAATACTCTTGTAAATCCTGAACACAAACATTTAGCACAACACATGTAGTTTGCTAAGTCACTGTATGTCAGACGAAACTGAGGAAATGCATCTAAATGCCTAAAATCATCCCTACGCACACACACCAAGAAAAATTATGTATGCAGTCTGTAGTTGCAAACATTATTTGAATACCCTTCTGCAAGGTGTAAAGTAATTGTGCCTAAATATTTCTAGATGTGTCTGCTCTGTTCTCATATTTAAAAAAAGAGATCAGCTGGGGCACCCAGAAGCTCAGTGTGCAGAGCAGGCCCCTGTACAAAGGCACTGTCCTTGCTGCAGCAGCACTGGGTTTGATTCCAGCCTGCAGCCCTTTGCTGCGTGTTATCCCGCTTTCACACTTCATACTGTTGTATCAATTAAAAGGCAATAAGCCCCAAAAAAATACAAAATAAAAAGAAAGCAGAGAGAAGAGAACTTCAGCCTTCTTCTTCCCTTCCTGCCTTCACTCTGTTTTTTTTTTCTTCCCCCAAATTAATTCAGCCAGGCTCCTTTTATTGTCTGACATTGTTGTGGATTACGTCATTCTAACCCCCCTAGCCTCACACACCCTGAGTTTACAGTGTAAAATGAATCAACTCTTCCAGCCTGATCGTTTTGGTGTATATTGATTCTTACTCAATGATGCCATCTGCTGGAGATAATGTAACAAGCTGGTGCAAATATTCATCATGGGCACATTTATTCTGACTGCTTATAAATCATGGATGAATACAATTTCAACTGGTATTTGACTGCAGTATAAGCTAAAAACATGAGTACACAGTTTGAATATGGTCAATAACTCTCATCATATTAATCTATGGGGTGTAAATAAATCACAATCATGCAGCTTGTGGGATCCTACATGACAAAAAATGTATTTTTTCATGAGCCTGGGTCCCAAGCAGTAGCAGAATGTATCTAAGTACATTTACTCAGGTATGTTACTTAAATATGAGGTACTTAAACTGTATTTGAGTGTTTCCATGTAAGGCCACTGCAGTAAAGGGTGAAATTTATACTTTTTACTCCACTCACTTTATTTGACAGCCAGTGTTAGTTAATGTGCAGATTAAGATGTTACATACAAAACATTAGTTTATAAAATGTGATGCATTGTTGTAGATTAAAATACAAATATATAATTGAATATAAAGTAGTTAAAATAAGCTCATGAGTGAAATAACGCCAAATACCTTAGAGGCCTGTAGAGAGAGTGGTTCAAGGGCCCTCTATGAGCCAATCGAGGTGGGCCACAGGGGTTTCCCAGAGCAATCTGAGCACCAGGCACACAGGCTCCTTGGCATCAGAGGGTTGCAGGAGAGGAAAGCCACCAGAAACATCAGTGAGACTGCAGAAAAAAAAGCCTCAAGTTGGCTGTGGATCAAGAGGGCAGATCCATGGTGTAGTGAGCTGCTTGGACACAAGCCGGGGACTGATCACCCCCGACTGGGTCGCCCAGGCGAGGGTGTCTGATGATCTAAGACCCTAGGTTCATCACTGATGATGTGTCCAAGCTGCACCATCTAGGTGTTTCAAATAACAAATAACTAGTTCCACCACAATCAGCTGTGACATTTAGATGCTTATGCACATAAATGTATGAGTAATCCAAATAAAATACAGTATATTGCAGTGTACAGGGCTGTTTTACCGTGTAATTAGTACTTTAAGATCATATACATTTGAAGCAAGATTTTGTAACAGAGTTCTTGTTTGTAGCTCTGTTACAAGAGCTCTGGTGCAAATGCTCATCATAGGCACATTTATTGTGACTGAGTATGACTGATGGATGAATACAATTCCATCCAGTGTTGACTGCCACATTAGCTAAAAACCTGAGTACACTCTTTGAATATGGTCAATAACTCCATCATATTCATCTGCAGTTTCTCATATTGTTATGTAAATAAATCACAAGCATGTTTCTTGTGGAATTCCACATGACAAGACTATGTATTTTTTAATGAGCTGCAGTAGTGGAATGTAACTAAGTACATTCACTCAGGTACTTTACTTAAATTTGAGGTAGTTTAACTATACTTGAGTGTTTCCATTTAAGGCCACTATAATAAAGAATGAAATGTTGTACTTTTTACTCGAGAAGTGGGTCACGGGTCCATTCTGAATGCACCAAGTGACTTGCAAATGTGTCAAGTTTGTAAAAACACACATTTTATTTTTAAGTGTAGTGGATTTCCAGGCGCAGAGCTTTTGTTTTGAAGTGTCGTTTCGTGCTTTAGAGTGAACGACTTACGGACAGCTACTTGACAGAGTAGCTTGACGACAACCACAGGTATAACACTGAATGTATTAAACTGTGTGGACCTTGAACTAATGACTAAGGAGAAATCTGGACCAGTTGGGAACCACTGGATTAGAGAATGTAATTATATATGAAGTAATTAAAATGAGTTCTACCACAGTCAGCCTGCAAGATTCAAATGCTTTTTGCACAGCAATTCATCAGTTATCCAGTAATATATATTACAGTGTAAAACTCTCCAGGGCCATTTTTCTGCATAATGAATACTTTTACTTTTAATACAGTATGTACATTTTGCGGACTGTTACTGTAGCACTTCCACTCAAAATTAAGTTAAGATTATTGTTACAGAGTTTTAGCTTGTTTGTCTGCTTTTTATATTGTTGCACTGCTACTTTTATTCAGTTAAAGGATCGGAATACTTCCTCTTCTCCGTAAAGAAATCAACACACGGCCCTCAGGACATAAACTTTATTTTTAACATCTGTACATGTATACCTCTTTATGTTACCCCATGGGTGATTTTAGTGATGAAAGTTTGGGAAAATGAAGGTGTTAAGGGTGGCCGAATGTGGTTTTAAAATAGGGTGTGTGCGTGCGTGTGTGCCGTGGAGAGGAAGAGGAAGATGAGTGCCTCCAAAACATAAAATCTAACATACTGCACCAGTGTTCATTGAGTAGTATCATATGCGCCCTCTGGTGGACATTTGAAGGAAGTGCAGGCTGGCTGAGAAAGAATCATTGGTCAAATCAAATTCAGCACCATGGCCTTGGACAGCTCCCAGTGCAAATGACCAACATGTTAAAAGGATGTGAAGTGGCAGGAATTAGTTAGCTGCCCTGTGTTGTGTATAATGTTGCTTTAATGGAACAGACTGAGCAGGTTGTGTGTCTTTTATGATGATTATGTCATCAGTCAGAAGACTTTAACCTTCAATATAGTATCAACAAACATATCGACATTTGTGTGACCCTGTTGGTTTAGTCTCCAGGTAAAGACATACACATGAATTTGATGTTTCTGAATAGGTTCTTTTTATTGATCCTTAAATAGCTATTTGACTTTAAAGTAGTTCCTGTAGCAGAGAGTAAGAATAATCCTACACCACTATTTTAGGAACAGAGCTCTGTTCCTCAGTCATCTGAAAGTAAGCCAAGCTGACCTAAATATGGCTGCCCCTTCAGCTGTCCCTATGGATCACCTTACCGCAGAGAAGGTTAGCCTGCTCCCCTCCACGCTCTCTACGGACACCCGTTTCCTTATTAGCGGAATTATTTTCAATCTGAGCCATACGACGACCTAATTACCCTGCTCATTTCTGGCCAGTGGCCAGCTCTCATCTGTTGATGCTAGGAACTAATTCCCTGAGAAGTAAGATGTAAAAGGGCACAGAGAGAGAAGTCACAGGCCCCTCCAGCGCACATCCAGGTGTGGCATTTGGAGCTGAACCCCCCCCCTCCCTTCCTCCCTCTTCCCCTGATGCTTGTATTCGTGTTCGTGGTCTTAATTAAAGTGATATTTCGAGAGAGGAGGTTCTGTTTGTTCAGTTAATGAACCCCACTATTCTCTGCGGGCAAATGGAAATGCAAGCACTCCAATTAGCATATGTTAGCATTTTACTATGTTTATTCCTCGCCGTGGAAAACAGCTTACCAAGGCGAAAAAGCTTTCCACCCTTGTAAGAGTAGCTGTGGAACTTTTTCACCCCAAAATAATTGACTCAAACTAATTAAACATAAATCTGGGAAACTTACATCTAAATGCTTTATGCATGTAGATAGATGGACCGACTCTGGCTTTGAGTGTGTGCGTGTATCAGTGCGTGTAGGCCTTGAGTTTAATGACATCTAGCAGGCCACACATGCATGTTTAAGAGACGTATGAAAGACCATATGAAAAAAATACTTTATTTTCATAAATGTATACAGTACATGTTGGGGGAAGTCCCCCCTCTTTACAGTTGTCTGCATCATGTTGCAGCTTGCATATACATTATCATACTATTGTCGTATTCACACAAGCTCTGTCAGCAAACATACAAAAAGAAAAAACACTTTTTGTTTTCATAAAACCAAAAATATAGATTCATAAGGATGTGCAAAATTATTGTCCACTGATGCTTTTCAAAAACATTTTGGATGTAATTGCTGCTGCACTTTGATTGTCTAAATAATAATAATAATAATAATAATAATAGGCAGACACATACATAGACCATGTTGCAGTGGCATGTCACATAAATAGCCATCAGACATCTTTTCTCGTCAGCATTTGAGCCAAAATGGATTATTCATTCATTCATTATTTCACTTTTACGCATCCTCTGTATTTTTCATCCCACTTGTACATCACAAATTCGTTAATTAATGTACTGAATGGTCTCTTCCTCTGTTTTCATATGAGGTTATCTGTCATGTTAACCATCTATTCAGACAGTTATTGAAAGTCAGTCATTGTACAGGTCATTATTTATAATCGCAGCCTCTCCCTGGGGGGACATCTGAAGGCGTCGCTTCTTCCCAAAGGTGGAGAAGGAATTGTGGACGTCCAGCTCACTTCGCTGGGCCGCGGGTCTCAGGGTGCAAAAGCCTGATGGTGTCCCAGGGATGTAGACATTGTGGTGGTAGTCAGGGGGCGGGTGTGGGTGTGGGTGAGGGTGGGGTGGGATGGATGGCTGCTGTTGTTGGGGAGGAGGTGTGCACCGAGGAGTCCAGGGGCGAGAGGGGACCCCACTGGTCGAAGGAGACATCTTATAGTCTGTTGTATGACACAGATAAGAGAGAGAGGAGAGGAGAAGAGACTGCTTAATTATTCAATATTGACTCAGGGCTGTGGTGGTGTTTTCATTTGCATAGCACTTTTCTAAAAACAAAGTTAAAAGCTTTGCACTCAGGACAATAAACAATGACATCAGCAACAATAACACAAAAACACAGCCGTAATGATGGGTTATGAATATAACCCTGCTTCTGTTAGTGGTGGTGGAGATGAGGTAAGGCTATAGCAACGAACCAATTAAGAGAACAACAAAGGAAAACAGAATGTCATTACAAAAAGAGCACAGAGGTGGGCTGTGTGGTAGACAATACTTGGGTTAAGGTGCACAAAACATACTGTAAATGCATACTAAACACAGACTGTGTGGAGTTTTCATCAAAGCTGTTTGCAGTCGACTGTGCTCGGCTTGTCTTACCTTTCATCCCTCTCATGTGAGTACCCCACGTCCAGTACTGTCCAGGCGCCATGGAGGTGACATAGTTTTCTGGGTCTGCATGCATGGCCTTGCGCATGAGGGTGCCATCCATGTTGATAGAGTTATAACTGTAAACAAGAAGACAACAAACCTTACTCATATGTAAATTCAATATATATATCCAGAGGTGCCTCCAAAAGGAGGGGGTGGGGTGGATACAGTTGCTGCCTCTCCTGGTGAAAATAATTTAAGGGCAAGCTTACTGTCTTTAAGAGGGTGTGGTGCACTCATTGGTTTCTTGTGAAACTAGACAACCTGAGACATCGATTGGTAGCAACCCTAGCTTGTCTGAATAAGGCTCCAAAGGTAGGCTCAGTTTTAGCTGGGTAACAGCTGGCATGGCGATGTTCAAAGGGGTCCCTTGAACTCTCACATCAAGATATCTGGATGAAAATGGGTTCTATGGGTACCCATGGGTCTCACCTATACTTGAGAAGGCTTGTTCCCAGTAAATACTTTGTTCCTTACAGTCAATGTACACCTTCAAATTAAAGATGTATATTTGTCTTTTTAAGGAAGAGGTCAACCAGCCTGTTAGAAGAACACTGAATTGCCTAACATGCATTAAAACAGGACTGTTGCGGAACTCAAAATGTACCAGTATCAGTCTTTGCAAGTCAAATATTAAATGTTAAATACTAAACCAAAGTATATCAGTATGTAATCCCTTAACTCTCCATACTGACATAGTTTTTATTTAGCCTATATACTTCAACAGTAGCAATGAATTCCTAAAGTAAAGTTTTGGTTGTGGTGTTCCACCCCAAGAGGCCCCATCTGGCCACCCCTATGGAAAAATTCTGGGAGCGCCACTGTCTTTATCCATTTTATTACAAGTGATCTTTATATTGGCTGAGCATTTTACTTTAGTACAATTGCTTTACATTGGTCGGACAAAGGTCAAAGGTCAAACACTGTACCTTTTAATGGAGGAGTTCTGATTCTTTGTGAGAGTCCAGTCTGTGTTTGGCTGCTTCAGCTGCAGGAAAAAGAGCATGACAATTTAAATATCAACTTTTTCAACGTAATTTTTACACACAAAAAGGCACAGAGTTTATAATGCAGTCGTCCCGTGCGCAGGTCTATTTTAAGAAATGTCTCTCTCACAATAAGTTACAGTCAAAGCGGTCTTGATAACAAACGACACATGCTCATTCTATCCTCTTGGATCAGCAGAGGTCAGCGGTAATTGACATGAGGGGCAGCCTGTCTTGTCCTGAAATGGAGACATGACTCTCCTCACGTGGATCGCGGCTGCCGCCCTGTGGACGTTTGGCAGAACACAGTTGTCAGGAGCGGAGGTGCTGTTGCCTTCAGCCACGACTCGCCTGTCACTTAGTTTTGCTTTTATCGTCTGCGGCGCAGCGTGAGAGGTGAAGGAGAGCAACCGAGAGATATTTATTCCGGGTGTGAGTCTCATAGTATGGATTCCACGCTCTATTAATTCCCTTAAAGTTGTTAACACGGAGAATGCGACGTAAGCGTATTATTAGAATCGGTATTCAAAATACACTCCCCGCCAACTACGCACAAAACCAATTAGAACCCCACCGGGATGAAACGAAACATGATTTTAATCTTCAAAGGAAACCGTGCCAGGGAGGAAATTAAGAAAATTACACACGTCATTGTTTTGTGGATTTTATGCATCATTTTTACATTAATATTTGCCTGATGCTCCTCGAGCAAGGTTTTTAATTAAAAGTCTCACAGAGAGCCTTGAAAAGTTTGCGGTCCTTGCAGCTGTATATATGCATAACCCCAAGACAGCTCAACACGCATATACACCACGTGCACGCACCTGTCCTGCGTGTCTTACACGCTTGAATGTGCATTTAATCTCTCTTTTCACCTCCGATTCATCAACTTAAGCAGGTCTATGTACTTGCCTTGTGTAATGCTCGCATAGTTTCCTTGAGATGTGTCTTTGAGGTTTAATGTGTCACTGTGTGGGTGAGGTAATGTGACCTCAGGACGACTCGTGTGGATACGCTGAGGGACACCACCGGGTGAATTAGGGGAACCAATTAACGTCATGAAGGACACTTTCTCCTGAAGGAGCATAGCTGCGGGCAGAGCAATCATCGTGACCTCGAAATCCCTCTTGTGGCCAGAGGTGCATGTGCCAGTGACCGAGCTGACATTTCTCAGTCTGCCTGGTGGAGTCTGGTGTCACGGCTCTGAGTCTTCATCCCTCCACGTTATGGTGAAAACAGGGAGGCGACAATGAGCAATACGCACATATTTACGCTCTATTGCCCCGTCTATTAAAATTAGAAAACACTGGTTTAGACATCCTGCCTCTGTAAATTCCCTTTCTCCTTGTCTCCTTCCTTCCCCCTCCCTCCACTCCGCCCCTCCTCTTCCCCACCCTTGCTCGACAAATATGAAGCCACATCTCTCTCCCTCTCTCTCCTCGCATTCAGAGGACAGCGTCGGGGCCGATCTACAGGCGGCCCACGTCTCAGTCCAGCCATGTCCTTGCACCCCCCTCCTTATCCTTGCCCCCTCCCCTCCCGATGTCCTCCCCCGTCTCCCCAAAACCGTCCATTTGCCATTTTTCATCAATAATGGACAGCACCCCCTTGCGAATACGCCACATTGTGTGTAGTATAATGGTTCGGCCGTGCTTGTGCCCTTGAGGCATAGTTAGTGAGGTTATCTGTCCTATATTGTTAGTTTGAGGACAAGAAGGCGTGTCGCAAACCCGACTGGTCGAAACGGAATTCTCTGAACCCAAAGGGCTGATGAATTCAAATAGCTGCCATTCACCTTGTCCGTCATGTATTTAACCTTGACTTTCTGTTCAAACTCAGGTAGATGTACTGGAAGCAGGTGTGTGTCCTCTCACTGCATAAAAACTATGACACTGTGTGATTATTAATCTCCCAGGGTCACAAACTATTATAATTAAGTTCATGAATTATTATGAAAAGCTTTTTCCACGGGTGATTAATTTGCAGGAACGCGCCGTGATGACACCTGGAAATGTTACCAAGACTGAATAGAGGAGTCAACTTGAACTACATCTCCTCTTCCTCTCACGCAGTAATTGATATCTCACTCCATTCTATACAGATGATAAGACACGGTATGCGCCCGGAATATGCTCCCTGCAAGATAGGACTTTACACTTTCATTACCATGTCAATTAAAAATGTAATCTCACATCGTCTCATTTCATTTCCCGGGTGCAAAACATTACCATAGGCTGCGCACTTAGGATAAATTATTGCTATAATTATAAAAAACAGTCGAGACAACATGCTGGGAAATACACCTAATAATAAGAAGAGAGAGGAGGAAAGAAAATCACGGCTTTGCTCTGTTTTTGATCAAGTTGAGTTGAAATCTGTCTGGCATGCGTGATTTGACCTTCATGAAGGAATGTCACAGTCTAGATACTTATCAGATGGAAAACTGAGATGGGTTTTCTTGTGACAGTGGGTGAAACAGACTGATTTCAATGAACAACATCAGCTCTCGCGTCTTATACTATACGCTGATTTCACTGTACCTCGTTGGGAGTAGTTGCTCCGTTGTTCACAGATGCGCTCCGGCTCTGCGCGTTCCACGAGTTTTCTGCGCTCTTCGCCTCGTTGTTCCTCGGAGTGCTGCCGGGGCTGCACGGCTTCAGAAACATAAAGTCACTTTTGGCTGATTCGGGAGTCAGACAGACTTTATAACAATATGACTGAGAGAGACTGCTGTTTCCATTCACCTCCATGCAGTTCGTGGGCACTTTGGCCGCGGATGAAATCTGCAGGTTGAGGTTGGATTTTTTGAACACCTCCGGAGGCGGATCGGGCTGAAACCCCCCGCAACAGCAGCAGGCGAACGGGGGGAGGTTGTACCCGCTGATGGTCTCCCTGTCTTTGTAGCACTTGACCGCAGCCAGCACAATAATAGCCACAAGGAATATTAAAGATATTGTGCTCAGTGACACGATCAAGTAGAGAGCGAGGTTTGAGGGGGGCTGTGGGCTGAGTGTGAGGTCTCCGAAATCTGACAGCGACTCGGGCACGCTGTCTACCACTGTGAGGACAATAGAGACTGTGGCGGAGAGCGGCGGCTGCCCGTTGTCCTTGACTAATATTACCAGTCTTTGCCTTGTTGCGTCTTTTTCCACAAGCCGGCGAATAGTCCTGATTTCGCCCGTGTACAGAGCCACGCTGAACAGCCCCGGGTCTGTAGCCTGCAACACCTGATAGGACAGGCGGGAGTTTTGCCCTGCGTCCGCGTCTAACGCTGTTATTTTTGTAACCAGATACCCAGCGTCTACTGACCGCGGAACCACCTCTGTGGCCACGGTGCCGTTTTTGGGCAGCGGGGATACAATAACAGGTGCATTGTCGTTCTGGTCCAAGACAAAGACATTAACTGTGATATTACTGGCGAGAGGGGGGAAACCTGCGTCCTGCGCCTGGACCAGAATCTGAAAGTTTCTAAGTTGCTCATAATCAAAAGAGCGCAGTGCGTAGATATTGCCGTTGTCAGAGTTGATTGAGACATAAGTGGACACGGGCATGCCCTGAATCTGACCCTCGAGAATAGAATAAGACAGATAGGCGTTCTGGTTTGAATCGGGGTCGAATGCAGTTACAGAGCAAATGGAAGCGCCCGGGGCATTATTCTCGGTCACATAAACTGTGTATGAAGGTTGAGAGAACCGCGGGGGGTTGTCATTAATGTCAGACACTTGAACGAGGATGGTTTTCCTGGTGGAGAGCGAAGGAGAGCCCAAGTCTCGGGCTGTGAGGGTGATGTTGTACTCGGACACCGCTTCTCTGTCCAGAAACTCGCTCGTCACCAGAGTATAATAGTTTTTAAAGGATGAATGGAGCTGAAAGGGGACGTTGCTCGGAATCTGGCAATCAACGTTCCCGTTCTCTCCCGAGTCCCGGTCCATTACGCTGATAACAGCTATCACGGTGCCCGGTGGCGCGTCTTCTTGGACAGGAGTGGACACTGATGTGAGAATGACTTCGGGCGCGTTGTCATTCACATCCAGGATGTCTACCAGCACTTTACTGTGCACAGCCACAGCCGAGGGTCCCCTGTCTTTTGCCTGCACATACAGCTCATATACACTGGCTTTCTCATAGTCCACAATGCCCTTCACTCGGATTTCACCCGTGTACGGGTCCACGCTGAACAGTTCGCGCACCTTGAGGGGTGCGTGCCCGCTAAAGGCGTAGGTCACCTCCCCATTCGAGCCCTCATCCAGGTCTGTGGCGTTCAGCTTCAGCACCAGCGTCCCCCTCGGTGCGTTCTCCACCAGGCTCGCCCGGTAAACTGAGCGGTCAAACACGGGCACGTTATCGTTGGCGTCTAACACTGTGATGGTTATCAGTGCTGTCCCAGAGCGTTCCGGTGACCCACCGTCAAAGGCGGTCAGAACCATTTCGTGCTTTTTCTGCTGTTCCCGGTCCAGTGGGGTGTCCAGCACGAGCTCCGCAAACTTGCTTCCATCATTGCGCGTCTGGATATTCAGTACAAAGTGCTCGTTTGCGCTTAGCTGGTAGGAGCGCAGAGAGTTGGTGCCCACGTCCTGATCCTGTGCGCTCTCTAACGGGAAACAGGAGCCGGGCGCAGCCGACTCTGTGATGTCAAGATTAAACTCGCTCCACGGGAAACTGGGGGAGTTGTCATTCACATCTAAAATTTCCACTTCCACTCTGTACAGTTCTAGTGGGTTTTCAATGACCACTTGTAAGTGTAAAAAACAGCTCGGGCTTCGTTCACACAGCTCCTCTCTGTCTATCTTTTCGTTGACGAAGAGGATGCCATTCTCCAAGTTCACTTCTAAATACTGCCTCTTTGCGCCGGAGACTATACGAAACCGGCGCGCTGACAGCTTGGCCAACATCCAAGCCCAGGTCTTCGGCGATGTTGCCCACAAAAGCTCCATGCTCCAGCTCTTCGGGAATGGAGTACCGAATTTGCGCAAGAACCAGGTCCACTACACACGCACACAGAAGCAGACATACAACCAGCCCAGTCACTGGTACCCAACTGCCTCTGGAGAGTCTGTGATCCATTTCAGCGGCGTGCGTAAAATCACTTCACCAAGACATCTTTCCTCTCATAAAGCCATTCAACTGTACAGCTAAAAAGCACATAGAAAAGCAAAGCCTGTCCAAAATTTAAAAACAAAAAACTTGCAACATCTGTGTGTATGGATAAGTTTACTGGATAGTTTAGCTGGGGGGACGAGAGAGGAGAGGAGAGTGAAAACACCTCTCCCTCTCTCTCTCTGTTGTGCTCCACGCGCAACACCGGTGGTGTGTGAACGGGGGAGGCTCGCGCTTTGATTTTCCAGTGTATTAGACACTCGGAGGAGCTTGTGGGGAGGTGTGTGTGTGTGTGTGTGTATGTGTATGTGTGTGTGTGAGTGAGAGAGAGAGAGAGAGAGAGAGGGAAAGAGAGGGGGTGGACGTAGCTTCTCGCGGCTCCGTATTGGAGGACGCCGACGCGAAGTGCGACTCTAATTACTGTAGACGTTTAACCCTTTCACATCCCCGTGTCTGTTCCTCTGACCCATTAAAGAGACGAGAAGGCGTAAGTTTGATACCAGACGTCAGAGCCAGATTTGGATTAGGGGACAAATTGTGTTGTGGGTGTCGTTTTCTAGGCTGCATTTACCAGATGAGGATGGACAAGGATTTGTCTGGGTGACCACAGTGCCCTGCAGACCCAGGGCGGCAATGATGGCTAACATTATTTTACTTTAATTTGTTAAAATCCCCATTAGCTACAGAAAAAAATACTTCCGGGGTTCTACTATTACATTCTGCACTCAGAAAACAAAAACACAGTGGCCCTAAGCGCTCATACGCTTTCCCTCAAATGGACCAGTGGCCACTGCCAGGAGGCTCCTGGGATTCTATAATGCTTTTTAATGAGCGCCCTTTGAAGATGAATGCCCACATTGCAAAAACAGTCCCATTCATTAATCATCACACGAAATTGGGTTTTACAAAAAGAATCTTTGATGGGTCAGGATATTCAATTTTAATCAATATTTAAACGAGTGTGCGCTACATTTTGGAGCTTAGAGTGATTACAGTGACAATCACGAGCGGGTGATACTCTCATGCAAATGCGCGTTACATGACTTTAATTCTCTAAAGCAGGCCTGAACATGTATCAACATAATCAACATAAAAGCAATGTCATAAATCCTTAATCATACTTGTCTCTAATCAGGTATTATTGTTGGGATTGGATAAATATCCCATAGGTGCTGTGTTTAGTTTGGAGATGACAGAAAAAGGCGAGCATCACTGCTGAGAACTGACAAAGCTTTGATTATAATAAGTGACTTCAGTCGATCAAAGCACTTCCTTTGAGCAGTGTTGTCTTTACAGGACAAAGAGGACAACTGGAGCCTCTTTAAAGTGCGGCACATGTTTGTTCAGATCTAATCTTTTCCCTGTTAATCCTGGTCAGTTAGACAACCAGTGAACCACAGAGAGAGGGAAAGAGAGAGTGAGAGGGAAACTGAAGGATGCCTTTGTGAATTGGGGTTCGTCTCCAGACAGACACGAGTGGCATCCTAATGTAAAACGGTGGCTTGAAATCTGAAAGTCTCTTCTTGGGACTGACGACACAGCCTTGGGCCCCGGGCAGCGCTGAGCTTGTTAGCTACTAAAAAAGAAGGGGGGGAAAGCGAGATGAGAGAGAAGGAACAAGAAACAAACATTTCTACTTCCTAGGGGCAGCATTTTCTTTTACACTAGACGCTACATTTTCTGGTAAACTGCCCCCAAAACCTGGGGACTGTTGGAAATTGTGTTGATGGTGGCTCCTCTGTGAGAATGATGAGGAAAACCAAGCGTCGTTGATGTCTAATGTTGTGATCTTTTCCCTTAAATAAAGAAAAAACAAACTGGGCTACTGGGAATTCTTCTACTTGGTTTAAGTAGTGGTTGTTTCTGGCATTTCTCTTTTAAATTATATGGAGAAGAATAACTTTAGGAAGCAGAAAATGAGGTCGGGTGTAGTTTCTGTTTAATTCATGTTCAGTGTGGTATTCAAAGGGGCTGGATAACAAAGGTCACGACTTATTTCTGAATAAAAACCGCATGATATCAAATGATTGAAGTGCTCATTATGGAATAAGATGTTACATAATGAGTATTACTCATTCTTCTCCCTTGGCACAAAAAGTGTCCCCGACCTGTCTCTCCAACAAGCAGCCCCCGAAATCCAACACCCTCCCCTTTTCAGGAAAAAAAAAACTAAAATCCTCAGGTTTAAATAAGCAGAAAACACAATCTGCTTGCAGACTTAACCTCAAGCAGATGGTTAAGCTTCTCCAGAAATGATTACATTTCTGGAAAAGAAAAAAATCACCACCACCAGTTCCATTGCTTTCCTCTTCTTTTTAATTAACGGAGTGAAGGATTAGTGTGCAGCTATCCGGGATCAACCGTTCTCCGACGGAAGAATACAAATGTTTTGTGATAAATAATCCCAAAGCACTCCGGCCGGCGGTCCCTCGGTGCCTGTTACATTAACATGCATTACACGGAGCATTAAGCCGGTCTCATCCGCCCCTATCGCCTCGCTCACCCCATTGTCCGACAGAAAGGCAGCCATTACTTTCTCTGAACTACCGCTCAACAGCCAACTGACCGTGACCCGGTACTCCGCACTGTGAAGTGCGGTGAAAAGGTGGCAGGCGGGTGGATCAAGGTTGGTAAAGGACTAGTGGAAGGAAACTTTTAATCACTCCTTTACACGCTCGAAGAAGAAAGAAGTATACCTTATGTGTACTTATTTACTTATTTTTCCAGGGAACTTCAGTTGAGCAGGTACAGGCGACGTTTTGTTTGACTCTAAACATGCACACGTGAGGCCAACTACATAATTATATGTTTGTAATCTTGTGGCGCCATCTACTGGGCACTGTCCGATAATGTAAAATGTGTGGAAATAACTAGGCCTGTTATAATCTCAGTGAAAGCTCTCCAAGTACTCAGCAACAGGGTGCTGAGCAATTGAAGGGCCCCACTGAAAAAGCACAAAGGGAAAGTTTTGTGTCTTTTACTCTATCAATTTCCACCTGAGACCCGAGCTTTTGTTTGCTGTGCATTTTTAATTTCACCTAGCTAAAGGGATCAGTGGGATCTGATAAGTATAGAAAATATTAAGCATTGTCTTTGAACCGGAAGTAGTTTTTTAATTAGATGATATCCTCATATGGGGCCATTGGGTTTATTCTGAGCTAGCAAGTCCTTTTTGTCTGGAACAGTCTGTCACACCTCATTGGTCTAGATGAAATGCTGCCATAATAAAGTCCCAATGTCCACATATGTAATGATGATAAGGTCCCAATGTCCTCAAACAAATATTTCCTACAGCCTCTTAGCTTGTTACTCTTGCATAAATTAGTCAAATTTGTGTGCAATATCAAACTACAAACATTATCAATCTTACATAAACAGGTTTCAACCACAAACTTGGATCAGGTTTTTTACGTTGTCCATTTTTGTGTCAGGGTCAGCTGCAGACTGATTTGGCAGAGATGGCTGCCATCTTGTTTTTACCTGTATTAGTGTACTGTTTGCTACCATTAGTTAAGTTCATGAACAAGGACAACAGGTCTAAGTTAAGCAGAATGGAGTATAAGGTGCACAAACCCAAAATGTGATGTCCTCATATGTGGACGCAGCGTCTCAGGAGGATATAGAAGCATAATCAAATTTATTGGCCAAATAGATTAATGCAAAGGAGATATGAATCAGATTCCCAGCAGTTCTTATACACCCTGCATAGAACAGATTTACAAGAGGATCCAAAATGCAGACACACAGCTAAACAAATATAACACAAACATGATTAATATAGATTATAAGGTATCCGATCTATTTTACAAGCGACACTTAAAAATATCCTTACACAAAATATGTTTGAGTGTTGATGTCAGAGATTTAATATTTTGGATTAAAGCTTTGATTGGTAATCACTAGTTTTGCTCAGCCTCTAAAGCAGAGGTGGCAGTGTCATTTTAGTTCATGGGCCAGACCAATAAAACCATCACAAAATAATGTATAAATAACAACAGCTCCAAATGTTCCCTCTCTTTACATCTTAACAAGTAAAGGTACATTTTGTGAACAGATGAACAACCTGAGATTGTCTTCAGAAAAATAATTGCCGTTTCAATAATACAGTGTGTCTCAGTTTTCCCACATTCAGTCTACTTTAGTCTCCACATGTGCATTTATCCATATGTTACAATATTTTGCACAATGCTTAATATCTATAGGTATTTAGTGTTTTTTCAGAGAACTATATTCTGGTCAGGGTGGAAAAGCCTCTGAAACAGCATTTTACATGAAGCAGCTACTCACTGTTTAACTTGCTCCTACAACTAAAACCTTGCACCTATCAGCCAAGTCACCTGTTGGGGCCGGATTGGATCCTTTGGTGGGTCAGCTCTGGCCCATGGGCCATCTGTTTGACACCCCTGCTCTAAATAGAGGATTAGCTGTATTGTTTGTGACATTATTTTAAAAATAAAGTACTCCCACACCAATGGTCATCCTTATAAAACGTGAAACACTCCTTTACAATGCAACCGTACACTGCCATTGCATAAAGAACAAATTTTCTTAACTCTGAGTTTTGATCTAATGTTTGTCCCTGATCCACACTTTGAAAACCACAGACTGGAAGCACAGAGGATCCATGTCTAAATCATGACCTGCCTATATAACCATCACAGTTTGAGTCTCAGATATGAAACCTAAACATAAAAATCAAGACATGTCTTAATAACAGCTCCACTCATCAACCATCAGTTCATGGAGCTTTATTCTGGAAACCCATGTGTTTCAGCCTACAGTCTTTATCAGGCTCATTTGGGAAAACACACTCAAACTGACAGTATTAAAAAACATATCCAACCTGATATACCCTACAATACAGCGGGACATGTACACACACAACTTATGACTACAAATGAGTTGAGCATATGGGGAGTTTTAGTGCAAGAGCGAGGATGAGGTGTGTTACTGGTGCTGGATGTGACAATTAGTCTACACTGCAGGCTAGATCAATTTATGGCAATAAATAAGATAATATAATAATCCCTAAAGGGGTACCCACCCAGAATATGCCTGTCACCAGCACTTAATATATTAAAAAAGAAAACCGGGGGGAAACGCATTAAAAGCTCATTAATTGACATATCCTGAAGCACCTATCAGGATTTGTCAATTAATTCTCTGCAGTTGACACTTTGTCCCCATCATATGCCATTATGTGTGGTACTCTGTGGCGTTGTAGTTCATTTCTTTTATCTGTGGTCTTAGTGCGCCATCTACCGGATATTGAGTGTCATAACTGTAGCCAAAGAGTGGGAATATCATACAGTGCTTCTACTGTTAATACGCAGTAATCACATTTATTTTCTAATTAGATAACCTCCGTGACCGAGCAGCTATCATCTAAAGCAGTGACGTTATTATTTCTGCCACTTAATATTTGTATGTGGGGCCAATGTGGGTAGTAAATGGGCTGAAAAATGGGTCATATATTGGATTGTCCACATGCTCCATATTGGCCTCATGACATTTGCCCTCATGGGTGGGTTTGCCCAAGCAGGCCCCACATGGGTCAAGCTGGGGCTGCTTGGGTACAAAGTGGGTATAGGGTCCAAAACTGCCTCTTATTTGGGGCCTACTTGGGTAAACCCACCCATGTGGGCAAATGTCATAGGGCCAATATGGAACCTGTGGACAGTCTCATATAGGGCCCATTTTTCAGCCCTATTACCACCCACATGGGCCCCGCATACAAATGTTGGTAAATGCTAAGTTGTTTTATTGTTGCATTAATATTGGTGTGTATGTATTGTGCAGTCTTGTTTGTGTATTGTGTTTGTAGACGTGAACTTTATAAGATATGTGGTTTTATTCTATTCACTGGGTTAACATCTGGAGGGGGATTATCCGAAAATTGCCTCTTTAATATTCTCTGTCCTGATGATTAATGGATATTGTCCCGGGCGAAAAAATAATTAAACTATCAGCGGTGGTTTTAATGTTAGAAGCTTCGCCCATTATGAAATTAGTTGTTGTTGTTAGTATGGGTCAGGGTGTGTAATAACAGTTTATTGAGTGGGCTTATGGCACAATGACAACTGGAAAATAGGACTTAACCTACAGTTTATTGTGTAGCCCAGCAATGCCTGTCAGAATGGACTGCTTACAATAAATACAATTGTCAGTGGGCCACACAAAACGGTTTATGTGCTTAAAATAATCAGCTCATTGTATTATCATTTTAGCTGCTGTAACCTGTATTTCAGCATATAATGGCTACATTTTTATTTACAGACTGAGCTGCCTCACTTTTTATTCCAGTAGTGGACAGCAAGCTAAACTGTAAGTGCACTAGGTTACAGTTTTTCATGACTACTAAGACAAGCTTAGTTGGGTCTTGCAAATGTGTTCACACTTTTTCATTAAGTTCACACATTTTCCACACCGTTTTTCAAAACAGTTAACACAGATTTCATAGAAAGACCCAAAACTCAGTTGGATTAACTGTGTTAAACAAAAGTCTATTTACAGTTACTAGAAAGAGGCCTACCTGCATAATGACAAATCTCTAAAGCACCAGTGTGAAGCTCCTTTGCCCTTTGCACAACTCCTCAATCAGCAGTCAGTCCTTGTGCATCTATAAAAGATGACACCTCTGTATTTGCAAGCATGGATCAAAGAAGCCAAAGGCACGTAGTGATGAATAATAAATGTAATGAAATGAATTAAGAAAACTTTCTTTGGAAAGTATCTTTATTAAAGTTTTTTTTATTATTTTATTTAACCTGTATTTAGCCAGGTAAAATCCACGGAGATCAACAATCTTTTTTACAAGGGAGACCTGGCTAAGACAGCAGCGTACAAAAAGGTTACAGCCAAACACCCACACAATAAAAAACATAAAAGATATATATTTATATTGCATTGTGTGTTGATATTTAAGCAGGGCCTCTTAAAAAGTGTGGAAAGTGCAGGTGCAGCAGGGGTTTTTTTTCTCTTGTAAAATCATCTTTGGAGAAAAGAATATAGAGAGAGGAATGAATGGCACAGGCATGGAGCACAAATTAAAGTTTGATCGGTTCATATTGATAGCTGTATTTTGTATTTTATTTTCCATTGTGTGATGATTGATTGAAAGAATATATTCATTTGACCATAAGCTGTGAAGTTTGATGGAAATATTTGCTTTTGTTACATATCTTTAATGTCTTGTGAGTGTTGGAGCATTTCAGAATAGAATACAATACAATACATGTTCATTGTTCATCATAGTTTGAAATTTGTCTTGGGCTCACCACATAAAAGACAACATTATGAAAAGCAGACAAATAGCCAGTAAAATAAACAAACAAAGTCATTACCAAACACTTAAACGCATTAAATCAGCTCATTGTCTCCCTGTGGTTTAAGCTCATCAGTCACTTTGCTGAGATAAGGACACTGATGGCACTTGGGATGAAGGACTGCTTACATACAGAGGGATTGGCCAGAGACTTCTAGTTAAGGCCTGTGTGTGTACTGTTTTTAAAATGTATCATTTGAATGGACACTTGTGTTAAAGCACATGAGAAGAACTGTAAAAAGTTGACCCATCCTACAGCGACTTCTACTGGAGACACGCGTGTATATCTGAGGTGCTCTCACCCTTGAGCAACACGTCCTTAACTAAGAAATACAATGAAATGTTCTTTCTGAGGAGGATAACTCGTAATCCGGACAGAGGAAATGTGTTTTTATTTTTTGAAATCAGATTGAGAGTATGTAACTATGGGCAAAGCACATTCATAGAAAAGTCATATGATGGTTCACAGGGCTTAAGCTCCTAAACTACAATACAATTGTGGGTTAATTCTCACAGTCATTACTTTTTGTTGTGATAACACACTTTTAACTTGTACCGCTGACATAGAAAACCATACAGAAATATATAGGGAATAAGAGGAAAACATCGGACAGCGCCCATGGTCGAACCCCACAGTCCGCGGCCCACAGAGTGGAAACGTTCAAGGGTAAGATGAAACCATTGAGCTAAACCGATGCAACGTATTCATGAGTACAACTTATTAATATACATGAACTGGTTACAGGACGTGCCGGTGACTGACTGGTATAGTCTGTATTCGGAGTTTAATTTAAAAGAAAGCTGTGCGTAAATGTTGGATAAGTATATAACATAAACAGAAGAGTGAAATGAGGTCATGGTTAAAGATTAAAACTTGGAGATGACGCGGCTGTAGGCGCTTCTCTTCCTGAATAGGTACTGTAGATCACGTGGTATGTAGTAACTCAGACCAGACAGCTCAGTGCTCTGGTCTGAGACTGATGATTCATTGAAGAGTGAGCAGTGACATTCAGAGGAGGATCATCTCATTCAGCGCGCCACAGTAATAAAGAAACACAGTTTGAGTATGCCTTTACTTGCTTTGCGTCCTTTGATATTAGTTTGATTTAATTATTTACTGTATTAAATGCGTATCCCTGAAAAACGCACCTGGCCCCGGCACTATCTACAGGCCAACTCCTCTATTAGTTATATCTTTCATGTTTTTAATGTCTTGTGAGTGTTGGAGCATTTCAGAATAGAATAGAAAACAATACAATACATCTTTATTGTTCACCATAGGTGGAAATCTGTCTTGGCCTCACCAAACATGAAAGACAACATAATAAAGCAGGCACATATGCAGAAAAACAATTATGTAAAGTAACTTAAACACATTAAATCAGCTCATTGTCTCCCTGTGGTTTAAGCTCATCAGTCACTTTGCTGAGATAAGGATACTGATGGCACTTGGGATGAAGGACTACTTGCATACATATTTAGGTGCCAGAGGGACTCTGAGGGACTCTGGTTTTGCAAACAACACGTGTCATATTGAGACTTCCAGTTATGTCCTGTGTGTGAAATGTTTTTAAAATGTAACTTCTGGATGGACATATGTGTTCAAGCACATGAGAAAAACTAGAGTCTTGTAAAAAGTTGACCCATCTTACAGCGACTTCTACTGGAGACACGCGTGTATATCTGAGGTGCTCTCACCCTTGAGCAGCACGTCCTTCACCAAGAAACACAGTCAAATGTTCTTTCTCTGTGGGATAACTCGTAATCGAGACAGAGGAAATGTATTTTTAGTTTTTAAAGTCATCTTCAGAGTATGAAATGATGGGCAAAGCGCATTCTTTGAAAGGTCGTGTGATGGTTCATAGAGTTTAAGCTCCTAAACTACAGTACCATTGTATGTTATTTCTCTATAGACATTACTTTTTGATGTTTTGCTGGCATGAAGAGCCTTACAGAAGTATACAGGGAATAAGAGGAAAACATCGGACAGCGCCCATGGTCGAACCCCACAGTCCGCGGTCCATAGAGTGGAAACGTTTGAGGGTAAGATGAAACCATTGAGCTAAACCGATGCGACATAACTATGAGTACAACTGCTTTATATGCATGAGCAAGTTACTGGACATGCTGGTGACCTGATTAGTATAGTCTGTGTTCGAAGTTTAATTCAAAATAAAACAATGACTTAATGTTGGATTAACACACAAGTAATGTATAATTGAACAGAAAAGTCAAATGAGGTCATGGTTAAAGATTAAAACTTAGAGATGACGCGGCTGTAGGCGGACTGACAGGTGCTTCTCTTCCTGAATAGGTACTGTAGATCACGTGGTATACAGTAACTCAGACCAGCCAGCTCAGTGCTCTGGTTTTATTTACAGACTGATGATTCATTGAAGAGCAATGACAGTCAGAGGTGGGTCATCTCATTCAGTTCTCCTCAGTGGTAAGGAAACAAAATGTAATCCTGCAGAGGATGCATTTGTTGTCTTGGCGTCATTTGATTTCAATTCATTTATCTATTGTATTAAATGCGTTTCCCTAAAAAACACACCGGACCCAAACAATATCTACGGCCAACTCATCTATTAGTTATATCTGTCAGCAACCCTAAAGTGAAACCGAGCGATTGTATGACATACCCGGATTGAGTTCTGAATGACGTCATCTTTTTTAGCAAAGGAATAGCTGTCACGTTGACACAGAAATTCCACTAGGAGGAGCTAAAGACCTATAAAAGACGGACTAAAGTTCAGTTATCTCTCTTTCTGCCTGACATACACACATAAGGCCCACATAGATAGATAGATAGATCACAAATTAAAGGAAATATCACGAATGCTTGACCCCCGCAGTGAGGGGATCCCATGGGTCTGTGATGTTGCAGGGGACATTTTGCTGGCATGGTTTGGGTCCAGTTGTTCTCTTTGAGGGAAGTGTCGCTGCAAATCAATACGTATTAGTAAGTATTGATACGTAATAGTAAGTTTTTCCTAGTGATCACCTTGATCATGTAATTAGATATTGTTATCCTGATGAGAGTGGTTTCTTCAAGGATGATAATGCCCCCATCCCCCGGAAAAGAGAGGTTTAAACTAGGAAAATGGTGTGACACATATGCTATGGCCTTTGCAGTCCCCAAATCTTAACACCAAGTGAACACCTATGGGATATTTTGGGCTAACATGAGCTCTCCATCACCATCATCAAAACACCAAATGATGGAGTATGTTGAAAGAATAGTCTTTATCCGTCCAGTAGAGTTTTAGAGACGTGTGAAATCAATGCAAAGGCACATTGAAGCTGTTCTGGGGGCACTTACACCTTACTACAATTCAAGGCACTGTGTGTTGTTCTTTCCTTTCATTTTTCACCCATCTGGATGCACACATGTATGTATATGCATTTATTTACATATAAACATATATGTCTATTGATATACATATGTTTGTGTATATATATATACATGTATGTTTGTGTGTGTGTGTGTGTGTGTGCACCATATGATTGTGCACTTATGGCCCTTGAGATTATTTTGATTACTTCAGCAGATATGACTGTGGTGTGTGTGTGTGTGTGTGTGTGTGTGTGTGTGTGTGTGTGTGTGTGTGTGTGTGTGTGGGTAGGTGAGCCGGAGGGAGACAGGAGGCAAAGGGAAGTGAAGAGACACCAAAACACAGAGACATGATTAAAGGGAGTGTGACTTCCACCTGCAATTAGCTTCACCATCATCACTCTCCGCAGTTTCCACAATAACTCGCTGAACTCTGTCCAATGTGTCACCACAAAGCTATCAGAGGAGACAAACAGAAAAAAGAGAGCTGTAAGGGTGAGAGGAAAGGTGGGAGGTTATGCAAGATAAAGAGATAGGTTCAAGTAATCATGGGGGAGGAAGGCAGGTGAGAGGAGATAAGAGAAGACATAGGAAGAAAGCATAAATATGTTAGACACACAGTAGCAAAGCAAGTGGTGAAGTGATAGGAAAATGAAGAGCAGGGATAGGGGAAAGGAGAGGGAGGAAAAAGAGGGAAAGAGAGAATAGAGGGTTTCGTCCACATGCTCCTCAGCTGTGTAAACTGAAGGTCTCTGCTGCTTCTCCAATTCCCCCGAAGAAGGGGGATATTTATAGGAGGCTGGCAGTGGCAGTGAATGGACCCTTGCTCTGTCACACCCACTAATATTATTATTATTACTTTATATGCGCAAAAATGGAAAATGTCAGCAACCTGAGAGGCCTGCAGAGACAGTGCGTGCATGTCGTGTCTCACTCCCTCTTAGTGTATGTGTGTGTGTCTGTATCCTCATGTTCGTGAGAAAGTGTCTGTTGGTGAGACATTGCATTTATATGAAACGGGCAAAAGAGAGAGGACAGCGAGAGGACAGAATTAGAGAGAGAACAGAAAAACAGGGAGAAGTTGGCATGTTTTCGAGGGGTGTAACCTGATCTACTGAACTTATTAGAGCTGTCAAAGAGTGAGAGAAAAAGAGTAAGAAAGCTAGAGAGAGAGGGAGAGGGAGAGGTGGAGCAGGGCTAGACAGACACAGACATGAGCACATATTCCAGCTCCAGATTATAAGATTCCCGCAAGTTGTAGACGTGTTGAAACAGACTACACACACACATGCACACACGCTCACACACACAGGTCCACATCCACCTGGTAACAGATGCAAACTCAGGCACACATGCAGAAACACAAACAGTCTGATAGACATAACAGACGTGCACGCGCATGCACACATGCTGGGAAGAGAGGAAATTCCAGAGGGAACAGGTGGGAGTGGCGATAGCAATCTATCAGGATGACTTTGATCTTCCCCATGCCTCTGTCACCACTGCTGAAATACACTGGATGGATCAGGCCGGTCTCCAATTAATCATAATGTGCATACACACGCCAAGATGTAATAACAGCCCCACACCAAAATACGTGCAAAGAAAATTGTAGTTTTGATGGATTGAGTACACATCAGGTTGTACGTGCACATTGAGAAGAAAAAAAGGTGAAACGCATCATAAATTACACAATGCTGACTGTCTTTTTGTCTACCCACACTTCCCTGTGCTCGGTCCAAAGTAAAGCAGAGATAACAGAACAGTGGCATCTCCTCCTCTGAGTGCTGTGCTCCGTGAGAGACATGTGTGATCTGAAGGGGGCAGTGTTGAGAGAAGCTCCTGGGAGTTGAGTTGAGCTACACCTGGAACATTACAAACAACATCATGTGAATGTTTTGGTCCATCTAGGTGGAATAAAACAACAATCGTCACCACTGTCAACACAGTCACATTTAATCATTTAACTTTCATAATCTCTCGTGATTGTCAGCAAGATGATCTGAGATGTGAGGAGAGGAAGAAAAACATGAGGAAGGAAAAAGGGAAGGGAGACAGAGACATGGCTTTGGCACAAACGCAGTGTCTACTGAGGACAGGAGTCAAAGCTCAAGTGTGTGTGAGTTTGTTTGTGTATATGTGTGTGTGTGAACATGTACGTGTGACATGAACCTGAGGGCATATTAAACAAAATCATTCAGTACAATGTGTCATCACAAGGAAGAAAATACAAGAATGTCCGTATCATCAGCCAAGTGTGTGTGTATGTGTGTGTGTGTGTGTGTGTGTGTGTGTGCGTGGGCGAGTGCCAACGTTGAGATGTGAGCGGAGAGCCCCTGCCTAAGGGGCCACAAAGACAGTTGATTGACAAGCCACATGAACATGAATGTGCCTGTGTAACCCTCTCCGTACCAAATCCTCATAATCACACCACTTCTCCTCTTTTGTCCCTTCTCTCCACCCATCCCTACCTCCGCTTCCCCCTCTTTCCAGCCCTCTTCATCCTCCTACACCCTTCTCCCAACCATCCCTCCTTCCTCCACTTCTCTATTTCCTCCAGGACTCCTTTTATTGGGAGGCGGGCGTATATTAATGACCCCCTCGGTAATTAGCTACTTTAAAGCATTAAAAGTCATGAATGGAGGCCTGCCCATGAACAGGTTTGCACATAAACACATTGGTCAGCTCACAGAGGGTGCTGCATGGCCAAAACATGAGCAGCAATCGAGAAAACATGCAAGGAGGAAAAAAGTCAATCGTGACGGAAACCATTTGCAGAAATTATTCATTTCCCTCCTTTTTTATGTTTTCCTTGTGCTGACTGTACACCCCTCCCTCTCCCCAGTCTCCCTCTTTCACTCACTCTTTCCCTCATGCACATTCCACACTGTTTTGCATATCTCTTACCCCCCCTTGCACTATACCTCACCGCTTTTAAAACAACTCTCCTACCCCCTCTCATTCTCTCTTTCTCTTTCTCTCCACCTCAATCCCGCCCTCCCCTCACTACCTGACATTGTGGCTCGATGCCCAATGAGTCACACCTCTGCTAAAATCATCAGAGATGGAGGGAGGGAGGGAGGGAGGAGGGAGCAAAAGAAAGAAATCGTCAGGGAGAGAGAAAAAGCAGGAGAGTATGACAGAGAGAAAAATATAGAAAATAAAAATGGGAGGAGAGAAAAGTTAGAGAGGCAGAAAGAGGGAGCCTCCGGGGAGAGAAAAGAGCATAGAGTGCGTTTAACTTTTTGACTCCAGTAGTCAGTGTGTGCTTGTCAGTAACAGTTAGCCTGTAGACAACAACACTTTCCACACGCTGCTTAGGCACACACGTGCATGCACAAATACACACGCACACGCAGCCATACGCAAACACAGCCACACAATGACATCTTGCATAAGCCCACCTGCATGCTCTGCAGGCACACACACACACATACGGCAATCAGACATGCAAACAAACCAGAGTAGAAAGTGTGGCTGCAGCCCTGCCTCTCTACATCAGCCTCCCCCACCCTCTCTAGCCGTTGCCCTTGGATACCACACAAACACTCCCTGTTGGGCAACACTGGGAGTCAGGAGAGGACGTACATGGGTCACACACCTCCCCAAGCGCTGCGAGTTTGAAAGCAGTTGTATGTGCGAGTGTGTTTGTGCATTTTTTGCATATGTTTTGGGCGTGAGTTGCAGTGCTTTTGTACAAGCAGTTTTTTTTTCTTGTTGTAGAAATGTGCCCGTGTACAAAAACAAGTGAAAGCTGTGCTCATTTCCAAGATGTTGCAAGAAATACGTGTGATTATGGTGGCATAGGAATGTCAGGGATCAAAAAGAGAAAGAGACAGATTATCAAAACAGATGCAAAATAAACTATCCAGAGCACAAAAACAAAAAACTGGAAGGATTATGTTGGACGGAAAAGTATTGTTTACTACACTAAGTCTCCCTCGTCTTCTGATTTTACTCATGACGACCCTTATGCCTGAACTGTGACCTTCGCTTGCTCGTCACAGTGGGGGCGCGGGCTTTAACAAGGCTTGTGTTTTATGAACCCTGAGGGATCGCTGCAAGCTGTGTGGATGTTGCTGTGTGCCACGTGCCTGTCATCATTCAGCAGTGTTGTTTTTGAACAGCTCTGTGCCTCAGTCAAACAAGCTTATGCTTCTGACACACAGGCTTACTCTTTTTGATGTTGAATCGATAGGTCTGTTGAAAAGTAAATCAATCAGTCCATCAATCAATCGGTTTTTCTGTCTTTAAGATCCTCAGGTTGGCTTATCATCACATGCCCAGATGGAAGGGAACCCAGTTGGTTTCATGTTTCCTTTATCTTGGGTTTTGCACCGAGGGATTCGTTTTGATTTTAGGGAAACTGAAAGACTACAGCTGAAGACTCTTTAGTACCTCTACAAATGGCACAATCTATTCTGCTTTGATGGGGTCAATCCTAACTGAAGCCCCAGGCTTAGGAAGCGGAACAGGCCTCTACCCATAGCTGTAATGTTTTTAAAGCCATACCAGCCAGCCACAAAGCTCCTTTTGCCCTTTGTACAGAACACACCAGACAACCCTTGGAAGCCATCCACGGCAAAGCACATTCCCAAAGTATTTCTTTTTTCTCCTTTTTACAAGTGTGGGATGGGGTCGAACAACAATTACGGTAAAATGTGACTAATATGTCACAGACATGCTGGTGTGTTTTTTTCTGACCTACTCTTTCTTTTTTTTCCCCTTTTCCATCCATCCTCTTCTCTCTTCTTGAAAATTATTCACTTCAAACCCCTGTAATTACAAACAAAAGCGCTGACTCTTCTCCAGCTGAAACAATGATAATGATGGAGAGTAGTAAGTGTGTGTGTGTGTGTGCGTGTGTGTGTCTTCATCAAAGCGGCGTTGACGTTGATGGGTGTAGAGAAATATGTGGAGGACAGAGAGGATTAACACAATCTGGGCATGAAGCCCCACAACTGAGAGAATGGTGTGTGTGCGTGTGTGTGTGCGTGTGTGTGTGTGTGTGTGTGTGTGTGTGTGTGTGTGTGTGTGTGTGTGTGTACACATGTTGACTCTGTCTTGATAGCAACGATCCAACACACAGCTGCTCCCTAAGCTTGGCATTTAAATGAGGCAAACAGACACTTGGAGCAAATGGAATACAGACAGAGGCGGTGACAACACAGACAGATAGAAGAGATTTGAGGAGCAGCAGCAGACTCAAGAGCAGGTTGCACTTCTTCTCAGGCTGTAAACAACATAACCGTGATGAGCATATAAAGTGTGTGTACAACAGAGAAGGTGGCATGACCTTTGAAACCATATCTCACCTTTAAACACAAAGAGATGCACAACATTTGACCTCGAGTCGCGAAAAGCTCACAGCTAACATGTTCTTTGTCGTCTCTGGACTTCCCGTACCAGGACCCAAGTGTGCAGCTGAACATTAGGTACAATACACCAAGTGTGTGTTGCGGTAGTATCTAGGCCACATGTATGCATGGTTGCGAGGTAGAGAGAGTGTACTGCCTGGTTGTGTTTGGAGCGGGCCCAGGCCAGAGGAGCTCAAAGCACTGAATGTCATCATCAGAGCTGTCGGAGAGCCAAGCAGTAATCACACCCAGATCACCTACACACTCACGCCAACTTACAACACCAGTCACCCCAGAGTGGTGTGTGTGTGTGTGTGTGTGTTTGTCTTAAAAAAAAAAGGAAGACTGATTGAGAGGGAGAAAGAAAACGAAAGACAAGAAGTATATGTGCATGCAGCAAGTATGCATCCTGTGTTACCGTAAAAAGTGTGTATGCGCAGACAAGCATGTGGTCATAGTGCGAGCAGTGAGTGAGTGAAGGCTACGAATGTGTGTGCTGGAGAGGAGGGTGTATTTTTTCTCTCCTCTTTCTTCCTCCCTCTCTCCATGTCAGTCTTATATCCCACCCCTCTATTTTCCATTTTTACATGCAGCTCCAGATGTGAAGGCAGTGAAATATTAAATTACAGAAATGGGCTTGTTTCTGCACTTTGGCTATATCAAAAACAACCCAGCCTCTGCTCTCTCCTGACCTGACACACACACTTTCTCACACTCTGATAATCACGTTTCAAACTGTGTGTGAGCATACACTGCAGGTGAAAGGAGCACAGTACAGCCATTCTTGTTCATTTATGAGTGTGCTGGTATGTTTTTCAGTATTTGTTCAAAGTCATTGGTTTGATTGTTTCTATTCTTACATATTATTTGTTCTCAACTTTAAAGCAAGCACAAACTCTCCATACACACTGCATCAGAGCTATGCAGCAGCCACCACAGCTGGTTCTTGGAGCAAAAGTGCCTCGAGGTGCAGTCCCTGTAAACACCACTAGATGCTGGCACCAAGAAAGCCCTCACTATCCTAAAGTCAACAGACCATTTATTTACAAATAGAAATGTTAATGGATTCATGTTTATTTCATATTGCAGGGCTTGCTAATGTCAGTAGCTGATGGGAAATAGATTGGACCCAAACTCTTTGAGAGTTAAGAGCTTGTTTAAATAGGCCTGCTCCCCTCCACCAGCAACCAAAACCATCACTTATTTTAGTGTACATCAGGCCCAGCGTGCCCAGATAGACCCCAGGTGCTGCTCAAGCACCTGCCTTTTTGGCCTCTGACGAGATACATGTCCTTTTTGCAAGACATTTTTCTATTTATTTTTCTAATTTTCTATTTTTGTTTTTTAAAATGTGGCCCATGGCATCAATACTCAATAAATGTATGTTGTGCATTTGAGCTTTAAATCTGCAATGCCACACAAGCCCCTGCTCCTCCCCCTTCGATCTCCCTTGTTGTTACACCCACCATAGTTAACGCATGCAAATCAAGCACCCTGAGTAGCACCCAGTCTGCCTGACTTGTCTTTATTAGTAAATCAATCTAAATTAATTGCATAAATCCCTTTTTACTGCAAAAGTTTTTTTTTTTAATTTCGATTCAAATGAATTTTGGCAGATGTGTCGCAGTAAAGCTGCTGGATTTTGGACACAATTGTCCCCCTGTCCTCTACCACCGAAACAGGTCTTCAGTCCATTGCAAACCATTTTACAAGGGAGTTAGTTAGTCGGTCACAGGTAGACTTACTTAGTTGGCGTCTGAACGCCTGATTGAGTGTGGCTTGAAGAGGCTGGCTGCTAGCGCTAGCATCAGAGGCTGTGCCAGCTTGGACCTCTGGGTTTACCGCTAAGAGCTTTGTGTTGAGGTGATATTTCAGGCTTGCAGTACTCTGATGGTACGAAAATTCCTTACTGCAGAAAACTGCAGAGAACGGTGTTTCTATCAACAGTTCCATCTGAGCATTTTTTAAATGTAAATATGCCGTTCACAGGGCCAAGCAGCATCGTCTCATCTGCCTTCATCATGTGACAAAGCAACTGTGGCCTTCAATGACGCACCAGGTCAAAGGGCACCATGGAACGTGATTAATCAGCATTAATTTTTTTAATGCGTTTAAGTAATTGAAATTAATTTATTTTGACAGCCTTAATTTATTTATTGTTAAATGAGTATCATGCATTGCTGTGATGTTTTTATGTACTTATATGCCAGTGGAAGAACAATTCACTCATCACTTTAAGTGAGACACAACTGTTGTGTTGTTGCGTATGGTGTGTGTTGTCTTGTATTCCAGTGCCAAAGACAAATTTCCATTTTATGCAAATCTAATGGGCAATAAAGTAATTTGAATCTTTGTTGCAATGCAATTCTGATAAAGTGGCACATGTAAAAACAGTGTTGTCTCTATGTCTATGCTTTTTTCTTGGACATCACAGGACTTTTTCACTGCAAACATTTTGACTTGTCATAGTGGGAGAAGCACAGATGTTACTCATAACATTAATGATTATTTCGAGGGTGTGTTTGCGTGATTGATTTGTGTGATTATCTCTGATTATCACACTCAGCTGTGGTGGTTGCCATTTGCTCCACCTACTTCAGCTACACCTGGCTTGCCTCCACATCATCGCCCGTATCTGGAGATAAACATTGCAGTGATAGTAAACCCAAAACCAGTCTTTAAAGTTTCTCTTCAGAAACATATGAATGCTTCTATTGTCCCACACCAATACTCCTTAAAATAAGATCAGAATCTATTCTTCATTTTAACACTGCATGACGAAATAAAACAACTGTTTACTTTCAGTGTGAGTGAAACTGGATGCATGTTTTAGTTTGTGTGATCCAAACATAATAATTAGACGATGGATAAGATGGATGTTGTGCTTGCAAAGAACAACAAGGGGCAGTGAGAAGGCACGTAGCTGACATTTAAATCAACTTGAAAAGTGCAAGGAGAGGAGTCAGTAGAGTGCAGATCTCTGCCAGGCAGCTGCCTGAGCTGATCGCAGCCACTCTGGACAATTCTTGTCATTTCAGCAGTCGCGCCGCAGCACGTTTCAGAAGCTAATAAAAATACTTGTCTGTTTCTGATGAGTTTGTGTTTTCCTGCTAACAGGCACCATATTTGAAATATATACAATATATGGGTGAGTGTATTTTTAATGACTCATCCAGAATTCTTTGATCCATGTCATACAAACTTGACTTTGAATGGTACTAACGTCGTCTGTAGGCTACAGCACAACAAAGTAGGAAATACCAACAATAAACACTACTAAAACAGACAAAGAAAAGAAACCACATAACTATATACTTATCTAATTTATGGCAGAAGTGCAAATATTAAGGAAAATTACCAAATCAAAAATCCCAAAATCTGGCAGACAAAACGATCTGCTTCTGAAAAGCTCCAGATGTGGTATGACCATTGATGTAGTGGAGGGTATATGCAGGTACACAGGATAACCCACTTCTTTCTCTGGTTGTTTAAAGTATATATACCTATCAGCCAAAAAGCCACTGGAATATATAGGAGAGTACACGTACTTCCTCCTCTGTAACCTACCCATCTACCTAGTAGTGCACCCAACTCATCAGCTACCACTACACTAATGGATATGACGCCGTTCAGCCGACAGAACAAAACCTTAGTGCAGCTGTGCCTTATGTCCATTGCTGCTTCCCTTGCAGTCAAGATGGAGGTGAGGATAACAAAAATGGGGATTGATTCAGTGAGGTTGACATAGACAGTAAGGTTTGATATTTTAGCCGAGCCTATTTATGGAAAACTCGGGGCCCTTTACCATCCAGTTGAGAGGGGGGAGGAGTCAGCAGTCAATGACAGCACAAAACAGTCAGTAAAACAGGTTTTTCAAAAACTGTAAATCACCGCAATCACGAGAGCTCCTTCAGCATACAGTCATAAATGAGCTCACAAAATATGAGGCTGATTGGTCCAATAGCTTGCGAGAGAACTGCGGACAGACAGAGACACAGTCACTCATACACAAACACACGCACACTCTCACTTACTCACACACGCTCATGACCAAACTGGTTAGAGAAATCTTGAGGAATCATGTTACTTGATCACTGTAAATATTACCATGTGTAAGGAAAATAGTTTGTTTGTGTTTCATCTTCATGTTTATGTAACCAGTTGACTCTAGTGTTGACTGCGTTGTGTTGATATGAAGAGGCCCAGACCATGGACATCTTTGGAGGCGATCTTCATTTATTCCTGACAGCAAGAGGTAAAAACAAAATCCTCCGTCAATTACGACAATATAACTCGAGCCACTATGCAAATTAAGTGACACAGGAATATGTTAGCGTATTGTGCAATACGTTTAGGATGAAAAATGAACATAGCTTAACGGAGATGAGACATGGAAATTACTATGAGAGCAATGCCGCTCACCTCTCCCATGGAGTACAACAGCAAAAGGGGAGAGAAAAGGCGGGAGACACCCCTTTATAGGTGGGGTACCCCTAAAGGTGAATGTATGGTACGGAAACTGAGTATCAAAAGTTCCACATATTGAATATGAAGGCCTACGCAAGTGAGGTAATAACAACTGAAACAAATTTTGTGTAATTATAATACTTAATATTACAAATGTACATTTGACTTTGTTACACATATTACTGCTGTATAATTGACACTGTTACATTATACAGTCATTTTTGAGTTAAATACATTGTAAAAGTTTCAAACAAGCAAAATATTTTTGTTAAATTTCTAACTCAATTTCCAAAAAAAATCAGACCAAGAGACAGCTCAAAGTTGCACCATTTTAGTTGCTGAAAATAGATGAAAACCAGTGATATCAGTTGCGTTCAGTCCAGTCTGAAACAATACTGTCAAAGCAAGGATGTAGGGGATCAAAAAACTTCAGTAAGGTGGGTTTCACTTATAACAGCAGCATAAACAATCATAAAAACAAGTAATAAAAGCGGTTACTCTCAGAGAACTGGAACGACTGTACGGAACAGAATTCTCTAAATGTCATGGTGGCTTTCCAGAGTGCTCTGTGACTTTGTTTTGCTCTGTGACTTCTGCTGTGCTTTGAGCACCACCACCCGAGTGACATCTAGTTCCATTATATTTGAGAGAGGGCAGGCATCTCTACGGCTGCTATCTCCAACACTCTGCAACTCACACCAAAACAATTTAGCTTGTTAAGTAGCACTACAGGTAAGAGGAAGCATGAGTATTTTTGAATGGCGGTGAACTATTTAGAAGTTGGTTAAAAGTGAGGAAATCTTCACATTTTGTGATTTAATGACAGCCAAATATGTGTGTGTCAATAACAGGGTGGGCATCCAAGAAAAAAACGTAATCCTTTCCTCCCCTTTAATCTTCTGATTATACAGCAGACAACACACTGGCATCACAGGATAATATGGCTTTACTGGCTAGCATTACAATATTACAACATCCCCAAAAACCTACTGCTCTCCCTTCTGCACATATTGTTCTGAAAGTGTAGCCCCCTGCTCACCTCCTCCATAAACCCTGAGCTATCCCGGGGATACACATGACTTACTGATTGAGTGTAGACAACCTGATAGCAGTTTAGGATCACAGTAGAGTTAACACACTGTCAAATGCCATGCAATGAGCACCTCAACAGGGGACAGATGAGAGTAACATGTGAGCGTATGCTGGGCGTGTGTATGTCTGCGCATAGTATATGAGAGGGGTGAGTGTGAAATGAGCGTGTATCTTGTATATGTGTGTATGTATGAGTGAAGTGTGTGTATACGTCTGTTTGTGTGTGTGAGGGCTACCCTGCTCAGGGCATTGACTGAATTGTTTCCACATGTGTCTTAACGCAGAGTTCTGGGCGGGTTTGGAGGACAAGGGAGGAGAGGGGGCTGCTATAGTTGGTGGGGGGGGGGTTCAGGTTTCATAGCACCATGCAGCACATCTGGGCTGCGAGAGCAGAATTAGATTTCCCACGACTGAAAACACATAGCCTACACACACTCACATGCGTCTGCACACACCTTGATAAACCACAATCGGTACACAAACATCTGTGATGTGTAAGCAGCAAGCATGTGCACACCCATGACCACAAACACAGCTACAACACAGAACATACATGTACACACACATTCCGCTGCCTACCACACACATTGTACAACCAGCTCCACAGTTCCTCATTTATTTTATGCAAGTGCTGTTTATTGTACCTCGCGTTGTTGCTTTTTAACCTTAGTCTTTCTTATCCTTAACACACACACACACACACACACACACACACACACTTCCTGGCATGCCCCCCACACACACACTCAAACACCACTTCTTCCCTGGCACAGCTGTCCCAAATGCTGCGGGCACACGGGCGTTTCACTGGCACGACACATGGAAGGAAAATCTGAATGTGTTCTCACTAATCATTCCCCTATTCCACCCAGAGAGAGGGAAAGAGGGAGAGAGGGAGAGAGGAGAGAGGGACGACTAAAGGATGAGGACGGACGAGTGCAAGGACTGGACGACCTGTGTAGCAGGTGTTGAAAGGTGAGAAGGCAGGAGACAATGTGAGCGTCAGAGCGAAAACATGAGAAGAAAGAGAGAGTGACAGACCAGCATAAAAGCAGGTTAGAGGTGAATGGATAGGGAGAGCTGGTGGGAGAGAAAGAAAGAGAGACGGAGTGAGATGGGATAAATGGGGGCATGCCAGCTCCATAAATGTTTAATTGCCAGCAGGTTTATTCATGTTAAGAGAAAGAGAGCAGAAGAAAGAGAGAGCTTAAACAGTACAAAATCTGTCTAGAGCCCCCAAATCTAATTTACACAACAAACAGAGAGAGGAGAGAAGAGAGGGCAAAAACGGAGGGGGAGAGAAGAGAAAAGGAGAGGGAGAAAAATGCTAATTGGCTACAGTTGGGCATGTCTGGCTGGAGATGAAAGAGGAAGAGGACAGAGAATGAGGGAGCAGGAGGGAGGGATGAGAGTGCAAAGAGAGGAGTGAAGGAGACAAGGAAGACTGTGGACTAAACGGTCTGATGGATGGATGGATGGATGGATGGATGGATGGATGGATGGGAACATACATGGCTGAAAGAGTGTCATCAGAAGTCTATATAAAATTCCGTGTCCCAGCAATCACTGCCGCTTACTGTCTTTTTTTCTCACACACTGTTGTTTCAGCCTGTTTTTCTTTTCCCAAAACGAATGAATGAAAGCAAAACTAAAAGATGGTCATGCCTTTTCATTCACATAAATAATGAAAGAGAAACTTTACAAGAATTGAGACTTGTCAGGGAATGAAGATGCTAGATCTAAAGATCACTTCAATATTCTCACACATCCTTCCAGGAAAAATACGAATAAATCTCAAAACATATGTAGCCAGGTGTAAAATAAATAACACCAGATGCACATCTGTTTTCAAGGATCTGTATTACTTGTATACTCAGACAGCAGGAAAGTGCTATTGAATTTCTTTGGAAGGTTCAATTTGTGTTAGATTTAACAAAGATTTTTTTGAGATACAACCAAGTTTACACCTCAGACGCAAAGTATCACTTCCAAGTGTAACTCACTATTTAAACATCCAAGAGTAACATACTTAAACATACTTTTATAAAGTGAGCTAACCAGTCTAATTAAGTAATTTGATTCCTCAGCTAACTTTAAGGTCCAGTGTGTAGGATTTAGGGGGATATATTGGCAGAAATAGAATATAATAAGAATGTTTTTTTTATTAAAGCATAATTATCTGAAATAAGAATCATGTTTTTCTTACCTTACAGTGAGCTATTTAAATCTTCATAGGGAGCAGGTCCTTGTCCATGGAGTCCGCCATGTTGCACCACTATGTTTCCACAGTAGCCCAGAATAGACAGAGCAAACACTGGCTCTAGACAGGGCCATTTCTGTTTTTGCGTTAGCCATCAAAGTTAGTAGCCCCTCCAAAACGAGCTGAACAGTGTCAGAAAAACATTGATTTTGAAATTGTTTTTACCGGTTTAATCTGTTTGTTTTGGTGAGGAAGAGACCTCTGTGGATAATTCAGCTCCCAGAAAGAACCTCCTGAACAATGAACACTGATGGAATCCTAACTGGGAGTTCATGCTTGGCACATAGAAGTTTCACCTGGTTGCAATCTGCAGTCTTCATCACCAGAATCCTCTAAATCCTTTACACACTGCTTCTTTTAAGGGCCTTAACTGCACCTTAACAGTAAAATAGCCCAGCTCAGTACATAAACAAATGTAGCGGTAGCTCTTCTGTTAATACAAAATAAACAAAACTGTATACAGTCAAAGTCAATCAAACATAAAACATTTGATACATTAATATAAAATGGTGGAAAGTATCTCAACATACACACTACATTTTATCTTTGCACTAACTCAAGAGTACGCGTGGTGGAGGCAGCGTTCACAACCATGAATTTTTTTGGTTCCAAACCAAATGTTTTCAAGCATAAATGATGACAAAATATATTTCTCTGAAGGCCCAGTCACACTAAACTAACATCAGAGAACTAGTGGCAATGAAAGCAGACTGATATATCACCTCATGATGCCTATATCGTGGCCAAAAAGTTGCACGTTAACACACTGCAAAGACTACAGCCAACAGCCAGCTAGCTTGTAAGTTCTGCACCTGGGTGAGAGGAAATAACTCTCCATACCAGCAGGAGATAGTAGTCTGTATTCGTAATGAAAAACAGGAAACCGAAAGACCAACGGGACAGATTCAAAATGCTAGTTGGCCAGTTAGCACATTAACAACACAACCAGATGTTGAAAGAACAAAGGATATTTATTGTGCGCTAGTAATCAATAACACACTTATTTATGGACCGTTTCTGCTAAAGAGCTCAACAGTGATAAAAAAATCTTACCTAATATAACAAGTTTGTGTTGATTTCACGCCCTCTTGACTTTAGTTGTTTCCTGTCTTTCCTTACTTACGTTTTATTTGCTCATTCACTGAGCTGAACTGTCAATCAGTGATTTTATTCACCAATGGGACCCACCATCTCTGACACCAATTAAACATGCTGAATCGGCAGCAAAAAAAGCCGAACAAGGCCAACGAGTGCTAATGGTTTGCAACACCCTGCCAAAACTAGTGCGGCAGATGCTCACCAGTGGCACAACACTGACCGACAGCAGACCATCTGCCTGGTGAGCCATGGCCTTATAGTGAACTTACAACACTTTCAGAATGTATTGCACATGCAGGCCTCTCATGAATTACTTGGGCGCACATGGAAAGACTGTAAACATCAGACCAACTAAATCCCAATCCGTGGCAAACATTACAACTCATACTTCTATAAAATCATGTTAGCTCATTTCAAAGGAGCTTTATCGGCATGGGAAACATACGTAACATGTTGGGTAACACCTCTGAAACACAGCCACCAAAGGAGAGAAAACATGCATCAAAGCCTGTTGCACACAGTTCCGCACTTTTACAAGGAAACCGTAGCAAAAGGGTGCACAGTGTTTTCAGATTGAGCATGCCCCTGGTGAGCCATGAAGAAGAAAGCACCTCACTTCATGTTTTGCTCTTCACTTCTTCCTTTCTTTTGCCGTATTTCCTCTGGAGCGTCTCTCAATCTGTTGATACCTGAAAAGTGCCATCTAGTGGCTTTAGTGTGAACTTTGTATTTTCCACCAGGCTACACATAATTGAGTTAATCTCCAACATCTCTCTGCTAAGTTATCCCTCTCAGTACATTAAAGACTTTTTAAAAGGGGAAACAAAATCCAAATGTCAGTCATGCGATGGGGGTCACACATGATTGACATCTGGTCGGTAGCTACTGTTCATTGGGCTAAGCATTGAAATGGATGAGAGAAGAGGACGGGCTGCAGGGTGTTGTATTTCACTATTCCAGTCTTATTTACACTGCAGCAGTATTTCTCCATCTGTAGATGCAAAGACTTTGAATGGAATCCACAAATGAGTCAGATTGGACTTTCCCAGCTGTGCAGAGGTTTGGCGTTGTCTGCTGTACTGGTGCAGGGATACTGGAACTGTTTTGCCTTGGCGAGTCCTTCCTGAATTGAAACAACTCGTAACCTCAACCGCTGCAGAGAAGGCTTAAAATTCTCTCGGTCCCAAGCGCAAAGTGTACCTCGTACTGCCTCTGTTTATGGCAGGACCCTCTCCCCCTCACCTCACCACATTTTGTCTCTCACTCTGTATATCTCTCCCATTTTGTCTCTCATCTCCTGTTCCATCACATTTTACACCTCCTCCTCCCTTCCTCCCCTGTGTTTTCACTTAAGCTTATTCCTGTATTACCCCAAATCCCCCCCACCAGCCACGTGTGGAGAGCAGAACCCAAATGTCACAAAGAAAACATGATACCATCTGAATAGGTCAGCATTGTCCAGAGAAAGGTCAGAGTGTTTCCTGAGCTCGGCCAGCCTTTGGCCGTGGCTGGATGAAAGTGTGTGTGCGTGTGTGTGTGTGTGTGTGTGTGTGTGTGTGTGTGTGTGTCGCTGCTGAACCAAAGGTAGGGACATTCTTAAAAAGTCTCTCTCCCTGTCTTTTTCCCTCTGTAACGCAGACCTATGTCTCCAGGCTGATACAGCATCTGTGCTTTGTTAAACATATTACTGTTACGCAAGAATCTGGGGCAAAGAACAACAACACTTGCTAAATATTTTGTTTATTGAAGTTAAAAATGCATTCAATTGCGGTCATGAATCCTGCTTGAGAACCCTTCACTCTGATTAATCATGAAAACAAAGCAGCCTTTAAAATGAAAATAAACCAAAGGCCAGCCACTGGTGGAGAAATCGCCTTTGGTGTGTACCTGACTAGGTTTGGATCCGGGCCAGAACCGGGCCATGAAAGCAGGTCAGAGGGTGCTGTTCTGCGGGAGATCTGTTTGGAGTCTGCTCTGTGTGTGTTTTTGTGTTTAGCGTGGTTTAGTCAGTCTCCGATTTACAAACATTTAAGGCCCCGCTGCTGCACTGTTTCATTTTTCATTTAGTCGCAGCCCAAGGCCATGTCCCAGATTGGAGACTGCTACACAGCACACCGCTGCACTCTGCACCACACCGGGCCGCTTCCCCTCCTCATCGTCTGGTCTGGTCTGAGGAGATGAGGACCTGCCGGTGACCCCGTAGCCTGCAACACACACACTCACATTCTTGCACATTTCTATATGCACGCTCACACACACATAGACGTGAGCAGAGCGCAGACATATTTCTGCTCATGCACACAAACACACGAGCAAGCCAAGAAAACACAGACAGATAGGCAGACAGAACACACACACGCAGACAACATGTGGAACAAGCCGTCTAATTCCACTAATGCGAAAAAATCTGCAGAGACAGACAGGTATGACACAGCAGCCACTACAAACACAAAGAGATTACACACACTCTGGTGCACAGTTATGTGTTTAGGAAAGTTTAACTCACATATGCACACTGAAAACTTCTGATAGCCAGTCACATGCCGACTGTATAGCCCCGCATACACACACAAATATGTATAAACACACTCAGATGCATGGCCACCATATTTGAACCTGCCCATATGAAAACAGAAATATGTACACACACACACACATACAGTTGGTACAAGTGGGTGCACACAAACACACACCTGTGGTTTCAGGCCAGCACACAGAACTCTTTAGTCTTTGAGCTGTCTGTCCCACTTAAAGTGAGTGCTGCTTGTGAAGAGGACCTGACAGACAGAGAAAACACACACATACACACATGCACACACACTGCGATGAGTACACTGCTGGAGCAGAAGACCTGACTAAGCTGAATTTCCCCCTGCTCCCCTTTCCTATTTTCCATCTGCCTCAGCGTAGGAGAACCTGTGTGGGGAAAAATAATGCCCACCATACACACGCCACGCTTCACTTTCTCTACTCGCTGTGACACTCCTTTAAACACACACATGCACACACACATACACACACACACACACACACACACACTGCTAATCCGCACCGTCAATCTTAACAGTTTCCCTCTGCTTTCTATTCACTGATTTCTTTCCATGCAGCCTCGCAGTATTCTGTCTTCACTCACTTTCCCCATTTCCCCAACTCCAGCCTTATCTCTTATCTCCTCCATCTCTCCTCCTCCCTCCCTCCTTCCTCCATCCCTTTGTCGTTTCTGTGGTGCTGTGTGGTTGACCAACAGCCAGGGAGAGACAAGTGCAGGAGTGCCGGCCAAACTTGCCTGCCTCTCCGCCCAAATTACATGGGACAGTCCCAATTACCCTGTGGCCAACCAAAGCATTTCCTGGGTTAGCGCTGGTGACGCGTGCCCCCCCTTTGCTGTGGTTACAGGGGGTGTCATTAGACGCTTGTTTTACTGCAACCCCAAGAACGTGCCCGCCGGCCGCATCCACGCCACGGGAAGCACGACTGCAACGTTCCAATAACTCTGCAGAGCCTGATGGATGACAAATGGGAGAACGTTAGGGGTAATGCTGGAGCTCGTAGTAAATTCCTGCCGGCCAAGAGGGAGATGCAAAGAGAACATTGCAGGGAAAATAATAAATTCTAGACCAGCTGCTATGACTTCTGGGAAGCTGATAAGTGTGAGCTGTAATATTTTGTGAGATTCAAAACACTTGGATTGAATAAGGAGAGCTGTTTGGACAGGTTAGCCCTAATAGGTGTAAAGCACAGATGTGGAGGGAATAAAAATATATTCTGAGAAGAGTGTTTTTGACATCAGTGTTGGAGAGAAGTTTTATAAAGCAGGTTGTAGTAAAGCACACAGCTGTAAAATTAACGAAGTGGGAATAGGAAGAATGTTAAAGACTATTTAGAAAGGGAGATTAGATGTGTTGTGGGCCTATACCATGATCTTCATGCTTTCATACAATACAGTGGGGGTCCACACATGTGTGTGCAGGTCCATGAGTGGGGGTGTGTGTGACAACTGGTGGAAGTAAAAACTACATACTTGAATACTCTACTTAAAGGAAAACCCCATTTACCCCATTTTACATTGAATTTGGGAAGAAAACTGTGTCTTTCTCTCATGCCTCCAGGGTGAACGAAGAATCCAAACACTGAGAAAGTTTTTGATGTATTGAAGTCATAGGGGTCCACGTTTAACAACAGGAAAACTACATGAAAACATTTGTTTACAAACTCTCACACAACTTGTGCAGTATAATCCAAGTCTCGTTTATCCAGTCGTATGTCCAGTATATCCCAAACACATGCATTTTTGCTAAACCCTCATGACTTAAAACACCTCTGCATAAACAGCACATTTGGAGTGCTTGTCTGTGTGTGAGACTGTTAATGTAAGGGTGTTTTAAATCGCAACATTTTAGCAAAAATGCATGTGTTTGGGAAGTACCGAGCATACGACTAGATAAATGAGACTTGTATTATACTGCACAAGTTGGGTGAGAGCTTGTAAACAGATGTTTTGATATAGTTTTCCTGTTGTTAACATCAGTACATCAAGAATTTTCTTTGTTTTTAGGTTCTTCATTCAGCGCCTACAGTTTTCATCCCAAATTCAAAATAACACTAGGTGAGTAGGTAATTAAGTACTTCCATTTTATGCCACTTCATTCTTCTTTACATGTTGCTTTATAGAGGACAATATTGCACTTTTCACTTGACTACATTTATTTCACAGCTCTATTTACTAGTAACTTTGCATATTAGGTTTTTATATTAAAAATATACCACCAGCTTATGACATATGATCCATCGTTAAAGATTTAACAGCCCGAAAGATCATAAAGTGTTCAAATTTGTTCCATCTCAACCAGCTAAAGCATTTAAGCTACAGTTGGTTACTTTTGTGAAAATAACTTTTTGTTATATTTGCTGAAACTGGCGGCACAGTGGTGCAATGGTTAGTATTGTCGCCTCACAGCAAGAGGGTTTCTAGTTCAAACCCGGGGTTGAGGAGCCCCCCCTGTGGAGTTAGCATGTTCTCCCCATAGGTTTTCTCCGGTTTCTCCGGCTTCCTCCCACAGTTCAAAGACATGCAGGTTAATTGTTAATTGGTGACTCTAAATTTCCCGTAGGTGTGAATGGTTGTCTGTCTCTATGTATCAGCCCTGTGATAGTCTGGCGACCTGTCCAGGGTGTACCCCACCTCTCACCCAGTGTAAGCTGGGATAGGCTCCAGCCCCCTCGCGACCCCCAGTAGCATAAGCAGTTATGGAAAGTGAATGAATGAATGCTGAAATTGTCACTATATTCTGAAAGAAGCACATGAGACCAATAGTCTTTGAAAAAATTTATGTTCCTCCTCCTCTTCTTACTGTTTCTACTGGCATTTGCTAGAAAAAGACCATGGTACGGCAGCAACAATCCATCAAAGCCGAGGAGTCTTGAACGCAGCTGTCAATTATGTCAACCACTCCTTGTTAACTGTGGTCAAATTGTCAAACTAGGCAGTGCTAATCAAATATGAATCGAGAGTCTGTTACTGCAGTGCCTGTTTCTCACCTGACATGTTTTCAGAAACATATTTTACTGTTAAGCTGTAAAAGGAGAAAGTTGGTCCGACTGGTGGGTACTCCATCTAACTGTATCCAACATGGCGGCTGGGCCACAAACTTCCTCATGTTACAGCTAAACAGTACACTAAAATGTGTTTATGGAAACATTTAAGATGAGAAATAGGCAATGCAGTAACAGAATCTTGAGTCGTATTTGATCAGTGTTGCCAAGTTTGACAGTTTGACCACAGTTCATGAGCAGTAACATGATTGACAGCTGCTTTTGGGACTCCTCGGCTCTGACTGGTCATTTTCCTTCACATGCAGTCAGGCATTAGAAATGGTACAAAACAATACAGTAGGCAGAGGAATATGATTCTTTTTTTCCCACACATTATCTGTCTAATTTAATGCAGTGTGCATATAGTAACAGTTTCAGCACGTATGATTTTTTAAAAATAAAAGTTACAAACTGTAGCTTTAAAATGTCGGTTACAGGTTAGTAAACTAGAAATAATAATCTAATAATAGCATATAGTTAATATTATTATACTTCAGAGGGACTTGTTCTGCAAAGACATGGATTTTACTTTTAAGATGTTAAATTCACTTTGTATTCAGTTTGTGCATTTGTGTGCTTTTACTTTGAGTATTTTAACATTGTAGTGTCACTTAAGGATCTGAGTACCTCTTGCACTGCATGTGACACCGCACAGACGGTACAGTATGTCATTGTAAAAATCAAAAACATAAACTGATTTTCCATTTATTTTTTTAAATTAGAACCAAACAAAGGAGGGTGAGAGTCGGGGAAGGAGAGAAAGAGATGGATCTCATGGAGGAAAGTAGTCAAACGGAGAAGGGAAAGAGTAAGCGACTGACGCACAGAGCAGGATGAGGGTTTGGAGGGGGTGTCTGGCGAGAGGCAGAGTGACGTAATGGATGCGAGGAGAGAGGGATTAACTGAGTGACAGAGATGAAGGGATGCTCTCTGGTGTCACCCGTCCTCACTCTCACTCCGTCCATCATTCATTGGGGGAGCATCATGGGGCTCCATGAGTGTGTGGCAGCTGTGCATGCCAGCTGTGCGCAAGTGTATGTGTGTGTAATCAGTTTGTTTGCATACATTTCAAAGTCTGTTTACGCACGTGCGTACTGCGTGTATTAATATTCTTTCTGTCAATCTGTCAATATTAATGTGCACCATGTGCCTGTGTACAAAGTGTGTTTTATGTACGTGTGTGTGTGTGTTTTGTATGTGTGTAGTGTGCGTCTACATGCAATGTGTCTACTTCTAGTTGCCCATCTGGTGCTGCTATGCTGTGCTGCTCAGCCAGTTCTCTAATAGCTCCAATAAGCCTGTGGTTTGCTGCCTCATACACACATACACACACATATATACACAGATATGTACACACTGGCGGATGAATACACACACACATACTTACACAGTTAACACAAACCTTTACACACATGCTCCTCTCGCTGTTATTCTTCTTCCAAGAGAAAGAGGCCGAAAAATGACCATTTATTTACTTTGAGCTCTGGGGCTGCGGCAACACAGCCTGCCAGTACCAGAAAAAAAAAAAAAGATAGAGTCAAAGAGCGAAACAGAGGAGGGAGTAGGAAGGCAAAAGGTAGGCGAACAACAGAAGAGGACAGAGGGAGGAGCGGTGGACGAACAAGAAAAGAATGAGCCAGAAGGAGTTACAGGTTGAGAGAGAGGGGGAGAGTTTGCTGGTGGATGTGGAGTAGCGAGCTGTGGTTTGGTCCAGTGCAGCGTTTGGTTGTGTTACAGTCTGGCTGTGGCTTGTGTGGGTTGGGCTGAAATGAGCAGGGAAACAAACCCGGGCAAGAAAGTAGCTGAATTCACTCTCAGCACTTGAAAACACACATTACAAGTGTTTAATAAACTTATCTTCCATTTGATTTTCGGCCACATTGAGGTTGTGAAAGTGTCTGATGAGACGAATTAAGGTTCACCTCATACATTTCAAATATTTTGAGCCGTGTTTATGTTTGTCCAGGTCTGCTGGAGGGAGCACTCTGCCCTGCCCAGCCTGGCCCGTCTGCTGGGGCTCCGATCAGTAGCAGAGTGTCTTTCCAGCTAGCAGAGCCACGCTGGGTCCAGTTCCAACAAACTGAGAACTTATTTACATTCAGGGGGGGAAAATACACCTTTTCAAATATGCCTTATAAGTCATTTCTACCCAGAGAAATATTTCTACACATGTAAACAGGACAAATTGTCAACTTAACTTTGACGTGATTCCCCTGGATGTGGTGGATTACGCTCAGATTCAAAGCCAGGTTGTTCCAGTTTATCCAACAAAACAGGTCTCTCTTCAACTAGATGTTTATTTGAATCCCCCTGGGAAAAGCCAGGTGTTGCCAGTGTACACAGGCCTAATGTGGTTTGGGGAGTTTACCTCAGAGTGCAGACTACAGGTGCTTGTAGGAGTGTGCTGTGCTGCTCCGAAGATAAGATGCGGAGATGGGAGGAGAGCATGTGTCCCACGACCCCTGAGCAATATGGTCCGAGTCTTGCACGGAGATACAGACAACCAGATTGACTGACTGACTGACTGACTGACTGATAAACACGCACACTGCTTGTCTCCTCTGAAGGCCAAGGTTGCCACAGTTACCTGCTCTCTCTGTCTGTTCCCTCTTCCGATCGTTTTCATCCCTCACTCTCCCTCCCTCGTCTTCTGTTAATCTGTTCCAGAGCATTGTGATCACATGGAAAAAAACATAGCAAGTGCACATATTTCCCCCTTAGCCAAGAGTGAAAAAAACACACACACGGGGTTGGGTGGGGTGGGGTTTAGCGGAGGGAGGGGGGGTGTATGATGGGGAGGGGAAAAAAAAAACGAAATAAACTGTTTATTCAAAGGCAGCGCTGAGCCCTTTTGTTGTGGTGGGGACCTGTCTTTTATTAGCAGCCTGAAAAGCCTTCAAAGGCTGGAAAGACAGAGGACATGCCAACAGACGAGTGTATACAAGGCAGAGGAGGGGAGGGGGGAGATGGGAGAGAAAAGGGGGACGTGAAGGGGACAGGGCAAAAAGGTTTAGAAAGAGGCAAACGAATAGGGTCTGGGGACATGAATGGGTAGAAAGGTCTTGGAGGGGGGGGTGGCAGCGGAGGAGGAGGTGATGGAGGGTTGAGAACTTGAGATTGTGCCACTGGCAGTGAGGACACAGAGCGAAGGCCAGCGCAGAAGGAAAAGGGGGGTGCTGGGACAATTCCAGATGGACCATAATATGGGGAAACTGTTCAGAACTGTTCTCATATGTTTGCAGCTTTTTACACTGGCAGGACTTTCACAGAGTCTTGTAACTGATTTTGTCAGTGTGTGTGTGTGTGTGTATGTGTGTGTGTCTGTTGGGGAGGTTAAGAGGAGAATGATGTTTTATATCAGATCTTGATAGATTAAAAAAAAAGTTCTGGCAAAGACTGTTTGGTGTGTGTGCCTGTACCTAAATCTGCACACAGTTATAAGTGTGTGTTTGTCAGCGTGCTGTGTGGTAGGTGTTTGTGTGAATAAACTTACATGTGTGAGAGAGATTGATATATTTGGGGATAGCTTGGAGAGGCAAAGGAGACATTCCCTCATTGCGTAACCTCATCTCTCTTATCTCCGCTCTCAAAGCAAACTGTCAATGCTGCGTTCCCATCTCTCTCTTTTTTCTCTCCCTCTCTTTCTGGATCAAGTCTTCAAGGGCACAACCTTTTTGCTTTCCTCCCCTCTCATCCTGCTTTCCATCTCATCTACTGAGTATTCAAGCTGTTTGTCTACTTTGGAAAAGTGCTGTTAAAGTGCCACTATGATCCAACCTTTAAGCACTCTGTGTGTATGCGTGTCTGTAAGTGTGTGTTTGCGCGTGCTCAAAATATGCTGATGGTATGAGCCGTACGTGTTCGTATGTGCATAATGCGTGCAATCTATTTTAGTGTTTGTGCGCTGTGTGTGCGTGCGTGCGCTCTGTGCACGCTGACCGCTCTTGAAGCCGAATCAAAGTGCTCTGCTTTCAATAAGAGTCACAATCAGCAAAGTGGCAGCAAGCAATGACATCACTGCAGCTGGGTCCCCAGCTGGAGCACAGAAAGGACTTTGGCAAGTGTGTGTGTGTGAGTGAGTGAGTGTGGACATATGTGTGTAACAGAGTCAAAGACCAGCGTATGCATAGTTTATTTGTAATATGCATATTTCATGCAATTCGTAAACTCTGTGGCGGAGCAAAATGCAAGCAGGTCCATGCCAATGTAGAACCTTTTTCTCGTAGCGTTCATGAGTGTGACTGTGTGTGTGTGTGTGACTGTGTGTGTGTATGGTGGCTGAGAGTGTAAGTGAGATTTCCAACCTCAGTCGTCCCCATCAGTCTCTCTGCACATTCTGTGCCTTGTTTCTATTGGAGCAGACAGTGCTGCGGTGAGAAAAACAACAGGAATTTCATCTGTCATTGATTAAGCCCATTAACGGTGGTGTCTGATGTCTTTTACACTCATTCCACACACACCGACATGCAGCTGCACTCACAAACACACAAAGTTACACACACCCTGACTCCCCCCACACTGCACCGCTACCAAGACTACCATACAGTAACGGACACACCATGGAATATCATCAAGATCCACACCATTACTGTGTGTGTGTGTGTGTGTGTGTGTGTGTGTGTGTGTGTGTGTGTGTGTGTGTGTTTGTGTTGGGTGTGAATGGATTTTCACACGCTAAGTCATGCAAGCCGGAAAATACTGATCATAAACTTCCAACCAGCATGAGCAACCAACAACCCCACAGAGAGCCAACACACACACACACACACACACACACATACACACATACACACACACCATGCTACTGGACGCACAAGCTTCTGACGCGGTTGACACACACACTCACACACAAATACACACACACAAACTGTAAACTGCCCTCATATGAACAAACCATGCTTTCAAACACACACACACATACGACACAGCCACTGAAAACACACAGCTACTGAGCATACCGCGCAACCAGACACTCCAAACTCACTAAACAAATGTCTGATGTTGTCACTCTGGTATTTACCACTCCACCACTGTCATTTTATAAGCCAGCCTCACTACTTTGAATGTGGAGGCATTGTGATTTTAGCTGCGTGCTGAAAAGTACAGCTCACATAATGTGACAGTTATTGGTTGAAAACAGAGCTCAAGTGCTACAATTCCACTCAGTCAATGTGGTTTATGTCTCTGTTTGACTGCAGAGTAAAAACAAAGGTGAAAAACTCAATGTATCTATCTACCTGAAGGCCTCAAGTGTTGATGTCAACATTGTGATGTTCGTCACCAAAGACACAGTCCTCGACACTGTCTGTTCCACACAATAACAACGTCTGCATTGTACTCTTCTGGATTTGTTACATTTGTACATTATTTTGTAGTGGATATGTTGAAACTTTACTTTTCTATAAATGTTGTGAAGATGTGGTTAGTCTTAGGCACAAGACAAACGCTGCTGGGAAACGTCGCGATATGCTGCTTTTTACTGAACCCAGGTTTGGTAGGTTTCATGGCTCAAACGCCCTCAGGAAACCCTGCAATATGCTGCTGAAAACACCCAGGTTTGGTGAAAAACACCCAGGTCCTGTGGCTAAAATCCCCCTGGGAAACATGGCAATGTGTTGCTTAAAAACACCCAGGTTCAGTGCCACAAACGCCATGGGGAAACGTTGTGATGTGCCGCTAAAAACACCCAGTTTTGGTGCACCAAGCACCATGGGGAAACACCACGATGTGCCGCTAAAAACTCCCAGATCGAAACACAGCGAAAATACAACAGTTTTGTTGTTTGTTGGTCTCGAACAGTGGTCCGCAGCCTGGCAGCTGTCTCGCCAAGGTGTCAAGCCATTCACCACCACCCCACCTCCTGTTGACATAATCAGCTCACATACTATGTCACTTTAGAAATGTTGATATGATAGATAGTATGAAATGTAAAAATGTGTGGTGGTTTGCAGAAACATATAAAGCAAACATTTTCCTCTGGCGACTTGGATGCACATTAAAGTGAAAGTGCTACAAATAATTATGGTTCTACAAAAAAACCTAACTTACAGTTAACTTACTAGCTTTTTGCCGGTGCTTTCAACTACATCTCATGTTCTTCCTCAGCAAATGGAGATGGCTGAGTTCTCACCTATGTCTTAAACTTCAGGCGGTTGTATACAGTACAGACAGTAAATTTTCGCTGTTCAGATATGCTCTTTGTTACTTAATGACAGCTCCATGTCGAGCAGAACAACAGAAAACTTTATCAAGTGGACCTTAAGTAAAAAGTCTTTTGTCAATCTTCTATCACCAAGTGAAGATTTAACTTTAATGCTCAGTTGAGAATGTAATCTGTCATGGAGATTACAGGTCTAAAATGATGCATAAGACATTATACACGCATCACTTGATGTAACGCGGCAGCCAAATGTCATCTTGGGTTTAATGTGTTTTATTCAGAACTGTAAATGTACCATATAGTTGGCACTGAAGCTGCTTCAGTCCCTAAATGTGGTCCCTAAACTCCACTGGAGCAATGAACACGATTCTACCAAAAGATATTTCCTCATTTGGTGTTTTTATCATGGTGGTGGAGAGCAGTGGTTCCCAACCTTTTTCTTGAGGGACATTAAAATGATTATACTCCTTCAAGTCGAAGGGACTTCGCGACCCCCAAGTTGGGAACAACTGGTGTAGAGCACTGTGTAACTTGTTGGTCCAAAATCTCCCATAGGTGTTCAGTTGTGTTGAGATAGAGTCTGTTTACACACGGTAATAGCATGCGTCTTGTGTGATCCAATCACAAGTGGACAGCTTTAAGTACATCTGTTCACACCTGGCATTAGAATACATCTCTATATGAATCTCAAGTTACTACATGTGTTTGGGTCTCACTGCCCCACTCTATAAAAACAAATAAACTTGAATCAATTCCGTTTGCAAAGACCAAATGAGTTGTTGTTGTTGTTGTTTTTTACCAACAGGAAGTTTGTAGTGCTATACTCACACTTATAACCTTTACTATTTAAGATAAGTAGGCCACTTCTTGCCCTGCTCTTTCTCTGTCTCTGTTTATCAAAGTTCAAGGTTAAATTTCAAAGTTATTTATTGTCAAAGTCACAACAATTGCAAGAGCAGTTGTTGCCATTGAAAAACATAGGTCACAGACTCCCTCCAGCAATGCAATTTAAATATATGTATAAATAGCAATAATAATGAAATCATGCAAGCAGTGCAGGTTAAAATGAAGGATAAAATATAACATAAATAAAACGTGAAATAAGTGATATAAGTGATATATATGGTGAGAGTCTAACTGTTAGCATCATATAGCTAATGTTACCCAATGGTTATTAACAGTTTAACCGTTTAACGACAGAGATTAGTGGTTTCAGTGTTGGTGCGAGTTTGTTGGAACTGTTAAACGGCTGCTGCTGCGTGAGCTTGTACCAACCAAGCAGACATTGAACTGACCGTTCACTAGGACGACAAGCTGAAGTTGTATAAATCTGGTGCTTGGGCAGTGACTCGCGACATCAGACACTGATGAAAAAAGCGGTAGCGGCAGTGGAGTCAGGGGGAAACACGGCGGGACAAGGACAAAAGTTAAGGCAGCAAAAGTGCCACTAGGGTGTCTTTCACCCGGGAGAGTGGTGTTGTCATCCTGTAAGATTATTAAGCCAAACCCTGTTCTTTTTTTCTAAATCTAACCACGTATTTTTGTTGCCTAAACCTTACCATGTGCATTAGTTGTTGGGGAGGAAAGTGACTCTGGAGATGGTCCTTCACCTCTGCGTCTGTGTAACTGCATCAGCAGAAAGTTTTCCAGTGGTGCTGGTAAGCAAGGACGTCAGCTAAACAGGTGGTCCTTTAATGTGGCCTGCGACACTGCTGAAAGAATGTGGCCATATGTGGCCCAGACCACTTCTGAATGTGGTTTAAGCAATCTGAACTCAAGATGTACTGAAGATAGACTGGGTGCATTCACACTTGTATTTAGAGCTGTCCACATTTGATCTGATCCATCAGGATGCATGTTAATATCAGGTGTAAACAGGGCCACAGTGACTCTGAAGGCCATGGCATATGATTCACATCATTTTCATGCTCATCAAACCATTCAGTGACCCCTTCCCCCCTCTCTGAAAGCATCTGCATCATATATTTCTCCATTCATTTTTTTTAGGGTTTCTTTAACTTGTCACTCGTCTGTATATGGAAAATGTCCATTATCAGTTTTATGGGAATGTTCATAAAGCTATGAAGCTTGAGAAAAAGGAGTAGCTCCTTAATTGCTGTGCAGCGTTTGAAAATGTGTGGGAATATTTTCTTGGCTTTGCGCAATACAAAGGAATCTGGATGAAGATAATTTAGCTGTGTATAATGGGAGTTTCTTTGTTCTTTTTTTCCATTTTCAGTGTTTTATCCAATATGTAGTTGTTTGGGTATTTATAGCCTCTGAAGTTTCCCTTCACTTCGGTCAGCGCAGTTCTCACCAGATCATTTGGGTCCAGAATAGTTCCCTCATAATAAAAATAATTTCCTCCATCCAGGGAGAATACGGGCCTATTGAGCTGAATAATTTAACCAAATGGTTGTCTACCAGCTGTCACTACTTGATTCATTCTTTTCTTTTTATTATTGCAGAAGCGAAAAGGGAGTTATGACTTACAAGATATAAAAATAGACCTTTCAAAACGTATGAATTTCATCATCCAGCAATCCAACTGTAAGCTTCAGACCAGTCAAAGTTTAAAGTTATTATCTGTATCGTAAAATATACACTGGCAAAGCTCTTTACAAGCGCTCCAGTTAGTCATACTTTCAGTAATAGAATAGAATAGAATAGAATAGAATAGAATAGAATAGAATAGAATAGAATAGAATAGGGTCAACCAGAGCTGAACACAAAGCGTATGCAGACAGTATCACAGCAGAACAGGAGAGCAGAGTGAAGCCAACAGCAGAGACCTGGGGGAACAGAGCAGTGATGAGGGACGGCTACCAGAGACACCCAGCAACTCACATGGGTGTGCACAGCAACCCACACACACCAGTGCACATGGGCCATAAAAAAACACATATGATTATACACATAGATACGGCGACCAGGAGAGGGCAAGCGTGCAAACACACACACACACACACATGCCAGGCCGTGCTCACAAGTACCTGATCACACCTGTAGAGCACATGCATACTCATCTTTGTCTCAGTGCACACTGAAGACATAAATCCATGCTTGTAATCATGAATCCTTTCTTATCTATATGTTTCCTCTTGTCTGTTTCTCTGTGCTTCCATCTCCGTCCTTCTTCTTCTATTAAATTCCAGAGATCCGTCACATTCCATATTTCCATCACAGGAGACAGCCCCACGGCCCTGCCGCTCTCCAGAAGTCCACGGCTCTGTCCAACACACCAGTCTGACTCCAGAATCCTGTCATGTGCTATAATTTAGCTCTTTCCAGAGCACTTTACTTTCCCTCTGACTGTCATTTCCCATACATCACTGTCATTCAGCTCATCTGTCGGGGGTCTGGGAAAAGGGCTACGGGTGACTGAGCAGAGGTGTCATCAGATTCCTGTCTGAGTTTTTCTTGGTTGTTTCCTCTGCTCATAACACACACATGCACACAGACACACACACACACGAAAACACACATATCTAACCTCAGTCTGGATGACAAAGGGCAGAGGGGAAAGGCAGGTGGGTTTACCATAGAGTGAGAGGCTGAAGAAAGAAAAGGAGGAAGTGACAGAAGCCAACAGACAGAGTGTGAGCGAGGGGGGAAAGAGCGTGAGAGAAAGAGAAAGAAGGAGAAGAAAATGGAGAATAAAACAACAGGCAAAGTGGGAGAGAAAAGGAGAGGGAGAAAGCCTCCGGAGTGCTTTTTTGCTCCAACGGGACAAAAGGTTACAGCATGACGGGGGTAGGTGTCAGGTGATGTGTGACAAGTCCAAATTAAAGATGACATAATGGTGGGGGCCCGGATGGGGTCCAAAATGGGGGCTGACTGAGACCGAGGGTGGGGGCAGACCGTGGCAACCAAGTCGAGCTGGGCCACGCTGGGCTGGGCTAGGCTGGGGCTGGGCAGCAGGGGGCTACCCTGCAGGCTCCTCCATATGGAACGCGTTAGCCTAGCGATTGCTAATGAAATGCAGGCTGACGTCAGGCAGTCACCCACCCATTGTTTTGCTGCTTAATTTGTTATAATATTTGTCTTACAAATGAGGATTTTGCCAGGACAGAGGAAGAATAAGAGGCTACAGCCGTAGATGAACAGAGGTGGGCAGAGGGTATTACAGTGAGAGCCCAGCGTTGAGGCAAATGGGGTGTGAGCATTTGCAGTAAAGGTAGAGAAAAGCTAGGAGACTTAGCATGAGTGCTAACACAAGAAGGGCCGGGGCCTCAGCTGTCTAAGTGGGAGGTATAGTGACCCGAGGACTAGCATGGGTGGGTGCGCTGGAAAGGGAGGGACTGCTGTAAGAGGAAGTGAGTATGTGTTAATTGCATATGGAAGTTTTTAGCATAAACAAACATTTCGGCATTACTCACAACAATTTGTGTGAGGAATGCACCATTCAGGCTACTCCTGCAGCTGCCTGCCTATTTTATGCATCCTCATTTACACTCTTTCAGTAAGTGTTATTTTTTATAATTCATTCTCCCCCCCTTTCTCTCCCTCTCTTCCTCTCCTTCAAGCCCATTCACCCAGTTTCCAGCATACAGAGAAGTCTTCCTAAAATAGGCTCAGTGGAGCAAGTTTAAGAATGCTTTTGTTATTCCAAAAGGAGTTGTGCTGTAATTGACCACCACCTGGGCATCTGGCAGAAGTCACAGTGAGCTGGAGAGAAGGGGATGCAGAGGGAGAGGAAGGAGCTGTGGATGGAAAGAATGAAAGAAACGACAAAACAGAGATGAACAAATGGAGACTGAAGAAAGACAAGAAAGGAGGAGAGATTAATGGAGGCGGGGGGGGTGAATGATGGAAAGTGTGTGTGCTGTGTCCTTCTCTCTCTCTCTGTCTCCCGCTCTCCCACTCTGACATGTCAATTCGAAGGTGCTTTATTGGCGTGAGTAATGATGGGAGGTGTTGCCAGGGTAATTACATAGCACATTAAAGGGTTTCATAAACATTACAGTTCCTCCTCTGCCCGGTGGCAAGGCTAAAGGGGCAGGGAGAGGGGAAAAAACAGAATGAGAGAAATGGACACAGAGAGAGGGAGCAGAAGCAGCACAAAGACGAGTAAAGAGGATGGAAGAGTAAAGGGCGCTTACCGGAGAAGAGGGGGAGGAAGAGAGAAGGGAGTATGTGGATGAGAGGAACAGAAAAGATGACAGGAGTGAAGGTTACCGTGATCATGGATTCCATCGCTGAGCGCCTGAACATGAAACAGGAAGAAAAAAAAAAAAAGAAAACAACATGCTGCCGGAGCAGCGTCCAACACAAGCCACAGCTGCAATTCACATCACTATGCATGGAGAGCGCAGGATAACTCTCTCTCTCTCTCTCTCACACACACACACACACACACACACACACATGCACACTGCAGTCATGAAACACACATAACTTTATGCATTCCCTTGTTGACGCAATCTTTGCATATGCTCGTAACCATTCACACTATAGCCGCAAACTCCCCACACTCAGCTGTGCGCAGTCTGTCACTGAGGGTCATGACACTCTCACTCAACCAAACACACACAACCACAAGGACCATAATTAAACAAACATCCCCTCAGTCGCTGAACGTTGCATATTTATGTACAACCTCATTGGTCAAAAGCAATTATCTTCTTCTTCTTCTTCTCGACATCCTCATGGAGCACAATAACAGCTCCTGCCAGTCAGTGTCAGACAGCGCGCAGTGCCACTCCTGCAGTAAATCTCCATCACATAGGACTTTTTGCGTTTGCCCCGTAGTGTTGCAGCAGCTTATCTTTATTATTAATGTGAAATAAAATACTCAGATGGTCCCTGTTGTTGTTGAAATTATTACTGTCCTTGATTTAAGTGAACTGGGTGGCACATTGGTGCAGTGGTTTGCAATGTCGGTCTGGGGCCCATCTGTGTCAGTTTGCATGTTCTCCTTGTGTCAGCAGGGGTTTCTCCCACAGTTCAAAGACATGAAGGAAAGTCATGCGGGCTAGGTTAACTGGGGACACCAATTTGCCCATAGTCCATACTCCATACAACCTGTCCAGGGTATACCCCACCTCTTGCCCAATGTCAGCCAGGATAGGCTCCAGTGCTCCTGTGATCCTGAATCGGATAAGTGGTTGCAGATAATTGATGGATGGATAATAGTTGGTTCCTTCATGAGTCTGTCATGAGTTCCTGATGACGCTGATATTTGATACAGGTGCATGAGGATGACTCCTTCCAAGTTTGACATCTTTGTTTTTTACATACCACTTCATCAATGCAAAGTGTCCAAACTTCAACAAGCGGACTTGCCAGATGGCCCAGAGGTGAAGATAAGACAGTCCCACTGCTGGATTGCATATGTTGTTGGATTTGAAGTCAGTACTTTGCACTTGGTTAATCACAGATGTTTTGCATTATGAAATGTTTTGGCAATCCTTGTCCACAACAATGACAACAAACTCCTGAAGCCACTGAATAACTCGCTGTGAAGGCAGGTGTAGCCCAGAGAACATGACCACTAGATTCACTTTGCAAAACTAGGCTTTGGCCTAACTATGACAAGCTAGATTACATGAATAATTACCCTGACACGAGTCCAAAGCAGCATCAAACCCTCCAACTTGAAAGTGTCAAAGTAAAGTTATTCCAGTGCTTCAGCTGGGCTATGTATAGAGACAACAGCTGCAATGGATTGTGCAACGGAGGAGAGTAAACGTTCATATTCACTGGATTAATCCTGCTAAGCGAGAGAAGGGAGCAGGCTGTGCACCACCAACATCGCCGCTAATAAAAACAATATTTTGCTTTTCTCTTCATCTCAACCGCGGCTCACTATCGCACAAACGGCTCTCTACTAATTAATTCCTGCTCTTACTTAGTTGCAGCTGTCGATTCTCTCATCTCGCAGACGCGGACAAGTGGCGAACAGGTTCTCATTTCAAAGCCCGGCACACTGTACGCATTCCTTGACTTCGCATGGGCCCCCCTGTCATCAAAGGGCCTTTATTAAGTGTCTCATACATTTACACATTGGGGAACAGTTTAAACTTGGCCCATGATTAACAGAGTAGGGATATCTATCCCAGAAACCGATGTTAGCCTGACATCTCAACATCTGATGTGAAGTTTAAGGCCCATGTCTGCAGGTATTAATCAAAGCCAAAGGCCTCTTTCTCCCTCCAGAGATCCCACATATACACAGGCCTGCTTCCCTCCTCCCATCCAAACATATACAGCCCATATCTTATAGTCAAAGCTAATTGGACACAATCCACCGCACTTGACACATCTGAAAACTCCAAATCTGCGTGTCACCAGAATGATGGATTGCATTTATACTGTTCAAAGTTTTCACAGTGTCTAACACTTTAGAGTACACAGCGGGGGGATGATATCGCCTGTCTGCCAGCTTGTCTTTGACTCCATCCAAACCAAAGAATATCTAAACTTGACTCCTCACCCACACAACAACAACTGTCACAATGAGTCAACAACTGGCCCGCGGCTCAGAACACTCCGAGCTCTGCATAAGGTTCCACTCCAGTCACCCATAACACAGAGTCCAGCACACCATGCCTCTCCTCCACGATGACCTTGGGGTCAGGCCAGAATGCCCTCATATAATGAGAGTGCTGTTTGGGGATTTGTTGGACTGTGATAGAGAAAGGGCAAGCACACGCAATGCACCCTGGGTCTTTGTCTGGTTGCTGACGGTATTGACGAGCGCTGATCGATGTTAATTGCTAGACAGAATGGCCATATTGACCAGGCTCCCTGGATGAAGAAGCCTGCAGGCCCGGTCAAAGAGAGAGAGAGAGATACACAGAGTAAAAGCTGCTGGGCCCAGACCTACAGCAGCTACAGGGCCCCAGACACACACACACACACACACACACGGCTCTCATTCACTTTAATGAGTCGAGAGAGGAGCACAAAGGCATAACGTCCATCAATGCCAAGTCTATTCAACACAACAGAGGGTATATGCAAAAAATAACTGTCCTGGTGTGTGTGTGTCTTTGTGTGTGTTTATGCACACGTGAGTGCATGCACGTGTGCGTTTAGGAATAATGTGTGTGTGGCAAAGTTGGTCCGCATAAAGGGGCGATGATTTTTGAGTGCAGAGAAACGGGAAGGGGACATCCATGTATGTGAGGATGTGTGTGCATACAAGTTTGTGTGTGTGTGTGTGTGTGTGTGTGTGTGTGTGTGTGTGTGTGTGTGTGTGTGTGTCTTAGCTAAGGATCAATAGGCAGGAGCTGCAGAGGCAAAGACATGGGCAATCAATATGCTGGCTGCAAACAGAGGGAGGGACAGAGTGAGCAGATAAAAAACAGCCGGGGAGATTAAAGAGACAGATAGGGAGGACAGAAAATGAATGAGCAAGAGTGATGTGACAGAAGGAGAGAGGGAGAGGAAGAAAAGGTCTGGTTGGTTTACAACCTTTGTTTCTTTCAAACTTCCTTATTTTTTCAGACAAGGTACGGGAAATGTCATTTCTGAACTGGTAGTTGCCAGAAGAAAATGTTGACAAACCACGAATATCTTACATTTGCACGTTTCAGGATATGTATCATATGAACATCTCTAAAATGATGTAGTGAGCTGACTGTCATCTGGAGGTGAAGGGGATGGTGGATGGCATGTCACCTGGGCGAGACACCTGCCAAGCTTGAGATCAGTGGAGACCACTGCTCAAGATTAACAAACATTAAAAGCACTTGTGATTTAGTGAATAATAGCTGCGTTTCCAGCTGCTTTTTAGGCACCAAACGTAGGTGTTTGTAGCGACCCGTCACTGTTTTTCCAGCAGGGATAGTGCCACGAAAAGCTGTTGTTTTTACCTGAGACATCACTGCATCTCCTGCCATCCTGGATAGTGGCACAAAATACAATTGTTTTTTGATTGAATGTGGTCGCTTTTTCCAGTGGGGCCCCCAACACTGGCAATTTCAAGCCAAAACAGGATCTTTTCCTAACCATAACCAAGTGGTGTTTGCGCCTAAATGCAACCACACGTTAACCACAGCGCTGTTGAATCGTAAAGTTTCACCATATTCGCTACACAATAACGTGCAAGTGTACTGATCCCTGGTTTGTAGAAACATACAATGCCAACAGTTTTTTTTCTAGCACTTGGGTTGCTCCAAACCCAAGTACTGTTTATCCATCAAACCCAAAATAAGGAGCAGGCAAATTCATCTCTAAGACTCACAGCTACTGCTTTGTTTGGTGAGGAACCAATCACAGTTCTAATTGAGGTATGAACAATGTGTTTTTATAACTGTATAATGTATGACTCCAGATGTGAATGGGGCTCAGTTTAATTTTGTCCTTTGTTTTCTTTTTGTATTTCAACCAAAACTTATGTTCATAGCGCTGAGCCAGGTTGTGTCAGAAGAATCTTTCTGTAGCATAAATTTGACAGATTTACAACGGGAGTAAGATTATCTCTGCATCAGGATCCTTTGGGAAAATCTACTACTATCTACAAATCCACAGCTACTGTTAAATCAGGCTTTCGTGCGCAGTGTGTGAACAGAGTTGAGCCCCTCTGTCTGCTTTTTCTTACTCCACCATTGTACCAAGATGTGCTATAGTCCCTGTTCTGAACCCTTCCATCTGGGCTTAAGAGTACCAGACGGGCCTCATTCCTCATCACCAGAATGTGGTTCAAATCCCTCTCCACAACATTTACACTCGTGTCCCTTGCAGCAGTGCGGTGAGCGGCGAAAAAAGCACCCAGACACAGGTGCAAAGACAGAGAGAGCCAGTAGTAGGAAAGAAGGCCAGAGGCTTGTCTATGGAGCATGACTGGAAAGGCATTCAACCACAGTACCCCTACCCAGCCCAGCTCAACCCTGTCCAGTTGCAGAAGTGTGTGTGTGTGTATGTGTGTGTGTGATTTGAAAGTACAATGTTGAAAAGAATAAGCCTACACTTGGAGCCAAGATAACTGTCCCTGATGTATGAGGCCAACCCCCTCCCACCTCTATTACACACACACACACACACACACACACACACACACACACACACACACACACACACACACACACACACACGCACATGCACAAATTTACTCTCTTTCCCCCTATTCTTTTTCTGTGTGTGTGTGTGTGTGTGTGTGTGTGTGTGTGTGTGTGTGTGTGTGTGTGTGTGTGTGAATGAAAGGTATGGCAGGAGTGTTGTGTTGGCTTGGCTGACCGTCTGCGGTTGTGCGGCGGTGAGAGGGAGTTTTGGGAGCGCAGAGCGGGCGTTGCTGCCGAAATCCCTGAGAAATGTTCGTTTTGGATCCGTGTCCGTGCTTACATACCGCCCTCCCGACTGTCTCTCATTCTCCGTTTCATTTTTCCCTCTTAAGGTTTAACTTAAAAGTTATGAAATGGGGAGTCAAAATACATCACTTGAAAGCGCGGCGGCTCTGAAGGGTGTGTGTGTGAGTGTGTGTGTGAGTGCACTCCCCTCCACCCTCTCATCCTGAGACCGGGGCCACTGAGGCTGCAGGGGTGAGGTTATCTTCGGGGGAGATAGCAGAGGGCAAGAAGTCCACTCGGTTTTAAGACAGATGTTCACTTGACTGAGGCAGGTGTCTTTGTTTTGTGGAGATCTTTAAAAGATAACACGGAGAGTTTTTACTTCTTTCTCTGTCTGTCACATTCATTTACTTTAAAATCGTATTTCCTGGACACAAATGAAATCCTCCCGACACCATGACATCATTCAAATTGTTTCCAATGAATTTACTTGTTTCAGGGATTTCCACAAACAAATATTACTTGAAACAAGACAGAATAACACAATAGCCCAAAAGAAAATTGCCTGATCTGTAAAAATTACAGAAACAAGTTGCTTTGATGTAAACAAGTAAAATTATCTCACCTCGTTAGCAGATGTTTTTCACATAGAACTGGACACTTGTTAAAATTTGTATTTTTGCAGTGTAAGTTGGGTCGGCATCGCATAGCGACTGACTAATCCCATTTTGATCCAATAAGTGTGCATGTGCGTGTGTGTGAGGCAGAGAGAGGAGAGGGAGAGAGAAAGAGAGGTGGGAGGGAGTGAGGAGAGGAGAGGAGGGAGGGAGGATTGATCCGCGTCTGTTAAAATCTTGTTCTGGTTTTTCTTGGAGTGAGGTCTGTGCCTGCCGACGCGCCTCTCCTGTGCAGCCCCCCTCAAGAAGAGCTTTTTATGGAAGGGAACCTTGGAATTTTTGAAAGGGAGAAGGATCTGCATAATACCAGTGAAGTGGATAAAAAACGCACGGCTGGGCTCTTTTTGCGTTCTCTCTTGCGTTTTCTCCTCTGGTGTCTGAATGAAACAGGGAGGCAAATATAAGGGGAAGGGGCACGGTGCAGGTTCTGGACTGGGAGTCGATCTGTCAGTGTGATTTTTTGGGTAAACACGTTTCCAGTGCGCCCGTTTTAACTTTTATTTCTTCAGAAACTGGTGAGCTCGACTCCTCTTCTCCTGCACGGCGGAGTTCGTTTTTCTCGGAACGAGGAGACTTTCGTGTTTTTCCCCCCTCTGAGAAACTGCTTAAACTTTCTACGTTTAAAAAAATAAATAAAAAGATCGGATTGCATTTTCCCCCTTCAAACATTTTGGAGGTGATGTCATCGTGCTGTGTTTTGGCTGGTATTGTGTCGAGAGGGCGCAGGGAGGACTACTGCAGCCAGGCGGTAACCAGCGGCTGAGGCAAGCGGGGAAGTCCGGAAAATCAGGTGCAAAGTGCGGCTGTCATTTCCTCGCGGTGTCGCGGGTGGCTGAGTCCGCCACCCAGTCACAGCTGTTCCCATCCTCTCCAGCCACCCCTCCCTCCCTCGTCTTTCTCTCCCCTTTATTATCCCCTCCCATTTTCATTCACCACTCTCCATATACCCCTCTGAGCTGGACCGCTCCGGGACCTTATCGCCCTCTCTGTCGGACACTGTTGGTCGGTGTCACCTGAGCCACAGACCCGTTGAGCCAGCGTGGGGGCGCAGTCATGACCGAGGCAGCCCTGCATTACCCTGCGCCCGCAGAGCCCCCGTCTCCAGCTCGCCATTTGCTCCATCAGCCAGCCCAGGTAGCCCACCTCCAACAGCTCCTGGCCCTTCTCTGCTGGGACTAAACCTGCCTGCTACTCCTGTCTGCGCCGGAACAAACACTCCACCACTTTCTTTGATCATCTCACCGACTACAGAATTCATTTTGGTGACCAGAAGCTTTCTGTTGCGCTGAAACGTTACGCATTGGATTACGCAGAAGATTACGCACGCGCCGCATCTGTCCACAGGGCCGAGCATCACTCTAAGGGTCAACAAGGTCGATTGGAGTTGGTTATCTGTGACGCGTGAGCGCGCTTTCACCTGTTCCTCTCCTTGTCGGGGACGCGCAGCCTTTAAAACCCTAACCTTCCCCCTTTGCTCCCCCGCCCATCCGTCTCTCCACCGGTCTGGACAGCTGTTAGAGGTTGCCCGGCGGTCACAGTGGCACAGTTACCCCGGCCTCACACCCCACATTGCCCGCGCCCGCACATTTACCCACGCCGGGAGAACCGGGGCACGCCGCCGCCGATGCCAACGGGAGTGTCCGCTGACTCTTTGACTCTGCACAACATCCAGCGGATTCAAAACACAGAGGGGAACTCTCCGGACTGTCGGACTGGCTCAGACCGAGCGAGGAGACTGTCTCTGGGACACGTTCCATAGTGGAGGGGGGAAGCAATGTGGCCCCTTCTTTCCACGCTGACCGTCTTGTAAGTCACTTTTATCACTTTATCATGTAAAAAATCTTGTTTATCCACTCAGGTCCTATCACAGTCTTCAGTTGTTTAAACTAGTTTCGTGACAGGCCTAGCTACAGATGAAGATGATGGAGAGGAAGGTTGCAGTGTCTAACGATTACATCACTCCTCATCAGTCCCCATAGAAAACATGCCACGGAAGGCCCTGTTTTGATTGGCTGACAGTTCAGGGTCACTGGGTCACAGTCAGGGCCCTGTTACTCATAAAACCTGCCATAAACATCTCCATCACCATCTGCACTTACTTCAGGGATGGCCAAGCTGGCTTAGGAAAGGCCATTTTCCCATCGCCAAGAAAATACTTTTTTTCCCCTATTGAAAATATTTCAGAAGTTGAGTCAAATAACACCGGCTTTATCTAGTGGGATAGGAAAATGATAAAGTGCCAAGAGCAAATCTAAGGGAGGAGGATACAGACTCAGGGGGCTTGAGTTTGCCCATTTGAGGTGTGTCTTGTTAAAAGCCAAGGGATTTATTTTTCTTTCTTTGTGTCGGCTGTACTTCTCCCAGATGGCAGTCATCTCCAGATACTTCTCATTCCTCACACAACCTGGACAGGGTGTGTGCTGCTGCTGCTGCTGCTGCTGCTGGTGTCTGCCTGACTTTCTCTCTCTTCGTCTGTGTCTCCCTCACACTCTCTCCACTTACCCACCTAACTGCCTACATCTGTCTTCCTGTCTTGCCTATACCCCGTTTTTCCACAGATACTTGCTCAGATAAAAAGTATGAATTAATAACTGATGAATGATGGCGCCCCTGGCAGTATCTGAGGAGGAGCAGTCTCACTGTTTAGTCTGCTGGTTTTAGTTTAGGTCTTTCAGAGCCAATCGTCTTTCCATTCATTTCCTTCTTGCCTATCAGTTTTACCACAGCCACTTCATTTCATCCGTGTTGTTTTACCAGCGTGATCTTACTGAACGTCTTCAGCCAGTGAGAAAAGCCAAGGGCCTTTTGCCACAACAACCTGTTAACTGCTCCTCTCATAAAGCCGCAGCTCCATGTCGAGGCCCTGCGCTTCTCTAACCATTGCTCCACCATGGGCCCTATTACTGCTGATACCACTCACACGCCCACTAGCCTAACCACTATTCTTCACCGAGGCCCGCTGCTGAACATCTGAAACTCTTGCACCATGCCGAAGCCCACTGCTCCAGTGTTGGCCTACCACGCTAACCACTGCTACACACAGCTGAAACCGCCGCTCTGTGCTGAGTCCCACCAGGCCGACCGCTCTCACTCCACGCTGCTGCCCAGTCCTCGGTGCTGAGGCCTGCTAGTCTAACCGCAGCCTCCATATGGTAGATCTGCTGGGACGCAGGTTTATGATGTCAGACCTTTGCTTGTTTTGGCAGCCGGCCAAGGCGCACCGGGCTTTCCCTCTCTCCATACCTCCTTCTGTCTTTACTCTCCCCAACTTTTACTCGGCGCTCTCTTATTCTCTCGTTTTCTCATCCCTCCCCCACCCCCGGCTGCTCCTGTCTCCCTCTTTCCTCTCTCCTTCTCTTTCTCTCTGTGGCTGGCATAATATGGAGTGTCTGTGGTTTTTGTGGGAGCGGGGGAATCCAGTGCCGAGGCACTTTTCCTGCAGTGTCCTCGGCGGCAGTGCAGCCGTGGTGTTTTAACAGCTGAGAGTCCTCACAATGCACAGGCGCTCAGGTTTTTTCGGCTGCGCAGGCAAAATGTGAGGGCCAACACTCTACTGCATTGCCCAGGATATCTGCATCTATTAGAACAAGTCAGGGGCCAAAACACCAGCTATGGGAAAGAAATGTTGAGAAAGAGGTGAAACAAGAGAAAGCAAGCATATGTATATGTGTGTGTTAGTCAGGAGGCAGTGACATGTGTTACGATGTGCACGAGTTAACCCCCCCCACCCACCTCTCTCACTCCTATTATTTATCTTTTTGTCTACTTCTCACGCCAGACCACACTCTGTGGTTACACTACTGTCTCTCATTTTGCCACTTATTCTCCTCCTTCCCTCAAGATGTAACCTTAGTTCTTTTTCACCGTCTCCTTCTCACATCTGTGCACCTTCCTTCTGATTTTATCTCTCACCTCTCTTATTATCTGTCAGCCTTCTCTTGCTTCATCTCCCCTTTATTTATTCTTACATCACCTTCCCTCTCCCTATCCCTTTGTGTACCTCTCAGTCTCCCTCTCTCTCTCCTCCTCACTATCTCCCTCTCTCAGCAGCGCGTATGTCTTTGCTTTGGCCCAGCTGTCAGCTGCCTGCTCCTCCTGTACACACACATCCACCCTGCACACATCTGCACATCTGTGTGCATGCCCATGACAGTGTGGAGGAGTCACCCTGCTAACCCCAAACATAAAGGAAGAAGGGAGGCAGGGAACGATAGGAGAAAGGTAGAGTGGACAGAGACAGGGAGCGAGAGATAAGGTAGAGAAGAGATAGGGAGGACAACAAGTCAGAGAAAAAAGAGTGGAGCACAGAGAGACAGAGAGAGAAAAGGCATGCAGAGAGATAGCAGACGATGAGGTGGGGAAAGACAAAATTCGTAGAATTGCTTTTCAGCCCACACACTTGGTTCTGAACTTCATCATGTCTTCAGCCACTAATTCAGAACAGTTCAAGGACTGCCAGAGTAGATTTTGCGCAACACAATCACTCCCTTACTAAAGCTGTGAATAACATTTGATACATTCAAGGTCAAGGTCTAAACTTCAATTAAGGAATGTGATAAAGTGAGACAAATATTAATTGTAACTATAACCAGCTGTTTCAATCACAAATGTCTCTGAAAGTCCACATCAGAGGGATAAGTAATAAGAAATAATGTATGAAAGTTATTTTTCAAAAGAACAATGCACATTAATTCTGCATGCTACATCACCACGATTACTCCGCACCAATTGATTCCTCCATTAATCATCTTTCCACAGCTCATGTTCTCACTTATTCATAGCATCTCTAAATGTAACCGCAGTCCACCGCTCTCCAAAGCCACATCACAGCGGAGTGTACACCTGTAGTCCAGCCCAGCTGTCTACATACACAGAGCAGCCAAATAAGCCAGCCCAGTCCCTTAGATGTCCAAACCAAAACATGTTCTAGTTGTCTCGGCATGTTTGCCATTTCGCCACGGTCCAATCAGGTCATTTGGAGGCCAGATTTTGGTGTGGCGAAAGTCAGGAACGGGTCAGAAAGTGGGTTTGGACAGAAGGCTGGTAGCGTTACGATAAACAGTGCTCTGGGTGTTGTCTGTCTGCCGATGCCTGGACATCTGCCTGTCTGTATGTCATGTCCCCGTGCCAGCCACACACCCAGCAGTGTGAGTAATCACCCAATAAGGAAAAGACATGTTGAACAGAGAGAACGGCAGAGAAGAAAGAGATGGAAATCATGGTGTCACGCATGACTCTTCCAACATTCAATGTTGCTTACATATTTCTGAACTCATCTGTTTCTACTTTTTCCAGATGTATCCAGATGTTGCTGGTGATGTGCAATCCATTACAGGTAAGAGTCTGCATGCATGTCAGAGAGCGGTCGTACATTATAAAAGACAACTTGTATATTGGTAGTATGTGCAGTTTTTCAACCCTGTTCATGACTCTATAAATGTGCGTGTGTGCCAACTTCTGGGTGTGTGTGTGATTCCAGCAGGTACTTGGTGTGGATGGGGTCAACTTCAGTGTGCATGTGGAGAACCAGACGCAGGTGCGAGACACCATGAGTCGGCGACACCACCGGGTCTACCAGCTCTACAGCCGCACCAGCGGCAAACACGTCCAGGTGCTGGGACGCAGAATCAGCGCTCGAGGAGAAGATGGAGACAAATTTGGTAAGACACACACATTAGAACACAGGCACACACTCTGGTACATGTGAATGCATGCACGGTTAGATGCTTCCTTGCACACACATGCACACTCACACTGACTAACGGCTGCAAGTACAAAGACTTGAAGGTTGACCAAGTGCATGCATGAATGGATACAGAATGCAACTGTGCAGGCACACTCACAAAAGCACACACACATGCCTCCCCAGGCTTTGGCAGAGGGGCAGTGGAGCTTGTCTTGGGAGTACAAAGACCTCATCGACTGGCTGCTGACTCAATGATTCACAAGAGAGCAAAAGAAAGAGAGAGAGAAAGAGGGAGAGAGAAAGAGAGAGAAGGTGTTAGTGAAAAAAGTGAGTTAGCGGGAGAAGCCTGGCAGGTAGAGTGTCGGACCGAGTGTTAGAAACTCATCTCCGTCATCGATCCCACCATTGATTTCTCATCCTCCCTGTTGTCTCCTCTGGATTTAAAACAGCAGGCTTCCTCTCCCCCCCTCCATCCTCCAACACTCCCTCTGTCCATCCCCCACTCCCTCCTCCTCTCCACCTTTCTCCGTCTGTAATGATGTCGAACCCGTTCTTAAACCACACACAGAATCAATGAGCAGAAGAAAGCCAGAAAGCAAGAGTTCATATTTCTGTGTGTGCTTCAGCGGTGGCTCACATTGCACATCCCGTTGATTCACAAACATGTCAGGTCGCTCACACGCCACTTCAAGCCATAGGTGGGACCCTCCAAAGCCGAACAATCCATCCAAAACTGACCAACTATGGCGATGAGATATTACACAAGGGAACCAAGAGCAGAGAGAGAAGAAATAAAGCAAAGAAGGGGCGGGTGCATGAAGGTATAAACATGAAGCGAAAGAGCAGAAGGGAGACGAGAGGAGAGTTGGGGGAAGAGAGAGGAAGAGGGCAAGAGGGAGGGAGGTATTGATTTCTCTTGACCCCTTTGTTGACTAAGGTCATGTAGGAACCATTTTAGGGATTTATTTTTAAACAGGCACAAGCGCTCTCTGAAGATGTGTACTTGGTGAAGCGGTATTGCCTGGAAGGATGAACATGCATGCACCTGCACACACACAGATACACAGAGGTGCATGCGCACACGCACTCACCTTAAAACAACAGTATCGCAGACACTCAGTCTGAGTGTTCTCCCGCTCCTCCCGGCCCTCTGTGCTCCGTCTACTCTTGGCTGTTATCTTTTTTACGAGGCCCATTTGTGGTCAGCGGCCTCACATCCATGTGTGTGACCGGGCTTATCTGACAACCATCTGTCCAGCCAGAGACATTTACATCGGCCTGTGATTTATCAGCGCGTTTAATAGCAGCTATGAATCCTAAAACTGTGATTTAATGTGAATGCCTTATCTGGTTTTAAAACACAAATCTGATTTAATGCTGGCTGGTAATCTGTGCAATTAGTGTCACACTACTTGGCCGTGGGCTTGTTTGTGTAAGCTTGAATGTTGTTCTTTGCTTTGGCAAATAATCCTGGACAACATGAAGCAAATTGAGCTCTAAATCTGGGTTAGCTTTATCTTTCTTCCTCTAATATTTGTGTGATACAACCTAATTAGGGATGTCAGTGTCGGTTAATTTTGCTTTCAATAGCCTGACACCCATTAACCAACAACTAACAATTTAACTTTCAAGATAAAAAAAAAAAAGAAGCAAAATGACATGAAATATAAGAGGCCTTCCTTTTAGTCTGGAACTCATTGACTCAGTGAGCTTAGCACCACATTTCAAAGCGCTATCCATTCAGAGGTGGTCAAATTTGAATGCTTTGTGTTGTAAATGTCTTGCCTTTTATTTTCGGTTGGCTTTGCTAACAGACAGGTGGCTAGCTGCATTAACATGTAGAAACATAGTGCCCATTGCCCACCCTCTGGTCTCCACTGGTTAGCCTGCCTTGGCCACTCTCTATTGTGCATCTGGGTAAGGTGGGAGCAAGCTAGCAGTGCCACCCATTCACGATTTTTGCTTGTAACACTGCCCGGTGGCAGGACAGAGTTACCATGGAAACATGGCAGCTTCCCTGTGGTCTCCCCGCACATTGCCCCAGTGCGTAGGCAGCTTGACCTTGAGCCACAGAACCCCTTTAACACTGTTAAATATGTTAGCACCACTAGCCGTGCTGACACAGCTAACAATGCTGACAGTGATAACATAATTCACAACTAAAGAAGGGGTTTGCTGCTCAAAATTGAGCTGCTTAATGATTGGTGCAACCTGGGGGGAGACTGACGGTTGGGCACAATGTTTCCAAAGCAACGACATAAGGTGGCCAAATGAGTAGCACCACTAGCTAGTTCCTACCAGGACCAGGTGATGAGCAATGCAGTAAACAGAAGACTAATTCATAGACTGACGTGTAACCACTCAAAAATATTCCCTGCAGCTAACCCATTAACATTCAACAGTTGACATCCCTAAACCTGTTAAACCTGTGAAGTGCTGTAAACACAATATACTGTATTTCTTTGCATTGCCTGCGGCTCTAATGTCTGTCTGTCCCTCTGTCTGTCCCTTCACAAGCCCAGCTCGTAGTGGAGGCCGATACCTTTGGCAGCCAGGTGAGAATCCGGGGCAAAGAAACCAATTTCTACCTGTGCATGAACCGCCGTGGCAAGCTGGTAGGAAAGGTGAGACTTCTTTCTTTTAGAGATGTGTTTATCAAAAATCAAATTATCTTTCAGTTTCCTGACCAGCCTCTTTTTGTTTCTCCCACTGTGTGCGTGTGTGTGTGTGTCTGTGTGTGCGGGTACCTGTGGTTTCTCTGCTCTCTCAGAAGGCCAGTAATCGAAGCGATGACTGCGTCTTTGTGGAAAAGGTTCTGGAAAACCACTACACAGCTCTGATGTCAGCGCGCTACACAGGCTGGTACGTGGGCTTCACTAAAAGAGGCCGTCCTCGCCGCGGCCCCCACACGCTCCCCAACCAGCAGGACGTACACTTCATGAAGCGCTTCCCGCCTGGGGAGCAGCCCGACCTCACCACCCCCTTTCGCTTCACCACCGTCAGCAAGCGAGGAAAGCGGGTGCGCGCTACTGGGCCCCGCTAGTAGTGGCTAACGCTAACACCCACTGTCTTGTCGTCCAAAGCCTTGACCTGAGCCTGCCAATGGCTAACCCAGTCATCTCCTCTGTCGCACACGACTGAACACCTCCCTTTGTCGGGACAAACATTGACCAGAAACTTGATGAATCATTCATGGGGTTTAGCTTTACACCTACTAATTTGCCACTACAGCCCCTAGTTTGTGATCATTCCTCTCAAATTTAGTTCCCTTACTGGACCAACTGGATCATTACTGGTCCAGCGCTGGAAGCTCTGTGGACCTGATCTGCTTCTCTTCATAGGCCAGAAATAGTATGAGGGAGCCTGAAGGGCAGCCAGAGTCCCAGGCTCTACAAAGGCCTTTATTACACAACCACAAAAACCACAAGGCCTTCATGTCTCCTGTTCTGGACTCACTGGACAACGTCAAGTATGGGATTACAACTGGACCATACAGAGAGAGGACAAGGGTGGGAAAGACTGACTGAACAAGAGAGTGGGTGCTTAGCCTACGGATAAAGGGAAAAGAGGAAGGAGAGGACAGGAAAACGGCATAGTGGACAAAGGGAGAGAGAAATCTGCACAGATCAAATGGACCAATAATGGACTGTTGACATGTGACGCACTTATTTGTCTCACTGCTAAATTGGTGGGTACCTGTGAGACTGTCGGATGAATGGATGACAAAAGGATGAATGAGGAAATGATAGAGTGAGTGATGTACTGAATAAACGCATGTTTGTAAGAACCAGAAGACGAGGAAATGTATGTAAGAGTGTGTATGTAAGAGTGTGTGTGTTTGTGTGTGTGAGTGAATGCACCAACAACCAAGAGTGAAGCTGGATCACGAGGGACTCTGGAAAGGGACCATTCAGTCCCTGCATGAACCCGTGACAACTCACCGCAGGGACTGAAGCTTTAGGAACTGGAATGTATAAAAACCAAGCTGCACCAAAAACAGCCAGCCAACCAAACCAACGACCGACCAAAGACAACTGGAGACCTTCTTCATGACTCCTCCACACGCCCTGCCCCCCCCAGAGGACACTACACCCTCAGCTTATAAGGCGCAGAGGGTGCCGAGTGCAGGGGCGAGCACGGTGGGGAGGGTGCCTTGTCTATTAGCATTGCTATAGAAACGACCCAGGGGATGATGCTCCCGTGCGATACCGTGGATACAGAATGCTGCTACCAGGACATTCAGTGGAACAAACCAAAGTCTCATGCATACACACAGGAGAAAAAATATTAAAGGGAACAATTTATTGAAAGTTATATATATTATATATATAAAAGAAGACAGAAACCCTAAATAAGCAATCTTACTATGATGGTTATTATAATTATTACGATAAAATTATTTCATTTATTTATTTCAGCTCTGTGTGCAGCAGTCTTTCTCGACTCAGTAAACCTTACAGAAACATTTCCTGTGTCTCCTAGCCTCTTTAAACTGCTTCTTCACATGCGCTCTTTTCTGTCAAGGGATATATCTTAGGAAGAGATGTGGTCAGCTGGCTTTAATGCTCAGTTAGTTGATCGACAAAAAATTAACTGGCAACTAATTTGATAAAAATAATAATTTAAGTCATGTATCAAGCAAAAAAGCCCAACATTTGCTTGTTCCAGGTACAGCACTATAAGGGTTTGATGGATTTGTCTAGTTTGTATCATTCTAAATTGAACATCTTTGGGGTTTGGAGTTTTGTTGAACAAAGCAAGCAATCTGAAGAACTTTCCTTGGGCTTACAGTTATTGTGATATGCAGTAGGGCTGGGGGATGATGATATATACGGTGATCACAGATGATGCCTCACTGTTTATATCAACATGGCTGTCCCTTTAATATATCTGGTTGTATTAGACCAGGGGTTATCAAAAGTTTGATTACTGGGTGCCAATTTAGGAAGCCAACATGTTATTGAGGGCCACACAAGAAACATGCACAAATAAAATATCTTTTACTAACTTTAGCTAACACCACCAGCATACTAGCATGTATACTATACTATACATACTATACTGTGACTTTTTATACATTTTTATGACATACTATACAATGACTTTTTAAATAATTTTGTGACATACTAAGAGTTTTAATATATTCTTATGGCATACTGTACTGTGACGTTTTATGACATACTATACTATCACTTTTAAACTTAAATTAAATTTCTTTTTTTTGACATACTTTACCATGATTTTTATATATTTTATGGCATACTATACTGTGACCTTTTTATGACATACTATACTATGACATTTTTAAATCCCATTTTTATGACATACTATACTATGACTTTTTTGTGACCTTTTTATGACATACTATACTATGACATTTTTATGACTTTTTTCTATTACATACTATACTGTGACTTTTTATATGACGTTTTTATGATATACTATACTATGACCTTTTTTTAATCAAATTTTTATGACACACTATACCATGACTTTTTTTTCAACATTTTTATGACATAGTATACAATGACTTTTTTTAATCACATTTTATGACATACTATACTATGACTTTTTTTTAATAACATTTTTATCAATCAATCAATCAATCAATCAATCAATCAATCAATCAATTTTATTTATAAAGCCCAATATCACAAATCACAATTTGCCTCAAAGGGCTTTACAGCATACAACATCCCTCTGTCCTTAGGACCCTCATAGCGGATAAGGAAAAACTCCCAAAAAAAACCCCTTTAACGGGGAAAAAAAAATGGTAGAAACCTCAGGAAGAGCACCTGAAGGAGGGATCCCTCTTCCAGGACGGACAGACGAGCAATAGATGTCGTACAGAACAGATCAACATAATGAATTAACAGTAATCCATATGACACAATGAGACATAAGGAGAAACAGATATTATATTAATAATATGATTATATATGTATGTGACAATAATGATATGTGTATAATAGTACAGGTATGACTAATAGTAACAGCAGCAGTGGGAGGCATCAGGCAGGACCACGGCAGCAGCACAACCACGACACACCATCCAGGCACAGCTGCGGTACGAGTTAACCTGCGAGACAGTGGAGCACAAAGGCTCCGGAGAACAAGCCGAGTTAGTGACATGCCGTAGAGACGAGTTAGGGAGATGCAGTAACAGGACATGAATACTAGCGAAGGAGAGAAGGGGCTCGGTGTATTATAGGAGGTCCCCCGGCAGACCAGGCCTATGTCAGCCTAACTAGGGGCTGGTCCAAGACAAGCCTGAGCCAGCCCTAACTATAAGCTTTATCAAAAAGGAAAGTCTTAAGTCTAGTCTTAAAAGTGGAGACGGTGTCTGCCTCCCGGACCAAAACAGGAAGGTGATTCAACAAAAGAGCAGCCTGATAGGTGAAGGCTCTGGCTCCTGTTCTACTTTTGGAGACTTTAGGGACCACGAGTAACCCTGCATTCTCAGAGCGCAGTGTTCTGGTGGGATAATAGGGCACTATGAGCTCTCTGAGATATGATGGAGCCTGATTATTTAGAGCTTTGTAGGTTAGGAGAAGGATTTTAAATTCAATTCTGGATTTTACAGGGAGCCAGTGCAGAGAGGCGAAAACAGGAGAAATATGATCTCGTTTCTTAGTTCCTGTCAGTACATGTGCCGCCGCATTCTGGATTAGCTGGAGAGTTTTCAGGCACTTATTAGAGCTACCTGATAATATGACATATGACATATATATTATGACATACTATACATTGACATTTTATGACTTTTTCATGACATACTATACTTGACATTTTTAATCAGATTTTTATGACATACTATACTATGACATTTTTATGACTTTTTTGTTACATACTTTACTATGACTTTTTTCATCACATTTTATGACATACTATACCATGACCTTTTTTTAATCACATTTTTATGACATACTTTACTATGCCTTTTTTTCAACATTTTTTATGACATACTAAACTATGACATTTTTGTGAGTTTTTTATGACATACTATACTATGACTTATGACATACTTTACTATGACTTTTTTTTTTTTTTTACATTTTTATGACATACTATATACTATGACATTTTTATGACTTTTATGACATACTTTGCTATGACATTTTTATGACTTATGAAATACTTTACTATGACTTTTTTTTTAATCACCGTTTTATGGCATACTATAATATGACATTTTTATGGCCCATTTTTATGACATACTATACCATGACCTTTTTTTAATCACATTTTTATGACATACTATACTATGACGTTTTTGTGACTTTTTTATGACGTACTATACTGTGATTTTTTTTTTTACAACATTTTTATGACATACTATACTATGACATTTTTATGACTTTTTTGACATATTTTACTATGACTTTTTTTTTTTTTTACAACATTTTATGACATACCATACAATGGCTTTTTTAATACCCCATTTTTATGACATACTATACTATGACATTTTTATGACTTTTTTCTATTACATACTATACTGTGACTTTTTATATGACGTTTTTATGATGTATTATAATATGACCTTTTTTTAATCAAATTTTTATGACATACTTTACTATGACTTTTTTTCAACATTTTTTATGACATACTATACTATGACATTTTTATGACTTTTTTATGACATACTATACTATGACATTTTTATGACTTTTTTCTATTACATACTATACTGTGACTTTTTATATGACGTTTTTATGATGTATTATACTATGACCTTTTTTTGATCAAATTTTTATGACATACTTTACTATAACTTTTTTTCAACATTTTTTATGACATACTATACTGTGACATTTTTATGACTTTTTTATGACATACTATACTGTGACATTTTATGACTTTTTTATGACATACTGTACTATGACTTTTTTTTTTTTTTACATTTTTATGACATACTATATACTATGACATTTTTATGACTTTTATGACATACTTTACTATGACTTTTTTTTTTTTTTTTTTTACAGTTTTATGACATACTATACTATGACATTTTTATGACTTTTTTAATGATATACTAAACTATTACAATTTTATGAGTTTTTAATGATATACTATACTGTGACATTTTTATGACTTTTATGACATACTTTACTATGACTTTTATTTATTTATTTATTTTTTACATTTTTATGACATACTATACTATGACATTTTTAAGATTATTTTATGACATACTATGCTATGACATTTTTCATCACATTTCATGACATACAATACTATGACTTTTTTTTCAACCTTTTTTATGATATACTATACTATGACAGTTTTATGACTTCTTAATGACATACTATACTGTGACATTGTTATGACTTTTATGACATTTTTTACTCTTTTTTTTTTTTTTTTACATTTATATGACATACTATACTATGACAGTTTTATGACTTTTTTATGATACCATACTTTGACATTTTTATGACTTTTTAATGATATACTATACTATGACAGTTTTATGAGTTTTTTATGATATACTATACTGTGACATTTTTATGACTTTTATGACATACTTTACTATGGACAGGAGTCCTCCTGAAGAGCTAGGCTGATGTCTAGCTTTCTGCCCCTCACTAATGAAGGTGACTGACTGTTTGGGGCTGGCCTGGGTCTTGCTGTACTGGGCTGCTTGGCAGATGGAATCCGCCACAGACTTTAGGATTTGGTCGTGATGCCAGTGGTATTGCCCATCCCCAACGCCTTTGGGCGCCTTATGACATACTATACCATGACTTTTTTTAATCAAATTTTTATGACATACTATACTATTACTTTTTTCATCACTTTTTATGACATACATTTTCATGACATACTATACTATGATTTTTTTATAACATTTTTATGACATACTATACTCTGACTTTTATATAGCCCATTTTTATGACAAGCTACAATATGACGTTTTTGTGAAATTTGTATTACATGCTATACTATGATTTTTTTAAAATCACATTGTTATGATATAATATAGTATGACATTTTTTTATCAAATTTTCATGGAAGGCTATGCTATACCTTTTTGATTTATCACATTTTGATGACATACTATACTATGACATACTTATGACATTTTTATGACATACTATACTGCGACATTTTATGTCATACATACTTTTTTTATCACATTTTTTATGACATACTATACTATGACTTTTTTTATCACATTTTTATGACATACTATACTATGACATTTTTCATCACATTTTTATGACATACTATACTATGACATTTTTCATCACATTTTTATGACATACTATACTATGACTTTTTTTTAATCAAATTTTTATGACATACTATACTATGACATTTTTCATCACATTTTTATGACATACTATACTATGACTTTTTTAATCACATTTTTATGACATACTATACTATGACTTTTTTTAAATCACATTTTTATGACATACTATACTATGACTTTTTTTTATCACATTTTTTATGACATACTATACTATGACTTTTTCAAATCACATTTTTATGACATACTATACTATGACTTTTTTTAAATCACATTTTTATGACATACTATACTATGACTTTTTTTTATCACATTTTTTATGACATACTATACTATGACTTTTTTTATCACATTTTTTATGACATACTATACTATGACTTTTTTTAAATCACATTTTTATGACATACTATACTATGACATTTTTATCACATTTTTATGACATACTATACAGACTTTTTTTTTTTATCACATTTTCATGACATACTATACTATGACATTTTTTATCACATTTTTATGACATGCTATACTATGACATTTTTCATCACATTTTTATGACATTCTACACTGGCATTTTTCGTGACATTTTTATGAAATACTATACTATGACTTTTTTATCACATTTTTATGACATACTATACTGTGACATTTTTCATCACATTTTTATGACATACTATACTATGACTTTTTTTCATCACATTTTTATGACATACTAAACTATGACATTTTTCATCACATTTTCATGACATACTATACTATGACTTTTTTTAATCACATTTTTATCACATACTATACTATGACTTTTTTTAATCACATTTTTATGACATACTATACTATGACATTTTTCATCACATTTTTATGACATACTATACTATGACATTTTTTTAAATCACATTTTTATGACATACTATACTATGACTTTTTTTAATCACATTTTTATGACATACTATACTATGACATTTTTAAATCACATTTTTATCACATACTATTCTATGACTTTTTTTGAATCACATTTTTATGACATACTATACTATGACATTTTTCATCACATTTTTATGACATACTATTCTATGACTTTTTTTTAATCACATTTTTATCACATACTATACTATGACTTTTTTAATGACATTTTTATGACATACTATACCATGACTTTTTTATCACATTTTTATGACATACTATACCAAGTCATTTTTATCACAGTTTTATGACATACTATACTATCACATTTTTCATCACATTTTTATGACATACTATACTATGACTGTTTTTTATCACATTTTTATGACATACTATACTATGAGTTTTTTAATCACATTTTTATTACATACTATACTATGACTTTTTTTTAATCACATTTTTATGACATGCTACACCATGACTTTTTTTTTTATCACATTTTCATGACGTACTATACTATGACTTTTTTTTATGACATTTTCATGACATGCTATACTATGACTTTTTTCTTATCACATTTTTATGACATACTATACTATGACATTTTTTTAAATCACATTTTCATGACATACTATACTATGACATTTTTCATCACATTTTTATGACATGCTATACTATGACATTTTTCATCACATTTTTATGACATTCTACACTGGCATTTTTCGTGACATTTTTATGAAATACTATACTATGACTTTTTTATCACATTTTTATGACATACTATACTGTGACATTTTTCATCACATTTTTATGACATACTATACTATGACTTTTTTTCATCACATTTTTATGACATACTAAACTATGACATTTTTCATCACATTTTCATGACATACTATACTATGACTTTTTTTAATCACATTTTTATCACATACTATACTATGACTTTTTTTAATCACATTTTTATGACATACTATACTATGACATTTTTCCTCACATTTTTATGACATACTATACTATGACATTTTTTTAAATCACATTTTTATGACATACTATACTATGACTTTTTTTAATCACATTTTTATGACATACTATACTATGACATTTTTTTTATCACATTTTTATGACATACTATACTATGACTTTTTTTAATCACATTTTTATGACATACTATACTATGACATTTTTAAATCACATTTTTATCACATACTATTCTATGACTTTTTTTGAATCACATTTTTATGACATACTATACTATGACATTTTTCATCACATTTTTATGACATACTATTCTATGACTTTTTTTTAATCACATTTTTATCACATACTATACTACGACTTTTTTAATGACATTTTTATGACATACTATACCATGACTTTTTTATCACATTTTTATGACATACTATACCAAGTCATTTTTATCAGTTTTATGACATACTATACTGACTTTTTTTTATCACATTTTCATGACATACTATACTATGACATTTTTATCACATTTTTATGACATACTATACTATGTCATTTTTCATCACATTTTTATGACATACTATACTATGACTTTTTTCTTATAGCATTTTTATGACATACTATACTATGACATTTTTCATCACATTTTTATGACATACTATACTATGCCATTTTTATCACATTTTTATGACATACTATACTATCACATTTTTCATCACATTTTTATGACATACTATACTATGACTGTTTTTTATCACATTTTTATGACATACTATACTATGAGTTTTTTAATCACATTTTTATTACATACTATACTATGACTTTTTTTTAATCACATTTTTATGACATGCTACACCATGACTTTTTTTTTTTATCACATTTTCATGACGTACTATACTATGACTTTTTTTTATGACATTTTCATGACATGCTATACTATGACTTTTTTCTTATCACATTTTTATGACATACTATACTATGACATTTTTCATCACATTTTTATGACATACTATACTATGACATTTTTATCACATTTTTATGACATACTATACTATGTCATTTTTCATCACATTTTTATGACATACTATACTATGACTTTTTTCTTATAGCATTTTTAAGACATACTATACTATGACATTTTTCATCACATTTTTATGACATACTATACTATGACATTTTTATCACATTTTTATGACATACTATACTATGTCATTTTTATCACATTTTTATGACATTCTATACTATGACTTTTTTTTATCACATTTTTATGTCATACTATACTATGACATTTTTATCACATTTTTATGACATACTATAGTATGACTTTTTTTTATCACATTTTCATGATATACTATACTATGACATTTTTTAAATCACATTTTTATGACATACTATACTATGACTTTTTTATCACATTTTTATGACGTACTATACTATGACTTTTTTTTATCACATTTTCATGACATACTATACTATGACTTTTTTTAAATCACATTTTTATGACATACTATACTATGACATTTTTTAAATCACATTTTTATGACATACTATACTATGACTTTTTTATCACATTTTTATGACATACTATATTATGACTTTTTTTTAATCACATTTTTATGACATACTATACTATGACTTTTTTTAATCACATTTTTATGACATACTATACTATGACATTTTTAAATCACATTTTTATGACATACTATTCTAAGACTTTTTTTGAATCACATTTTTATCACATACTATGCTATGACATTTTTCATCACATTTTTATGACATACTATTCTATGACTTTTTTTAATCACATTTTTATCACATACTATACTATGACTTTTTTAATGACATTTTTATGACATACTATACTATGACTTTTTTTTTTATCACATTTTTATGACATACTATACCAAGTCATTTTTATCACATTTTTATGACATACTATACTATGACTTTTTTTTAATCACATTTTCATGACATACTATACTATGACTTTTTCATCACATTTTTATGACATACTATACTATCACTTTTTTTCATCACATTTTTATGACATACTATACTATGACATTTTTCATCACATTTTTATGACATACTATACTATGACTTTTTTAATCACATTTTTATCACATACTATACTATGACTTTTTTTAATCACATTTTTATGACATACTATACTGACTTTTTTTTAATCACATTTTTATGACATACTATACTATGTCATTTTTCATCACATTTTTATGACATACTATACTATGACTTTTTTCTTATAGCATTTTTATGACATACTATACTATGACATTTTTCATCACATTTTTATGACATACTATACTATGACATTTTTCATCACATTTTTATGACATACTATAGTATAACTTTTTTAAACACATTTTTATTACATACTATACTATGTCATTTTTCATCACATTTTTATGACATACTATACTATGACTTTTTTCTTATAGCATTTTTATGACATACTATACTATGACATTTTTCATCACATTTTATGACATACTATACTATGACATTTTTATCACATTTTTATCACATACTATACTATGACATTTTTCATCACATTTTTATGACATACTATACTATGACTTTTTTTAAATCACATTTTTATGACATACTATACTATGACTTTTTTTTTATCACATTTTTTATGACATACTATACTATGACTTTTTCAAATCACATTTTTATGACATACTATACTATGACTTTTTTTAAATCACATTTTTATGACATACTATACTATGACTTTTTTTTATCACATTTTTTATGACATACTATACTATGACTTTTTTATCACATTTTTTATGACATACTATACTATGACTTTTTTTAAATCACATTTTTATGACATACTATACTATGACATTTTTATCACATTTGTATGACATACTATACAGACTTTTTTTTTTATCACATTTTCATGACATACTATACTATGACATTTTTCATCACATTTTTATGACATGCTATACTGGCATTTTTCGTGACATTTTTATGAAATACTATACTATGACTTTTTTTATCACATTTTTATGACATACTATACTGTGACATTTTTCATCACATTTTTATGACATACTATACTATGACTTTTTTTCATCACATTTTTATGACATACTAAACTATGACATTTTTCATCACATTTTCATGACATACTATACTATGACTTTTTTTAATCACATTTTTATCACATACTATACTATGACTTTTTTTAATCACATTTTTATGACATACTATACTATGACATTTTTCCTCAAATTTTTTTGACATACTATACTATGACATTTTTTTAAATCACATTTTTATGACATACTATACTATGACTTTTTTTAATCACATTTTTATGACATACTATACTATGACATTTTTTTTTATCACATTTTTATGACATACTATACTATGACTTTTTTTAATCACATTTTTATGACATACTATACTATGACTTTTTTTAATCACATTTTTATGACATACTATACTATGACATTTTTAAATCACATTTTTATGACATACTATTCTAAGACTTTTTTTGAATCACATTTTTATCACATACTATGCTATGACATTTTTCATCACATTTTTATGACATACTATTCTATGACTTTTTTTAATCACATTTTTATCACATACTATACTATGACTTTTTTAATGACATTTTTATGACATACTATACTATGACTTTTTTTTTATCACATTTTTATGACATACTATACCAAGTCATTTTTATCACATTTTTATGACATACTATACTATGACTTTTTTTTAATCACATTTTCATGACATACTATACTATGACTTTTTCATCACATTTTTATGACATACTATACTATCACTTTTTTTCATCACATTTTTATGACATACTATACTATGACATTTTTCATCACATTTTTATGACATACTATACTATGACTTTTTTAATCACATTTTTATCACATACTATACTATGACTTTTTTTAATCACATTTTTATGACATACTATACTGACTTTTTTTTAATCACATTTTTATGACATACTATACTATGTCATTTTTCATCACATTTTTATGACATACTATACTATGACTTTTTTCTTATAGCATTTTTATGACATACTATACTATGACATTTTTCATCACATTTTTATGACATACTATACTATGACATTTTTCATCACATTTTTATGACATACTATAGTATAACTTTTTTAAACACATTTTTATTACATACTATACTATGTCATTTTTCATCACATTTTTATGACATACTATACTATGACTTTTTTCTTATAGCATTTTTATGACATACTATACTATGACATTTTTCATCACATTTTATGACATACTATACTATGACATTTTTATCACATTTTTATCACATACTATACTATGACATTTTTCATCACATTTTTATGACATACTATACTATGACTTTTTTTAAATCACATTTTTATGACATACTATACTATGACTTTTTTTTATCACATTTTTTATGACATACTATACTATGACTTTTTCAAATCACATTTTTATGACATACTATACTATGACTTTTTTTAAATCACATTTTTATGACATACTATACTATGACTTTTTTTTATCACATTTTTTATGACATACTATACTATGACTTTTTTATCACATTTTTTATGACATACTATACTATGACTTTTTTTAAATCACATTTTTATGACATACTATACTATGACATTTTTATCACATTTGTATGACATACTATACAGACTTTTTTTTTTATCACATTTTCATGACATACTATACTATGACATTTTTCATCACATTTTTATGACATGCTATACTATGACATTTTTCATCACATTTTTATGACATTCTACACTGGCATTTTTCGTGACATTTTTATGAAATACTATACTATGACTTTTTTTATCACATTTTTATGACATACTATACTGTGACATTTTTCATCACATTTTTATGACATACTATACTATGACTTTTTTTCATCACATTTTTATGACATACTAAACTATGACATTTTTCATCACATTTTCATGACATACTATACTATGACTTTTTTTAATCACATTTTTATCACATACTATACTATGACTTTTTTTAATCACATTTTTATGACATACTATACTATGACATTTTTCCTCAAATTTTTTTGACATACTATACTATGACATTTTTTTAAATCACATTTTTATGACATACTATACTATGACTTTTTTTAATCACATTTTTATGACATACTATACTATGACATTTTTTTTTATCACATTTTTATGACATACTATACTATGACTTTTTTTAATCACATTTTTATGACATACTATACTATGACATTTTTAAATCACATTTTTATCACATACTATTCTATGACTTTTTTTGAATCACATTTTTATGACATACTATACTATGACATTTTTCATCACATTTTTATGACATACTATTCTATGACTTTTTTTTAATCACGTTTTTATCACATACTATACTACGACTTTTTTAATGACATTTTTATGACATACTATACCATGACTTTTTTATCACATTTTTATGACATACTATACCAAGTCATTTTTATCACATTTTTTGACATTCTATACTGACTTTTTTTATCACATTTTCATGACATACTATACTATGACATTTTTATCACATTTTTATGACATACTATACTATTTCATTTTTCATCACATTTTTATGACATACTATACTATGACTTTTTTCTTATAGCATTTTTATGACATACTATACTATGACATTTTTCATCACATTTTTATGACATACTATACTATGACATTTTTATCACATTTTTATGACATACTATACTATCACATTTTTCATCACATTTTTATGACATACTATACTATGACTGTTTTTTATCACATTTTTATGACATACTATACTATGAGTTTTTTAATCACATTTTTATTACATACTATACTATGACTTTTTTTTAATCACATTTTTATGACATGCTACACCATGACTTTTTTTTTTATCACATTTTCATGACGTACTATACTATGACTTTTTTCTTATCACATTTTTATGACATACTATACTATGACATTTTTCATCACATTTTTATGACATACTATACTATGACATTTTTATCACATTTTTATGACATACTATACTATGTCATTTTTCATCACATTTTTATGACATACTAAACTATGACATTTTTCATCACATTTTCATGACATACTATACTATGACTTTTTTTAATCACATTTTTATCACATACTATACTATGACTTTTTTTAATCACATTTTTATGACATACTATACTATGACATTTTTCCTCAAATTTTTTTGACATACTATACTATGACATTTTTTTAAATCACATTTTTATGACATACTATACTATGACTTTTTTTAATCACATTTTTATGACATACTATACTATGACATTTTTTTTTATCACATTTTTATGACATACTATACTATGACTTTTTTTAATCACATTTTTATGACATACTATACTATGACATTTTTAAATCACATTTTTATCACATACTATTCTATGACTTTTTTTGAATCACATTTTTATGACATACTATACTATGACATTTTTCATCACATTTTTATGACATACTATTGTATGACTTTTTTTTAATCACGTTTTTATCACATACTATACTACGACTTTTTTAATGACATTTTTATGACATACTATACCATGACTTTTTTATCACATTTTTATGACATACTATACCAAGTCATTTTTATCACATTTTTATGACATACTATACTGACTTTTTTTTATCACATTTTCATGACATACTATACTATGACATTTTTATCACATTTTTATGACATACTATACTATTTCATTTTTCATCACATTTTTATGACATACTATACTATGACTTTTTTCTTATAGCATTTTTATGACATACTATACTATGACATTTTTCATCACATTTTTATGACATACTATACTATGACATTTTTATCACATTTTTATGACATACTATACTATCACATTTTTCATCACATTTTTATGACATACTATACTATGACTGTTTTTTATCACATTTTTATGACATACTATACTATGAGTTTTTTAATCACATTTTTATTACATACTATACTATGACTTTTTTTTAATCACATTTTTATGACATGCTACACCATGACTTTTTTTTTAATCACATTTTCATGACGTACTATACTATGACTTTTTTCTTATCACATTTTTATGACATACTATACTATGACATTTTTCATCACATTTTTATGACATACTATACTATGACATTTTTATCACATTTTTATGACATACTATACTATGTCATTTTTCATCACATTTTTATGACATACTATACTATGACTTTTTTCTTATAGCATTTTTAAGACATACTATACTATGACATTTTTCATCACATTTTTATGACATACTATACTATGACATTTTTATCACATTTTTATGACATACTATAGTATGACTTTTTTTTTATCACATTTTCATGATATACTATACTATGACATTTTTTAAATCACATTTTTATGACATACTATACTATGACTTTTTTATCACATTTTTATGACGTACTATACTATGACTTTTTTTTATCACATTTTCATGACATACTATACTATGACTTTTTTTAATCACATTTTTATGACATACTATACTATGACATTTTTTAAATCACATTTTTATGACATACTATACTATGACTTTTTTATCACATTTTTATGACATACTATATTATGACTTTTTTTTAATCACATTTTTATGACATACTATACTATGACTTTTTTTAATCACATTTTTATGACATACTATACTATGACATTTTTAAATCACATTTTTATGACATACTATTCTAAGACTTTTTTTGAATCACATTTTTATCACATACTATAGTATGACTTTTTTTTATCACATTTTCATGATATACTATACTATGACATTTTTTAAATCACATTTTTATCACATACTATACTATGACTTTTTTATCACATTTTTATGACGTACTATACTATGACTTTTTTTTATCACATTTTCATGACATACTATACTATGACTTTTTTTAATCACATTTTTATGACATACTATACTATGACATTTTTTAAATCACATTTTTATGACATACTATACTATGACATTTTTATCACATTTTCATGACATACTATAGTATGACTTTTTTCATCACATTTTTATGACATACTATACTATGACTTTTTTCTTATAGCATTTTTATGACATACTATACTATGACATTTTTCATCACATTTTTATGACATACTATACTATGACATTTTTATCACATTTTTATCACATACTATACTATGACATTTTTCATCACATTTTTATGACATACTATACTATGACTTTTTTAAACAAATTTTTATCACATACTATACTATGACATTTTTCATCACATTTTTATGACATACTATAGTATGACTTTTTTAATCACATTTTCATGATATACTATACTATGACATTTTTTTATCACATTTTCATGACATACTATACTATGACTTTTTTTTATCACATTTTTATGACATACTATACTATGACTTTTTTTTTATCACATTTTCATTACATACTATACTATGACATTTTTATCACATTTTTATGACATACTATAGTATGACTTTTTTTTTATCACATTTTCATGATATACTATACTATGACATTTTTTAAATCACATTTTTATGACATACTATACTATGACTTTTTTATCACATTTTTATGACGTACTATACTATGACTTTTTTTTATCACATTTTCATGACATACTATACTATGACTTTTTTAATCACATTTTTATGACATACTATACTATGACATTTTTAAATCACATTTTTATGACATACTATTCTAAGACTTTTTTTGAATCACATTTTTATCACATACTATGCTATGACATTTTTCATCACATTTTTATGACATACTATTCTATGACTTTTTTTAATCACATTTTTATCACATACTATACTATGACTTTTTTAATGACATTTTTATGACATACTATACTATGACTTTTTTTTAATCACATTTTTATGACATACTATACCAAGTCATTTTTATCACATTTTTATGACATACTATACTATGACTTTTTTTTATCACATTTTCATGACATACTATACTATGACTTTTTCATCACATTTTTATGACATACTATACTATGACTTTTTTATCACATTTTCATGACATACTATACTGTGACATTTTTCATCACATTTTTATGACATACTATACTATCACTTTTTTTTCATCACATTTTTATGACATACTATACTATGACATTTTTCATCACATTTTTATGACATACTATACTATGACTTTTTTTAATCACATTTTTATCACATACTATACTATGACTTTTTTTAATCACATTTTTATGACATACTATACTGACTTTTTTTTAATCACATTTTTATGACATACTATACTATGTCATTTTTCATCACATTTTTATGACATACTATACTATGACTTTTTTCTTATAGCATTTTTATGACATACTATACTATGACATTTTTCATCACATTTTTATGACATACTATACTATGACATTTTTCATCACATTTTTATGACATACTATAGTATAACTTTTTTAAACACATTTTTATTACATACTATACTATGACATTTTTATCACATTTTTATGACATACTATACTATGTCATTTTTCATCACATTTTTATGACATACTATACTATGACTTTTTTCTTATAGCATTTTTATGACATACTATACTATGACATTTTTCATCACATTTTATGACATACTATACTATGACATTTTTATCACATTTTTATCACATACTATACTATGACATTTTTCATCACATTTTTATGACATACTATACTATGACTTTTTTTTAACACATTTTTATCACATACTATACTATGACATTTTTCATCACATTTTTATGACATACTATAGTATGACTTTTTTAATCACATTTTTATGACATACTATACTATGACTTTTTTCTTATAGCATTTTTATGACATACTATACTATGACATTTTTCATCACATTTTTATGACATACTATACTATGACATTTTTCATCACATTTTTATGACATACTATACTATGACATTTTTAACACATTTTTATGACATACTATACTATGTCATTTTTCATCACATTTTTATGACATACTATACTATGACTGTTTTTTATCACATTTTTATGACATACTATACTATCACTTTTTTAATCACATTTTTAATACATACTATACTATGACTTTTTTTTATCACATTTTTATGACATGCTACACCATGACTTTTTTTTTATCACATTTTCATGACATACTATACTATGACTTTTTTTTATGACATTTTGATGACATACTATACTATGACATTTTTCATCACATTTTTATGACATACTATACTATGACATTTTTATCACAATTTTATGACATACTATACTATGTCATTTTTAATCACATTTTTATGACATACTATACTATGACTTTTTTCTTATAGCATTTTTATGACATACTATACTATGACATTTTTATCACATTTTTATGACATACTATACTATGTCATTTTTATCACATTTTTATGACATACTATACTATGACTTTTTTTTCATCACATTTTTATGACATACTATACTATGACATTTTTCATCACATTTTTATGACATACTATAGTTTGACTTTTTTAATCACATTTTTATTACATACTATACTATGACTTTTTTTTAATCAAATTTTCATGACATGCTACACCATGTCTTTTTTTTATCACATTTTCATGACATACTATACTATGACTTTCTTTTAATCACATTTTCATAACATACTATACTATGACATTTTTTAAATCACATTTTTTATCACATATTATACTATGACTTTTTTTAAATCACATTTTTATGACATACTATACTATGAATTTTTTTTTTTATCACATTTTTATGACATACTATACTATGACTTTTTTTAATCACATTTTTATGACATACTATACTATGACATTTTTAAATCACATTTTTATCACATACTATTCTATGACTTTTTTTGAATCACATTTTTATGACATACTATACTATGACATTTTTCATCACATTTTTATGACATACTATTCTATGACTTTTTTTTAATCACATTTTTATCACATACTATACTATGACTTTTTTAATGACATTTTTATGACATACTATACCATGACTTTTTTATCACATTTTTATGACATACTATACCAAGTCATTTTTATCACATTTTTATGACATACTATACTGACTTTTTTTTATCACATTTTCATGACATACTATACTATGACATTTTTATCACATTTTTATGACATACTATACTATGTCATTTTTCATCACATTTTTATGACATACTATACTATGACTTTTTTCTTATAGCTTTTTTATGACATACTATACTATGACATTTTTCATGACATTTTTATGACATACTATACTATGACATTTTTATCACATTTTTATGACATACTATACTATCACATTTTTCATCACATTTTTATGACATACTATACTATGACTTTTTTTAAACACATTTTTATGACATACTATACTATACTATGACATTTTTCAACACATTTTTATGACATACTATACTATGACTTTTTTAAACACATTTTTATGACATACTATACTATGACTGTTTTTTATCACATTTTTATGACATACTATACTATGACTTTTTTAATCACATTTTTATTACATACTATACTATGACTTTTTTTTAATCACATTTTTATGACATGCTACACCATGACTTTTTTTTTTATCACATTTTCATGACGTACTATACTATGACTTTTTTTTATGACATTTTCATGACATGCTATACTATGACTTTTTTCTTATCACATTTTTATGACGTACTATACTATGACATTTTTCATCACATTTTTATGACATACTATACTATGTCTTTTTTAAACACATTTTTATGACATACTATACTATGACTGTTTTTTATCACATTTTTATGACATACTATACTATGACTGTTTTTTATCACATTTTTATGACATACTATACTATGACTTTTTTTTATCACATTTTTATGACATGCTACACCATGACTTTTTTTTTAATCACATTTTCATGACATACTATACGATGACTTTTTTTTTATGACATTTTGATGACATACTATACTATGACATTTTTCATCACATTTTTATGACATACTATACTATGACATTTTTCAACACATTTTTATGACATACTATACTATGTCTTTTTTAAACACATTTTTATGACATACTATACTATGACTGTTTTTTATCACATTTTTATGACATACTATACTATGACTGTTTTTTATCACATTTTTATGACATACTATACTATGACTTTTTTTTATCACATTTTTATGACATGCTACACCATGACTTTTTTTTTTATCACATTTTCATGACATACTATACGATGACTTTTTTTTTATGACATTTTGATGACATACTATACTATGACATTTTTATCACAATTTTATGACATACTATACTATGTCATTTTTAATCACATTTTTATGACATACTATACTATGTCATTTTTAATCACATTTTTATGACATACTATACTATGACTTTTTTCTTATAGCATTTTTATGACATACTATACTATGACATTTTTATCACATTTTTATGACATACTATACTATGTCATTTTTATCACATTTTTATGACATACTATACTATGACTTTTTTTTCATCACATTTTTATGACATACTATACTATGACATTTTTCATCACATTTTTATGACATACTATAGTTTGACTTTTTTAATCACATTTTTATTACATACTATACTATGACTTTTTTTTAATCAAATTTTCATGACATGCTACACCATGTCTTTTTTTTATCACATTTTCATGACATAATATACTATGACTTTCTTTTAATCACATTTTCATAACATACTATACTATGACATTTTTTAAATCACATTTTTTATCACATATTATACTATGACTTTTTTTAATCACATTTTTATGACATACTATACTATGACATTTTTATCACATTTTTATGACATACTATACTATGACTTTTTTAATCACATTTTCATGACATACTATACTATGACTTTTTTTTTATCACATTTTTATGACATACTATACTATGACTTTTTTTAATCACATTTTTATGACATACTATACTATGACATTTTTAAATCACATTTTTATCACATACTATTCTATGACTTTTTTTGAATCACATTTTTATGACATACTATACTATGACATTTTTCATCACATTTTTATGACATACTATTATATGACTTTTTTTAATCACATTTTTATCACATACTATACTATGACTTTTTTAATGACATTTTTATGACATACTATACCATGACTTTTTTATCACATTTTTATGACATACTATACCAAGTCATTTTTATCACATTTTTATGACATACTATACTGACTTTTTTTTATAACATTTTCATGACATACTATACTATGACATTTTTATCACATTTTTATGACATACTATACTATGTCATTTTTCATCACATTTTTATGACATACTATACTATGACTTTTTTCTTATAGCATTTTTATGACATACTATACTATGACATTTTTATCACATTTTTATGACATACTATACTATGTCATTTTTCATCACATTTTTATGACATACTATACTATGACTTTTTTCTTATAGCATTTTTATGACATACTATACTATGACATTTTTATCACATTTTTATGACATACTATACTATGTCATTTTTATCACATTTTTATGACATTCTATACTATGACTTTTTTTAAATCACATTTTTATGTCATACTATACTATGACATTTTTATCACATTTTTATGACATACTATAGTATGACTTTTTTTTATCACATTTTCATGATATACTATACTATGACATTTTTTAAATCACATTTTTATGACATACTATACTATGACTTTTTTTATCACATTTTTATGACGTACTATACTATGACTTTTTTTTATCACATTTTCATGACATACTATATTATGACTTTTTTTTATCACATTTTTATGACGTACTATACTATGACTTTTTTTAATCACATTTTTATGACATACTATACTATGACATTTTTAAATCACATTTTTATGACATACTATTCTAAGACTTTTTTTGAATCACATTTTTATCACATACTATGCTATGACATTTTTCATCACATTTTTATGACATACTATTCTATGACTTTTTTTAATCACATTTTTATCACATACTATACTGTGACTTTTTTAATGACATTTTTATGACATACTATACTATGACTTTTTTTTTTTTATCACATTTTTATGACATACTATACCAAGTCATTTTTATCACATTTTTATGACATACTATACTATGACTTTTTTTTTATCACATTTTCATGACATACTATACTATGACTTTTTCATCACATTTTTATGACATACTATACTATGACTTTTTTATCACATTTTCATGACATACTATACTGTGACATTTTTCATCACATTTTTATGACATACTATACTATGACTTTTTTTTTCATCACATTTTTATGACATACTATACTATGACATTTTTCATCACATTTTTATGACATACTATACTATGACTTTTTTAATCACATTTTTATCACATACTATACTATGACTTTTTTTAATCACATTTTTATGACATACTATACTGACTTTTTTTTAATCACATTTTCATGACATACTATACTATGACATTTTTGATCACATTTTTATGACATACTATACTATGACTTTTTTGATCACATTTTTATGACATACTTTACTATGACATTTTTCATCACATTTTTATGACATACTATACTATGACTTTTTTAATCAAATTTTTATGACATACTATACTATGACTTTTTTAAACACATTTTTATGATATACTATACTATGACTTTTTTAAACACATTTTTATGACATACTATACTATGACTGTTTTTTTATCACATTTTTATGACATACTATACTATGACTTTTTTTCTCACAATTTCATGACATACTATACTATGACATTTTTCATCACATTTTTATGACATACTATTCTATGACTTTTTTTAATCACATTTTTATGACATACTATACTATGACTTTTTTTTTATCACATTTTTATGACATACTATACTATGACATTTTTATGACATTTTTATGATATACTATACTATGACATTTTTATGACTATTATGACATACTTTACTATGACTTTTTTTCTTTTTCATTTTTATGACATACTATGCTATGAGATTTTTATGACTTTTTTATGACATACTTTACTTTGACTTTTTTTTTTACATTTTTATGACATACTATACTATGACATTTTTATGACATACTATATTATGACATTTTTATGACTTTTATGACATACTTTACTTTGACTTTTTTTTTTACATTTTTATGACATATTATACTGACATTTTTTTGACTTTTTTATGATATACTAATCTTTGACATTTTTATGACTTTTATGACATACTTTACTATGACTTTTTTTTTTTTTTTTACATTTTTATGACATACTATACTTTGACATTTTTATGACTTTAATGACATACTTTACTATGACTTTTTTTTCCTTACATTTTTATGACATACTATGCTATGACATTTTTATGACTTTTTTATGACATACTATAATATTACATTTTTATGACTTTTATGACATACTTTACTTTGACTTTTTTCTTTTTTTTTTTTACATTTTTATGACATACTATACTGACATTTTTATGAGTTTTTTATGATATACTATACTTTGACATTTTTCTGACTTTTTTATGATATACTATACTATGACATTTTTCTGACTTTTTTATTATATACTATACTTTGACATTTTTATTACTTTTAATGACATACTTTACTATGACTTTTTTTTTTTTTTTTTTTTTTAACATTTTTATGACATACTATACTATGACATTTTTATGACTTTTTTTATGATATACTATACTCTGACATTTTTTTTACTTTTTTTATGACATACTATACTGACATTTTTATGACTTTTTAATGATATACTATACTATAACATTTTTATGACTTTTATGACATACTTTACTATGACTTTTTTTTTTTTTTTTTTTTACATTTTTATGACATACTATACTATGACAGTTTTATGACTTTTTCATGATATACTATACTGACATTTTTATGACTTTTATGACATACTTTACTATGACTTTTTTTTTTTTTTTTTTTTTTTACAGTTTTATGACATACTATACTATGACATTTTTATGACTTTTTTATGATATACTATACTATGACATTTTTATGACTTTTATGACATAATTTACTTTGACATTTTTTATTTTTACATTTTTATGACATACTATACCATGACGTTTTTTTTTACATTTTTATGACATACTATACCCCCTACGGATCCACAGCCACTGTGAGGCCTTTTTCAGAATCAGAATCAGAATCAGAAATACTTTATTGATCCCCAAGGGGAAATTGTTTTCGTTACAGGTGGTACAAGTGTAAAAAGAAGAAGATATAGTGCAAATAAGTGTAGAAAGAAGATATAGTGCAAAAAGAAGTAAAAATATAAGAAATATAAGAAGATAATTTACAAAATATATATGTAGAGACCACACAACATAATTTACAATATATACAGGAACCTTATATACAGACTGAACAATGTAGTAGTCAGCAGCCTCAAGGATGTTCTTGGTGGCTCTCCGTAACTGTAGTCCTCTTCCACCAAGAAGCTTCAAAGTTCTCTGGAGTGAGTGTCCAGCAAGCAGCAGGCTCTCTATCCGTTGCTCCGGCCCTCTTGCACTCACTGGCCTCTACGATCTGGTCCACCCAGGGGACAGTCAGTTCCAGTAGAACCACTTGCCTAGTGGATTCTGATGTTAACACCAAATCTGGGCGGAGTGAAGTGCTTACGATGTTAGTAGGGAACTTAAGCTGCCTTCCTAGATCAACTTGGAGCTGCCAGTCACAGACGGTTGCCAGGAGTCCTCCTGAAGAGCTAGGCTGATGTCTAGCTTTCTGCCCCTCACTAATGAAGGTGACTGACTGTTTGGGGCTGGCCTGGGTCTTGCTGTACTGGGCTGCTTGGCAGATGGAATCCGCCACAGACTTTAGGATTTGGTCGTGATGCCAGTGGTATTGCCCATCCCCAACGCCTTTGGGCGCCTTATGACATACTATACCATGACTTTTTTTAATCAAATTTTTATGACATACTATACTATTACTTTTTTCATCACTTTTTATGACATACATTTTCATGACATACTATACTATGATTTTTTTATAACATTTTTATGACATACTATACTCTGACTTTTTTATATAGCCCATTTTTATGACAAGCTACAATATGACGTTTTTATGAAATTTGTATGACATGCTATACTATGCTTTTTTTAAATCACATTGGTATGATATAATATAGTATGACATTTTTTTATCAAATTTTCATGGAATGCTATGCTATACCTTTTTGATTTATCACATCTTGATGACATACTATACTATGACATAGTTATGACATTTTTATGACATACTATACTGCGACATTTTATGTCATACATACTTTTTTTTATCACATTTTATATGACATACTATACTATGACTTTTTTTTAATCACATTTTTATGACATATTATACTATGACATTTTTCATCACATTTTTATGACATACTATACTATGACTTTTTTTTTAATCAAAGTTTTATGACATACTATACTATGACATTTTTCATCACATTTTTATGACATACTATACTATGACTTTTTTTTTATCACATTTTTATGACATACTATACTATGACTTTTTTTTATCACATTTTTTATGACATACTATACTATGACTTTTTTTTATCACATTTTTTATGACATACTATACTATGACTTTTTTAAATCACATTTTTATGACATACTATACTATGACTTTTGTTATCACATTTTTTATGACATACTATACTATGACTTTTTTACATCACATTTTTATGACATACTATACTATGACTTTTTTATGACATTTTTATCACATACTATACTATGACTTTTTTTAATCACATTTTTATGACATACTATACTATGACATTTTTGATCACATTTTTATGACATACTATACTATGACTTTTTTTTATGACTTTTTTATCACATACTATACTATGACTTTTTTATCACATTTTTATGACATACTATACTATGACATTTTTATCACATTTTTATGACATACTATACTATGTCATTTTTATCACATTTTTATGACATACTATACTATGACTTTTTTATCACATTTTTTATGACATACTATACTATGACTTTTTTTAAATCACATTTTTATGACATACTATACTATGACATTTTTATCACATTTTTATGACATACTATACAGACTTTTTTTTTTTTATCACATTTTCATGACATACTATACTATGACATTTTTCATCACATTTTTATGACATGCTATACTATGACATTTTTCATCACATTTTTATGACATTCTACACTGGCATTTTTCGTGACATTTTTATGAAATACTATACTATGACTTTTTTATCACATTTTTATGACATACTATACTGTGACATTTTTCATCACATTTTTATGACATACTATACTATGACTTTTTTTCATCACATTTTTATGACATACTAAACTATGACATTTTTCATCACATTTTCATGACATACTATACTATGACTTTTTTTAATCACATTTTTATCACATACTATACTATGACTTTTTTTAATCACATTGTTATGACATACTATACTATGACATTTTTCCTCACATTTTTATGACATACTATACTATGACATTTTTTTAAATCACATTTTTATGACATACTATACTATGACTTTTTTTAATCACATTTTTATGACATACTATACTATGACATTTTTTTATCACATTTTTATGACATACTATACTATGACTTTTTTTAATCACATTTTTATGACATACTATACTATGACATTTTTAAATCACATTTTTATCACATACTATTCTATGACTTTTTTTGAATCACATTTTTATGACATACTATACTATGACATTTTTCATCACATTTTTATGACATACTATTCTATGACTTTTTTTTAATCACATTTTTATCACATACTATACTACGACTTTTTTAATGACATTTTTATCACATACTATACCATGACTTTTTTATCACATTTTTATGACATACTATACCAAGTCATTTTTATCACATTTTTATGACATACTATACTGAATTTTTTTTATCACATTTTCATGACATACTATACTATGACATTTTTATCACATTTTTATGACATACTATACTATGACATTTTTATCACATTTTTATGACATACTATACTATCACATTTTTCATCACATTTTTATGACATACTATACTATGACTGTTTTTTATCACATTTTTATGACATACTATACTATGAGTTTTTTAATCACATTTTTATTACATACTATACTATGACTTTTTTTTAATCACATTTTTATGACATGCTACACCATGACTTTTTTTTTTTATCACATTTTCATGACATGCTATACTATGACTTTTTTTTTATGACATTTTCATGACATGCTATACTATGACTTTTTTCTTATCACATTTTTATGACATACTATACTATGACATTTTTCATCACATTTTTATGACATACTATACTATGACATTTTTATCACATTTTTATGACATACTATACTATCACATTTTTCATCACATTTTTATGACATACTATACTATGACTGTTTTTTATCACATTTTTATGACATACTATACTATGAGTTTTTTAATCACATTTTTATTACATACTATACTATGACTTTTTTTAAATCACATTTTTATGACATGCTACACCATGACTTTTTTTTTTATCACATTTTCATGACGTACTATACTGTGACTTTTTTTTATGACATTTTCATGACATGCTATACTATGACTTTTTTCTTATCACATTTTTATGACATACTATACTATGACATTTTTCATCACATTTTTATGACATACTATACTATGACATTTTTATCACATTTTTATGACATACTATACTATGTCATTTTTCATCACATTTTTATGACATACTATACTATGACATTTTTATCACATTTTTATGACATACTATACTATGTCATTTTTATCACATTTTTATGACATTCTATACTATGACTTTTTTTTAATCACATTTTTATGTCATACTATACTATGACATTTTTATCACATTTTTATGACATACTATAGTATGACTTTTTTATCACATTTTCATGATATACTATACTATGACATTTTTTAAATCATATTTTTATGACATACTATACTATGACTTTTTTTATCACATTTTTATGACGTACTATACTATGACTTTTTTTTATCACATTTTCATGACATACTATACTATGACTTTTTTTAATCACATTTTTATGACATACTATACTATGACATTTTTTAAATCACATTTTTATGACATACTATATTATGACTTTTTTTTTTTATCACATTTTTATGACATACTATACTATGACTTTTTTTAATCACATTTTTATGACATACTATACTATGACATTTTTAAATCACATTTTTATGACATACTATTCTAAGACTTTTTTTGAATCACATTTTTATCACATACTATGCTATGACATTTTTCATCACATTTTTATGACATACTATTCTATGACTTTTTTTAATCACATTTTTATCACATACTATACTATGACTTTTTTAATGATATTTTTATGACATACTATACTATGACTTGTTTTTTATCACATTTTTATGACATACTATACCAAGTCATTTTTATCACATTTTTATGACATACTATACTATGACTTTTTTTTTATCACATTTTCATGACATACTATACTATGACTTTTTCATCACATTTTTATGACATACTATACTATGACTTTTTTATCACATTTTCATGACATACTATACTGTGACATTTTTCATCACATTTTTATGACATACTATACTATCACTTTTTTTTCATCACATTTTTATGACATACTATACTATGACATTTTTCATCACATTTTTATGACATACTATACTATGACTTTTTTAATCACATTTTTATGACATACTATAGTATGACTTTTTTAATCACATTTTTATGACATACTATACTATGACTGTTTTTTATCACATTTTTATGACATACTATACTATGAGTTTTTTAATCACATTTTTATTACATACTATACTATGACTTTTTTTAATCACATTTTTATGACATGCTACACCATGACTTTTTTTTTTATCACATTTTCATGACGTACTATACTTTGACTTTTTTTTATGACATTTTCATGACATGCTATACTATGACTTTTTTCTTATCACATTTTTATGACGTACTATACTATGACATTTTTCATCACATTTTTATGACATACTATACTATGACATTTTTATCACATTTTTATGACATACTATACTATGTCATTTTTCATCACATTTTTATGACATACTATACTATGACTTTTTTCTTATAGCATTTTTATGACATACTATACTATGACATTTTTCATCACATTTTTATGACATACTATACTATGACTTTTTTTTTTTATCACATTTTTATGACATACTATACTATGACTTTTTTTAATCACATTTTTATGACATACTATACTATGACATTTTTAAATCACATTTTTATCACATACTATTCTATGACTTTTTTTGAATCACATTTTTATGACATACTATACTATGACATTTTTCATCACATTTTTATGACATACTATTATATGACTTTTTTTAATCACATTTTTATCACATACTATACTATGACTTTTTTAATGACATTTTTATGACATACTATACCATGACTTTTTTTATCACATTTTTATGACATACTATACCAAGTCATTTTTATCACATTTTTATGACATACTATACTGACTTTTTTTTATAACATTTTCATGACATACTATACTATGACATTTTTATCACATTTTTATGACATACTATACTATGTCATTTTTCATCACATTTTTAAGACATACTATACTATGACTTTTTTCTTATAGCATTTTTATGACATACTATACTATGACATTTTTATCACATTTTTATGACATACTATACTATGTCATTTTTCATCACATTTTTATGACATACTATACTATGACTTTTTTCTTATAGCATTTTTATGACATACTATACTATGACATTTTTATCACATTTTTATGACATACTATACTATGTCATTTTTATCACATTTTTATGACATTCTATACTATGACTTTTTTTAAATCACATTTTTATGTCATACTATACTATGACATTTTTATCACATTTTTATGACATACTATAGTATGACTTTTTTTTATCACATTTTCATGATATACTATACTATGACATTTTTTAAATCACATTTTTATGACATACTATACTATGACTTTTTTATCACATTTTTATGACGTACTATACTATGACTTTTTTTTATCACATTTTCATGACATACTATATTATGACTTTTTTTTTATCACATTTTTATGACGTACTATACTATGACTTTTTTTAATCACATTTTTATGACATACTATACTATGACATTTTTAAATCACATTTTTATGACATACTATTCTAAGACTTTTTTTGAATCACATTTTTATCACATACTATGCTATGACATTTTTCATCACATTTTTATGACATACTATTCTATGACTTTTTTTAATCACATTTTTATCACATACTATACTATGACTTTTTTAATGACATTTTTATGACATACTATACTATGACTTTTTTTTATCACATTTTTATGACATACTATACCAAGTCATTTTTATCACATTTTTATGACATACTATACTATGACTTTTTTTTTATCACATTTTCATGACATACTATACTATGACTTTTTCATCACATTTTTATGACATACTATACTATGACTTTTTTATCACATTTTCATGACATACTATACTGTGACATTTTTCATCACATTTTTATGACATACTATACTATGACTTTTTTTTCATCACATTTTTATGACATACTATACTATGACATTTTTCATCACATTTTTATGACATACTATACTATGACTTTTTTAATCACATTTTTATCACATACTATACTATGACTTTTTTATCACATTTTTATGACATACTATACTGACTTTTTTTTAATCACATTTTCATGACATACTATACTATGACATTTTTGATCACATTTTTATGACATACTATACTATGACTTTTTTGATCACATTTTTATGACATACTTTACTATGACATTTTTCATCACATTTTTATGACATACTATACTATGACTTTTTTAATCAAATTTTTATGACATACTATACTATGACTTTTTTAAACACATTTTTATGATATACTATACTATGACTTTTTTAAACACATTTTTATGACATACTATACTATGACTGTTTTTTTTATCACATTTTTATGACTTACTATACTATGACTTTTTTTCTCACATTTTCATGACATACTATACTATGACATTTTTCATCACATTTTTATGACATACTATACTATGACTTTTTTTAATCACATTTTTATGACATACTATACTATGACATTTTTATGACATTTTTATGATATACTATACTATGACATTTTTATGACTTTTATGACATACTTTACTATGACTTTTTTTCTTTTTCATTTTTATGACATACTATGCTATGACATTTTTATGACTTTTTTATGACATACTTTACTTTGACTTTTTTTTTTACATTTTTATGACATACTATACTATGACATTTTTATGACATACTTTACTTTGACTTTTTTTTTTTTTACATTTTTATGACATACTGACATTTTTTTGACTTTTTTATGATATACTAATCTTTGACATTTTTATGACTTTTATGACATACTTTACTATGACTTTTTTTTTTTTTTTTTTTTACATTTTTATGACATACTATACTTTGACATTTTTATGACTTTAATGACATACTTTACTATGACTTTTTTTTCCTTACATTTTTATGACATACTATGCTATGACATTTTTATGACTTTTTTATGACATACTATAATATTACATTTTTATGACTTTTATGACATACTTTACTTTGACTTTTTTCTTTTTTTTTTTTACATTTTTATGACATACTATACTGACATTTTTATGAGTTTTTTATGATATACTATACTATGACATTTTTCTGACTTTTTTATTATATACTATACTTTGACATTTTTCTGACTTTTTTATGATATACTATACTATGACATTTTTCTGACTTTTTTATTATATACTATACTTTGACATTTTTATTACTTTTAATGACATACTTTACTATGACTTTTTTTTTTTTTTTTTTTTTTTAACATTTTTATGACATACTATACTATGACATTTTTTTTACTTTTTTTATGACATACTATACTGACATTTTTATGACTTTTTAATGATATACTATACTATAACATTTTTATGACTTTTATGACATACTTTACTATGACTTTTTTTTTTTTTTTTTTTTTTACATTTTTATGACATACTATACTATGACAGTTTTATGACTTTTTCATGATATACTATACTGACATTTTTATGACTTTTATGACATACTTTACTATGACTTTTTTTTTTTTTTTTTTTTTTTACAGGTTTTATGACATACTATACTATGACATTTTTATGACTTTTTTATGATATACTATACTATGACATTTTTATGACTTTTATGACATAATTTACTTTGACATTTTTTATTTTTACATTTTTATGACATACTATACCATGACGTTTTTTTTTTACATTTTTATGACATACTATACCCCCTACGGATCCACAGCCACTGTGAGGCCTTTTTCAGAATCAGAATCAGAATCAGAAATACTTTATTGATCCCCAAGGGGAAATTGTTTTCGTTACAGGTGGTACAAGTGTAAAAAGAAGAAGATATAGTGCAAATAAGTGTAGAAAGAAGATATAGTGCAAAAAGAAGTAAAAATATAAGAAATATAAGAAGATAATTTACAAAATATATATGTAGAGACCACACAACATAATTTACAATATATACAGGAACCTTATATACAGACTGAACAATGTAGTAGTCAGCAGCCTCAAGGATGTTCTTGGTGGCTCTCCGTAACTGTAGTCCTCTTCCACCAAGAAGCTTCAAAGTTCTCTGGAGTGAGTGTCCAGCAAGCAGCAGGCTCTCTATCCGTTGCTCCGGCCCTCTTGCACTCACTGGCCTCTACGATCTGGTCCACCCAGGGGACAGTCAGTTCCAGTAGAACCACTTGCCTAGTGGATTCTGATGTTAACACCAAATCTGGGCGGAGTGAAGTGCTTACGATGTTAGTAGGGAACTTAAGCTGCCTTCCTAGATCAACTTGGAGCTGCCAGTCACAGACGGTGGCCAGGAGTCCTCCTGAAGAGCTAGGCTGATGTCTAGCTTTCTGCCCCTCACTAATGAAGGTGACTGACTGTTTGGGGCTGGCCTGGGTCTTGCTGTACTGGGCTGCTTGGCAGATGGAATCCGCCACAGACTTTAGGATTTGGTCGTGATGCCAGTGGTATTGCCCATCCCCAACGCCTTTGGGCGCCTTATGACATACTATAACATGACTTTTTTTAATCAAATTTTTATGACATACTATACTATTACTTTTTTCATCACTTTTTATGACATACATTTTCATGACATACTATACTATGATTTTTTTATAACATTTTTATGACATACTATACTCTGACTTTTATATAGCCCATTTTTATGACAAGCTACAATATGACGTTTTTATGAAATTTGTATGACATGCTATACTATGCTTTTTTTAAATCACATTGGTATGATATAATATAGTATGACATTTTTTTATCAAATTTTCATGGAATGCTATGCTATACCTTTTTGATTTATCACATCTTGATGACATACTATACTATGACATAGTTATGACATTTTTATGACATACTATACTGCGACATTTTATGTCATACATACTTTTTTTTTTTATCACATTTTATATGACATACTATACTATGACTTTTTTTTAATCACATTTTTATGACATATTATACTATGACATTTTTCATCACATTTTTATGACATACTATACTATGACTTTTTTTTTTAATCAAATTTTTATGACATACTATACTATGACATTTTTCATCACATTTTTATGACATACTATACTATGACTTTTTTTTTATCACATTTTTATGACATACTATACTATGACTTTTTTTATCACATTTTTATGACATACTATACTATGACATTTTTCATCACATTTTTATGACATACTATACTATGACTTTTTTAATCACATTTTTATCACATACTATACTATGACTTTTTTTAATCACATTTTTATGACATGCTACACCATGACTTTTTTTTTTTATCACATTTTCATGACATACTATACTATGACTTTTTTTTTATCACATTTTCATGACATACTATACTATGACTTTTTTCTTATCACATTTTTATGACATACTATACTATGACATTTTTCATCACATTTTTATGACATACTATACTATGACTTTTTTAAACACATTTTTATGACATACTATACTATGACTGTTTTTTATCACATTTTTATGACATACTATACTATGACTTTTTTTCTCACATTTTCATGACATACTATACTATGACATTTTTCATCACATTTTTATGACATACTATACTATGACTTTTTTTAATCACATTTTTATGACATACTATACTATGACTTTTTTTAATCACATTTTTATGACATACTATACTATGACTTTTTTTTATCACATTTTTATGACATACTATACTATGACTTTTTTATCATATTTTTTAGGACATACTACACTAGGACTTTTTTTTATCACATTTTTTATGACATACTATACTATGACTTTTTTTAATCACATTTTTATGACATACTATACTATGACTTTTTCTTTATCACATTTTTATGACATACTATACTATGACTTTTTTATCACATTTTTATGACATACTATACTATGACTTTTTTTTTATCACATTTTTATGACATACTATACTATGACTTTTTTAATCACATTTTTTTGACATACTATACTGTGACTTTTTTCATCACATTTTTATGACATACTATACTATGACTTTTTCATCACATTTTTATGACATACTATACTATGACTTTTTTTTTATCACATTTTTTATGACATACTATACTATGACTTTTTTAATCACATTTTTATGACATACTATACTATGACTTTTTTTTATCACATTTTTATGACATACTATACTATGACTTTTTTTAATCACATTTTTATGACATACTATACTATGACCTTTTTTTTTTATCACATTTTTATGACATACTATACTATGACTTTTTTTTATCACATTTTTATGACATACTATACTATGACTTTTTTTAATCACATTTTTATGACATAGTATAGTATGACTTTTTTTAATCACATTTTTATGACATACTATACTATGACTTTTTTATCACATTTTTATGACATACTATAAGATGACATTTTTCATCACATTTTTATGACATACTATAAGATGACATTTTTGGTCACATTTTTATGACATACTATACTATGACTTTGTTTTAAAAAATTTTCATCACATACTATACTATGACATTTTTCATCACATTTTTAAGACATACTATACTATGACATTTTTCATCACATTTTTATGACATACTATACTATGACATTTTTCATCACATTTTCATGACATACTATACTATGACCTTTTTATTAACATTTTTATGACATACTATACTATGACTTTTTTTAATCACATTTTTATGACATACTATACTATGACTTTTTTATCACATTTTTATGACATACTATACTATGACCTTTTTTTTATCACATTTGTATGACATACTACACTATGACTTTTTTTATCACATTTTTTATGACATACTATACTATGACTTTTTTTAATCACATTTTTATGACATACTATACTATGACTTTTTTTTATCACAATTTTATGACTTACTATACTATGACTTTTTCCATCACATTTTTATGACATACTATACTATGACTTTTTTTTAATCACATTTTTATGACATACCATACTATGACTTTTTTTTAATCACATTTTTATGACATACTATACTATGACATTTTTCGTCACATTTTTATGACATACTATACTATGACATTTTTCGTCACATTTTTATGACATACTATACTATGACTTTTTTTTAATCACATTTTTATGACATACTATACTATGACTTTTTTTAATCACATTTTTATGACAAACTATTCTATGACTTTTTTTGTATCATTTTTTTATGACATACTATACTATGACCTTTTTTTCATCACATTTTTATGACATACTATACTATGACTTTTTTATCACATTTTTATCACATACTATAAGATGACATTTTTCGTCACATTTTTATGACATACTATAAGATGACATTTTTCGTCACATTTTTATGACATACTATACTATGACATTTTTCATCACATTTTTAAGACATACTATACTATGACATTTTTCATCACATTTTTATGACATACTATACTATGACATTTTTCATCACATTTTTATGACATACTATACTATGACTTTTTTATCATATTTTTTAGGACATACTACACTAGGACTTTTTTTTATCACATTTTTTATGACATACTATACTATGACTTTTTTTAATCACATTTTTATGACATACTATACTATGACTTTTTCTTTATCACATTTTTATGACATACTATACTATGACTTTTTTATCACATTTTTATGACATACTATACTATGACTTTTTTTTATCACATTTTTATGACATACTATACTATGACTTTTTTAATCACATTTTTTTTGACATACTATACTATGACTTTTTTCATCACATTTTTATGACATACTATACTATGACTTTTTCATCACATTTTTATGACATACTATACTATGACTTTTTTTTTATCACATTTTTTATGACATACTATACTATGACTTTTTTTTATCACATTTTTATGACATACTATACTATGACTTTTTTTTATCACATTTTTATGACATACTATACTATGACCTTTTTTTTTATCACATTTTTATGACATACTATACTATGACTTTTTTTTATCACATTTTTATGACATACTATACTATGACTTTTTTTAATCACATTTTTATGACATAGTATAGTATGACTTTTTTTAATCACATTTTTATGACATACTATACTATGACTTTTTTTATCACATTTTTATGACATACTATAAGATGACATTTTTCATCACATTTTTATGACATACTATAAGATGACATTTTTGGTCACATTTTTATGACATACTATACTATGACTTTGTTTTATAAAATTTTCATCACATACTATACTATGACATTTTTCATCACATTTTTAAGACATACTATACTATGACATTTTTCATCACATTTTTATGACATACTATACTATGACATTTTTCATCACATTTTCATGACATACTATACTATGACCTTTTTATTAACATTTTTATGACATACTATACTATGACTTTTTTTAATCACATTTTTATGACATACTATACTATGACTTTTTTATCACATTTTTATGACATACTATACTATGACCTTTTTTTTATCACATTTGTATGACATACTACACTATGACTTTTTTATCATATTTCTTATGACATACTACACTATGACTTTTTTTATCACATTTTTTATGACATACTATACTATGACTTTTTTTAATCACATTTTTATGACATACTATACTATGACTTTTTTTTATCACAATTTTATGACTTACTATACTATGACTTTTTCATCACATTTTTATGACATACTATACTATGACTTTTTTTTAATCACATTTTTATGACATACCATACTATGACTTTTTTTTAATCACATTTTTATGACATACTATACTATGACATTTTTCGTCACATTTTTATGACATACTATACTATGACATTTTTCGTCACATTTTTATGACATACTATACTATGACTTTTTTTTAATCACATTTTTATGACATACTATACTATGACTTTTTTTAATCACATTTTTATGACAAACTATTCTATGACTTTTTTTGTATCATTTTTTTATGACATACTATACTATGACCTTTTTTTCATCACATTTTTATGACATACTATACTATGACTTTTTTATCACATTTTTATCACATACTATAAGATGACATTTTTCGTCACATTTTTATGACATACTATAAGATGACATTTTTCGTCACATTTTTATGACATACTATACTATGACATTTTTCATCACATTTTTAAGACATACTATACTATGACATTTTTCATCACATTTTTATGACATACTATACTATGACATTTTTCATCACATTTTTATGACATACTATACTATGACTTTTTTATCATATTTTTTAGGACATACTACACTAGGACTTTTTTTTATCACATTTTTTATGACAAACTATACTATGACTTTTTTTAATCACATTGTTATGACATACTATACTATGACTTTTTCTTTATCACATTTTTATGACATACTATACTATGACTTTTTTATCACATTTTTATGACATACTATACTATGACTTTTTTTTTATCACATTTTTATGACATACTATACTATGACTTTTTTAATCACATTTTTTTGACATACTATACTGTGACTTTTTTCATCACATTTTTATGACATACTATACTATGACTTTTTCATCACATTTTTATGACATACTATACTATGACTTTTTTTTTTATCACATTTTTTATGACATACTATACTATGACTTTTTTAATCACATTTTTATGACATACTATACTATGACTTTTTTTTATCACATTTTTATGACATACTATACTATGACTTTTTTTTATCACATTTTTATGACATACTATACTATGACCTTTTTTTTTTATCACATTTTTATGACATACTATACTATGACTTTTTTTATCACATTTTTATGACATACTATACTATGACTTTTTTTAATCACATTTTTATGACATAGTATAGTATGACTTTTTTTAATCACATTTTTATGACATACTATACTATGACTTTTTTATCACATTTTTATGACATACTATACTATGACATTTGTCGTCACATTTTTATGACATACTATAAGATGACATTTTTGGTCACATTTTTATGACATACTATACTATGACTTTGTTTTATAAAATTTTCATCACATACTATACTATGACATTTTTCATCACATTTTTAAGACATACTATACTATGACATTTTTCATCACATTTTTATGACATACTATACTATGACATTTTTCATCACATTTTCATGACATACTATACTATGACCTTTTTATTAACATTTTTATGACATACTATACTATGACTTTTTTTAATCACATTTTTATGACATACTATACTATGACTTTTTTATCACATTTTTATGACATACTATACTATGACCTTTTTTTTATCACATTTGTATGACATACTACACTATGACTTTTTTATCATATTTCTTATGACATACTACACTATGACTTTTTTTATCACATTTTTTATGACATACTATACTATGACTTTTTTTAATCACATTTTTATGACATACTATACTATGACTTTTTTTTATCACAATTTTATGACTTACTATACTATGACTTTTTCATCACATTTTTATGACATACTATACTATGACTTTTTTTTAATCACATTTTTATGACATACCATACTATGACTTTTTTTTAATCACATTTTTATGACATACTATACTATGACATTTTTCGTCACATTTTTATGACATACTATACTATGACATGTTTCGTCACATTTTTATGACATACTATACTATGACTTTTTTTTAATCACATTTTTATGACATACTATACTATGACTTTTTTTAATCACATTTTTATGACAAACTATTCTATGACTTTTTTTGTATCATTTTTTTATGACATACTATACTATGACCTTTTTTTCATCACATTTTTATGACATACTATACTATGACTTTTTTATCACATTTTTATCACATACTATAAGATGACATTTTTCGTCACATTTTTATGACATACTATAAGATGACATTTTTCGTCACATTTTTATGACATACTATACTATGACATTTTTCATCACATTTTTAAGACATACTATACTATGACATTTTTCATCACATTTTTATGACATACTATACTATGACATTTTTCATCACATTTTCATGACATACTATACTATGACTTTTTTTATTAACATTTTTATGACATACTATACTATGACTTTTTTATAACATTTTAATGACATACTATACTATGACCTTTTTTTATCACATTTTTATGACTTACTACACTATGACTTTTTTTTATCACATTTTTTATGACATACTATACTATGACTTTTTTTAATCACATTTTTATGACATACCATACTATGACTTTTTTTTATCACATTTTTATGACATACTATACTATGACATTTTTCATCACATTTTTATGACATACTATAGTATGACTTTTTTAATCACATTTTTATGACATACTATTCTATGACTTTTTTTAAATCATTTTTTCATGACATACTATACTATGACCTTTTTTTTTATCACATTTTTATGACATACTATACTATGACTTTTTTATCACATTTTTATGACATACTATACTATGACTTTTTTAAATCACATTTTTATGACATAGTATACTATGACTTTTTTATCACATTTTTATGACATACTATACTATGACATTTTTCGTCACATTTTTATGACATACTATAAGATGACATTTTTCGTCACATTTTTATGACATACTATACTATGACTTTTTTTTTTATCACATTTTCATCACATACTATACTATGACATTTTTCATCACATTTTTAAGACATACTATACTATGACATTTTTCATCACATTTTTATGACATACTATACTATGACTTTTTTATCACATTTTTATGACATACTATACTATGACTTTTTTTTTATCACATTTTTATGACATACTATACTATGACTTTTTTAATCACATTTTTTTGACATACTATACTGTGACTTTTTTCATCACATTTTTATGGCATACTATACTATGACTTTTTCATCACATTTTTATGACATACTATACTATGACTTTTTTTTTATCACATTTTTTATGACATACTATACTATGACTTTTTTAATCACATTTTTATGACATACTATACTATGACTTTTTTTTATCACATTTTTATGACATACTATACTATGACTTTTTTTTATCACATTTTTATGACATACTATACTATGACCTTTTTTTTTATCACATTTTTATGACATACTATACTATGACTTTTTTTATCACATTTTTATGACATACTATACTATGACTTTTTTTAATCACATTTTTATGACATAGTATAGTATGACTTTTTTTAATCACATTTTTATGACATACTATACTATGACTTTTTTATCACATTTTTATGACATACTATAAGATGACATTTTTCATCACATTTTTATGACATACTATAAGATGACATTTTTGGTCACATTTTTATGACATACTATACTATGACTTTGTTTTATAAAATTTTCATCACATACTATACTATGACATTTTTCATCACATTTTTAAGACATACTATACTATGACATTTTTCATCACATTTTTATGACATACTATACTATGACATTTTTCATCACATTTTCATGACATACTATACTATGACCTTTTTATTAACATTTTTATGACATACTATACTATGACTTTTTTTAATCACATTTTTATGACATACTATACTATGACTTTTTTATCACATTTTTATGACATACTATACTATGACTTTTTTTTATCACATTTTTATGACATACTACACTATGACTTTTTTATCATATTTCTTATGACATACTACACTATGACTTTTTTTTATCATATTTTTTATGACATACTATACTATGACTTTTTTTAATCACATTTTTATGACATACTATACTATGACTTTTTTTTAATCACATTTTTATGACTTACTATACTATGACTTTTTCATCACATTTTTATGACATACTATACTATGACTTTTTTTAATCACATTTTTATGACATACCATACTATGACTTTTTTTTAATCACATTTTTATGACATACTATACTATGACATTTTTCGTCACATTTTTATGACATACTATACTATGACATTTTTCGTCACATTTTTATGACATACTATACTATGACTTTTTTTTAATCACATTTTTATGACATACTATACTATGACTTTTTTTAATCACATTTTTATGACAAACTATTCTATGACTTTTTTTGTATCATTTTTTTATGACATACTATACTATGACCTTTTTTTCATCACATTTTTATGACATACTATACTATGACTTTTTTATCACATTTTTATCACATACTATAAGATGACATTTTTCGTCACATTTTTATGACATACTATAAGATGACATTTTTCGTCACATTTTTATGACATACTATACTATGACATTTTTCATCACATTTTTAAGACATACTATACTATGACATTTTTCATCACATTTTTATGACATACTATACTATGACATTTTTCATCACATTTTCATGACATACTATACTATGACTTTTTTTATTAACATTTTTATGACATACTATACTATGACTTTTTTATAACATTTTAATGACATACTATACTATGACCTTTTTTTATCACATTTTTATGACTTACTACACTATGACTTTTTTTTATCACATTTTTTATGACATACTATACTATGACTTTTTTTAATCACATTTTTATGACATACCATACTATGACTTTTTTTTATCACATTTTTATGACATACTATACTATGACATTTTTCATCACATTTTTATGACATACTATAGTATGACTTTTTTAATCACATTTTTATGACATACTATTCTATGACTTTTTTTAAATCATTTTTTCATGACATACTATACTATGACCTTTTTTTTTATCACATTTTTATGACATACTATACTATGACTTTTTTATCACATTTTTATGACATACTATACTATGACTTTTTTAAATCACATTTTTATGACATAGTATACTATGACTTTTTTATCACATTTTTATGACATACTATACTATGACATTTTTCGTCACATTTTTATGACATACTATAAGATGACATTTTTCGTCACATTTTTATGACATACTATACTATGACTTTTTTTTTATCACATTTTCATCACATACTATACTATGACATTTTTCATCACATTTTTAAGACATACTATACTATGACATTTTTCATCACATTTTTATGACATACTATACTATGACATTTTTCATCACATTTTCATGACATACTATACTATGACTTTTTTTATTCACATTTTTATGACATACTATACTATGACTTCTTTTTAATCACATTTTTATGACATACTATACTATGACTGTTTTATCACATTTTTTATGACATACTATGCTATGACTTTTTTTAATCACATTTTTATGACACTATACTATGACTTTTTTATCATATTTTTTATGACATACTACACTATGACTTTTTTTTATCACATTTTTTATGACATACTATACTATGACTTTTTTTAATCACAATTTTATGACATACTATACTATGACTTTTTTTTAATGACATTTTTATGACTTACTATACTATGACTTTTCTATCACATTTTTTATGACATACTATACTATGACTTTTTTATATTTTTTATGACATACTACACTGACTTTTTTTGTCACATTTTTTATGACATACTATACTATGACATTTTTATCACATTTTTATGACATACTATACTATGACTTTTTTAATCTCATTTTTATGACATACTATACTATGACTTTTTTTTTATCACATTTTTATGACATACTATACTATGACATTTTTATCACATTTTTATGACATACTATACTATGACTTTTTTAATCTCATTTTTATGACATACTATACTATGACTTTTTTTAATCACATTTTTATGACATACTATACTATGACTTTTTTTTTATCACATTGTTATGACTTACTATACTATGACTTTTTCATCACATTTTTATGACATACTATACTATGACTTTTTTTTATCACATTTTTATGACATACTATACTATGACTTTTTTTTATCACATTTTTATGACTTACTATACTATGACTGTTTTATCACATTTTTATGACATACTATACTATGACTTTTTTTTTATCACATTTTTATGACATACTATACTATGACTTTTTTTAATCACATTTTTATGACATACTATACTATGACTTTTTTTTATCACATTTTTTATGACATACTATACTATGACTGTTTTATCAAATTTTTTATGACATACTATACTATGACTTTTCTTTTATCACATTTTCATGACATACTATACTATGACTTTTTTTTTATCACATTTTTATGACATACTATACTATGACTTTTTTTTTATCACATTTTTATGACTTACTATACTATGACTGTTTTATCACATTTTTTATGACATACTATACTATGACTTTTTTTAATCCCATTTTTATGACATACTATGCTATGACTTTTTTTAATCCCATTTTTATGACATACTATACTATGACATTTTTCATCACATTTTTATGACTTACTATACTATGACTTTTTTTAATCACATTTTTATGACATACTATACTATGACTGTTTTATCACATTTTTTATGACATACTATACTATGACTGTTTTTTATCACATTTTTAAGACATACTATACTATGACTGTTTTATCACATTTTTTATGACATACTATACTATGACTTTTTTTAATCACATTTTTATGACATACTATACTATGACTTTTTTAATCACATTTTTATGACATACTATACTATGACTTTTTCATCACATTTTTATGACATACTATAGTATGACTTTTTTTTTTATCACATTTTTATGACATACTATACTATGACTTTTTTTATCACATTTTTATGACTTACTATACTATGACTGTTTTATCACATTTTTTATGACATACTATACTATGACTTTTTTTAATCACATTTTTATGACATACTATACTATGACTGTTTTATCACATTTTTATGACATACTATACTATGACTTTTTTTATCACATTTTTATGACTTACTATACTATGACTGTTTTATCACATTTTTTATGACATACTATACTATGACTTTTTTTAATCACATTTTTATGACATACTATGGTATGACTTTTTTTAATCCCATTTTTATGACATACTATACTATGACATTTTTCATCATATTTTTATGACATACTATACTATGACTTTTTTTAATCACATTTTTATGACATACTATACTATGACTTTTTTTTATCACATTTTTAAGACATACTATACTATGACTGTTTTATCACATTTTTTATTACATACTATACTATGACTTTTTTTTATCACATTTTTAAGACATACTATACTATGACTGTTTTCATCACATTTTTTATGACATACTATACTATGACTTTTTTTAATCACATTTTTATGACATACTATACTATGACTTTTTTTTTATCATATTTTTTATGACATGCTACACTATGACTTTTTTTATCATATTTTTTATGACATACTACACTATGACTTTTTTTTATCACATTTTTATGACATACTACACTATGACTTTTTTTTTATCACATTTTTATGACATACTATACTATGACTTTTTTTTTATCACATTTTTAAGACATACTATACTATGACTGTTTTATCACATTTTTTATGACATACTATACTATGACTTTTTTTAATCATATTTTTATGACATACTATACTATGACCTTTTTTTATCATATTTTTTATGACATACTATACTATGACTTTTTTTAATCATATTTTTATGACATACTACACTATGACTTTTTTTTTATCACATTTTTATGACATACTACACTATGACTTTTTTTTAATCACATTTTTATGACATACTATACTATGACTTTTTTATCACATTTTTATGACATACTATACTATGACTCTTTTTTAATCACATTTTTATGATATACTATACTATGACTTTTTTATCAGATTTTTATGACATACTATACTATGACTTTTTTTAATAACATTTTTATGACATACTATACTATGACTTTTTTTAAATAACATTTTTATGAAATACTATACTATGACTTTTTTTTTTTATCACATTTTTTATGACATACTATACTATGACTTTTTTTAATAACATTTTTATGACATACTATACTATGACTTTTTTTTTTATCACATTTTCATGACATACTATACTATGACATTTTTGATCACATTTTTATGACATACTATACTATGACTTTTTCTTATCACATTTTTATGACATACTATACTATGACTTTTTTTCATGACATTTTTATGACATACTATACTATGACTTTTTTCATCACATTTTTATCACATACTATACTATGACTTTTTCTTATCACATTTTTATGACATACTATACTATGACTTTTTTTTATCACATTTTTATGACATACTATACTATGACATTTTTCATCACATTTTTATGACATGCTATACTATGACTTTTTTTAATCACATTTTTATGACATGCTACACCATGACTTTTTTTTTTTTTTTTTTACCACATTTTCATGACATACTATACTGAGAATTTTTTATGACTTTTTTTATGACATACTATACTATGACTTTTTTTAAATGATGTTTTTATAAGGTACTATACTATGACCTTTTTTTATTGCATTTTTTATGATATACTATACTATGACTTCAACATTATTAGAAAACTACATATCTAATAAAGTCGGAGCAAATATCAAGGGCCACCTGCAGCCTGTCATGTTCATCATGCCAATTCATCTTATAAAGTTTCCCAACTACTTTTGCACATTAAAATTTAACCAGCAGATTTCCAATAGAGACAAGGTGCAAAGATGCACAGGCGGCAGAAGAATGAATCCTGTATTTGTCACATTTCATGTCAGAATGGGTTGAAGTAGTCACTGAGGCTTGAAATTCAGTCATTAAATTGCTTCAAAAAATACAAACCTGAGATCAGGCCCAGCCTCACTCAGGAACCCTTTGAAACTGCTGAACACGTACTGTTCTGCAAAAATCAACAGTGACCTCCACATTATAGAGTTTTGCCATGAATATAGAGCATGGAGGATCAGACAGAACAGTGGAAGGGAAACATGCAGTAGTGAGATAGAGTTTCATAGCTGCTTCTCCTCTCATCTATCCTGCTCTTATCCCCCCATCCCTCCCCTTCCTTCCCCATCCTAGCAGGAGGTCACTGAAGAGATGTCGCTGCCAAATGACCCAATCATGCCGGCAGACACAAACAGCTGACTCAGGGGGAAAAAAGGGTTGTACCAGAGGATTCCTATTGCAAGGCAGCAGGAATCTGTGCTGGAGGGGGGTGGTATAAGGGGGGAGACAGTGGGGTGGGAGGGAAACGGGGTGTGGGGGTGGGATAAAGAAGAGCGAGTAGGGGGGTGGTGGGGTGAGTTGTTCATTTCTGGAACGTTGCTCCAGTTCCACTCGGGAATGATGGAAATATTCCGCGTAGCCAAACCCAGAGTGGAAGGTGTATGGTAATCATGTCGAGGAAGGAATGCCAAATATGTGCGTGAGAACGGAGCTGTGACCTGAGAGCTGCAGGAATTATGGGCCAAAATCCCACAGACCCAGAGGAAGCACACACACCCATATCCAACTCATACACACATCATATACTAATGGTGCTCCACCAAGCACAAATCCATCCCACATAACTTATTCCCAGTATTTCAAACATTCTACTAAACTGAACCCAGAAATTCAGAAAACCAACTCCCCTCCTCCAAGTTCACAGAATGCACACTGTACAATAAGCAGACAGATGCATTATAGAGCTCTGCTACACTGGCCAGATCTGGGCTGTAAAGGCACCACTTATAGCATCTCAAACACACATTCCTCCTTCACACTTACACTGTTTACAAGACTGAGTATGTGATCTACTGTAACAGGTTGTTTAGACTCCAAACTTGGCTACCAAGCATTCAGAGCCCAAGTCTCGTAAACAGAGCACACTGAGGGAGATAGCTGAGTTTATACTCCCACCTGGTGGCCGTCCTAAACACACTGACATCACACAACACAGTGAGACCAACATTTGTTTCTCGTTAAATGACTTCAAGTCCAAATTGCAAAAAAGTAACAATTATGAAAGTAAACTGGAAAATCTGACTGACAGGTGCGTAAAATCAAATTGATTTCTAACAAATAAAATATGCTTACAAATGAAACAAAGTTCACTTTAATATTGTGACTTAGTGGATGCAAACCAGTTCGGTTCTTTCATTTCTTGCTGTGTACATAACTTTTGACTGCCAAAAAAAAAAATCTAAATTAACTTGGTACCAAAACATTGTCAACAAAGAGAGTATAAGTTACTGACAGCGTGCAGGGTTCTTTGGCTTCTTTGGTCAAATGTGTGCAAAGTAAATAGTAACTACAGACCAATATGTAACAACTTCGAGGTCAACAAGGCTGAGGTCAGCTTTGTGTCATTTGTGCCCACATACTTTGATTTGATCGGTTACAAATGTATTTTCAAGAAATGCCTGTGTCTACTACTGTTTGTAAAATGTGATGGGAACAAACGTGATTTAAAACTACCTACCTAAGTGCTGCTATCCAGATACAAGATGCTGACATCTACTTCTCACCCACAGATCATTTCCATATTACTGCAGTTACAGCAAGTTTCTGTATTAAGGTCTATTCAGAGAATCTAGAGTTCTGAACCTCTGACATCACATTCTAGGAGTTCTTTACAAACATTCTTTCAGTGTGAAGTCAGACATTTGTGCACTAGTGTCCTAGTTAAGATGACATTTTTGGAGTGTCCTGGTTAGGTGTTGCTATTGTAAAAACATTTCCTGGTTTGAGGACACCCGGATCTGCTACTGGGAGATCTCTGATAGTGTTTGTTAGTAAACAACATGGTGGCTGAGGTGGTGAGAAATGAAGATGAAGCTACACACAGATTATCAGAGACCTGGATACTGTTACAATCTGAATACACGTGGGCATGAATAACCAGGTTTCACATGTAAACATTATATCCTGAATAACATAGGGATACACCGATTCGACTTTTTCAGCCCTGATACCAGCACATGAGGTTTAGGTATCGGCTGATACTGAGCAGTGTTTAGTTAATAAGCTGTATGCCTCACTGTGTGAAAGTGACTGACATCACTCTTGTATGTGTAAGGCAACTTTAGGCTTGAGTTAAAACACTGCTTTCCTGACTTTGTAAAACAAATGTAACATATATACATTACTATTATTAAAATAATTAATCTCGCACCAGTAACTCAGTAAAAAAACAAAGAAAAAAACTTCAAAATTAACATGAATTACAATTCACGCGTAAATGCTCCAACAGATTTTTAAAAACTTAAACAGGACTTAAAATTCCATAACAAAACAATAGGACTGCATAAAATGAGAACAAAATGTATTCTACGGGCACACGTGTAATGAGACGTAAACACAGAATTGAATAGATTGGCCGGATGTCAGCCACATCCACTCCAGCTATTTGAGTCAGTATTAACCCAGTATCAGTTATGAATCAGTGAAACCCTAGAATAAGATCAAACACCAGGGTAAGACTCAAAACCGGGGCACTACTGTGCATGTAAACACACTCAGTTTAAGAGGAGCATGAGTGTACATCTTGACCTTTGAAACAGCTTGATCAAAAATAAAATGATTTTACTTAAGTTCCAGTTTACTCGTTGTTTTACTCAGCTTTCAACCACAACTTCCTCCTTTTTGTCGTCGTCAGCAGGTGGAGTTTGCTGGGTTAAGTTGTTGACTTGCGAGTCTGTCAAATGAGAAAACTCCACTGAGGAAGACCTCAAGATACTGTGGTCTCCAGAAAAACATCTAACTGGATCTTGAGGGTTTTTGTGTTTAGGTTTTTTTGTTATGAACAATCAGCAATTTCACACATTACAAATTAATATCTAAATCCTTTGTCTGCGGGACAGACAGCCAGCGATTCTTCTGTTGTTACTGAAGCACTGAGGGAACAGAGTGGCAGCCTGCTGAATTGTATCTACACGTCAGATAGAGAGGCAGCACAGCACAAATCCACCCACACATGCACACACAGACAAGAACAGACAGACAATTAGACACTCATTCATGTTACAGTTGGCTCAACACTCCACCACTGTCAAGTACTTTATTCACAATAAGGTCATTTTCTTCTTTAAAAAATCATTTTTAATATACAACACAATTTTTGACAAGACAACTCCGTTTACAGCTAAATTTGAGCTCTTGAGTTCCAGCTTCTCTCATAACCAAAGCAAGCACGTAGATGATGGGGGAGAGAAAGATGGAGTGAAAGGGACAGATGAACAAGGGTCGAAGTTAGAAGAAAGAATGAGGAGAAGACAGTAAGAGATAGAGAGGAGGAGGAGGAGGGGGAGGGGGAGAAAGAGGACTACGCTTAGTATGATTTTTGTACTAAGAACCAAAATACTCAAATAAAATGAGAAAATAACAGTAATAAAAAACAGTAAGAAAGTAAGAGTTAAAGAGAAAAAAAAGCAGAGGTGTACCGGGATGCTGTATCCAAGGCAACCTCACATGCATGTCTGTCTGTTTGACGCTTCTGCTCTGTCGTTTCACAAGTCCACATACACAAACACACACTCACGCAAACTTGAGTGTGTGCGCCCCCATGTTCCAAGCGAGTGTGCATCTCTGGGGGTTAGAGGGGGGGAGGGGGGGGTGGAGAGAGAGCGAGAGACAGGGAGGAGTGTGAGGGAGTGAGAGGGAGCGGGGAAGTCATCCCCCGACACATTTCTCCCTCATTCACTCCCTCCATCTCCCATCCTTCCCTCCTTTCCTAGAGCTGAGTAAAGAGTCTCTGTCTCCCGCATCACAGCTCCGGTCATCCTCTGTCCAACTGTGTCACTGTGTGTGTGTCACTGTGTGTGTGTTTGTGTGTGTATGTGTGTGCAATATATATATAAATATATATCTATAAGCGATTCCATATCTGTGGAAACCTGTTTTGGCAGGCGCTGAAAACTGAGGAGCAGAAGCTGCTTTTAAGTTTGTATCGAGGGGACAAAGGGAGCCGTGACTTATATAAGGTCTAAGTTAATACTGTCATTAGTGTACTTTACAAAACATAAATTAGTAGTAGAAGGTGAACTTCTTGGGAAAGTTGCATCGGTTCTGTAGTAGGGAATCCTCATCAGTGTTGACCTGTGTGTGTGTGTATGTGTGTCTGTGTGTGCATGTCACGGTACTGGCAGGCAATGGGCCCAAGCTCAAGAGTCTGTCAGAACGGGCAGGGAGGTGGAGGTGGCGGGGCGGGAGGTGGACAGAGAGATGACGAGGAGGAAGGAGAAGAGATGGGCTCCTTTCCATGATGGACGCACCCATCAGCCAATCAGCCCTGGGCTCCTCCAAGAAAGGATGCAGTGGATGGCGCCACCTGGGGGGGTAGCAAGGAGTCTGTAATCACGCATGGGTCTCTCAACAAGTGTTAAACATAGTGAATACGGTTCTCTAACCATGCACAAATACTAAAGCTGTACCCAGTGTCATCTTTTTAACATTCAAACAGTCTATTAAGGTTTTCGAATGAAGCTTCTAATGTTTGTCGTCACATTTTATGACATTGTCACCCTAAAAATAAATAAATAAAATCCTCTGACAAAACCCTTTGATTCATTGAAGTCATTCATCTCTTTTTCTTTTATTAAATTAACTTTCTTTGATGAATAAATGTTATTTATAGTGCTGTTAGTTGCTGCTAGACTGCCCCTTTAACACAAGTGCGTGTCTCCCTTTGTGTGCGCCAAACGGAAAGCAAAGTGCTTTTTCAAATGAAGTGAAAGTGTTGTTTTTTAAAGGCTAAACTGAGAGCATTTTGTAAGAAAAAAACATGGTGTGAATTTAGGAAATGATTACATACATCTTTTTTTTAAATAAATTTTGGCCTTTGGACTTTGCATCGCTCTGAAGTCTTTGTAAATGACAGCAAACTTGCTCAACGACATGGCCAAACACAAGTATGATGCTGATTATTTTAAACTGTGTGGACCTTGAACTAATGACTAATGAACTAATGTACGAGAAATTTAGACACCGTGGCTGCACCAGCTGGGTACCACTGGCATAGTCTAATCTTTGTCTGCAACTGTGCAGAAATGCTGGGTTTAAACAGAATGAATAGACATGCAAAAGCTGTGCAGCATTTGAAAGTTGATTTAGAATTTAAATATCAACATTATGAATGAAGTCTCAAAGCTCTAAACTATTTGGTACAGCCCTAACACAAACACAACCTCGTGTGTGATGGAGGACACAACATTTATACAGACAGGTCAGATCAGCTAAGTGTGAATTTGTGTGTATGTGTCTCTGTACCTGCTATCTAGAAATGTAAGTGTAGGTGCGGGAGGGAGACCGTCCCTCTGACTGGCCGTTGGTCGAGACGTTCAGGAAGTCCCAGATCAGAATGGTGTCGTCGTGAGAACTGCTGATGATCTGAAACTCGTCAAACTGGAGACGGAACACACGGCCAGAGTGCTCCTGAAAACACGATGAATTAAGAGGTTATGTCAACATGCTATACATACAGGCAGACCAAAAAAAAAAACCATGAACGTTTGTGATGTCATGAATGAAACGCATCGGTTGCAAGTTAACCTACAGGGTAAAACCTTAATGTGAGGTTGTTTGATATTAGAGGCAAACTGCAGCTGACTCAATGTTGAGGCCAGCTGGCAGCACTGCATCACCATCCAAGACATCACAAATACAACAGGTATTTTTAGGTAATAGTTTGTTCACTTCATTTAGATGAATGAGGGAACACTGAATACTGGAAATGCTAAACAGCAACACAACCAGTGATAAACTTAAACCTCCAGCTCTCTAAACAGTTTTGAAAATATTAAACATAATATCCATCATGATGGTAGGGTTTACTGCAGGACTGTTGTAGTGGAAAGCATTAACTTTGGCTAATTGTATCTAAAATTAGGAAATATGTGATCCTCTCTGCAGTGATTCTGAAAATCACCAAGAAAACACACATTACAAGTGAAATGAACTTTTACTGATAGTCAAAACAAATGTGAAAATCAACATCACATTGTATTTTCAGAGAGAAGTTTCATTTTTTAATCCTGTCCAGCTGGGATTTTTGAAGCTAACAACTTAAGTGCTTTAGAGGACCTGCAGTTTAAGTGACCTGTGCATGAGCTCTGTCAGTCAGCCATGTTGTAACAAGGTAAATGAAATGACACTCACCACTAGAGTGCGCAGACATAATGTGCTGGCGGGGGCTCGTGGGTCCAGGGCTGCCTGCAGGTCCCACACCTTGATCTTCCTGTAGAGAGAAACATGAGACGACATGACGTCAGAAACAAAATGTCTCTGTGCACAAAGCTGTGTGTGAATGAGTGAGACTAACCCGTCGTAGGCGCCGCTGACAATCCTTTTGTTGTCAAAGCGAATGCAACGCACCAGCTCCTCATGACCTTCAAGCACTCGCAAACATGCCCCACACTCTATGTCCCATAACCTGGAGAAAGAGAGGCCTCAGTAAACACGAAGCAAAATACACTCCCGACACTGTGGTATTATTTGTCCATTTGCACAAATGTCCATTTTAAGTATAAAATATATTAAATAATATATAAACCGTACACATTAAATCTCACACACATACCGGATTGTGTTGTCAGATGAGCCGCTGACAACCAGACGGTCTCTGTACTGTAGACAGGCGATGCCCCTCTTATGACCATTAAGAGTGCGCACAAACTCACAGGTGCTGGTGCTCCATACCTACAGAGAGAAGCAAAGGACGCCTTGTGAAACAATGGCCTGGATTTACTCAGATGCGTACAGCCTATCAAACATCCACTGTGAAACTCACTTGGTGGGTTTGAAACTACAGAACAAATTTGACATGTCTAGTTTCACTGAAAGTATCTCAGTTGAACGGGGTCTATCATAGAACACCGTGGGAACAGGAAAGAAAATCTCTGCGTGTGCTCCAAACTTTATGAGACAAATAACATAACATAACATAACATACCCTGTAGCCACTATCAGAAAAATGTTTCTCTAAAATCCACCTCCTCAGCTCTCGTTACCTTGATGGTGCGGTCCCCTGAGGCGGACACAATATATTTGTCGTCAAAATCGACCACGTTGACAGCAGCCCTGTGTCCCACGAGGACACGACGTAGGCTGATGTCAGTAGGAGAAGCCATGTCCCAGACGGCGATTGAACGGTCCTTGGAGCAGGTGACCATCAGGCCGTTGGCAAAGCGCAGGTGAAGAACTGCCTCGTTGTGGTGGATCAGTGTGTTCAGTACCTCACCCGTCGTCACCTCCCACACCCTGCAGAGGGTGAGGGGTAGAAGGAGAGGGATGGAGGGAGAGAAAACAGAAGTAGGGAGAGATGACAGGTTGGCCGAATGATGAGGGCAAAGGTGTCAGAGAGAGGAAAAGAACAGACAGGAAGGGAAAATGGGGATGTGGAATGAGAGGGGAGGGGTGTGAGACAAAGAGGGAAGAAATGACAAAGGGGTGAGAAAAGTGGAAAATGATAGGAGGAAGGGGTGAGTAGGAAAGAAAAACGAGACGAGGGCAGCGGGGAGAATGGTCAAAATGAAAGAAAAGAAGGTTGAAGACGGAGAGTGGAAAAGAAATGTAATGGGAGTGAAGGAAAAAGGAAAACAATGGAGACAGGAGAGAGAATTATGTTTATTAGTTTTACAATGGAGAGCAACGGAGAGTTCACACATACTGTATGAACTGCACACACACACACACACACACACACACACACACTGCACACACTCACACACACACACACAGAGGGGCGGCTGCGAAGAACATGTTACTGAACTGCACCACTGGGCATTGAGAGTCAAATGCAGAACACACTGGAAAAGCTGACAACCAAACCTACAAACAAAGTGCCTGTCAAGCTGTTGCTAAGGAAGTGAAGTCACATTTTCCTTGGATACCGCCCAGCGAGTACGGCTGAAGTGTGAAGTAATAAGAGAATTAATGTTGAGCTTCTGTGTGCAGTAGCCAAGCAAGTGTCAACATACACACACACGCCAGGTCTTTAAATATCCGCAATAAAACATATCACACTATCTCTGGTAATGATAGTAAATCTAACTCATTATGAAATAAGAAACGTCAACATTTATGTTTTCCTTGCCAGACTGTGAGAGCAGCTGCAGGTTGGGTGGGAACTCATCGTAAACTAGGGGCAGCAGTAGGTGTGTTGGTCACCACTGGGTACAAAGTGGACTATAAGCATACACTGTGTGAAATGACACATGGTGCGTCAAAAGCAATAGTAGCGTATTTTGAACACTGTAACTACAACAACCTTGGTGCACTATGGTTAGGGATGTACATTTAAAATTCCTAATCAACTGATATCGAAATTAATTTTTCTGCATTTTATTTTCCAGACTGAAGTTGTTTAAATCAGCTGCAGTTAACCACATTTATAGCAGAGGTGTATTTTACATGACATATTTTGTGGCTGCTTTTGAAGCAATAAAGCACAAGAGCAACAGTTACAGGTGAAGAGATGTCATCTCATGCTTTGTGTATGACGCATTTTGAATAAACACAATGACCAAATTCAGACCTACTGAAAAGCAACTTAAGGAGCTGCCTCTTTGTTCAGTTGTTGGGATGAAAGTCTTTAAACAGAACAGTGGCCATGGAGCTAGACACTTCTCCTCTGTCTTTGACCGCTAGATGTAGTGAAGTGATAAAGTAGATTAAGGTGAAAGATTCAAGCTACTTCACAAATCAGTCAGTCAGTCTTATCACAAAGGCTTCATTCAGACTGAAAACTTTTTTTTTTTTTTTTTTTTTTTTTTTTTTACACATCCCGATTATATATAGACTGATTCAAGGAGGTACAGATGGCAAAAAAACACATTCAATGCCATTTTTGCATACTGAAATCCAAACCACATTTGGTAGTGGTTTGAAATATGACTCTAGCTGGACTTCTATGGATGCGTCTCAGTCTAGACGCTCTAGCCGCTGAAATCTGATTTCAAAGTATCTTTTGCGGCACTCGCAATGCGACACAGTCAAATCTAGACTGACAAAGTGTTGAGTAGAAGCCATGCTGCTACGAGCTGAGCATTATAGAGGAGTTTGTCTCGTGTGACAGAGGAGCTCTGTTCGTGACTTGAGAATATGATTGTTTGTAGGGCACGGTGCCTTCTCACTGGAAAGCCACGTCACCAGCAGGGATGGGTTTTGCTATAAATTTATGGGTACTACTACGCTTTGTTAATATAATTGCTTTTTAGAAAATATATTAATTCAAAAAAGAATAAATTCAGAACATTTACATTTTATACATAACTAAATGTTGTTTCTACAGCAGCAAAGCCACTATATAAATAATATTCCTGAGATCACAATACTGTGTGAAGTTTAGTTTTTAGTCAGTCAGTATCAGTTATTCCTTTGTCCTGCTGATGTGATTCTCCCTCTGCAGGTAACGGTACTGCTGGTAGAGAGGGGAGGGGGTTTGTCTCGGTCAGCAGCTAAGTTTAAAATAAGCATTGCAATAATAAAGTATTGTATTTTTACTCTGAGATTTTACAAGTGTAGTTGCCATCAACTCAAGTGCTACAACCGGGATTATGTTAGTGATGCAACTGTATCTATATTGATTTAATTGGGGTGGGTAGGAGCCGAGGTCCGTGACGCAGATGTGTGCATATATTATGCTCTTAACATGGACCCTAGGAAGAGTAGCTGTTGCCTTGGTAACAACTAATGGGGATCCTAATGAACAATAAACACAAATGTGATCTGATTAACAGAGCGGACAGTCTGTGAGATCTGATTTGAGAAACAAATGTGATTTGCCTGGAGTCTGAATGTAGCCTAAGAGCAGGAATGGAGCTTTGACGACTTGTTTTTACAAAGTTTAAAGATCCAGTGTGTAGAATTTAGGGGCATCTACTGGCAGAAATGGTTTTCATTAGTTTGTTGTCACTTGAAAAAAGGGTTGCATTTTAGTTACCTTGGAATGAGCCATTTTTATCTACAGTTGAAGCAGGTTGTCATCCACAGTGTCTGCCATGTTGTTCTACAGCAGCCCACAATGGACAACCAAAACACTGTGTCTGTATATGGCCATTCACGTTTTTGCGTTGGCCACTGTTGTTCTCCTACATGCTTGGCACACAAGAGAAGTTTCAGTTCTGCAACCTCACTGCTACATACTGCTAAATCCTACACAGTGGACCTATAAGTAAACAATTTATTTTGTTATTCTCCACTGTGAAGCATTCCTTCAGTTGGAGAAGATGTGCTGCAGAAACACATTTGTTTTAAATCTTGAAAATAAGATGAGTAAAGAAGCGGTGCATTGAACAGAGTGACTAATCAGAGGTTCAGTTGCAGAGGCAGGGGTGGAGAAGGACAAGCATCAGTACAATGCTCACACTGGCTGCAGAAGCATCCGATATGTCAGTTGTCTCGCTGCCACCTGGCCATTGAAACCGGAAGCACATTTCTTTGCACCAGTCAGCAAGCGATTCTGCTCCACATGTAGTGTTCTGTCTGTCTGCCCACATGTCTCTGTGTGTGCATGTGCGTGCTTGTCTTTGTCTGTCCACTGCTCTCATTTTAGACACAGCTGACTAATGTTTATCATTTATCATGATCACATCATTTAAATCATATCTAATATATTTTTAAAATCGTTCATAAGAGATTATCAGTGTGTTTTCCTGCCAAATTCCCTCGCAGATCACAGAAGACCAGATGTTGAAACTATGCTGCAGATTGCAAAAGGGCCACTGCACGTCCAGTGTGAACAGCCCCATTGCTGGTGCTGAAAGGAAGTGAGCAGCACTCCACAGAAAATCGGCGCAATTCGCAGCGCTTTCACGTCCAGTGTGAACCACCAAGCCTGCTACTGTCTGGCTCACCGCGCTGGAGTGAAGTGCATCTTTTGTCTGATCTAGCAGGAGACCCGTGGTGTGTTAGAGGTCTTCCCGGAGAACATGATCCATGATGCTGACACCTAACTACACCAAGCGTGCTGAAGAAGGCCATGAACGCCCGGGATGTGGCGTATGCTCTTTAGAGGCAGGGACGCACTCTGTTTGCCATCGGTGGATAAATAGATCCGTTGGTAATCAAAATCCAAATATCTGTTATGCATTAAATAAGTTCATATTTAGGTTGTCTTGGCAACATATTTCATAGGTCACAAATATTAGGCTATTTAACATGCTATTAATTAATAAATTTATCTGGCGTATTTGGCACCAGACATTTTGGCGACTGATGTTTTCATCTGCCAGACAACTACATGTGATACCGTCGAAAAGCCAGCATATGCCAGCTAATGGAAACTCTGAACCTGTCACAGATTTCAGTATAGTAATGCATTTTTTATTTTCATAAATATAGTAGCTATAAATGCTCATCCACTTTTTGTCTCATATTGCCAAATTGAACAGAGGATGTACATTGTGTTCAAACTAAAAATAGGTTGGGAACTATAGATAAATAATTGGCATTTGATCCAAGCATAGTGGTGCAGTAAATCCCTGCAAGTCATCAAAACATCCAGCCTAATTAACACTCAGTAAAAGTGTTACTACTTGCTGGTCATACTCCAAAACACAGTGTGTTCTTTCTGTAACAAGATGTGTGTGTCGTACCTGACAGTTGAGTCAGAGGACCCGGTGACGATGACTCTCTCATCATACTGCAGACACAACACTGAGCCTGTGTGACCGGTCAGTATCTTCAGACACTCCAGAGACTGCTTATCCCAGATCTATCAGGAGAGAGCACAGGAGCAGGAAGAGGAGGAAGAAGCAGAGGGAGATAGAGGAAGACAAAGAGAAAAAAGAATAATAAGTGGTTGTGAAAAGGTTGCAGATTTGGGTCATGCTAAGAATGGCCTATTCTCACAGCAGTGTTCATGCCCCATTTCCCCACTGCTGTGCTGGGCTCCGAGTGTGTACGTAAGAGCCTTTCAAGCTCTTCCCTGGGTGTGCGTCAGCCTCCTCCAGAACAATAAGAAGACAAATCCACTCTTCTCCTCCCTCCATCCTCCCCTCCTCTTCATCATCTTCTCCTCTTCTCCCAGGCCAGACAGATAAGTGGAACACACAACGGGTCTGGAGCTGAGCCCTTTTATCCTATAATTCACTTGTGTTCTGTCTCAGTGTCTGCTGGGTTAGCTCAGCGCCATAGACAATAAGATGATAAGCCATACTGAGCCGGAAGAAAAGATTCAATTCATAACTACACAAACCCAGGTAGGAAGAAAACACCACACACACAGCATGCATGTCTCTCTCAGAGCCAACACTCTGGCTGCTGGTGCTTAGACATACAAGTGGGATCAATGTTAATTACTTGTACATGTCAGTTTGGGACAGCAGGGCAGACTGACACATGCCATGTTTGAACTGCCTCAGCAGCAGGAAAAAGAGTTGAAATTTGAAAACTACATTCTTCCAAACACGTTAAAGTCCAATGTATATACTGACGTTTAAGCGTTAGCAGTATGGGTGTGGTGATATTCCAGTCTTCACAGCCATGACATTTGAAAGATTGTGACAGAAATATTAGGTTAAATTTTGAGTTATGCTATGATTAAGAGGGAAAAGGGGCTTTGCAGTTGCCACTTAAAGTTCAGTGTGCATGATTTAGGGAGGACATGTTGGCAGAAATGGAATATAATATGATAAGTATGTTTTCTTCAATGTGTAATCACCTGAAAATAAAAATTGTTGTGATTTTACTATCTTAGAATCAGCTGTTTATATCGACACAGAGAGCAATTTCTCATCTACGGAGATCGCCATGTTGCACCGCCATGTTTCTACAGCAGTCCTGATCAGGCAAACCAAACACTGGCTCTAGATAAAGCCATTCCAGTCTTCGCATCAGCCACTGTAGCAAGATGCCCCTCTGCAGCAAACAGTGTTGGAAAAATACAGATTTTTCAAACATTTTTAACATTATTCAGTGTTTTTACTTGTTTAAATCATCGGGTGCGTTTGCTTTGGAGTGGAGCAGACCTCTGTGAATAATTCGGCTCCCAGTAAAAACCTCCTGAACGTCTGGATCTTACGTTAACACAGAAAAAAAAGGTGAGCACATGTTCGCAGGTGCTAGGCTAAAGACCATTCTCTGACATGCCCAACCGCGTCGGAGAAACACAAATAGTTTTAATCACCTGGTCTGTTTGTTTTGGAGAGGAAGAGACCTCTTTGGAAAGGTCCCAGTAAAATCCTCCTGAACAATGAACACTGAAGAAGTCTAATCTGGAGAAGTTTCAGCTGGTTGCAAGCTGCAATCTTCACCACTAGACACCACTAAATCTAACTAAATCCTACACATTGGACCTTTTAAGAGTATGAACTGTTTATTTGTATTTGCACTGCAGGTTTTCCACACAAACTGAAATGTGATTCCAGCTCTAATGTTTTGCAAATACAAGGTTGAGACCTCTTTGCCCTTAACAGGCATGCAAACTCATCAGGTTTGAAAGAGGGGACAATGATGCTAACCCCAAGGGAGGTCCAGGGGTGTGCAAGATCAGCTTTAAAATGTTGATTTGCAGTTTATTTTAGCATGAAGATTTAAGGAAAAACCTAATGTAACCTTACACTAAAATAAGAGGATGTCAGTTCAAGGAACTTGAAAAAAAATGTAATTATCGCAAACATTGCCACCCATTTTGCCTTTACTCACACAACTCTGTCATGATGACATTGCGACATAAACTAAACCTCTTGCGAGTGTTTGCTATGTAATCTACACTGTTGTCTCATGAATTAGTCTCAGGTTCCAAAACAAATCCAAAAGCAAACTGTTTCAGTATGTTATGGTATTAGCTTTGCTAATATTATCTTAGCATGAAGAAAATGGAACACTCAGGGGCTAATGCTAATGAGTTGTCCGAAAGCGATGATGTCATAAATGATTTAAGAGTGGAAGTTGGAATGAAAAGTACCTTTGGCTAGCATTCGCTGCATTAAAACAACTCAACCATATCAGATTATCTTCAGGCATGCAGGTGCAGGTGCACTGCATGTGTCAAGCACAGAAGCCAGGAGCTATATTTTTTTAAGTCGACTCAGAAGGTGTGGCTCTCATTTTATTCCCTGTGACTTAGGCAGGCACGGCTGGATTCTCATGTGATCTTGCGATTCTAGCCAGCTGCCTTGCAACATGATTTGGGCAGACATGGTGGAGGAGAGTGAGGTTGTACATGCAGAAACCTGTAACACTTAAAATGATTACTCTCAGGAACTTAAAAGCTTCCATTAAAAAAAGAATTTTAATTTTGTCTCATGTGAAGCAGTTGCTTTTTTTGTTTGCATTAAAGTTCCAATAAATAAAAGAAGAAAACAAATTTGATAAAGTATTAATTGAATTTACAGAACTACTGTATCATGCTGTATATCATTATCGTGATATAAAAATTACATATACCACGATAGACGATTTTGGCCTTATCACCCACCCCTAGGCACTACCAGCTGTAATTCTGGTCAATGAGTTTCTGTTTCCAGGAGCTATCAGTGCATTGTCCGTTCACATACCGTCCACCGTGGGCGGTTGTGGCACAGAAGGTTCAGCGAGTTGTCCACTAATCGGAAGATCAGTGGCTCGATCCAAGGCTCCTCCAGTCTGCATGTTGAAGTATCCTTAAGCAAGATATTGAACCCCAAATCGCTCCCGATGGCTGTTCCATTGGTGAGTGAGTGTGTTAAAGCTGAGTAGCAGGTGGCACTCTGTAAGGTAGCCTCGGCCATCCATGTGTGAATATGTGTGTGTACGTGACATGTAGTTAAAGTGCTTTGAGTGGTTGGAGGACTAGAAAAGTGATATACAGGTCCCAGGTCCACATAGACAATGATGACAGAAGATTTTTGATATTAGAACATAAGTAAGCTATACCTCATATGATGAAACACAGAGCCTTTTCCTAATTTGTCCAATAAAGTCCCTGCTAACATGTCTGCTATACAGATCTCTGAGGCAGTTTTGGACCAGAAAGTTTAGAAAAAGAGGGAATATGTGGCGGAGCACAGTGGCACGGATAATAAAGTGGGCAAATTCATAATGTCACAGACCTCAGACTGTCCTTGATGATTACACACACGTACCTTGATGGAATTGTCCCTAAGGCCACTGATGATCTTGTCATCGTCGTACTGGAGACAGTAAACCCCTTTACTATTTTCTGAGCGACACTGAATCCTCTGCAAGTTGTGTCTGCCACATCGCCAATTTGCCTCAATAGTCTGGAGAGAGGAGGGAGAAACAATGAGAAAGATGAACACAACAGGCAACCAAGGAGAGAAAGAGAAGCACTGTAGCTGAACTGAGAGAGAAGATGGAGGCAAATATCATGTCATGTAATGTTATTAGAGGGGGCAGTAAAGAATTTTATGTAGCCAGATGGAAAGTGGTCATGAGATTAATGTAAATAACACCAAGTCCATTAACATAATGTTATTAATTAGCTGTAATCAACCTTTTCTACGTGTGATAGAAGCAACATTCGCAGACCATTTTGTCTTGAAAAAAGTGTTGATAAATTTGTTATGAATTCAAACAACACTAATGCTAGGTAAGACAAACAAACAAACAAACAAACAACCAAACAAAAAAAAACAGTGATGGGTATACTCTATAATGCAAGTTCAAAAGAGTCCATATGACCTAGGGGTTTCATAATACACCAGTACTGACAATATCAGTGATTTTTTTAAGAGCAATACTGATATTGTGTTAATCATACATATATGATAAAATCGTGTAAATAATCCAGAGCCTCTTGAATCATCTCCGCTTCCTTATGTTCTCGCTTTATCTCCTTTACCCAACGCCATCTGGTTGTCTTGTCACTATACATTATGTGTAATTGCTCTTTTGTACAGTTCTGGTTACAGACTCCAACTTCCTACACTCATATTTTGAATTTTGAGTGTAATTCATTTGCCAAAAAGACACAACATACAATAAACTAAGTTAAAGCTAAAGATAAGTGATACCATCATTTTAATGTTTTTTTTTTAATTCATTTTCTATAGATATTACGATAATATTGTTATTGTAAACCCCTTTGGCCACGATAACCATGTAGTGAAAATCTGGCATCTTGCCAGCCCTGATATGAACCTATTCATGCTTTCTAGGGTTTTCGACACACTATAATAAATTCTGTGCAAGTGGCATTTTTAACAAGGAAAGAAAATATCTGTAGCGATGGTGAAAGGACAACATTACAGAAGTTTATGAAAACAGTGCCAACATTATACTGAAATCCATTTTGCTGTCTCTTACCTCTATGTCTTGGATGATCTTGGGATAAAGGGAGTGATAGTAGGAGTTGGGTGGGACTTCTGATGTGCGGTTCTTGAACAGATATTTCTCCCTAGGCAAAGAAAAGTAGAAGAATGTCAGCTGCTTTATATGCTCTGGAGCACAACCTTACTTCCTCCTTCACTACCTTTCCTTTTTTCCTAAATTTAATGGCAAAAAAAAACAAAAGAATAACAAGCACACTAAAATCAAGTAGTTTACTTTTATAGTCACATAGCATCCTTTTAATATCTGCCAGAGTGTCAGCCAGTTTTAGATCTTCATGTAAAATAAAAGAACAATAGTCGACCCATTTTGTGTGTGAGTATAGTAGGTCTATGTCTATTCTCACCACTGGTGTCTCTCAGACAGGCCTTTCCAGAGCGGGTCCGTGCGGACCATGCGTTCGATGAGCTTCTTCCACAGCATACCCTCAGAGATGACCCTCTGCCACTCCTTACACACCAGCTCTGCCGAGCACAGCGAGCGTGCATCCAGGAAAGACAGGATGTTCTCCGCTATGTGATCCAAGCCTTGGGCTAAAGAGAGGAAGAGAAAGGCTGAGCAGAGTGTTTGTTGCAAAATGAACAGGATTTCATCTGTTCAGTTTATCTGTGCCTAGGGTTCATTATTTTTAAACGTAATCCATGTTTATAGGTATTTAGTTCAAATATTAAAAATCCCTTAAAAATCAGATGATAAAAATCAATACTACAAAAACCTGGGTGGAAATTTTTAAAATGCCATTTGCAATGAAGTGGATGCATGGACATGAATCAGAATCCCTTTAGAAATAATCTTCTCGTTTTGATAAAATCACAACATTTTTCAGGGAAATTCATAAAAACTGAAAATGATGAGCCTTACGTGTGCCTAACTGTACAGTCACACTGCGGTCAATGCTACTAAACATTGCATTTCTATCAGTATTTGTACCTGGCAGCGCAGTGATGAAGTCCCTCTGCAGCATGGGTTTGAGGTAGGAGTTGATGTGGCCGTGCTGGTAGTGGCACATACGGGAGATCAGGCGCTCTACAAACTCCACCTGGTCGGCCTCTGACCACTGGTCAAACAGGGCGATGCAGTGTTCCTTCTCCTTCTCGTAGTTCCCCTCTGATGGACGCTTGCGGGACCCCACAACAGGACCATTACTAAGCTGTAAATTTAGAAAAATACCATTTACTTCAACAGAATAAACACAATATAACCTCAACTACTTTCAAGTCTTTTTTTCCATCCTTATAACAGTCTGTGAACAGCATCAATAGGAGTCTCTTCATGTTGCACAATGGACTAAGTTAAAAATCAATTTTCGTTGCTGAGGGTTAAAGCTCGTTAAACCACTAGAAGCTCGCGGTGGTGTGGGTGTATGTGTGGGAATAGAAAAAAATGCTTTGAAAAAAATGTTAATGTCAACAGCATCTGTGAACGTTAGTGAGGTTTTTACTTAAATGGAGGCAAAGGGAAAAAGTATAACCATGATGTCACAGTACATTGTGCATTAGGGCTGCACGATATGTAGTTTTTTTTTTTTTTTTTTTTTTTAAATTGTCAATACTGCACTTTGAATGTTGAAACAACATATTAAATTACCTTCTGTGTGTAGGCGCCATTTTGTTTAATATTTGCCATGCTGTTAACTCTGGCCAATCGGATAAAGCCCTCAATATTAGGCAGGGTCCAACAATAAGGATTGCTCGATTGCCCAGGGCCAGTAAAAAGTACCACTGGGCTAGTTAATACAATCAGTCAGCTGCCCAGTTGGGCCAGGCGAGCAATGTTCCTATGTCTGCTCTACTCTCCAAGACGTCCCTTTGCTCAGCCTATATCTGTCTTTGCGGATGTAGAAACGTCACGCGAAAACAGACACCGGCAGGCTTGTTTACTTCATAGATGAAATGGCATCAAATCTGAAAACAATATGTGAGCAGAATCGCAAAAGAACACTAATTTTAACTGGAGAAAAACACAACTGGGTTTAAATGATGACTCGTGTTATGAGAGTAGCGTAGATCCTTTAACGATAGCTCAGTGAGTAGCATGGCGTGGTCAAGCAAGAGACAGATTGTTGGTGGATGCGCTCAGAGCAGACAGCTGTTGGTAAACACAGCAGAGAAGAAATTAACAGTAAAGTTGCTGGATGGTAGTACAGTGAAGGTTTGTCCCACTGCAGCTCTTTAAGACCAAAGTAAAGTAAAAAAAATATATAAACAAATACATATACTGTGCAAGTCTGAGTCAGCTTTATTGCATATTTTCCTAATGTTGAGTGGCTGTAAATCCCAAAGAAATTATTTCAAACATTGTTAAAATTGTAGTTTTTCATATTTTCAATGATTTTGAAGCCTGTGAAAACTTCAACTGCAATATTATCGACCTTTATATGTGGGCTCCCCTGAGTAGGCGATTTTAACAAAAGTAAACAATTCATACAATATATGCCATTCCTTCTCAAACCCTAACCTACACATACTGTAAATTAAAATAAAAATAGCTGCAGATCTGAATTTTTCAACTAGCTGCAGTCATGGATACACCAACAGAACACACACACACACCTTGAGAACTGTGTTCTTCTTTGGCGACAGGTCATCCACGAGGTTCTGTGACTCCATCCCTGACGTGTTCTGTAAAGAAAGAACAAAACAAAGAGAAGGTGCGGGTTAGCGTTTTATTGTCTTTGCATCTGTGTTAAAGGCACTGTGAGAGCCAGGGCAGCGGTGTAGACAGCGCTGGACACAAGAGTGCCACAAACACAGCCAAGGAAGGGAACCATCATGACTTCTGAGGCGTGCACGCACAAACACCCGTGCATACACACACATATGGAGTGAAAAAAAAAACTGAGCACTGCAACAAAAGGAATCTATTTGCTTGCTTGTCTGTGATGTGGGCTAAGTAGTCTGGACAGGAAATTAAACTGCAGCATCTTGGGTATGTCACTGGCAGCAGCTCGGGCATGACTGTAATGAAACTAAAATCAGATAGTGGTCTTACAGCATATACACGGGATAGAAAAGAAAACTGAGAGGTTACTGGATCCTACCCATTTCTACCATGACTTAAGTCTCTTACAAGTGCATTGCAAACAAGCTACAGAGCCTTGAGTCATTTTAATAACAACAGGGCTATGGCACAAATCACCTATTGACAGTAATGGAGTGAGAGGCTGACCATTTAGCCTGGCTCTAAACACTTAACGAAGAATAAAATCTAATAATAAACACATAACAGCTTCTTTATAGCGTAAACACTGCTTTGGGAGTCATGGACAGTCTGGCAGCAATGTCATAACCTTACATTTATCATTACATATATATACAAAACCAACATGTAGGCCTGCTATCCTCATAGGGAGCATTGTAGTTTTAGTTGTGACTGAAGATACCCCAAATTATTGATGTAGCAGACCACTCTAAACCAACACATTTGCACACTGCAAAACACACATTCAACTACGAAAACTCCTTAAAGGATACACTGCAAACTCGCCAGAAATGAGCAGGAACAGCACAACCTTGTCACAACATCACTACATATGAAACACCAAAACAAGACAAATGTGTAATTGCTATTATCTGCAACTTCTCTCCTATTTTTTTTTTCTCTATGCAATGTATATTCCCTGTTCACAGACACCACAAACTAATTTGGGGAAATGGGACACACAAGGCCTTTTACCTGGGAGAGGGTCAATGCTATCACATATCAGTGCAGGTGATGACTGAGCCAAGGTCACACTCTTTGAAAACAGCTTTCTTGGTGAACAAGCTAGAATAGAGGCCTGTCTGACTATTTATTTTAATAGCCTATCTGTTAGTACTTCTCCAGAGGCTGAAGAGTTGCCACTGGCGGGCTGAACCTGGGGCCTATCTTTGAAACTGGATTACCAACGATCTGGATTTTCTAAGTAAAACCCAAAACCCCCTCAAGAGCCATTCCAGGTTTTGCTTGGTGTAATTAACCATCTAACTTGGAGATGCTGCTACATGTGGAGAGCAAATCCAACAAAGAACATATCAGTGGTTGCCAGTAACACAACCACACAAACAAACAAACGGTCAGGTACCAAGACCAAAGCAGACAGGACAAGAAGCCAGAATGGGCTTGCTGGTGTTGATGAACATGCAGAGCAGAAGGAGAGAAGGAAGGAGAAATAAAAAACAGACAGACCAGGTTTGGCCAGGCAGGCAGGCAAGCAAGCATGTAGCCTCTCAGAGCTTGAAGGAAGACCCCCCACCTCGGCCCTCACACCTCCAGGTAGAAGGGGAGAAAATGTTACTCCTCAGTGCGAGGTTATTCTCTGGTACACCCTGCATCCTGCTTCCACTCACACCGAATTTCTTAGGAAACAGTCTAGTATTCAAACTGATTGTAAAAGTCTTCAGTTTTCATTACATGGCATAATCACTGTTTGACTTTAAGTTTTCCGGGACCTAATTTAGATGCAAGAACTGTGATTTGACATGATTATAAGGAAGTCAATTACAGTTTATAGAGCTACAATTTTGTTTCAAGCAGAGGGAGTTTGAGGATGCACCAGAGAAGAACCTGAGAGCAGTGTGCTTCCAACAGGGAGGAAAGGACAACGGAAGGTGAGGAGGTAGGAGGGTGAGGGGGTGAGTGGGTGCTGTCTGCACCAAGGTGGTATGAGGAGTCATGTGGAGTGGGCGAAGAAAAGTGAAGGGTGTGGAGATGGCGAGGGAGGAAGGGAAGGGAGAGGAGGAGGAGCAGCAGAATTAAGAGGAGAGAGGCAGAACCTGGTTGTGAGCCCGGGTGGAGGGGATGCTCTGCAGGCACCTGAGTGCACACAAACTCTCAGCCACCGAGGAGCAGCCCAGCCAGAGAGAGCGAGGCACAGAGCACTGTGTGAAAGAGAGAGAGGAAGGGAGGAAGGGAGGAGGAGAACGAAGTGGACAGGGTGAGGGAGGAAGAGAAAGGGAAGAGCGAGAGACCAGAGATGGGAAGTAAAGGAAAAGAGGAGGGGGGTTGATGAGGGAAGTTGGGAGGAGGAAACCAAAGGAGATGAGTGAATGGATGGATCAATGAATGGACAGATGGATGGAAGTGGTGAGGAGTTGGTGAGGAACGGGACAGGCGGAGTGTGTAAAAAGTGTTAAGAATATAAAAGTAAAAATGAAAAAATAAATAAATAAACAAAAAGGTTTGGTTTGAAAATTGAGAGGAGGTGGGTGTGTAACCATCAAAAGGTGAGGAGAGAAGAAGAAGGGGAGGAGGTGGGGGATAGTGAGGGGAAAAACCAGTATTAGAGCTACACACACATTGGCACAGTGAGCGCAGGAACACACACTCCTTCACACACAAGATACAGACTGATAAACATACACACAGAAGCATTATTAGACATGAACTGGGTGGGGATAGGTAGAGGAGAGGGAGGGGCAATGGGAGTAATTGTCAATTATTGTCACTGGTTTTGACAGAAACCCCACCCACTGTTCTGCCATCCCCACTCTCATGAGTGGTTAGTGAATAACACTGGGACAAAAATAAAATCAAAATAAATACACAGACACAACCCAGACAAATTTCATTTTTGTAGGCCTGTAAGATTACGGTCCGCAAATCCTGCAAAAATGTATATTTCCTCCATTTTAGTACGTGTAATCAAGATGTGTAAATTCATTACGTCCATTGACTACATACAGTATGAGCTGTTCATACTATGTCAAAACTATTAATCTCTTTTCAACATTGACTTCTTATCCTATACCTGAGTAAGCACCTGGGTAAGATTCTGATTTCAGTTCTTCCTATTATTTATCTTATCTTAGGGACCAAAATAAAGACTGAACAATCACTGAAAGATTTGGAAAGCAGTGTTGCTATAACTATGTATTGATTTTTCTGTCTCCACAGTAATTATAATCGTTGTTTAAATTTGGTAACTTTTTAAAACACCTTCCTGAAGTCTGGTTAGTGTGTGATCGAGTGGCTATCTCCATTACTACTTTGTCTCTTTACTGACAATTGATTTCTCTCAAGGATGGTTACTCATGGTCTATAAGCATCTGTAATAATTGTATAGATGGGATGCTTTAGCAAAACTGGACACCCACTGCTCACTCAGCCACGTTTGTGACCCACAGGACACCTCTGGTCCATGTTATCTACTGTACAATCTAAGATTTTACTTTGTAGGCCTACCTTGCTATGTCAATAGCGAGTAACTTATGACAATACAGTTGATTTGTTTGTGACATCGACCGAGGGCTGTGCGGTATTTCAGTAATTCAGTATGAGCACCTGCCAAACGAGTAGAAACCATCCATGTTTAAGTTCATTAACAAAACAATACCTTGTCTTAATTGGCGTCTTCCTTGAGACCACTTTGACCCCTGTAATGATAATGTTAGCTATTACTGAGCTAACGTTAGCCTAGCCTGGCTAGCTTTTCAAGATAGCTAATCATTTCACAAAAAATCGATTACCTGTATACCAAATCTGATCGTCAGTAAGGGAAAACGATATTACAGAGACAGTTCGTGTATCTAGTTACCAAACGAGCTTTTACCATCCTGACCAGTTTACTGTTTTGGTGCGGTAGACTGTCAAGTACTCCTAGCATTTTTAGCATGCTAGCTATTAAGCTAATTGCTACTTCGCTAATCGTGGTAACGCTATGTGAATGAAAAAGCTATACACTTCCTTCTACGCACTTTGAAAATATAAACAGAGAACCAACACATAATTACGATTTTGGCAGCATTCCGTTGTATTACGGAATCTATTTGACGGCTCAACACATCTGTTATCATGTAGGCTGCCTTAATATAAACTACATAATATAACATACCCGTAAATTTACGTGGTTCGTCGCTTTCTAGCCTGTGTTAGCTGGATGGCTAAGTATCAGACAGGGCCCAGTTAAAGTGGCGCAGCGTCACCGCAGTGAACGCTACCCCGAGAATCCTCGGCTGTCTTCGGCCGACGACAGAACATCAACCTCTAAATTTCCCCTCTGTTTGCCAGTTTTATCCAAAACAACACGTGTTTTACATTTATCAGATGTTGAAGTCAAGGTCTAGGTTATTAATCCGGCCAGTATGCGGAGCATTCTTAGCGAAATGTATCGATAATTTCAGGCCCTCCCTCTGTTTTCTGGTCCCCCCTCCTTTCTCCTCCACCTCTCCCGACAAGCCGCTTCAGCCCATTCCTGCCGTCGAATCGAGCCTCGGCGCTTCCACCATTATAAGAGACATACAGAACACTTCGGGTGTTCAGGATGCCATAACAAAACGAATCTTACCATCAGTTCCAACGTTTTGTCCTCCATCTCCGGCTCCATGTTGACGATCCCCCCCGAAACTCGCTCTGAAAATGGAAACCCAGCCCTGCGTCGGCGGCCCGCAAATGCAGAGACGTCATTCACTTCGCTCAACCACACAGCTTTGGTAGGGCAGTGTCAAAAGGGTGGGTGGGGGATGGTAACGCCCATACGGCGATAGAGCCCGCTGATTGGACGGATTTTGTCAAAAGGGGCGTGATTCCGCAGGTTTGCTTTTTATTGATTGGCTCACCGTGCTACCAAGGCTTCCCCGGTGACTCCCCCAAACAAAAGGGCAAATGGATGAAGATGCTGTTGCTATCCTGAAGAGGAATACACTAAGGCAAAATCAATCATCCGCATAGCTTTGCTATAAGATGCTGCAGGATGTTGGCTATTTTATTATGTCATGTGTGATTAAGGGAAATTGTTTATTTAAACCCCGCTCCATAAAACAGCAACATAAGTTGTGATGCAATGATTAAAGGTTATGTGTTCATAAAGCTTTGTGATAACATGATAAAATACAACTTAAGAGGTGGTTTGGGTTGTTTTAGTACATTTCCATCCAAATGCTTATTTTAATGAATCCACACAGGATGCTGCATCGTTAAAATTAACGCAAAGTGAATAAGGAGAAGGCTGAAACTGACATAATACAACAGGAGCCGCTTGTAAAAGCAGATAAGAGTTGAAGGGTTAGATGATGAGTAAAATGTGGAGCTGTGTGAACATGGATTGATGTAGGAAGACCTGTCAGGCTTTAATCAACAATGTAATCCAGAGAGTAAAGCAGGCGCTCAGGCACAACCTCAGTTCCCTTCATCCTTTACCTCAGTTCACCTTTGTTCATGCTTTCCTGTGAATCCCACAGGCATTAAAGGAATATGTTTGACCGTCGACTGAGTGTTGATGTTTGAATTACTCACATCCCAGTGTCTCAGAACTGTAATGTAATCTTTGCAGGACATGTTTTATGGCTGTAATATGTAGGATGTTGTATTTCCTCAACAGTCAGAACCTACTCTGAGTATTCATCAAAACAAGCTCTTTAATGCACTCTTACTTCCTTAGTTTGTCCTGTGAATCGACGTGACTCACTTTCTGAAGAATGGATGAGTGTTTGGCGTATTTAACGAGGCCATTCTTTAACAACTCCTTGGGTAGTTCTGTCTTCGGCATTTCTTTACAAGGCGTTATGAATGAAAAGTCGAGCGTATCTTTGAAGTTATTTCCTTAAAAGAGGCAAATGCCAGCTCTCATTTTCTAGATGACTAATATATCACATTTAAGCTTGTATCAGCAGAAATGCATTGATAAAAATCACATTTTGCTGTCATAAATTAATTTACAAATGCAATCAAATACGTGGAATCTTCTAACTGAGGTTCAGATTCTTCAAAATCTGAGGATTTGTCTGATCACGTCACCTTATGCCTAATAATGCTAATGAATACCAAGGGATCTGATACCTTAGCTGCCTGCAATTTAAAATTAATTAAATTTCAACATGAGATGGATCCTGAGGAACCAAGTGGACAACAGGATCCCCTAAAAGTGGTCATGCATGCTTATTACTCACACAGCACTATAACAATATATTCATTTAAAGTCAGAAAAGCAGAGAGAAAGTCCGCCTTTCCGGCACAGGATTGAGACCACAGCAGATGAGGAGGTAGCAATGGTTTTCAGCAGTTCAAATTTAATACTTTGTCCCCCTTTCTCTACAGAAACCCAGGTAAAAAAAATCCCCCACTCTCATAAAATACAACAGCAGCAGTTACCAGTAAAAAAATGAAATGCAAAAAAAAAAAAAAAAAGAAAAAAAAAAGAAGAGAGAAAGCATAGAGGGGAGAAGACAGAGAGAGAGAGAAAGAGAGAGAAGGTAGGGACATGTTGAGGCAAGAAAGGAAAATATATTTTCTATATGTGAGGAGTGAGTCCAAAGTTCATCTTCAGACCGGGTCGGGGACAGCGAGGAATCTGGGAACTTGCTGTTGTGTTCATTCAAAATGGAGGGGAGGAGGAAAAAAAACAAAATGAGTCGAGTCCAATCCAACTAGGGGAAGGAACCAGCACTCTAAGGCAGGGATTTATTCAGGAAGGGCTTTCTCCCTCTCTGGATGAAAGAAAATCTCACTCCTCTTCAGCCTGTGTGATGCATTTTGTCGTGTGTACAGATGAAATGTATGCAACAGGTAAATTGGAAGGTGTGTCTGTCATATATATGGTCAACACGGTCGCACCTCTCACTTGCTGCAAGAGAGGTGGCATTTTTCTTTCCTTATTTCTTCATTCATTCCTTTGCTTTTCTTTTTTTCTCCCAATATCAGTCCCCGACTACCTAGTAGTCATCCAAATCAAAGAACTCATCGTCCTCTCCTTGGTACTCCATGCCCTGGAAATCCACCCTGTACCGCAAGATGCCTGAGGAACACAAAGATGATAGATTAACAAGGGTAATATGATGGCTGGCCAGCTTATGTCATGTTTGGTTAGATCGTGGCAGCATTAAAGGAAGAATTTGTATTAGGATAAGCTAATCCCTCTTAGCTATGGGGGTGGGAGTATTTGTATCTAAAAAGCATGAATTCGTGAAATCCTTTTTTTAAGTAGTGCTTACTGAATTAAAAAACATCAAATTTACTTTGAGGTTGAGGGGAAACTGTACAGGGAACTAGTATTTATCTGTTTCTCTATTAAAAAATGTACTACCATTAAATTAATTTGACATGCTATCACCTGCTCTACATTTTAAACTCACAACTGTCCTGCTAAATGTAATGCATCACACCTGATCACAAAGAAAGGATTCAAAGCTTTTGGATGATCAAAGTCTCTATCATACTCCTGTCTACTGGACAACAACACATCAGTATTAAAAGGCTTTACCTGTACCAGGAAACCACATTAAATATATTTGGAAAACTCTGATTTATCATGACACTGATATCCAGTTATGACACAGAGCATCTGGCAATATAAATCTCACACATGCCTTAATTCACACTAACTGTTGAGGGCTGAGTATTGTTTAAAAAATTATGATACCAGTACCCTTAAAGTGATACCAATACCTTCTTTGGAATAATCCTTCTGCATCGTATGATTTTTTAACAGATGTCACAGGTGTGTACTATAGCCATACTTTCGAATGTTTTGGTGGCATCTTGGCATGCTGCACTGCCAGCTCCGTCAAGTACACCACACTCGACTTCACCACACCACAGTCTGTATGGTTGTAGCTACTGCGGTAGGGATCCAATCACATGTCACATGAAATCAAAAATGCTTGCAGTGATCAAAGGATCAGATTATTTTGGTCAATACTTAAATGGAATCAAGTACCAATACTTATGCTGCATTACACAAAACGTCATTTGTAGGAACAGTCTTTTCTGTTAAAGGAACAAAACTATGGGAAGTGTCTGCCAACTACTTGAAAATTCAACACAATTTTAGATTTTTAATAGAGGTATTGAGTCACGGCTTAAAGAGAAACAACATTGTTTTCACACTTAATACGTCTCTAGACACAACTGTATTTTGTGGATGTACTTTCTTTTCTTCTTTCTATTTTTAGTTAAAAACTCCCCCGTGGACAGGTGTTAGCGTTTCGCTACAAACACTAAACACACTGCATCTGGTCCTTGTAGATAAATGTATGTTACAATTCTAATGCTACTGTGATGCCCATATCAAATGAAAATAACTAGCTCACACTCTTTAGGATAAAAAAATGTTTGAAACAACATTCAAACACTTGGAATGTGATGGATAATGTGAAACTTTACTGATCACACAGGGAATTTCTACCTGTCTTCAAAGGGGAGGACAACTACATACAGTGCAAATACAGCACAATAAACTGGGGTCTTTTTAATTTGCCTTCACTGTGCCTTGTTCATCACGTGTCTCCTGAGGAAAACTCAGAGAGGGTGGCCAAAGGACAGGAGGAGAGTGAATCAAGGAAAAAAAGAGAAGAGAACTGAACTGGGACAGTCTGTCCCCTCTACTGTATCAAAATCCATATCAAGTGGCCCAGTAACAAGTAGCAGATCTAGTTTAAGTGCAGGAGTCTGTTATTTTACACTGCTGTGTAAACAGTTATTTCCTAATGGTCTGAAATGGCATCTTTTAAGCTGAATTAGTCATAGCCATAACTTAGTAAGTATAGGTTATAGTATTGAGTTCATGGAGTTAAGCCAATTATTATTATTAGCCTGTGAAATTCTTGTAATCATGTAGCCCTGGCTATCGATGTCTTAATTGCAGCTGATCTCAGCATAAAATAAATTTAGGTAGAGCAGCTTTCCTGAAAAGCAGCTCTTGTGTTTACTGTGACAAAGCTGTTAGGTGGCTGATACCAGAGATGGTTTCCTACACTATTCCAGGTTGCACAGAAAAATAAGGGGCAGGGGAGGAAAAAGGACAGCCTTTTTAAGGTACCCTTTATATTTTGCCCACTGTCACTTCAGCATAGTAAAAACCTAAAATACACGGTGGCTTAAACAACAGCATGCTCACCCCCGATGCCTCCAAAGCCCTTGACGAACTGGGATCCTTCCTGGCTCTTGTCTGTGACTATCTCCAGCGTGGCTCCAAATTTCTTGTAGTTGTTAGCAAACCACTCCAGCAGTGGCATGCTCTCGATCAGCTCATGTTCCTGCCCCGTCTAGAAACACAATCAGAGTCAGGAACACATGGCATGATGGGTAATGGGTCTAACTTAGATCACAGGGATTTGCCCTTTCTTTGCAGCGCTCACCTCCTTGTCTGTGAAGTGAGACTTGTCTTTCTCTTGCTCTGGCGTCAAGTACAAAGTCTTCTCATCTGAAAACCAAAGGGCAGGCATTAAAGTTAAAGCATCACCGTGTAATATCACTTCTCAATTTGCTCTGTGTTTCTCAGCAAAGGTAGATGTGATATTTGTGTACCGTTCTCTGCTCCGTTGCTCTCTGCCCCATGTACACGTAGAATGTAACGCATGGTGTCTAAGTTCTCGTAGACTATGAGGATCTCCACCGCTCCCATCTCCAGGGCTTTGAGTGTGTCCTCTACACCAAAACAGTACTTCCCCGTGTCCTGACTGATCTCATCAAAGTATCGCCCTGTAGAGAGGGACAAGCATTAAGAAAATCTCTACCACAACAAAAGCTTTTGTTTCCTTTTGTTGTCACTGGAGACACCTAAATAAAGTTGTTCCAATGTGTCACTAAGACAACTCACCTATGAGCTTCTTCTCCTGGATGAACTTGACATTAGAGAGGACCTCTGCTGAGAGTTCAATAGCCTGGTTGAAACCATTTTCTCCTCCATAGGAGATGTCCACCAGCTTCAAAACCTTGGCCTGTAACCTCTGTAGAAAACAAACACACACATGGGTTAAACACACTTAAGAGATATCCACACACAGGCACATAGTGATATGATAAGAAGCATATCAAACTTGGCAGCTTGAGAATCAAATCCCTAAGCCCCTAACATGAGAGATATGGTAAAGGCTATCAAAAGAAATATGCTGACAATAATGACACATAATGCTGTAGGTTTTGTTTCCACCAGAGCTGCAGCAGGATATCTGTGGAGAGCAGGATATCTGTGGGAAGCTCACTCAACAGTTACTGGCGTTAAGACTGCCTTTCCTCAGGGTTAGTGTGCCTTAAGAACTGCCGCCCTGACCTCCCAGTAAAGTCTGGAATCATTTTCAAACATGTTTGTTGTCGATCATGTAAATACTCAATCCTTTTACCAATATACTATATACTTAAAATGTTGTTCTTTACTATATCGTTTATTATTGCTTAGTAATTTAAGTAAAGGTTACTAAAATAATAATAGTGTATTGTGGTGTAAGTCAACCCACAGACAATGGCAGATTGCACTAAATGACGCAGTGTAAATACTTTCTCAATGAAATAGGGCTTTAAAACAAGGTTGAGAGACATTCTCTTCATTATGGTATGGCAGTCTACAGTATATACAAAGTTTAAAAGGCCTATTCACATTTAGAATAAACTGCTGCAAGTGAGAGAAACACACATTTATAATCCCACTGTATTTGCAAAGAATACAATGAGAATTTGGCAAACAGTCCTTTTCCTACAAGATGCACAAACTATAATTATTTACAGTACGCTAAATTAACAGTATGTCATGTTTTTATGAGGGTATTCATAATATTTATTTATTCGACTGTATAGCTAGAGTGTATATCTTCTTTGTTTGTATATGGTGTGAATTTGTCCCTTTTCAAAATGGGGCAAATCATTTTTTTTATCTTTTCCCACAGTGAACTAACGCTATATATGTTTAATCGTGTAGTTTCTGGATTGTTTGGACATTCACATCAATAGTTTTTGATATATTATACAGTAAATACTTAATTAGCATTGATTTTTATTAGAACCGGGGTGTCTACAGGTATCAGACACTTTAATGTTTTTAAAACCTTTTTGACATAGTTTTTAACCAAATTTAGAACTGAACTTAGATTTTCTTATTCAAGCATTGCTGTTGAGTTTGAAGCTAAGTAGTACATGTATGGTCCTGCACAGAGGTAGGTTTTATGGGGAGACATGGCACACAGACGCAGACTTACTGGGTCAAACATGTCCGACTGGCTGAGCTCGGTCTTGAAGTCGGCAGAACCAGCCAAGACCATTCCTGCCACATTAACTTTGTCATTGGACACAAAGAGCTGGACAGCCGTCTCAGCCACCTTTCTCACATAGTTGTGTCTCTTCTCCATTCTCAGACGAGCAAAACGCAGAGCAGACTGCCCTCCTCTGCCTGAGAGGGAGAGAAAGATAAGGAATAAAAGACAGTCTTCAGAATGTATCTTTACAGGAAAAAGAGACACATATTAGTACAAGGTAATATTTAATCAATTCTCTAAAAATCCCTGTGGTAAAAATAACAAAAGTTCAGTGTTGTGTGAGTATTGTGGGTCAGTACCGTGCTTCTTGGGTAGGTCCACAGTGAACTTGTGCAGCACCTCCCTGGTGTTGCCCTGCAGTGTGCCAAACAGTGCCCCACTACCGTCGATCACAATAAAGCCAAACTTACTGTCGTCAGAGAGCAGGGCTGTCAATGCCTGTGTTAGGGGAGAGTGGTAGGAGAATGGATGATGAGAATGTGACAGAAAGCAAGTGTAAAATAGATACTAAGAGCTGTATATGTCTGTACAAGAAAAATATCATACACAGATACAGAAACCAAGCAAAAGCTCTCACCTCGGTGTGGAACTTGTTGTCGCAGAGGTACAGGGAGGTGTTGATTGGCTTAAAAGGCTCAAAGTCGATATTGACTTTCTTCTCCTTGCCTTCCTCTGTCACAATGGTGCCACAGTACACGACCAAACCATTGGGTGGCACTGGCAGGACAGAAAGGTCAGAGGCCAACAGATTAGATGAACATCAGGTTTTTGTACAGATAAATAAACAATGTATTGTTTCTGGAAGGGAGGCCAGCATCATCAAGCCTTCTCAAATATGTCACTGCACATGTTGTTCTAAGTTTTGAAAGGCCACAACTGTGACAAAATGCCCCAAGTGTTTTCCCTGGAATGTTTTTCTATTATGATGTGACGTATGCTCTGACACTGTTACGATGGGAGTTACACACCCTGGTCCCATGATTATAGCAGCCTACTTTACAATTCAATGCTATAACCACAGCAGCATGTGCTAGCTAAACATTTCCCTCTGATTTACTAGCTGGTTGAAAGCTGGAGGGAGGTGAATAATACACCATACACACTGCCAGTAAAATCTAAAAAAAAAAAACAACAACATGCTGACAAAGATGTTTTACAATGTCATTTATATGATGTCCAGTTGAATCTAGACCTACAGTAACTGAGAACTTATTCATGTTTAGAAACCTGTAGCTATTGTCGAAGCCACTGAAATGATATATTTGAATCAGTAACATCTGACTAAATGTCAATTAAACGTTAGCTCTGGCTTTTACTGTGAACGGGAGGTTATTTTTTCACTTCAGGCGTCCTGATAGCTGCCCCTGAGAAACAAAGTCCCGCATTGAAGTCAGTTGGGTTATATTTGGGTTTTCACTGCAACACATACCCTTGTTGTAGAGTTTTAGTCTTTGCTGTACAGAGGTGATGGCCCCGAGTACAGAGAGCCTGTTGACTCGGCTCTTAATGTTGGAAGCAGTGCCAAACTCATCAGCCAACATCTTGGCCACTCTAGATATCTGGTCCTTGGGAGGGATGATCAGTGAGATCATACTGGTGCCATTACTAGAAAGACAGAGAGCATTTAATGTCAGTGCTTACATAAACATTAGAGTATACAGACAAGATGGTATAGGATGCAATGTCTAATAACTCATGACAATGTAATTCATATCTATGTCAAAAGGACAATTACATGACAGGTGTTATTCATGTTGAGTACACTCAACTTTGACCTGTTTATTTTATTACCTTCAAGATAAGCCATCTCTTACTCTCATCTCATTTTGTAAACACAACCTTCCCTTGCAAACTATCACCTTGTCAAGGTCTGAGAGGTTGAGGGACAAACAGGGTGGGCTTTCAGTTACACAATATACAATATCTGCCCTTGAAGCTGAGGACTGTTTCACTTCCACTGCTCCACACTCTCTCACCATTCACTGCCAGTCAAAAGACAAAGCATACCAGTACAGGCTGACACTGCACACACACACAAACACACGGGCAGGTAGCAGCAGCTGGATGAATATAGGGCAAACGGTCAACTGTGTGTGACATGGCAGGCGGTGGAGCACAGGACAGCAGATTCTGCGCAACACTAGACGGCAAGCTGTCGCAGAGCAAGCTACAAGCCAGTATAGCAACACCCACATTTCACATGTCGTGTTTGATAATTCAAGAAGGCCACGATGGCCCTGCCGGCGAGCAACTCATTTCTTTTCCGCTGACCATTTTGAAGCCAGTACAGTGTTAGTGTAACGCTAAGCAGCCCGTCTGCCATACGGTAACTTAGTTGACTCTTGGGGGAATTAGGAAGCTGACATGTAATATACATGTAAAACGGTCTGGCAAACGTCATTTGACGTTGTGGAAATAGTCTATGGTAGCATATGGAAGTCCAACTGTAAGCTAGCCGGCCTTCCTCTCTCATCAACGTGCTTTCTTGTTAAAGACACCCATGGCGGCCTCTTTCCAGAGATGACGTCTATTAGCGGGTCTCATTAGCAGCACAGCTAACATTACCGTTACAATCTTTATACCCTTTCCGGGACCTGAGGCAACATTCTCCGCAATGTCACCCGTGACAAAGACTAATCAAAACCCATATTCTTCCACATTAACTCAACGGTTCCGACCTCCAGACAGAGTAAATGCGACAGCAGTTAGCGCTTAGCAATTAGCGAGCTAGCAGCAGAAGCTATGGTAAGCGGGGTTAGCTATGCTAAGCTAACCACTCCCAAATTCGGCCCCACTTATCCGATCTCCAGCTGTTGCGGCGGTCAACATTCACACCATCACCTAAAGCCAAAGACCTTTGTACAAGTGGGAGCCACCGCCACATCGTCTCACAGCCCAAATCGATCTCTTACCCACGGGCAGCTTCCAAACTTTTGATCAGCTTCTTGATTTTCCATATCTCCACGTTCCTGTCCGCCGCGCTGGGGTCGTCCGCCATCTTTCTGCTGTAATCGCTTCAGCACCTGAAAAGACGTGAAAAAAGAAGAGCAAAACATATGCGGTAAACCGGCGAGTTAAGAGATTGGCCGACATTCACAGTCTCATTAGGCTGGCAAAATATTTGTCCTAACCAGCTGGAATAGATACCTCTCCGACCTAGTGGCGCGGTGTCCGTTAAGGCACCTGACCAGTACTGGCAGCTGGGCTGACCGTGAAGGAAAGACCCTGCCCGGGTTGTCTCTCTCAGTACAGTGCGCGGAGAATAACAGGCCTACAGTCTGCCAGGCCCTAGAGTCCACCCTGTTCTTATCTAATACGACCTAGTTTCCCCTCTGTTCGCCTGGAAAACAACTGTCAGCTTTTCAGACGTTGAGTATATATCAGTATAAATGGAGCCGGTACGGTACCTGCCTCGGACAACGCCGCTCCGCTCCGCTATCTGTCCGCTGCGCTACGTCGAGTCGGTGGTCCGAATAGTGACGTTGCCTTCCCGACCGGTTTCTCTCTCCTCCACACGCTGCGCGTGGTGCTAACGACGGGGCTCACATGTGGGAGGTGGTTTGAATTGTGGCGTTTACTTCCTGGAAACCACATAGAAACCAATAACAGCACTCAGCTACTACGTCAATCATAAACACCGAAACTAATATTGGACGGAAGCTAAAAACATCATTGAAGCTGGGTGGGAGTCTGTTACTGGGAATCATGGGAGTTGTAGTTAGTGTGATGTGACTCAAAGACTTCAGTTGTATTTAAAGGTTGTGCAGACTAGCATTTTAACTGTTGCCTTTATTAGATGTGTGCTGGTGCCATGTGTAAAAGTGAGAGTGTATAAATGTGGATGTATGTCTTACATGTAGTTATGGTGTGGTGAATAATGTATTTATTCACGTGTTTTATGTGATGCTCTGTTCAGACTGTGGCAACAAATTTCCTTATAAAGATACAATAAAAATCTATCTATTAGAGTTTGGATTCTGATCTAAAGACTTTCTTGTATTACACTGTCATCAGTCTACTTATTATGTGTGCTTTTCATACATATTTAGTGTGAAGAGTGACATCTGCTGGCCACTATAAAAACATGTTTGCCAGATAAACTAAATCAGAAAAGCACATAAGCTGTGATCAGCTTCTTCTTTTTCTTTTCTTTCTTACACATTTCCTCTGCAAAAATAAATTTTCTGGATGGGATTGTTTAGCCAAGTCCAATAATTATTTTTATTTACTGCTTCACACTACTGCAACTCTTAAAATCTTGAAACTTGAATTTATGATTTATAGTTTTACGACTCTATGATTTTATGAACCATTTAATCCATGTTTTAAAACTGTTTTAAATGTCCTTTGTATTGAATTGCCTTGTCTGTTTCATATCCATTATGTCTATTTCCATGTGAAGCACTCAGTGCTTATACTGCCCCTTGTTGTAAAGCACTTTGTGCTGCATTTCTTGTATGAAAGGTGCTGTATAGATAAAGTGTATTATTACTATTATTTAACTGTTAAGGAACATTATTATAATCTTAGGGTTTTAGCTTCCAGAGAAATACAGAATGAAGCACTGTGATCTTCTGCTGGGGTTCTTGGGTTCACTGTTTGACCTCGCTTTGTACAATCTCGCTGATGAGTTTAGTTTTGAAAACCAAACACTTCAGCTCTCATTGGACTTAAGCACTGTCCAACGGGAGAAACATTTGTCCTTGCAAAAACCAGCAGTGGTTAAACCGAGGGCTGAAGGATAAACTGTCTGTGGTGACTCAGTTTTTTTGACATACTCAGCAGTGCATGGTCTCATGACAATTCAAGAAAAAAAAAACATTACAGCACAAGTTACTTTTACATGTCCTTATGGCTTCTGTTCAGCTTAAAACTTAACTCGAACACCCACCCACCTACCCTACACCACTAGTTGTGATGCAACAAGTGTCTTAATTGTTACACGTGTGTTTCCCTCACTATATCCAAGTTAGCAGGGTCTAGCCATCCTTTTAGCCTGTGAGTCTCCAGTGTGGCTTTCAAACTGCTGAGTGGGCTCTTCCAAGCCAGAGAAAGGTCAGCTGTCCAATTAGTGTGACTGGTGGTATCATAGCCTTTAAAAAAAAAAAAAATCTAGCCGGTGTTTCAACCCAAGCGGCTTGGTGATCCAATTACCTTCTGTTGTTGAGGTTGATGATGCAGGTGCAAATTATTGGGTGAGATGCAGGGTGAGTTATGTGTGAGCCTAAGATTGCAGTGTGAGCGAGGTATAAGTATAGTGTGGTTCTTATTAAGGGTTATAGGTCGCACTGCAACACAGCAATTAACTACAGAGCCTTCTGTAGATGTGGTGGGTCATATTTAGTGAGACGTATCAGTTTGTTTTTCACTCTTTGAATTTTTGGTTTTGGGAAAACATAGAAATGTTGATTTAAAAAAAAAAAGACTAGATCATACTTTAAACCTAGAACATAACAAAAATCTGATGTAATGAAATGATTTCCAGCTAAAAGGTTTTCGTCCACATGCTACATATGCGTTGCAGTTGTAGTCTTTGGACATCTGCTTATTAGAAAAATTAAGAAGCAAATGTGGGTGGCATTTGTTGGGTTTCTTTCACCCCCATTTTGTCAATTACACTGTCAGCAGAGTCATCAAAAGCTTACTGTAATTCTAATGAACAAATAAGACTTGATGTCTGATGTGTCACTCTTCCTTTTGTGTGTCTATGTTGCATTTTCACTATTTTTCTACGCAGGTATGTTAAACGTATGTTTAAATAAAATGTTAACCAGAACAGGGTGGCAGTGAGAGCCTGAATCAGATGCAAAAATATAAAAAATACTATGTACAAGACACTAAGTCTGACATATTTCCCTCTTTGATGGAGGATCTACACAGAAGCAACCGTCATTCTTTAACATAGAGCAGAGGATTATGGCCCATACATGTTTGCACCACTAGATGACAGCATTGCTTTAAGGACAAATTAATGTCTTCTTCAGTATCTGGTTTGTTGATGAAGGAGCATCATCTCCCAGGAGCTTCTTTTTCTCGCACTGGGACACTCAGAAGTCAGGTCTTGTTTTGTGTTTGTTGTACTAATTGTGGCATGCAGTTTGTTAGACTTTATTAGGCTGCCATATGCTGGATATTAGTCAGAGTCTTTAGTGAATTGTGATTGTTTCTATCAGAGCAAACATCTGTTTGTGCATGAAGCAATAAGCCCAAGGATTATCTCTGTGGTATTTACCCATCTCTGGTGAACTTGAGGAGTGGGAGGAGGTGTGTGGAGCTGCTGCTGCTGCTTCTGTCTGGATTTGACACTCACTGGATAGCTACATCATTGAGAAAAAGTGATCTAGCAGTTTGTGCAACTGACTGCCTCCAAAATTGTCCGGCGCCGGTATCAGCGCCAATTCATCACCATCTGTCGACCATCAGAGCTGTAATGATCTGTCGCTTGGAAATGGATGGCGCTCGCTGTGCTGCGGATGGAAGCTGTCCTAGCCAGGGTCGCTATTCCTCATTTCACCTGGTCGTCACACATGAGCATTCAGATGAGCAGAGGAGGTTGACAGGTTGTTGAATCCTCAGCATTCCAGCTAAATAAGACATTGAATTTGTTATTATAGTAGTGAGGAATATAATCAGCATATAAAGGGGTTATATCAGGGTTTTTAGCCTGTGGCTTATTTTTTTAAGTCTAAAACATTTTCACAATCCAAATTTCAAGAGCTATGAGAGAAGTTCAAATAGACACTGAAACAAACTGTTTGGTATTTTTCAATCAAAACTGTAACTGATAAATCATGATTGTCTTGTAATCAAAAGATAACTGTTTTCCCATTATCACAACTTAATTGCCTTATTTTCTTTTTTAACTCTTGCTTTGCACACTGTACAAGCAGAGGTGGGACCAAGTAAATGTTTTGCAAGTCACAACTAAGTCTCAAATCTTTGCACTCAAGTCCCATATCAAGCCAGGCAAATCTCGAGTCAAGAACAAAGTCTGAGCGCTCTTCACCAAATGTTATGCCACTTTGACATCAGAGTAATAATATATTACATTTGTGTGAATTAGATATGCTTTTTAAAATTTGCATTTTTTTTGTTCAAACAAGTTTTTAAAACAAGTGCAACTGAACTTAATCATAAAAAGTAGCACTGATATTGGAGCATAGAGAGATATCAATCAGTATCACAACAGACCTGTTTTTTTTTTAAATACTGTTCTGTCTTGTTGTATTTAAGTCATCTCATATTGGAAAAACATCTGTAACTTTCTCCTCCCAAATTTGTTGGACATTTTCTGTAAAACTACTCTTCCTTCAAAGTGATTCTACATGTTGTTGCATGTTTAAAGTTTTATATTTAAATGAAATTAAAGACAAATAGTTTTTTTTTTTTTTCAATAACGTAACATTTGTTCTTTGTGCCTGTAGATGCTATCAGATTGGTTCAAACAAAGTGGACCTGGGGAATTAACTGTCGACTTGGTGGGAATGAACAGTGTTAATGTTAGCTGACTCAAGAAATTAAATTCATTGATTCATGGCACACTTTTCGAAAAAACTTTTTAATCTCTGGACATAGTCCCTTCAGGTACAAAGTATTTTCAAGTCATAAGTCATTAGGCTCAAGCCCAAGTGAAGTCACAAGTCACTGGTATTAAAGTCCAAAGTCAAGTTACAAGTCTTTTTTTGATTTTGTCAAATCATCAAATTCATGACTCAAGTCTGAGTTGAGTCCAAGACATGTGACTCAGGTCCGCACCTCTGTCTACAGCTATCTATCAGAATATTTAAAAGCATATCTTGTTTAATCTTTTTACCCCGGTAAATGCATTGTATTTGATCTTTTATTGAACTCAGGTTTTATGCTTTTGTCCTGATACATTTACATTCAGTCAGTTGACGGCCTTGGCTAAAAAATAACAAGATTTACTTTAAACTGTAATTTTTGCATTTACAATGACACATATAAGAAATCTGAAGTTCTTTACACTACTTACACAATTAAAACTGCACTGTATATAACTGCAGAAAAAGATAGTTGATTGTTGAGTCTTATTCCCAGGTTGTCAAATACCAGTGCTTCAGGGTGGGGGTTTGGTCCAACTACCAACCCAAAGAGTCAGTATCTGACCATCTTTCTCTGGAGTCACATTTAGCACCTTTAAAGCTGTAGCCTCTAAATTAAATTCTTACTGAGGACAGGTACTTATTAGGTGGATCCATTTGGTGCACAAATTTGGTCACACTCTGCTCTGTGTTGTATTAAGAAAGATCTTTCGTACTTTATGCAGGTGCAGGTAATGATGTCATAGTAAAAGTGACTAATAGTCTGTGTCGTAATAGCCATCAGGCCATAAGAAGAAAGTGCTCCGTGTGTGTGTGTGTGTGTGTGTGTGTGTGTGTGTGTGTGTTGTGTACATAGGTATTAATGTGTGAGAGTTATGGAGAGCGTGACCCAAAACAGATGCCACCGGGTTCACAGGGCTCTCTTTCCCCATCTGTGGCCATCTGCTTAAGTAGAGTTGAGCGGAGAGAAGGATGAGTGAAGGTGGGACTCTCAGGGGTATTCAAGGACACAGTCTTGCTTCATCACGAAGAAATGTGAGTAGGGTAAAAAGACAGAGGGGGTGAGGATGCATCCATTCAGATGCTTCCGGAGAGAGGCAGAGTGTTACGTAATCAGGGATACAGTACATAAACAAATTGACATGGAGGTTGTGAGAGAGAGGACCAACATCCAGGACCTATAAAAGTTAGTCTAAAACAAATGACTCAAAAGACATTAAACAAAGCAAAGCTCTGGTACCTGTGTCCCTGTAACCCTGCTGTCATTAACATGTTAAAGCTTTGATGCTTCTCCTCCCATGACAACTCCATTCGCCCCTCAGTGTGTGCAGCGCAGCTCTCGACACACACGAGGAAACCTTTGAACTCCTCAGAGGGAATTAAGCAGCACTTATTCTCTGCTGACTAGCAAATCTGTGACTCAGTATGTCTCTCAAGCCTTTCTCTGTCCTCCCCAGTGAAAAAGAGGATCATAATCGTCAGCACTTCAATAGCTTGCTTATGACTTAAACCAATCTCCTTAGCACGTGCTGTATGGCTAGGAGAATGTACAACTGTGTGTCTGCCAGCCATCTGCTGCACCACTGTGAGGTTTTGGTTCTGGGACAAGTGCAAAGATTGGGGATTGCAGCAGCAGGGGTGTTTTGGGTGCGAGTGTGTTTTTCTTTTGCAAATCTCAGAGTTGACATTCTTGTCACATCCCTGGCTCTCTTACTGCTCTCCAAAGAGGCAGAAGGAGATTTACGGATCTGCGTCCTAATATTAAGTGGATTAATCAGGAATGGAGAGTCGAGGTTGTCATAAATATAAATGAGGTCTTTTGAGGCATAGGGCGAGACACGCCTCATGTCCACACAGTGTAGGCTATTAGGAGTTTATCAGCGCAGTGGATTAAGACCAATAACCTCAATTTAGAGGCCAAGACACACAGTCAATCTTAATGATGCATTGGAAAGGGGTTAAACCCAAAGGTAATATGGACCAGCAGGCTTGCCTACACCACTCACTGACCCAAGGCATAATCCAATTGTCTTTCACGCCTCAGGAAGCGAGGACTTCAGTGTATTTTGCAGTGAAAGTTAGATTTTAAAACATTTTTTCTTGCCTCGTTTTCTGCTACCGTAATGCAGACTAGTAAATATGAAAATAAAAGCAGAATTGCTCGAGTAAACAATGCGCTACCTGTCAATGTTAGCCTGGAGGATAGTGCTGTGTGGCAGCCAACACATCCAGTTGATAAAGTCTGGATGCCACCCATCACTCCCCAAGGAGAGATTACCAGATGCTCCCATCAATCTCACATCTTTCCCAGGGCCTGATGGTATATCCTCTTTGCCAGCAAACTATATTGGAGGAACAGAATGAATGTACACATTTGTAAATGTAGAAAAACACATATTTGTGCATGCAAAAAATTACCAAATGCAGCTGTGCTGGAACATCTGTTCCCTCAACGCCTGCCACACACATAAACACTGCAGCTCTTCATCTGATGGCCACGTTCCTTTGGCTCTTTGCACAATTAACACACAAGGGAAATGAAGAGGATCATGTAAGTTGTGCTGAATTACTACAAATTAGTTTGGGGCTGTTTTCAGATGAATCCATACCATTTACTGTGTTAGTGTCTCTGCACCAGCTTGGCTGCAGGTCTTGGCTGTCACTCCCTGAGAAAATCAAGTTTTCATACCAGTGAATCTAGTACATGCAGTAATCCACACCATCGCTCATGCAGCGCAGCTTTAAACCAGTCTGAAATCATTATATCGGAGCCACCACCATGAAAACCTCACAGATAGACTGATAGGGAGAGGAAGATGGGAAGAGGGGATGAAACAGGGGAGAAAGATGGTGGAAAATTGATTTTCTTCGAGCTGCATTAATCAAATTGACTACAGAAAGGGCATTATCAGTACAATGGATTTAATACAGCGTATTAAATGAAGACAAAGGCGTGTCTGCTGAGGCGAGCTCACTTTGAGTGATGATGATGGGAATGATCAAACGTCGATGACATTTCGATGACATGCATACATCTCGGAGTGAAGTTATTTGTAATAAAAAACTCCTAAACGCATTACTCACACTCACCCTATAGTACAAATGAATAATTCTGTGGGTAATATTCTAAAATTATTTCTAAACTGCAGCTGTGTTTTTGTGGGAATGTGTTCAAGTCAGTGTATGCAACCAAAGTACATGTGTGTGTGCAAGTCTGCTCTGGTGCATGCAAAAGTGTCAGCTGTACAGTGTGTGTGCGAGTCTGCTGCTGGCACATGTAGTCGTCTGTCGCTGAAATGAGGACACTGAACAGACAGCATGGGACAGAGAGACTCAAATTTATTCATTGTGGAACACTGTGGAACAGTCACAGTAAAACCAAAACATTTTCAGCTCATAATATGACCATTTCATCTGAATTTTAAAGCTGTTGCCTGGAAAACATATTCGCTAAGCCTGCATGGAGAAAGACAAAGATTTCTTTTTACAAGGGAAAAATTAAACATTAAAATGAGTAAACATTTGCAAACGTGCTGGTTTAGTATTGTATTTGTAAAAGACAGATAAGAAAAATGTTTTGAGTGTATCATTGTGAGTGTTTGCAGTTGTGTGAGCCTACAGCCCCAGGCAGCAGCTCCTTATGGCACCAGGGTAAGACAACAGCCAGACAGGATGTGGTGGCTCACTGACAACATCCTGAGAGGGAAACAGGGAAGACCAGTCTGACTGTGAATCTGACATAGAAAATAAAAATGGAACAGTGAGAGTTTAGGTTATGCTCATTTGCTCTAATATAAATATATATAAATTAATATTATATATAAATATACAAAGAGAAATTGATGGAACTGATGCAGAGAAAAAGGAGCGCCATGTACTAAATGTCAGTCAGCCCTGATTGAGTGAAGGAGAAAGAGAAAGCTCCACAAGAGGGAGACAAAATCACTAGTTAGCAATAGGAGGGGGGTAAAATAGAAAGGTGGGTGGATCATTTATCTCAAACAAGCTTTGACTGTTATTAAAATTATGTAGGACACCTTTAATTCTGATCGATTGACATATGTGGCAAGAGCAACCCTGCTGACAATTAGACTTCTTTATATTTTAAATTTACTAACACTAATAGCTAGTATTGTAAAAATTTAAATGCAAGCAATATTGTTGCCATTAGCCCATTAATTTATGACAGGTACAAATTATTTATGATTAATGTATAATTTGTGTTGCAGGCCACTGCAATAATTTATTAAACAAGCAGTGTGCCTGCTTGAGTAGGGAATGCATTTATATAGCGCTGTTATGCAAAGCACTTTCCAAATTGGCAGCCAAACCCTGAATAGTTGCAACTATTTGGGGTTCATTAACAAATGGTCAGGAGAAACCAGGGATTGAACAACCCACCCTGCGATTAGTGGCCAACGTGCTGAGACACAGCTGAGAAGTTCAAACAAAAATATTTCAGTATGTTTTCAGCCTGTTAACAATGATGAGATACTAATCCAAATACATTTACTATCAGCAGACACATGTTCATAGCTGCAGCTACACTGGCAACCAGGTCTCACTCCCAACATACTGATACTTGCCTGTCAGCATCAGTGGTATAAGATGACATGGACGGCGGTGTTTGTTGACACTCCGGGCAACTACAATAGTAAAATGAGCAAGAAAGTCCGGCTAGGGCAGGCAGGAGGAGAGGTGGATGGGTCAAACAAACTCCGGACATTCACCTGGGACAAATTTGTGTTTCCTAGAGTAGCGAGGTCATGACCCACCCTATCCTGACATTCTCACCCTAACAGAAACCAGTCTTATTAACCAGTCTTGCCTAAATCTAACCAATCCAAGCAACATAGGCCACAAGTACTAGCCAATCAGAGGAAGAGTATGGTGGGCCTTGCCTTCACTATCCTTTGAAATGCAAATTTGCTCACCCAAAAGCCCGCAGTTTGTGTCTAGTGTAAAACCAAAAGTCAGTAAAGCTGTTTTAATAACATAGTGTACTAGCATTTAGCTGACTGTGCTAGTGATGTATGTCACATGACGTTGTATTATATTAGTAACAAGCGTACTTACTAAACCTAACCACGAACTGCTGATGCCTAAAATTGCCAAAAACTGTAAGCAATTTACAAGTACAAACTGTAAACTGACACGCTGTCCCTGAACATCCAGAACTGACGCGAGAGGGTGCCTTGCGCATCATATTTTGACGTGATGGGTCACAGACCAATCATCGCTATTTGACGAGTTGGGAGTGAGAATGTGCAATGAAATAATGGCCACACATCATACAGATGTCTTTTAAAGTTTTGTTATTTCTTTTTTCTCTTTTGTCAGCAAACACCCTGAAAACTATAGGAAAATAAAAGAGGTTTCAAATATGCATCTCTCAGTCTCTAAGTAAAGTCAGGCCCAAAAGTTAACACAAAAAATGATGAAATCAAATAAAATTCCTGAAAATGAATCACATTATCAATGTAAAGGCACATCAGCAGACATTCTATACACTTGTGAAACAAATGAAAGACAATTACTGGGTGTGCCTCTTTGACCTTGTGCACAGTAAGGGTTTTGCTTTTTTGGGGCACAAATTTGCATTTCCTAGGATGGTGAAGGAATGGCCTGCCTCACTCAGCCTCTGATTGGCTGACCCTGACATTCTTACCTTAACCCTAATCAGTCTCACTCAGGATGCCTAAACCTGACCAACCTGAGCAACGAAGGCAATGAGTACTGGTTAATCATATGAAGAGTAGGGCGGGCTATTCCTTAGCTATGATAGGAAATGCAAATCCGCTTTTGAGGCCATATTACTTTCCTCTGCATTCAAATGGTTTCTTACCCACAATGTCACAGCTATGCCCTTAACTAAACATGGGTCATGTGATCTGTAGCCAGAGCTGCAATGAGGGGGGGGGCATACGAACCATTACTGAAGCCACAGAGAGAGCCACTTGGTTTTGGATAAAGAGGACGAGCCCGTGGATTGCTGCTGCTGGGATGCAATCTGGGACTTGATCGACCCCGGATGGGTCACCTGGGTGAGATGTTGAAAGATGTGAAACCCCCTATGACCCCAGGAACATCACTGATGATGCACCCCAGCGCATCCTAGAGATGTATCTTGAAACCTAACACCTTGTTTATTGTATTCTAATAATTTTCAACGACTAAATGAACTCAAATATTTGTGAATTTGTGACAGGCACATATATGAGACAGTTAAAACAGTGAACTTCCCAACACATTGCTAAAGATAGTGTTTTACGTCCTGCAGTGTTTTTTACAACTGGTTCTTCTGAGATATGTTGGTTAGATATGATCGAACCCACGGAGACAGATGTGAAAATGTGATTATGATTCTGTAAGCAGACTCCAGATAGAGACTTGAACTTGCTCAGTTAAACTCACAGGCAACAAGCATCAGACTTCTTCAAACAATCCTTGTTACTGTTTCAGATTCTTCTCTGACACATGGGTGCTGTTTTTGTGCCTCTATCTGCGAAGCCGACAGATAAACACGGTTTGTTATTTACCCTTTAGGTCCCTGTAAATACTGTTGTTTTTCAAAGAGGTCAAATTTGGTGGCAGACTGTGTTGTTTATAAGGATTTCAGCCTGAACATAAATTGGGGGGAAAAGCTAGCGTTCCACTGGATTCTGTTCTTTTTTTAACAGCTGAATGAAGGTAGCAGCGCTGCACTGCTCTACATGTCGTGCAATCAGCACTGTGATATTTCTGTCAAGGCATTCCCTCTGAGCTTTGGAGGAAAACAAATAAGCCATATCACTGTTATCGCAGCAACGGACTCAAGCAGCAAAAATATAAATTATCATCCCTCTGTGTTTTGCAAGATGTATGAACAACTTGACCTGACCACCCCGATGTCAGCAGCCATGGAAAAATACATCTTAAATCTTTCTCTTTCTTAGACTTGCGCCATCATTCAAGACCCCTAATATGAAAAAATTACAAGCATCTCACAGCCTGCGAGCGTGACAGTGATGCATCAACACTGTAGATCCCTAAAAGAAACCCGGTGGTGAAATACAGAAGACAGTGAATATGTGATGGAGAGACAGAAAACATAAACCAGAATCTGGCCTTCCTGAAGGAAACATATAATATTTATGACAGTACGTACAGTAGGCTAATATTTCTGGCCCTTACAGACTGAGACCTGAGGATCTGACCCTGACACACAGTCGCGGAGAGGAGAGAGACGACAGGATGAGGGGAAAAATCTGAACAAATAAAAGTCAGAGGGAGAACAGAAAGTCCCTGTCACATCACATTTTGAGTTTCAGCAGAGTTTAGAGACTAGAGACAATGATTTCTGTTGAAACATAAAACAGTCTGTTAAAAGTTATAACTGTTGATCTAGAGGGCACATGAGGGTCACTCCAGAGACACTTAGGCAAAAATTAATTATCAAATCAAAAAGGTGGATTAATGCCAAGATAGAACAAGACCCTGCGCACACTTATTAAATGGTGGCTGGTTCTGCAGTGACGTCCCAGCTGAGTTTGCGTCTAAATGCATTTTTAAAACAATGTCTTATCACTTCAGTCGTTAGACAAATCTTTCTACAGAGCCACATAGATATTCGACACTATACCCATAGAATGTGTAAATTTCGAAGAGCTGACGAGTTAAATTCATCAAAATTTAGAATTTGCATCTTCTTACATTGATGGGTGCTGCTTTATCATTTGTTCATGTTTCCATAATCCGTGGTTTCTGGTTGTGGAAAGATTTACTGTCAACACATCCAGACCCCAAAAAGACGGCCACATGGTCGTTCCTCTCGAACACACTGCTCTGTAGCCACCTCTGAATGGCGTATAGCAGTGATCAACAGCAGGAATGGGACAGCACCCCACATTCCCATCGTCACACCAGTCCTTATTCACCGTAAAGCACAGACCTCCTCTCTCCTTCTCTCACCAGAGTCCTCTGTTCTGACAGATATATAGAAAAAAGCACCCTGGTTGAGTGGCACTGTTCAGGATTTAGCCAAGTGTTAGTGAATTAAAGGATATTACAGTCCCCTATATTGCATTGGAAACTAATGTGGCACCATGGTTCCAATTTATTTGTCTGTACAACAGCTATAAGTATGGATCAAATGATTTGATAATACAGCTCTCCCAGGCTTTAGAAATGTTATCAGACTGAATGGATTGAATCCTGATAGTGAAACAAGTCATTTTGCTGGGTTTGTGATGCTCAAAGAAATGAATTGATTTACAGACATCTATTTGACAAGGTGAGTGAAGTGTGGCTGACCTCAAAGATCCTTAGATTACACAGCAGTAAGATTCCTTGTGGTGTCTTTTTGTAAATGCTCTCTGGTGAAAAACTGGTCCAACTCAGTCCCCAGGTACTTAAAGGAGCTCGCTTGTGCCACCTGCTGGCACTCAACTGTAACTGATCTAAACAAAGGGTTTGACCGGTTGTTCTTGTTACTATTTAGACATATTTTTCTTTTTTGGTTACATTTAACAAAATATAATTGTCATCAAACCACCTTATGAGTTCTGCAACAGTGTTAGGTGTTTAATGACTGTACTTTGGTAAGACATGTCACATTACATCTGCAATATACTACAACACTGTGGGACTCTCCAGTGTTTAAAACAAGAATGACAGACATATAGTTATTTACCTTAACTTTTGAGGTTGGTCTCATAAGAATTCTTTTATCCAACAAAAGACGTGGTAGATCTGTATTAACAGTATGACTGCAGAGGAGAAGTCCATAAATAAAATCCGTGTGCAGGCTTTTAGCCTATCCAGGTGTTCAGTTATGATCTTTTTTGCTGCCTTGACATGTTTTGGGTTTGTTTACTGGCTCTTTATGGACTTTATGGACTGTTTCGACAAGAGTCTCTTCTGAAATAGTGTCCACTCATCATCTGACTGAAAGATTACTAAGCACCCTTAAGTTTGTGGACCCGATAAAATGGGTTCAAATGTGTGCTGAGAGTACAGCGGTCCCTGGTTGGTTAATGGCAGAGTAGATGGGGCAGAACTACCAGACACATCCAGATCCATCCTCCCTCTCCAGGTCTTCATCGTCCTCAATAGCTCCTCTGGGGTGGTCTGTTTGCCTCGCTCATTTTGTTTGCCTCCTTCTATTGGTCAACAAAGAGAATGACATCATCCCTGCTGCCAAAATCCCCTGATGTGTCCTGCTGCTCATCTGAAGAGAGATAAACACAGACAATAAGACCTGAACTTACAAAGAGGCTGGCAGATTGCCTTTGATTGTCTGGTGTTTTTCTATGTTATAGCCCATAATATAACCCCTCATCATCTCAGGGGGGAGACAGATATGAGAGTTGGAGCTCAGAGGTAAAAAAAGAACACCAAACAAACACACACATGCAGGGGGTAGAGAAAATAACAGGAACACCTGAATGAAAAACAATCCAACATAAAAGCACCACAAACTACAGCCTGAAAACTTTTCTGGCAACAAAAACGCAACGTTATAATGCCTCGAGGCCATTATGTATTGAATTGCATTAAAATGTGAAGTATTCCTGCTGTTTTGTTTACCGCAGAGTTAGGAAGCACTTCTTTTCTGTAATTATGTAATATATAATAATTAATAAGATTTAGTATGCTTTTAGGCCTGTAACTGAAAATTAGCACGCCTCTAAACAAACATACACTTAGGAGATTCCCCAGTAGATATGTACTATTTTATTCAACACCGGATCAAATGACCATAATGTGAATCTAAACCCTAGATTACTACTAAACTAAAAGTAAGCGGGCTTTTGCAGTCAAAGCCCCTCAGCTCTGGAGCTCCCTGCCTGAAGGTCTGAGGTTTGGAGAATCTTTGACATCTTTACACAGTTTCTCAAAACGTATTTTTAAAAACATTTTAAGGCTTTATTGTGATTTTATTTTTTTATGTGCACACGCATAAAACTACATAAAAAAAGAAAGAAAAAAATTATGGATGTGTCTGGAGAGGTCACGGTAACCCTAAACTTGTGGAGAAAAACCGACCATGACAAAAAAAGTAGACAAAAGATCTTCAATTTATTTTAGCACACTGTTTTATTTTTAACATGTCTTACTATTATTACTATTATTATTATTAATGTAGTTTTTATTTTATATTGTCATTTGGTATTGTGATCTATTATTCATTTTGTATTTTGTTTCATTGTATTTGCCTCTGTGCAGTCTCCAGGCAGTTGATATGTTATGTTTCATTATTTGTATTTATTTTTATTTTTAGGGTTCATTTTTCTTTTATTCCATTTACTCTCTGTATGACCTAAATGGCCTGATTTTATTTGCCTGAGTCCTGGAATATTTTAAATCCTGGTTAAAACGTATAACACTCTTTGTAACTTTGATTTGAGAAGTTCTTTATAAATAAAGTTTATTATTAAATTATTTTATTGACTGCAGCCTTATGCACTTTCAGCTTATGGTTTTGGTTTAGCTTTCCCAGCATCCTCCACAATTTAAAACCCGCTACTCTCAGCACACAAGCAGATTAAATGCTAGATACATATCATGGCATCGTGGAGAACCAGAGTAAATGGTAAATGTATGGCAAAAAGTTCATTTATTGAATAAAAAGATCCTGATTTTTGTGTTTTAGCAGTTTAGAATCAACATTGGACTGCAGTTCAGCAGATAAGTAGTAGGATAACTCCCTTGTAGGTTTGGTTGGATGTGCAAGCAATGTTAGAAAAAATGTTTGCTAGCATGCTAACATCTTGATAAGCTGGTGTACAGTTAGTGCTAGGTGATATGGAGAAAATGAAAAAAAGAACATTGTTGACCTAATATCTCAACATTGTAACAGTATTGTGGGATTGACTATTAGTGCTTTCAATAAATATTCACACAATGAGATTTTTGATGAATAATTATCGGTAATGTGGCTATAATGCCTAAATGGGCAAAGGCAAATAATAAAACAGCTGATAGTTTCAGAAATGACATCACTCAACTTTAATGCAGCCTTTAAAGCCAGGAAAAGACAACACTTAGGTTATTACGATATCCATAATCTCAGACAATAGACAGTGTCATATCACGTACCAGTATATTGCCCTGCCCTGTGTTCAGCATACTGTATGTAGACTCAGCTCCTGTGAGTTTGTTTTGGAGCCTTTGGGGCCCCCTAGTGGTCAGAAAATTGCTTAGAGGACCTTTAAATATTTAATGTTGTCTGTGTAACCCACACATCACACCATGATGTGCCTCTAAAAGACAGTACACTTGTAACTGTGATGTTCTCTGTGTTTCAGTATGATACCTAAAGAGAAGCTCTGCAGGCTGTTTCTAGCTGTCCAGACTACACTGGCAGAGAAATGACAGTCTCACAGCATTACACCTGGATCAAAGAGCTAACTCTGCAAGACAGACACACTTTGCAAAAGGTGGAACAGGAGAATCTCCAGGTTGGACGGATGGTGGTATTTTTTTAATGCACAGGAAAGGGATGGCTCGCAATTTTATTTTTGATTACAAGTGATAAGTGAAGGATAATGGACATTTGAATAATACAGTCCACCCATCCATCCATCCATCCATTTTCATTTGCTTATCCAGGGCCGGGTCATGGGGGCAGCAGGCTAAGCAAAGCACCCCTCTCCCCAGCAACACTTCCCAGCTCCTCCTGGGGGACCCCAAGGCGTTCAGAGGCCAGATCAGACATATAATCCCTCCAACATGTCCTGGGTCTTCCCCAGGGCCTCCTGCCAGTGGGACATACCCATAACACCTTTAATGTGAGGCACCCAGGAGGCATCGTGATCAGATGGCCCAACCATCTCAAATGACCCCTCTCGACGGAAAGAAGCAGTGGCTCTACTTTGAGCTCTAAGCCTATCCAAGCTTATCTCTAAGGATGAGCCCAGCCATCCCATGGAGGAAACTCATTTCGGCCACTTGTATCGGCAGTGTATCACATAATTTTTTTTTATTTATTTATTTTTTTAAACCGACAACTACAACAAATATATGAATAAAACTTACTGCACCTTTGAACAACCGATCAGTTTCTTTATCTGTTCTCAAGTCCACATTTTTTACACTTAATCTCAATTCAGCGTTGTGGTCTTACCACAGCTGGGGATGCCTTGTTTTTTAGGCCATTCAATTCTGTTACCATATTTGTCCAACACTTTAAAAAAGGAGTGGGGGAACAAAAACATGAAAAGAAAGAATCACTTGGTCTTCACAGCCTTCACCGTGAAAACTGCAGGACAACAGGACTGATGCCTCTTAAAAGGCAGCCAGTCACCTTTAATAACATCTACACTTTTACTCACACACTCACACAAAGGCCATGTCTCAAGGTGTGTATTGTTTTGAGGAGGAAAACACTAATATGCTCAGTAATAAAGGACTGAGTGATGAAATCTGTATTAAAGGTGTAAAATGTGTGGAAGTTGCTGATTCCTTTAAATCTAATAAATAAAATATACAGTATAGTTTGTTTAGCATCCAAAGTGGGCATGTATGTCCTTGGACAAGGGTGAGTAACTAACAGCTTCCTCTTAGCTAAACTGACCTGTGGGCCTCTTCCTTTGAGTCTAGATCATATTTTTTTTTCTTTGGCAAAGCAATCCTACAAACACAGAAAAATGGAGTTTCACAAAACAGTTTAACAAAACAGTTTTATCAACAATCACACAAGAGAAATTTTGACATTGATTGCCTTGTCCTGTCTCATTCGTCCTCTCTGTCCTTTTGCCCATCAAAGTATTGATTTAAACCTTTCAAATTTTCTGTCAACAAAAACCTGCCCATGCTTATCTATTCTGTTCTTGCTGCCTCCCCCCTCTTTTCATGATGTACCTCTTTCCCTGTTCCAATCATTTTTTCTGCATCAGGCTGCAGGAGGCAGTGCCACTTAGGTTTTCATCAATTTCTCTCCAACTCCTGCAGAGAGCGTCCACTGACAATGTCCTATTTTTGGAGAGTTTTTGGGGTGTGGAAATGAGTGCAAGTTAAATTTTGGGCACCACCATGCGTGCAAACCTAACCTGTTCAATACACATTCAATGCTGCATCTTCCATTTCCTGCCCCCTTAACTCCTCCCTGCATCTCCCCATCCCCCCAACTTTATCATTCCCTCCATCTGACTTCATCAGACTTCATCAAGCTATGGAAAACTCTCCCCCTCATCACCCTCAGGTTTCTGAAAGCAGTAGCACAACCTCGTTGTTAGGCAGCTTGCCATCCTTGAAGGAATCACAAGGGTTGAAGAGGGGCGTCATGCACAGCTTGTACTTGTTCGTGTAAATGGCAATCAGCCCTGATTGGTCCAGCAGGAGGTCAAAGTTCCTGTCAAGCTTTGTTGAACATGCAGCCCTAGGAGTCTCTACAGATGGGCAAGATGCTGGTGTCAAAGTCTAGAGGCGAGCAGCAGACAGCTTGTGAAAAATCCAATCCAATCTACTTATTATACTTACCACAACTGTCAACACCCTGATAATGAGTATCTTACTTAGATCTGTCCAGTCTAAAACTTGCAGTGGAAAATACAAACTGGCATATAATGTTCTAGTTCAAATCCTATTTATCGAAAATAACTTTGGCACTGGTCAGTGATACCTTGTCTTCTGTAGCCCGTCTGACCTGTGGTGTTCCCCAAGGCTCCATCCTTGGCCCCCTGTTGTTCTGCGTATACATGCTGCAATTAGGACATACCATACTGTATATTATCACAAAATTCTGTGCCACTGTTATGTGGATGACCAGCTAGTTTTTATCTCCAGCTAGATAAAAACACATCTGATATTTGGTCCTTCAAAGTAAAAAAAAAAAAAAACATCTTTGCTCTCTGTCTACAAATGTCAAACCTGCAGCCAAACACTCAGTTATAATATTTGACAGTGACCTTTTATTTGAAAAAAACAAGATACAAAAGTTGTTCAATCATGTTTTTACCAACTGAGGAGCATCTCAAAAATCAGGTATTTTCTCTGTCAACATGATCTTGAGAGGGTCAAACATTATTTCGTGTCATCTTGGCTAGACTACTGTAATTCATTGTATTCAGGGTTAAACCAAAAAACTGTCTTGCAACTTCAGCTGATACACAACACAGCTGCTCAGCTTTTAACAAATACTAGAAGACATGTCAGCCCTGTTTTAGTCTCCCTTCACTGCTTATCAGTAAGTTTTAGATTGTATTTTCTAGGATTTTACCAATTACCTTTCAAAGCACTTCTTGGTTAAGCTCCTGGTTATACTGCTGAATTGCTGCTCCTTATGAGTCAGAACACAGCCTCAGATCCTCAGGCAGAGCTCTATTGGCTTAACCTAACGTGGCAGATGGTTTGTTACACAGAACCATCTGAAAAGTCATCACTGGAAACTGTTAGGAAAAGAGCAGGCACTTTCAAAAAATACTTGGCAGGTGACTGGATGAACCATCTGTCTATCACCGTCTACCACAGGCCAGCCGGGAGAGGAGCAAGACCATCTTTTCCATTTCGAAAAGCCTTCAGTGCCATTCTTTGATCTCTTAAATGAAGAAATACTCTTTCAGAATCAGCTCTGCATATAAATGGTGCTATTGCAGCATCTACGCTAACCTCTTTAGGAGCCGCCATTATTGTTTTGTACAAACAGTCACCTGTCTGTGTCGTCACACGCACCTACACCCAATCCTCTAGCTACCAGTAGCTCCTCACAGGATGGCTTTGAAGCCAATTTCCGTAGTGGTCAAACAGTGTAATTACATCCATCACATGATGCCCTGTGGCCAAAAAGACTTTTAACAACAATTAGAGTTAACATGTATATTTCTGCTGTAGAGTTTGGCATATAAATTTTGGGGCCTATGGGGAATGACTGACCTCCAGAGCTAGCCTCAAGCAGCTGTTCAAAAAACTGCAGTTTTGGCACTTCCATGTTGGCTTCATTTCTCAGCCCCAGAGGTTGCAGCTTGGTCAGGCCGAGCGCACCCAAGGAGGCTACAAAAAGAACACCCAAAAGGCACCTGAGCAGACATCATCCCTGTACTTCTAGCACCGTCTGCTGTAATCTTCCAACATTGCAGCTCCAGTGACGATGTGTATATGACATACCCCATAGCTCCCACAGGGAGTGTATGCAGTGTGCAAGCAGTGCCGATCATCTGGGAAATTTTATACAGTACATGGCAATCAATCAATCTATGAACCTGACAAGATGGCTTTTTGTGTGATCTCATGATCCTGCGATTCTCGCAAGATCTCGTGGTATTGTGAGAATCAAGCTGGCTTTCAGCGTAACTGCTGGCTGTTCCTGAGGGCAAGACTAAAGGTAACCAGGCTTTTGCTGTTTTGGAACTCCCTGCATGTAGAGGGGAGGCAGCAAAATCAGGCTTGTACCCATTTGTTTTTTTTCAGTGACTCACACTGAATCTAAAAGCACATTAGAGGTACGCAGTTTGGGGTGTAGCACCAACTCTCAGGCAGTGCACTGTGGTGAGACAGATTGCCAAAACTGCATAGACTGTCACTTAAACCAGGTCAAAGAAACCTGATGTGAGATGCAGTGATGTTATGAGCTGTGAGCTGTTCCCATGGATTTCAACAGATTATATCACAATTAGTACTAAAATTGACTTATAACACAGGGTACCATACTGTATTTGTATGGTGTATTGCCCCAGGAACAAGATTTCATGACAGATGCTAATGCACAAGTAACCCTACAGAGATACTTTCAAACATGGATTCTGAAAAGATTAAATATCAATAGATAAAATATCACACAGAGACAAAAGGACACACATCTCTCTTTGTCATATCGCCACACACACAAACTGGTATTGCATCACACTTCTCCCTCAGCACCCTAACCCCCGTCTGAAGGCACATTCAAATGAAAAATTATGGTTTCCCAGTTCAGAAACGCTTCTTTGTCAAGGACTTTTTAGCCTCTTTAGGCTTTTATCAGACTTTTTAACAAAGTCAACAGTAGGGGGCAGTAATACGAAATGAATTGCATGCTGTCTTTACAGTAAATGACTCAAGAAGTAAAACACGGACCCACCCTCGCCAGAAGTAAATAAAAGGTTTCCATTCCAATGTTGGCTGGTAAGAAATTGTATCCCAGTTTATAGGTCTGGTTATTTTACCACCACTTCGTCCCGTAGATTTTAATGGGAGCCACTCAAAGCTGAGAGTTACTCTTAAACGAGGAGAAAGGTTAAGTGGGAGAAACTGGTACAAAGCCCTACAGTCACACTTATACCCACACACAGAGTAGATGTACTCACGTCCAGTGTTGGAGTCAAAGCTGTTAGAGGATTTCAGGTGTTTTGGTGCTTAGTTCTGCATCAGGAGGCACCTATCCACACAAACACATGAGGAGGGAGAGATGTGAATTTGCTTTCATCTGTAAAAACAACAACAAAAACAAATATATGAACAAATACAGAGACAAAATTCATCTTCCTCTTCTCACCATTCCCACCTATAAACTCTCCTGTCTATGTAACACAGAAAACATAATCTGTTGCAAAGTCTTGACTGTTACCATAGGAACGCAATCTGATAATTATATCTGACCTGCATATTTGGTTTGTGTGTGTGTGTGTGTGTGTGTGTGTGTGTGTGTGTGTGTGTGTGTGTGTCAGTATCTCCTTTGATCGGCAGCACTAATTGATAAACAGAGATGGCAGCGTGTGAAGAAAACACAGGAGTCACTCCGGGAAGAGAGACGTGGCGTGTGTATGTGTGCGTGTCTGCAACACAATAACACCCTTACAGCTTACCGTCAGAAGCAGGGCTGAGGTGAGAGAAAACATGCACGGAAAGGTGAGGATCCAACATCTCTCTGACGCACAATATTACAGTAAATACATAGATACATCACATTTTTCCCCTCTAAATATTAGCATACTGGCAGCATGGTGGTGCAGTGGTTAGCGCTGTCACCTCACAGTCAGGGGGTTCTCCGGCTTCCTCTCACAGTCCAAAGACACGCAGGTTAGGTTAACTGGTGACTTTAACTTGCCTGCAGGTGTGAATGTGAGTGTGAATGGTCGTCTGTCTCTTTAGCCCTGTTTTTATATGACATACACTTTTAGTAATGAGTGGATCTTCAAGCTTTTAAAATTTGATATTAATTTCATCGGATTATGTGAACTTCATATATTCTAATCCTCACTTGGAGAAAAAAACAGCGTCACAGAGCGTCATTCCTGTAGGCTCTGGCAACACTGAACCCCTGAGCTTGCCTGAGAAGGACTAAATGCACAAACCTGCTATTTTTAAATATCCCATAGAGAGAGACTCTCACCATGGCCTGTTCTATTTTGTTCTCAAAATGTCAGCGTGCAGCCTCGTTATGTGGACGATAAACGAGGTGCAGACTGAGAAAGGAGGAAATACAGTGAGTGCTGGACGGAGCAGTGAGTGACAACAATCCTGCCCACATGAAAGAGTACTGTTTGTATTAGAGATGCTTCACAAACCTAGGGTCTAGGTGCCATATCTGAAGGGTTACTTTTGGTTCCAAAGGTACCATACCGAAAGTGTTTGGTTGAAACAGGACTTATGCGTCAGCCCTGTGATAGTCTGGCGACGTGGCCAGGGTGTACGCTGCTTTTTGCCCATTCTCAGCCTCTAGCCCCCTGCAACCCTTGAGAGGATAAACACTTACAGATAATGAACTACAGGTTACTGCTGACCACTGATTTTCATGTATTTGTTTTAGTTATTCTAACAAAAGTGGATTATTAAATGCAGTTTATAATTAAAACAATTAGTATTTTTCTCAAACACAACAATCAGAAATATGATTCAAAAAGAACTGAATTTAATAAGATCAGAATAATAAAATGATGACTAACCCTCCAGTAAAATACTCTCTGCTTCTCAATAGGAGCCATTTATCTCAAGACATGATTTAAGTCGAAACACTCATTTTCTCCTGACTCAAAAACAGAGGTTCATGTCATGTTCACTTTAATGTTCCTTTCCGCTCTTTTTCCATTTTCTCCCTTTGACAGTCTTTGGTGTTTGGACACAAACTTAATTTGTTTCACTTTGACACTCACTCTACTCTTCCCTCCTCTGATTCTCCTGCTGCTCTGACTTATCCCTCTCTCCATCTTTGCCTTCCCTCTCTCTTTAGGCTTTGCACTGTGGCCCATGATGAGTCTCGAAGGAACCCTCTTTTCTGTTTCACTTGGCGTGACCCAAATTGTTTTGGACAGGAACGGCTCTGCTGCCTGTGATGGAAGTCCTTTTGCTGGGCAGCGAGTCAGAAAGCCAGAGCAGAAAACATTTGCACACTGGGAGGCACACATACAAAGGGACAAGATACACAGAGGCAACATGTCCTGTTAACTGTTTCTTTCAGCAGCACAGCAGGGTCAGGCCGGCTTTAAGATGTCGGCGTCAGACACACAACTGACATCAAACTTGTTCCACAGAGGATACATGGTGAACACTTGTACATTCAGAGCACAAGGGGGCTTAGTGGTTAAGAGAGACCTTCAATAGAGGGCCCTGTGAGGGGAAGCATTCACCCTGCTGAAGTCATCTTGAATGAGACACTGTGTGCCAAACGGCCTCCAGGGAACTAGGCTGTGGCTGATCCTGCGCTATTTGAGATGATAGAGCAAAAATAGAGTTCTGTACACTGATCCGTGAATATATTAGATTACTAACAGATTAAAGGACAAACATGGCTCAGAGATAGAGTAAAAAAAACACTGTGTTGCATCTAGTCAAAATGCACAAAGGGTGGACAGAGCCCGTCAAAAATTTTTAGGGTAATATCAATATTAGAGAGATAATTAATCTTGTAGGCTCAAGTAAACAAAATATAAACCCAATATAGATTGGAAACTGTGAAGCTCATACAGTCCACACTGTGTCACAGGGAATAATTATCCCTGCTAGGTGCAAGCCTGAAATGAATCATGCATTTGGTCGCGTGTGCTTGAGAGAGTGTGTGTATCTGTCGTCTGCAGCTAACTTAAGGTGCTTTCACACCTGCCCTGTTTGGTTCGGTTCAGGTGGTTTGGGCATCAGGGCGCCTCCTGCTGGAGGTGTTCCAGGCACGTCCAACTGGTAGGAGGCCCCGGGGCAGACCCAGAACACGCTGGAGGGGTTACATATCTCATCTGGCCTGGGAATGCCTTGGGGTACCCCAGGAGGAGTTGTAAAACGTTGCTGGGGAGAGGGATGTCTGGGGTGCTATGCTTGGCCTGCTGCCCCTGCGACCCGGCCCCGGATAAGAGGATGAAAATGGATGGATGGATGCTTCTGAAACGTGCTATGGTGCATCTGGAATTACAAGATTTGTCTAGAGTAGTCGCGATCAGCTCAGGCAGCTGCCTGGCAGATATCTGCACTCTGCTGAGTGCACTTCCTTGTTTGTAAAGTTCTTGCTTTATTTATTATAGTACATAATGACAGTCCTGTGTTGGACAACCATTCACACCACAGCCATATACTGTATATATAGCTACAGTAAAAAATGCTGCAGCTTTCTTTTCTTGCTCGATTGTATCAACATCAAATTGGACAGGTCACTTATTACAAAGGTTGCTAACAGTTTGAACAGGAAACAGGTAAATATGTCTTCCTTGGTAAAGGCGTGGGTAAACCCTCAGGCTTTGCCATGCTGACAGTAAAGCAGAAGACAAACCCTGTATGTGAAAGAGCTTTCATAAAACAGGACAAGAGAGAAATGCAGAGGCGAGTAATTCATCTTCGCAGTCAAGATGTGTAGGTCATCCATCTGCCCTTTATGCAGAAGTGTCACCATCAAATATAAGAATGGAGCGGAGAAAAGGAGAGGGGAGGATGACATGGAGATGGATGAAGCAATAGAGAAAAACGGAGAGGAAAATGGGGAAAGTGAGATTTAAACAACCGTAGGCACAGAGAGAAGTGCTGGGTATCTGATTCCATCTATGCTTATCGATTTTGTTCCTAACAAAAGCCTGCATTCAATTCTTCTCATATTATTTGAGTAGAAAAAGAAAAAACAAAATATTCTGAAATTTGAAAATACTATAAATATACTATACTGCAAATACTAGTCACAGGAAACAGAAGAACCCCAGGTAAAAAAAATCCTTTGCAAGCTATTCAGCCTTACATGAGCATATAGAAAAAGATGCTACTAGAACTTTTGTGGGGTGTCTGACAGAATAATAATACAACACGTGTAACACATTTACCTTTTGGCATGGAGTCATAAGTAAAGTAATAACATTACTTTTGAGAAGAGTAATAAGCAACAAATACATTTTTAATAATGAGCCCAACACTGTCATCTGCATATCTGAAGTAGAGGGTAGAGGTGGATGGACTTTGACAGTCAATTGTAGAGAAGCAGACTGAGTACCCACTCCTGTGGAGCGGCGGTATTGAGAATAATGGTGGGTGACAGTGAATTGTCAGCCCTTACTACTTGTGGTCTGTTGGAGAGGAAGTCATGGATCCAGCGGATTAGTGGTGATTGAACTTGGTGGTGCTGTGGTGTCTTGATTACCTGATGGTGCTGGATTGTGTTAAAGGTGGAGCTAAAATCAATGATAGGAAGTCTGGCAGTGTTTTGTGCATCTTCTTTGCTTATATGCAAATTGGTGGGGATCCAAGAATGGTATAACATAAGGAAGGATGCTGTTTTAGACTAGCTGCTTGAAATGCTCTCTATCTTGTCCTGCATATGCTGAATGTTGACTGTTGTACAGCTTTTACATGAGATAAGATATGTGCCAATATGAACAGATATTTGGGAATTTCAGCTATGAAAATGCTACACTGTACTGCTTTGTCAAATTATGAAATTCTTTTTTGTGCAGTGTGCGGTTTTTTTTTTTGTTTTGTTTTGTTTTGTTTTACTTCTCACTGGTGAGGCTCAGCCATATTTGTGAGGTTATGAAGGTCCAGCCTATAGCTGGGAGGTGTATCAACTTTTTAGGGGATATCAATGTATTTTCAAACAAGACACAGGATGAGACAATACTGTTGATGTCGATATAGCTTGATGTTCTTCTGTAATGTCATGCCAGTTTGCTCCTCTCCTCTCTCACACTGTCCTCACAACCCCGCCCCATCTCACTCACAAGTTGTCCTGCGCAGAGAGAGACACAGGGCTGCTACTCTAATCTAATCAGTCTGCCATTGTTGTTGAAAACAACATGCTACGCTAACATCGGTTTGTGTGACAGAAGAAATTTCTGCAGTGGAACCTGTCCAATACAGCTCTGTGTGCGAGACAGAGTTTGTTTTTTTGAGGTGTGTGTGAGGGGATAGTGCATTACTTTTGTACTTGGTAGTTGTAGTTTATCGTGAGACAGCGCCTGGATTCGAGCGTCAGATGCGTTGAGAAAAATGCAGCGCGGTGACCATGCAGACATTTAATTCAGGAAATGTCAAATACAGACAAAGTCTCTTTCAGAGAAATACGGCACATAAATTTAAAACAATATTTGCATTTTTCCAGGACTATATTAATTTGAAAGGCAGTGAAGAATGACTTTTAAACTCCCCCACACAAAGAATTTAAATAGTGTCAAACTACCTTGGACTTACTTGATATGTTTTTACTCACGCTAAAATTTGTGACCTGTGCTATAAAACTTGTGACCTCTGTAGCATCAGTGCGATGTGTAAAAAAGTTAATTTACAGCCCTGATATTTATTTTATAGAATTTTTCATTTTTTACAGCTGTATATTCTTTAAACAGGGAAGGAAGGAAACCCTGTCTTTGCATTTTATTTAGAAGAAGATATACTTTAAAAATCCCTGAGGGGAAATTCGATTTTTTTTGCAGTCTGTCATATACACATAGGCTTGAAATATGCACACATGCACAAACAGGACCTATACATGCATTAAATGGAGAGGTGGACCAAGTATGGAGCGTGGACTGATGTCAGAGTGAGACTGCTTTGGACGGGCGCCCTGAGCAGTTGAGGGTTCGGTGCCCAGGAGGTGAACTGGCACCTCTCCAGCTGCCAGTCCAAGCTCCATACAGGGACTTAAGCCCGCGACCCTTCGTTTCCCAAGCCAAGTCCCTATGGACTGAGCTTCTGCTGCCCACAGTCAAAGTCTGTTTTAGTAAAAGTGCACGTGGCTCTGACTTGCAAGTGAACATTTTGCCCACTTTGTAGAAGTTATTGAGATATACAGTATATGTGTATCACCACTCAGCCTAAAGGTATAATTTTTGGTCCATACTGCCCAGCCCTCATCCAGCCGGATATATTGCAAACACTATAAGTTTGATGAAGACAAAGCACATTAAGCCCAACCTTCACTGTCAAGAATTAATGAGCAGAATCAGAGAGCATGTTTAGGAAACAACTGCCGACTTACAGACATACATATTAGCATTTATTTTGATCAATTAAAGTCAAACAGTCACTCTGTTTTAGCTGCATTTTGATTTAAAGTAACAGTGACTAAATAAATTTAAAAAGATGATGAAAGAGGTAGTAAGTGTGGAGGAACAGAAGAGAAAATGAATAAGGTCATATATGGACTTTATATGGACTGAATAGTGAGGGCGTTTGTGTGTGTGAAGGCATTTGTTCGTTGTTCATGCACCCAGAAGGCAGCTGTAGTAAACAGTCAGGCAGGAAGGCTGTGTGTTTCTCATCAAACACACACTATTGATCTGAGCCACAAGTCCAATATCAAACACCGGATCATGGCTTGGAATTACCCTCCTGCCTTTCCCTTCTTTCTTTCTTCCCTCCATCTCCTTCACCCCCTCGCTCCTGTCTTTCATGCAGTATTTGTTAAGTCAGATCAATAGTGAATGGCAACAAAACAAAGCAAAGGAAACACAATAGTCATGTGTCTGTCAGTCAATCACACATACACACACCCATATATCACAGTGTTGTAACTACCTGTACCAAACCAAAATAGACCATGACAAAAGATAAATTAGAAATTAACATAACCTAAACTGCCAATAGGTGTGAGCCAATCAGGGCATTTTGTTGCCACTAACATTAGTCTCCTAGAAAATAATAGCTGTGAACGAGAACTTGAACCAGAAGGTTACAAAGATCATACTATACAAATATAATATTTTACCAGACCAGCTCTGATCAAGAAAGTTGTCTCTCTATCCAAACTTCGTCAAAGCATCTTAAACTTTTAGGTGTGACTTTCAGGAGGCATGCATCAGTTCTGCTGCACTGACACTGAGCAGGTCAGCATGTAGGAATCGTTGACTCGTACAAGTACTTGGGCATTATAATCAATAATAAGCTGAGCTTTGATTGTAACACCAATATGTTCTGTAAAAAAAAAAAGCCAGCAGTGCCTTTTCTATGTGAGGAAGCTGGCTAAATTCGATGCTGACACGTCTCTGGTGACTATTTTTATAGATCTTTTACTGAGTCAATTTTTACTTTATTCTTTTTCTGTTGGTATGCTTCTCTCAATCTAAAACAGAAAGAAATGCATTAACAAAGGTGTTCAAGGTCTGTAGCACTATCAGAGGTACTCAGCAGAACAGTCGGTCTGATTTGTACAACAAACAGTTGTTAAAGAAAGCAGAATTCATCCTGTCTGTTTCAGACCCACTAGCTGTGTGCACCCTAGCAAAAACCCACAGATACAAATACTCTTTCACACCGTCAGCCATTTCACTGTTAACCTTCAATAGACTAGAATTACCACCTTGCAGTTGTATGACTCTGTGAACCAGTCAAGTTGCAGTTTACTAACATGTCTGTGCAGACTCATATGTAGCCATGACAGCTGACAAAAGGCTCATTCGAGATGAGCCAGGCCTGCGCAGATTCGATCACCAGTGATCGCCGCACAATGCATGCTGGTTATATTTGTGTCCCACGTCATCCCGACTTGCTCTGACGTCTTACAACAGTGGACAGTGATAATCTTGTGAAATGGAGATTGGACCATGAGCATAAATTACAGATCGCCTGTAAAGCATTTTAATAGGTTAATGTGTCAGAATGAAAACAACTGGAGACTGAGAACAAACTGATACGAGTCTGATAACATGTTCTTATCGGCATCATATCAGACAGGATGTGATTGTTTCTGTGACTTCCTGTACAGACTGAGGGCTGCTGGAAACTGTCGGGAAACTGTCTGATTTCACCGCAGCTTTTTGTCACTGCCTCCTGCTGCAGCTGCCTGATCTCCTCCACTTTCCTGGCAAGGCGCAGTTTATCTCGAGCGAGCCTAATGTTTAAAATGCTGCTGCAAAGAAACTTCACATTCTAAAATGTGGATGCTTCACAGACATCTTCACCCCAGCAGCACGAAGAATCTATAAAATCAGCAGTTCCAGGTGGACACTAATAATTAGTGTCACCAATTCAGTATCTAACCAAATGCCTTCCCTTCTGTTCCTGATGCTCAGTAAAGGCCCAGAAAAGTGTTCTTGCGGAACATTATGATGTCACAGTGAAGCTGACCTTTGACCTTTTGGCGTCATCATTATATCCTATTTGACATTTGTGTGAAATTTTGTCATAATTAAAGTATGAATTCTTGAGTTATGGCCAAAAACATGTTTTATGAGGTCATAGTGAAGTTGACCTTTGACCTTCAACCACCAAATTCTAATCACGTCCATGTGGACATCTGTGCCAAATTTGAAGAAATTTCATCAAGGGGGGAATTTCATCAAATCTCGCGTACACATAAATGGGACGAATGGACCGACAGACATGCATACAGATGTATGGACAACCTAAAAATATAATGCCACCAGCCAAGGCTATCGCTGGCACGGAGGCATAAAAAACATTATCAACTTGACCACCAAAACACAGCTTTGTTTATGACTAATTTATTTTTGACTTACATACTCTGTGTTTTTACTTTTGATTATATGTTGTATTTATTTGCCTTGTGCGTGTTTTTGATCTTTTTTATTTGGTATCACTGTTTTCACTGCTGCACAACCAATCGCTCCTCTGAGGACAAATAAAGCTCCACCTGACTTGATTAGTCTGCTTCAGACGTTATGTGACAGTAATATGGATAACTGCTGAGCACTCAGAAACACAGACAGACAGACACATACATGCATGCATACAGGAAGTGTATTCATATCAAAACAGAGACAGGATGATGAAAAGATAGAAGAGGAAGTCTTTGTCATCTCTGAAATCAAGGACACATCCATATTCATGAACACATCATTTCTGCATCACTCAGCAGATTTGACACACAAACATGTACACACACACACACACACACACGCACGCACACACACGGAGAGAATATGCAATAATAGTACATACTGGACCCCATACTATCATCAAGTTCAACCACTAAGTGTGTTGATCTTATACATCATTATCAGTAATAATAATTACACACACACACACACACACACACACACACACACACACACACACACACACACACACACACACACACACAGAAATTGATTAGCTGAACTAATATCCTATAAGTTGTATCTCACTTCCATACTACACACTGTTTTGTTCTGTCAGGAAAACTCTGCCAATAAAAATTAACGATAATACTAAAACTTAACAAGATTTAATAACTCTTAAATTAAGTCAGAGAAACTTGGGTGTGTTACGAATTCACCATTTATGGCAGTAGTTCTCAAATGTTTTACACCACATACCACCTCAGAAAATATTAGGGTCCCAAAGTTCCGCCATTATGACTGATATTAAAACACAGTGGTGTTCATGCTGGAGGCAGGCACATTCCCAATCAAAAGATTATTTATTGTTGACTGTTGTCAGCCACGCTGCACCAAGAGGAAGCACTACAACTGGCACTTAAACTCTGCAACACAACCCTCACACACCGCGGGGGCTAGCCACTCATCAGTCGCTGTGGAGACTTCACTGGCGCTGCTTAAGAAGCCACGAGCTCTTGTACTCGGTTGATTATCACCCACTTCAACAGGTGTTTCAACACGGGTAAAAAAGAAATAGAAAAATGAGAAAAATTCTCCTTCTGAGCTGTATTTCTCGTCCAAATATTTCACATTTGAGGTCATCTTTGCAGTGCTTTGTAAACATTCGTTTCACCTCCGCTTAGTATCTTGTCATCACCGTTAAGCTTTTAACTAATCATGAATGAATGTGTGCGCTACGTTCATGACCGTGACTACGTAGCAGGCTGATATCAGAACAAAAATATTACAGGACGAGCACGAATTACTTTCAATTCCATTTCAGGGATCTCACAGTTAATATATGTTCATTTAAACTGATGCTGTATTTTTATAATACTACATATATTATATTAATTAATTAATTAATTAATTAAAAAATATATATTTCTGAGATTCCTCTATGTACCACTAAAGGGAGCTCGCATACCACCTGTGGTACACTTACATAGTTTGAGAACCAGTGTTTCATGGCAAATGAGTTTGGTGGAAAAGGCTGTGCTGTTTGAGGGAGTGCTCACAGAATCAAAGCAGCAACAAACATGTACGTAAAAGCAACAATACCAGAAATTCCACATGAGGAGGAGTCTGACATGGTGGAGGTGAACTCACCAGTCTCATAACTAAACTCAGCATATTTTCTGAACAGTTCCTCAAAGCTCTCCTCAGTCTTGTGTGGCGGTTTGCTGAGATCCCGAACAGTCAAACAGGGACACAGTCCTTCACATTTCATTGAGATCGTCTTCCCAGACAGACAGCTCTTGAACTCCAGCTTAAGCTGTAAAAAGGCACAAAGAACTATGGGTCATTGAGTCCTCATCTCCACTAAAAGGAACCTTGGATAAAAGCCCTGCATATCGCAGGTGTACCAATGAAGATTTTAAATGAAGCACAGTCTTTACATTTTTCACAGATATGTAACTCACAATTGAGTCTTCACCGAACAGGGCGAGGAGAGGACAGGGCTGGTCATTTATCTTCAGTGAACAGATGTGTCCATTAGGCAGCCATGTAGACACACCATCAGACACGGAGATGCCCAGTGTCACTCTATTATTCACCGCAGTACAAACTTACTGCAATGAAAAAGGACAGACGGACTACTTTGGAATGTCATTTAACAGTATACGTCTCATGTCAGGTAAGTGGTAAGACATTGTTTGGATAGTTTAACGAAAAAAATCCAATTACACAACCTCTCTATGAATAATAACGCAAACTGAGATGGGTTATGTAAATTCTGCCTGTGACGACCTGTGACAAGTTTCACTCTACATAAACATGCTTTACAAAAGCTTAGCTGTCTCCAAACAGTACTTTTAGTTCCAGAAATTCTCAGTCGAATAAACCATTTTTATCCCCTTCACCTCTTTTTAGTGCTCGCTAATGTTGCCTGACGAAATTTGTTGACAAAAAAAAACAGTGCTGTTCACATCATGTTGAATTATCTGTCTAGGGAAAAAGAGAAAAGGCGAGAGAGAAAACGCGGGGGAGAGATGACACCTCCCTTGTCACTGTCAACACACTGAAAACATCCGAAGCTTTCTGTGAGGGTTAATTTTGTCTTAATAAAAGACTGATTTAACACCTATTTATTAAATACAAAAACTGAGAAGAGGAGGAAACAGGAGAGGACACAGTAACCCACATCTTTCTTACTCTCTATATATTATATGGCATCTGTACTGTTTTTGTGTGTGTGTGTGTGTGTGTGTGTGTGTGTGTGTGTGTGTGTGTGTGTGTGTGTGTGTGTCCGTGTCCTTAAACCATTATTCCTTTATCTTTTTGTCACAGTGAAGGTGGCATGGGAAGTGAAGGACAGTAAACGCAGTGAACGACACAAAAGTAAGACCAATGAATGAAGAGGAAGGTGGTTTAATAAAAGATCCACTATTCCTGTGTCATTTTTAAATTACATTTCTGACAGAACATTTAAGGGATACGATTTTCACTCACCTCTCTATCATAACAACGCGAGTAGTGTGTTTAAATGAACTACAGTTAACTTTCCTTCATCTTACCAGCACCCACATCTCCCTGCTCATCTCTCAGCTCAAATCTGAGCTTGTTTTAGGGCTCTTGCTCAAATTACAGATGGTACCTCCAAATTCCAAACCACGGACACATCTCAAACTGAGATCAAACGGTCAAACTAGGCAGAGCTGATCAAATATAAAGCAAGATTCTGTTACCCTATTGTCTATTTATTGCCTAAAATGTTTTCAGAAGCATATTTTAGTGCACTGTTTGGCTGTAATACAAGACTTTGTGAGCAGGAAGGTAGCACGATACGGTTTCCTGTACTGTAAAAATGGAGGCTGAAAAAACTGAGATCAAACAGTAAATCTAAGCAGTGCTGATAAAATATAAACCAAGATTCTGTCACTGCGTTGCCTATTTCTCGCCTCAAATGTTTACAGAAACATACCGTAGCTTACTGTTAACTGTCACATGAGATAGTTTGTTATCAGCTGGTCGTCATATTGTTTTCTACGTCAGAACGGCCACGCCGTTTTACCTCATACACTGGCAGAAGCAGTACAGTTTTTTCTGGTCATGTAGCACCAATTTCAAAAGTATTTGTGTTTCCTACTGCATAGACAGGCCATCTCTCCAGCAGTGAAATACTTTTTTAAGGTGACATACGGGGAAGATCGACAAAGTGAGGGGAAAAAAGGAATGAGACCAAGAAAAAAATTTAAGACTGACAGGGAGAAGAAAAAATAGCACCTCGTGTTTGAAGAGTGCAGTAGATGCAGCCATCAGATCCACTCACAGGGCTGGATTGGAGCTTAGAGCACAGCCTACATTTCCCATGAGCACCAGCTGGTAGTCTGACATTTCCTGGGCTTCACACTGAGTGAGAAACAGTGGGGGAGAGTGAGTAACAACAAAAACAACAACTGGTTTGGACTAGATGCAGTTCCTTATGTATAGACATAATCAAGGAGCTGCTACTCTATTGTGCAACTCTGTGTCTGCAACATCATGTTGCCGAATAGAGTCTTAACGCAGAACGTTTTCTCTTAGGATGCTGGAGTTAATAAATGCTGTCTTTCAAACATTCTGTGCTTTCTCAGTTTAAACCTGAACTGTGTATTTTTTGACCACAAGGAGGCAGAATGAATCCAAAAACAACACTGCTTATTGTAACTTAAAGACCACAACTCATGATCCCAATGCAAAAAAAGGTTGTTCTATCACCAACACTGAAAAACACAGAATTAGACTCTACTGTCACACTATAATTATTTTATTTTTGATTTATAGACCTTGCTATGTTGTCTCTATGATGCTTCATTGTTAAAATAGCTGTTTTTGGGACCTACTATCGAGTTTGTACATGAACTTCCTGTTACAACATAATATATCATGTGCTGGTGTTACTTGTGGGTCAGCTGCTTGTGACTGGTGCAGACAGCTGTCTGGTGATCATAGGTGACACATACCTAAAGAGGAGGACAGCACACCTTCAGACAGGCATTCGTCATATCATCATTAATATGCCCTGACTGCATGGGGTTAAGGAGCCATTGTCTACCTCTTTGAAACTAGTTTTGGAAATTGGAGATCTTCTGGGTATTTTTAAATGTTCCTTTCCGAGATAATTTATTGCTCTCTTTCTTTTTCAGGGGTCAGGGGCTACTAGGTTTTTCTACTAAATGATCACTAGTATACTTAAGTGCTATATCGTAGGCAGCTAGACTTGCTTGAGTTTCTTAAAGGTGTTTTACCTCTTGTCTAAGAGGCGTCTTCAGTTCAAATGGACTGGTTTGGAATTGCAGGCTTTAAACTCTCTGTGGGTGTGAACCCATGTAGGTCACATGTGAGCCATAAGTTCAGAGTCGTTAAGTCGTTGGTCCACTCGGCCATCATGTGCATCGTTAGGGTTAGATGGGTCCAGGTGTTAATGGGTGTTCAGCTGTCTGGGGAGGAATCCCAAGACTGTGTAGCAGGTGGGTAATAAGTGGTGTCGTAGGCCACTTCCTCTGTTTAACGATGGTCATTCCAGTTTGATGACATAGATGGCCATTGACCATCGACCTTCGACCATCAACCATTGGCCATTCCCATTCGTTTGTTCCATTTCTACATCTAGGTTTCTATATCAAACTGAAATGACCGATGGTCGGTGGCCATCGGCTGACCTGAAATACCACAGAAAATACCAGAGAAATACCACGTCAAACCTGAATGACCATCGTTAAACAGAGGAGGTGGCCCACGACACCACTTATCACCCACCTACAATGCAGTCTTGGGATCCCTCCCCAGACGACGAAACACCCATTCACACCTGGACCCATCTAACCCTAACGACACACATGATGGCCGGGTGGATCAACGACTCACATGTGACTTCAGTGACCTTGTGAGGGTTCACACTCACAGAGTATAAAGGCTGCGACTCTGCACCAGTCAGAACTGATGAAGCCTCTTGGTTGAGAGGGGAAATGTCTTCAAGAAACTCAAGCAAGTCCAGTTGCCTGTGATATAGCACTTAAGATTACTATGATCCGGATGAATACAAATCTTCACCAACAGATCACTCGTATAATCACAGTGTAAGATTTGAATCTGGGGGGAAGGAGGGGGACAAAAGTCTCACCATGCTTGGGTTTTAATGTTATTACCAAAGTGAGACATTTCTGGATCATATTTAACAGAAAAGCATTAAGATCATTCTATTATTCAGCAATGTTTTCTCAGTGTCCCACCTGGTAGATGTTCTTAAAGCACAAGAAAACACAGAGTAACCAAAGTGATAGAGTAAGAATAACGTCAACTTATTTTAGAAACATCAACGCCATCTTCCACCACATCAGTCTCCATGGTGATGTTATCATTGTGGCATCAGGCACAGCTGGCTGGCGTTCAAGGTGACAGAGATCAAAGCAGCTCATTGACTCTGAGCGTTATTTCATTTCACACTAGGCTAACAGCACAGATCCACTTTTAGGTGTTGAAGGTGGGAGAAGTTTTTGGAAGTGACAGTGAGGGGGGGGCTAAATAGAGATGTAGCTGTCACAATGCACAAAACCTGTGTGAGTGCAACAGCTACAAGACCACAGAAGAAAATGTACTATCAGATTACAAGAGGTAATTGCAGTAACTTGGTCTAGACAGCTAACCTGCTGCGGAGCAGGTGTACTTCAGTAGGACTGAATCACAACCAGTCAACACCCAGACCACTGAACAATTGGATCACTGTTAAAAAAATATCCCGACATGGGCAAAAGTCCTGGACGACAAATAAAAAGAGTAGAATACTTTTATTGTGCCAGGCTTTCTATTCCCACTCTGGTTTTACAACAGAGATTCTAACAAATGGAGAGATAGTTTAAAACACTACACAGATAATAACAATTTTAGCTGCAAATAGGATTTAATTGTGCAATGTTTATTTAATCCCCGGAGTGAGAGCTGACAGTGTGGCTGATTTAACACTCTGATTCCATCACAGCGGCTCAGAATAACATGAGACACCTGCCTGATAATAAGTGGAAAGACTTAGCAGATTGTCTTTTATTAGAAAAATAATCCACACGCTGTTAATTGCTCCCATGAGTCAGATAAACTTCGTCAGTCATTAGCAACTTTTCTACTGCTGGGTAGCAGAAACAGTCTGACATTACTTTTATTAGCACTGCACTGCTAGTTGCCACCATTACGGCTCAATCACCTTGACGTTTGCAGTGACGTCCGAGGTTAGAGCCATGTGCAGTCCCGGCACTATGAATGTATCTGCCCTGTGATTCAGTCAGATCTTCAAAATTTAAGGGGTAAGTCCTTGGCTTATGCTGTACCCTTCCACCAAGTCTCATGAAATCGGTTGTGCAGTTTTGTAATCCTGCTGACAAACAGACAGACACCCAAACTGAGCTGAGCACATGACATCCTTGGCAGAGGTAAAAGAAGGAGCCACTGCCTTAATGTGTGTGCTACGCCAATGTTTGTTTTTTAAACCTCTGTGACTTACACATAGATAGATAGTGGCTGCAAATGTCATAAGAAGAGAGCAGCCTTGTCTTTATTACCGGCTTAATGGGTTGTTTCTGAGCTGCAGCTGGTGTCTGATGTGAACCTGATCACACGCTGCACTGCTGTTAACATGGTAGGTCATTACTGTCAAGTCACTATTAAATCTGCTAGAGACATGATATCTGTTTCCCCTGTCAGAATAATCACATAATCTCCTCCCCCCCTTTTCTGAGTCTCAACCTGGTTAAATAAATAAAATAAACATGCATCATTAAAAGATAAAGCGTGTAAAACATAATATTTCTACATCACAGCTTTTCATCACTCAGGCTGGTGGAGTTTCTATTTCTGGTCACTAGGTATTGGGTTTCACAGAGGGACTTTAAAAAATAGATTACTACTGCAGAATGAGGATGGAAAAAACATTAGGAAGTGACAAAGGGAGAATGAGACCCTCACACACACACACACACACACACACACAATAAAGTTGTCAAAGCTTATTTATGTACAATTAAAAGCAACAGATCCAATGGGAGGGAACACTTGGTCATTTCCTGTCTCTGTGTGACGCACTGTGTAGGCCGCAGGAAGTCAAAACTTCACACAAGCAAAACACTTCACATTTTCCGGAGTTTAGCAAAGTGAATTGTCAACCTTTCTCCTGATGTTTTGGTGTATTAATTTGGAGGTTGGCATCAGTACCATCTATCAGTGCTCAAGGTAACCCGTCTGACTTCTCTGCTTCCTCACTGTGAGGAGATGATAACAGGGATGAGAGGATAACAGAGTGTTTCTGCTAACACACACCTGCACAATCACAAAAATCAAAAGAGATTCAGTGAATTTCTGAATGTAAAATGTCACCTTATGCCACGGATTGAATGATGTCTGCATACGTATGGTGAATAAAGTGAGCTGGGAAGTCAAATAGGAAGGCTGAGAAGAGAAATGACTGCATGACTGAACCACAAAAATGGGCAGAGAGGAGAGATGTAGTGACACTGATAAGAGGAGAAGAGGAACAGGAAAGGTCAGGAGAGTAGACAGGAGCTGGGAGGAAGGGTAAAGGGGATGAAAGAAACGGCTCTGAAAAATGAATGATTGGAACTCAATTATAATGCCAGGATTGGGATCACTTCACCACGCTCAGCCATCTTGTACTTCCTTTACTCATTCTCCCTCTTCACTGATCTTCCAGTTCTCTTTCTTTGTTTCTTCAATTTACTTATTTTTCTTTTTTTCTTGTACAGAACAAAAAAAAGTTTCACTGAACTAGAATTACCACCTTGTGGTTGTATGCTTCCGCCAACCAGTCAAGTTACAGTGTACATGTCTATCCAGACTCACATGTAGCCATCACAGCAGGGATGGGGGGAAAAATCGATATAGCATAGTATCGCAATATTTTTGTGTGGCAATATCGCATCAATACACAGTGCCAAGTATCTTTTTTTAGATTATATAACTTAATAATATTACAAATACAAATTAAACTTAAGGTAGCCCACTAGAATAATGTAATAAATTGCTTTTTCAGTCCACTAGATACATTTTGCTGCAAAAAAAATGGCTGAAGTGAGATGAACACATTGAACACTTTATCTTATTAGATAAAACAGATGTTGACAAAGCTTTCCTTTGGGGACATAATTTCCACTTGAACAAAGGTAATACATCGCAATATATTGCAATACATTTTATTGCAATACTCAGCATATCGCAACATATTTAAAATCGCAATAATATTGTATCATGACTTAAGTATCGTGATAATATCATATCGTGGATCTTCTGGTGATTTCCATCCCATCATGACAGTAGATAATGGTTAAAATTTGGATGTTGCAATAAAGAAGCTACAAGATCTAAAACATGGATGCTTCACAAACATCTTCCCCTCAGCAGCAAAGAATATCTATATAATCAGCACAGTTTCAAGTTGGACACCCAAATTTAGTGTCACCAATTTAGTTTATCAACAAATGCGTCCCCTTCTGTTCCTGAGATATGACATTAGGTAATGGCCAGAAAAGTATTTTTGCGGAACACTATGATGTCACAGTGATGGCGTCCACTGAGCTTTTGGATATAAAATGTCATCACTTCATCATTTTATCCTATTAGACATTTGTGTGAAATTTTGTCATAATTAGCATATGACTTCTTGAGCTATGGCCAAAAACTTGTTTTGTGAGGTCACAGTGACCTTTGACCGCAAAATTCGAATCAGTTCACTCGTGCATCCATGTGGACATTTGTGCCAAATTTAAGGAAATTCCCTTGAGGCCTTCTTGAGATATCACGTTCACAAGAATGAGAAAGACATGGAGTCACATTGACCTTTGACCACCAAAATCTAATAAGTTCATCTTTAAATCCCAGTTGACATTTGTCCTCACTTCATAATTTTACCCTATTAGACATTTGAGTGAATTTTTGTCATAATTAACAAATGTATTTATGAGTTATGGCCAAAACTTGCTTTGTGAAGTCACAGTGACCTTTAACCACCAAAATCTAATCAGTTCATGATTGAGTCCAAAAAGATATTTGTGCCAAATTTGAAAGAAATTCCCTTCAGGCATTCCTGAGTTATCATGTTTATGAGAATGGGATGAACAGATGGACACACAGACAACTAAAAAACGGCTGTCGTCAGTGTGGAGGCATAAAAACTTATCACTATGATGACAGTGTGCTTTTGGCATTGACACCGGCAAATGTGTTAGCATAACAGATTTCAGAAAATAGATTTCTGGGATGATGGTGGTTAATGTTACAATTCTGCTCAAGGTTTCAATGAAACAGAAACCCTGTTGCTAAATCAGAAAAAAGCTGCTGCAAAAAAAGGTGGAAAAGATGTAAGTGTGAAATGAGTGTGACTCTTCACCAGATGCTTCTTGTTAAAAAAAGACTGCACTTTGAGTGACTCACCTGATCTAAGAGGGGGCATGTCAGTGATACTTGTTATACTCTATATGTGAGCGTGGGATGGTAAAATGCTTTGGATTGGAAATGGTACTGCTGAGGGTAAACCAGGTACTGCTCAGGTAACATCATTCTGAATTATAAAGTAAAAAAATATGCTCTATTTAGGTAGACAAAGTGCAGTATAATGATGAGTCATTAATCAAACAGAAAATGATACTGACCCCAATTCATCGAACTTCTTTACAGAATAGTCTGTTAAACCCCGATTCCACCAAGCACTTTCAGTATGGTACCTTTGGAACCAAATGTAACCCTTCAGACATGGTACCTAGACCCTTCATATGGGCAGGGTTGTTGTCACTCACTGCTCCATCCACACTCATTATATTTCCTCATTACTGGTGACACAGAGGGAAGTCTGCAACTTGTTTATCATCCACAGAACGAGGCTGCACGCCAACATTTTCAGAACAAAATAAAACAGGCTGCAGTGAGAGTCTCTCTCCATGGGATATTTAAAAATAGTGGGTTTGTGCATTTAGTCCTTCTAAGGCAAGCTCAGGGGTTAAGTGTTGCTGGAGCCCACAGGAACAATGCTCTGTGATGCTTTTTTTCCCTCTCAGTGAGGATTAGAATATATGCAGCTCACATAATCCTGTCGAAATTAATATTCATAAACACTTAAAGATCCACTCATTAAAAGTGTGTGATATAATAATAATAATGTTCAAAGTTGTAAAAGTGAAATTTAAGGTGTGCTGATTGATTCACGTTGTCAACTCTTGCATTGAGTAACATTACAAGTTAACGTTCCACCTTAAAAGTTGCCGACAGTCGGCCAGATGATTTAAGTTTTTTTGTTACTTCAACAACAGCTGCTGCAAGAGGCAGCAAAACATCCTTTCATTTTATAGTTACAGTTTACTGATATAAATCTCTACGGTATGAACAGTGGTTACATGAGCCTCAAAACCAGCCACAACTCAGCCCTGAGCAGAGTGACCATCTGCTATTGACAAATCAACGGACTGCAGTGTTCACAGCTCCACTTGTTAGTACCAGATCTGTGTGCTAGGTACCCCAATAGGAGGGGTACAAAAATGGGGACAGTACGGATTGGTTCCATTGGTACCATCCACAACTTTTCACAGTGGAAACGGACAAAAAATGTACTGAACTGTACCATACTGCTCTGTCGAAATGGGGCTTTAGTCTCTACCATTTTCATAAGAAGTGTGATAAATTCGATTCTCCTGCAGAAACAAGTGCATACCACATTGTGGTCTCTCAACAGAAAACCTACGTACATGGCAAAAACAATGCAGTAATGCATGTAAAGCACAAAAACATGAGCAAATATATTTTCCAAGCACATGTGAGTCTGACCTTGGGGCTACAACCAAGATGAAACTGATAAATCGAGCTTGATGACCAAGCTGTAAGATGCTGGGTCTGAACTACAAAACAGCTCAGAGATAATCATATGAAATGTATGTTTACATCAGAAAGCTGAATTCAAAATAAACAACATCTAACTTTAATTTGTGTAGAACTACTGAGAAATGCAGCTTACTGTAATTGTCTTCCAGTTTGTTGGCCACAAAATAAAATACTTGCGTAGAGGAGTGTGCATATGTAAATTCAGTAAAAAGTCATTATGATGAATATCAATGAGGCGTTGCTGAATTACCAGCAGTGTACATGCATCTCCTATAACGTACTAAAAGCCTTTATTAGTGTGAGTTTATGATACAGTGCATACAGCAGTTAATTGAAACCAATTTTGCAGCCATTAACTTACAATTTGCTGAGATGTTTAGTGTTGCTATGTTACAGGCATCTACTACTTTTGTGCTGGCAAATATAACAGCTGAACGTTGTGTGTTTGGTGTAATGCATGATGTATTTTGGGGAGTTTCATGGCCACAAATATGGGAGGAGGGAATGAAGATTTATGCAAATGAACACTGAAACTAATTACTCACGGCCACTTAACTGCAGCGGTCGAGGTAATTACATCTGTAATTTACAACTGCAAAAAAAACATGAAATTGGAGGCAGTGTTGAAGCCTTGGTGGCCGTTAGAGGGATCACCAGAATAACCTCATCTGACAGCAGTAGGAGACTTCACCTAGGAGGTGGTGATGGAGGACAACATGTACATAACTGTCATAACTGCCACAGGTGTATTGGTCACATACAGATGTCTAAAAAAAGATATTTCAATAGTACAAAGTAATGTGACAATGAAAACTACAGAAAAGATAGCAGAAAAGAAAAATGCATTAGGTGCACTTTATGGGAGTTTTTTGTTCAGCTCCACATAACCGCAGCTCAAATGAAAATGCCAGCAAAGCAATAACTATTATTTTTCACATTACTTTTTTTTATAGCTGTCCCTTAGTTGCCTACTGCGTGATTATGTATTTTTCCTGACATTAAGCAGCTCACAGCAGACCCTGTTTAGTGTGTTATGATTGAATCTGCCAATCATGCACTTTTTACAGATTGGATTTTTTTCACTGCAGTAATCTGAATTAGAAGCTTTTATCATATTTATCATGGTTTGACGTCAACAATGACAAACACAGACGAAGACTATGGCACAGAAAGAGTCTGCAAAGTCATTAAATCACAATGTAAAGCGGTAATATGCTTTATCTAAAAACACACCTGTTTGTCACTGATTACCTTTACATGCACATTAATATTCCATAATTATTCCAATGATGACAATATTCCAAATTTGATATTGGTCATTTAAACAGCACATTCAGTCTGTATCCGAATTAGGCTTTATTTAGAATGTAGCATTTTCCAAGACACATAATATGCAGGTATTATATGGTTTTAATCTGCATTCAGATTTGCATTCATCTCAATTGACCCTTCGCTAAGTCCCACCCCCGGACACAGACTGACCAATCATAAGGTAGCATCAGGCCAGCTCAGACCAGGGTCCGACAACAACACAGCTGTGCTCCATTGACTCTAATGCAATCATTTCAGATTTCCTTCATTTTCAGGCTGGTTTTGTGGATTTGGAGCTAAATGTTGTGCCTGGGGCACGTCGTGTATTAATGATACTCGTTACCTGGAGAGGTTGGAAAAAGATATACGTTTCTTCCCTGTTCCAAAACCAAAATCAAACCCTGAAAAGTGTAGGGTTAGCTAGCTAGCTACTGAAGATATAGCCTACTGAATGTATACACATGCTGCTTTTGCTTTGTAATGATTATAACAGTGAAACAAAGACCGACCCTGCTGTGCAGGAACCAGTGAAGGGAAGCAGGGAAACTTTTCTGGTATTCAACCAGCTGTGTGTCATAGCAGTGTGCGCAGATGAACACTGTTTAACTTCCCCCGGAGATCCCTGCCGCTGGTGGCAGAGGTCGGGGTGCTGGCAGTAGCACGGGGGTGAAGCCAAACAGCATTCATCTGCACAAACTGTGATGCCACACAGCTGGTTCAATATCAGCGGAGTTTCCCTTTATATTCATTGTCTTCTGTGTTGATCAGCAGTGATGTGGTGGTTCACTTTGACACTGTGATCTGTAGCCTATAGTTGGGCTTTAGCTTCTAACTATCTTTGTCTTTTTAACCTGTTGTTGCTGCTGAGTCAGTTTGACATCCTGGATATATCCTTCAAACACAGACTGTAGACCCCTCTGTCTGCTTCTCTCTGGAATCACTGTTTCATTTTTCCAAAAATATGATAATATTTCTTCAGGGAGTGCAGTTAGTGACAGTGTGGGCTCCATGCTTACTCCAACAGCTTGTTGGACCATCACAAAGGGGCAGGGCTAAGCAAAAGGTCAATTGGGGTTTGTACTTCAGGATGCTACACATGGAATCTTGCCTGTTTACAACCAACTCTGAGTTGTGTCATGGAAATGTTATACACAAATCAACTTTCCAACAGCTTGCCGGGCTGGGGTAGAGATGCATGTCCAGAAGAAAATTCCACAGTTGTGATCTGACGGAAAAACACAACTACTTTTAAATATCACGAAAGACTGATATCAACAGCTTTTTTTGATATGCATAAATATCGCAATGCTGACCTTTTCAAGAAGGTGATTGAAGGAATGAAAGAGGGAGCTGTGATCGCACAGTCGGACAATTCACCACCAGTGAAAACAGTCCCATTTTGATGCAAAGAAGCAATATGGCACAGGCTGTTCCAGTGGTTCCACTTTTCCCTAATTTCATGTGATAAATGACATATTAGGGCACATTAATTAGAGTATGTATGGCTGTATGTAAACAGGAGTATTAGTGGAATATTAATTTTCACAAGCCATGTAAACAGCTAATAGTAACATCGTCGTTTTCAGAATTAAGGCAAAAAGTATCATATTTTGTGCATGTAAACACAGTCAGTGATTTAACGTGCTATAAGACTTCAGTTCAACCTCCACTATAATAAAATCCTCCCCTCTTTAGTTGCAGCAACATTTCTAACCAGGCTTCTGGCAGGAAAAAAAACAGCTCAAACTCAAAAATTTCATTACAAGAAAGGTTAAGTGTGAAACACCTTTCCCTCCCTGGAAACTGCAGCCTTGTATTTCTTTATTTATTTCACACTTAATGTGCCTTCAGACAAAAGCTGAGTCCAAAAGAGTAAGATAAGATGAAAGACTCTTTCTGGGTCCTCTAATACTGGTCGGATGCCAGCACTGATTGGATAATAAAGATAGAGTGCAAGAGAACAGGCCACTTTGCCAAAAAGCCCTCTCAGAGAGAAGACGATGGCCTCTAATTAATTGCTACAGACCTGGACATGGGTCAGAGGTTTGTTTGTTTACACTGAGTGTGGACTTTTGTACTTTTATCTTTATGAGAAGCAGCTGGAGTCAGTTTAGTTTAAGACCTTCAGAGCAAGGATATTTTGTGATCTGAAGAGGCTTTGTTGTTTTCAGGTGTTAGCCCTACGGTTAAGAAATAACTGTTGTCAGTGAAAGGTCTCCATGAAGGATGTAACAGGGTACACGTTTGTGGTGTTTGCTCACTGCTCTCCAGTGTTTGTTTGTCCAGCTCCTAATGGCAAATGAACAGTGTAAAATTAAATAAACAAGACAACCATTCACAAATGAGGCATCACTGACTGTCATTAGCAAAGTGATAAACTAATTCAGAGGTGTTTCCTCTCTTTTGTGGGAGGCTACAGGGAAAAACTAGAGATGCAGAGAGAGAAAACAGAGACTTTGAGCGGATCTGACTGTTTGGCCTGTGAGAGGCACTGTGATCACTGTGATAACAGCCAGCAATGATGGAGGGATGAAAGCACAGAAAGAGAGCCTCTGGGAAGATAAAGTGATAAAACAAATTTAATATCTAGAAAATGAAGTATTGAACATGGCTACCTGTGTTCATTCCTGTGGCACAAAACGTGGTCAAATATTTAGGGAGGATAGAACTGACGACCGGGTAACATAAACAGGCTATTTTTGAAATTTTATTAAAGACTAAGGCCAAGCATGAGAGTGCATATTTTTTATATTTTGTAGTGCTTTGTTAAAGGGACGTCTCAACCTCCAATCCAAAATACATAATTTTCTTCTTATCTGTAGTGCCATTTATCAATGTAGATTGTTTTGGTGTGAGCTGCAGAGTGTTGCAGATATCGGGTGTGGAGATGTCTACCTTCTCTTGAATATGAAGGAACTAGATGCCACTCGGCTTGTGGTGCTCAAAACACCAAAAAAATATGTTTAAAAAACTCAACAGCAACATCTCTTTCCAGAAATCATGACCTGGCTACTCAAGATAATCCATAGACCTTAATGTGAGCTGTTTCATGTAGGAACTATTTTCTTCCCACTGAACTACACCCGCAAACTGAATCATGGTGCAGAAGGAAGTGTGCATCTACTACTAGCTCCTCTAGCACCACTTAGCTAGTTAATGTTACAGCTCAGCTGAGGAGCACACCATAACGTGTTCATCTTGTGCTGTCATGAGGACAAGCCTCTTGTCTAAGAGTAGATGTACACATCCATCTGCACGGTGATGCCGTTGACAGATATGGTTTAGTAAAAAGAAAATAGTTCCGATATGAAACTGCTCACAGCAAAGTCTGCGGATTATGTTGAATAGCTGGGTGATGATTGCTGTTCCTTTTTTTTTTGGTGCTTTGAGCACTACATGCCAAGTGCCATCTAGTTTAATTAAATCCTAGAGCAGTGGTTCCCAAATGGTGGGTTGACTCGCGAATGTGTCAAGTTTGTAAAAAACACTGTACTCTGAAGTACAGTGAATTTCTGGCAAAGAGTTTTTATTTTGAAGTGCCATTTCCTGTTGTTGAGTGATTTATTAACAAATAGCTACTTGACAGAGACAGAGACAGCAAACTAGCTCGATGACACGGCCAAATGACATGATGCTGAATATATGAAACTATGTGGACCTTGAACTAATAATTAAGAAGAAATCTGGACTCCCCGGCTGGACCAGTTGGGAACCACTGTTCTAGAGAAGGCAGATATCTCCAACACTCTGCAACTCACACCAAAACAGTCAAGATTAATAAATAGCACTATAGGTAAGAGGAAAAATATGTACTCCCGATGAATTGTCCCTTAAAGAGATGATCATCTGCATATAAGATGTAAAGACCTCTGATCCTAATGGGCTGAATTGCCTCCTTAATACACAAAAAGGACTGTCTACTTTTTCCTCTTCATATTCACCAGCACTCTTGAGCCACTAGCTTTTACAATACTTATTAATATCAGACGTATTAAAGCAGACATGAGGAGCATAAGCAGCTTTTACACATGGGCGCCGTAATATCGGTGTCACACATCTCATAAATTGCTTTTCCAGCAATGTGTACTCTGATCAATAGTTTCTTTCAGACACCAAGCTACAAAATAAACTGGACTAAATCTAAAGCAATGCCTTAATCAATAAGTTGTCCTCCAATAGTTGGGATCAGCTGGTCGTTTAAACACATTCCTTCAAGCGTGGTATTAATCTCATAACAGACACTGAGAAATAACAGTAACCTACATACAGTATAATTCCCAGCATTCAGAGCCTCCTACATAATTGAAGGAATCTGAATGGGCTATATCCCTATCATATTAAATTCATAAAAATTTAACCACCAAATTCATCAATATGACCCACAGTATCTGCTGCCACTTACCCTCCAGCCATCAAGAGTACAATCATCTTTGATATGGCAGAAGGAAGAGCCTCTTTTTAATTGCACACCGTTTTACTTTGCCAAGGAGAGCACGGGACTCTCTTTCTACATCAGACTCATATCGTCAGTTTCACTCCTACAGCAAACAGAAGTTACTTGCTATACTTTAGAGAACACGCTTTGGGTTTAGAACCAAGAGATGTCGGATCCCCTTCCAATGGACGGTTTTCTTACACAACAAAACAGAGCTTTTTTTTCAAACATCAGAGTTTCATATTTCTATATTGTACGCCAAGATGTAAGATTTTTTTGGCAGCCATTTTTTGTCATATTTCACTTGCGAACATGAAAACAACTGATCACAGTGGGACGACTCACGATGAAAGATGGGACCCTGCAGTATTCCAGTCAAAACACATCAAACGCTATATTGAAATTTTACATAAAACTGATAAAACTGCCAAAAAGAACATCTGAAATATAGCAAAGTATTCATTTTGGCACACAAACCCACCCATCCACACATATACACACACTAATGAGAGAAAGTGAATGGATCTGATTTCTAAGGCTTATGACATGACTTTAACTCCAATTCTGAAATCTAACCTTGTAATAATACATATATTCATTGAATTAAACACAAATAATGACCCTATTGCACTTTCAGCTAACCCAGCTTCATACATGCTTCAGTGTAAATGACTTATCAGACCCACAGCAAAGTACACACTAGTTTGACATTATACAGTGCACACACTGAGATCAATCTCATAGACCCTCCCTGACATTTGAGTGCAAATTACTACAAAATCAGATGTGTTTCAACCACACAAGGTCACAGGGAAGGACACAAGACTGCCTGGTCATTGACCGTCGGCACTACCCCGGGATTTGTGAAAAACTATAGAGCCCATCAGGAGCTGTTCTATAAAGCAGGAGGCCTGTCAAGGTTGCGTCGATGTGGTGGTTGGTCTGGTCATTTAGACGATGGATAAAAAGACATGGGCTGAACTTGTGATTGTGTGTGTGGTATGTGAGCTAAAGACTGATGCCTAAGGCAGGGTTGACTTTGTGTGAGTTTCAGTGTTACTGTGTGTCTGTGTGTGCTCATGTGTGGATGTGAGGAGGGTTATATCTTTCCTATCACACAGCCAGCTTTGATATCAGCTATACTCCAAAACCCAGAGAGGAACAACTGACTCACAAACGGACAAGTTTGAAGTGCCACTTTTACCTTTTGTTCAATGCCAATGAAAAATTCATTGGCAGAATACAAATGATTGATAATATGCGGGAGAGTGCTTACCTGTGTGTTCCTGGCTAACATGTGAAATACGTTGCCATGCAGCTGGTCTGGCTTCGCCCATGTAGTTAACTTAATATCCTCTGTTTAAATTGCAAGTTTGTAACCAGTTCATTTCCTTTGGTTATTAACTTATGTTCTTTTGTTTTGTTTTGTTTGACTTATGTCCCCCCTGAATTCAAGTCATACGGTCTCTGAATATAACATCAGCAAAAAACTATATCAAAACATCTGTTAACAAACGCGTATATAATACGAGTCTCATTTATCCAGTTCTATACTCAATGCTTCCCAAACACATGCATTTTGGCTAAAACTTTTTTAATACTGCAGCTTCCTCCACGTGTGAGACTCTTTATGCGATAATGTTTCAAATAGTAACGTTTAAACGAAAAAACGTGCTGTCATTAAACGCAATCCCCTGTGACTTAATTCATCAAGAATTGTCTGTTTTGGGGTTTTTTGTTCACCCTAGAGGCGAGGAAAACAGTTCTGTCATGAATTCAAGATAAAGTGGGTGAGTAATTGATATAGTATTACTTTAAAGTAATGTAAATACAATTGTTTAGGCTTTTGTCTACTAAAAGATATGTCAGGATGTGGGTGACTTACCACCTCTGCTTAATGATTGTGTGGGTTGTCTGTCCATGAATACCAGTACACACTGCCCTCTGTCTGTCTTTCTGTTGTCTGGCCGCTATAATCTGCACTGCATTCTTGATTAGCATAATGCTAATCAGCAGCAGAAACACAATGCCAGTGGGTCAAAAGATTGATTCTCTGGCACAGATGTAATGCCTCTTTGGCTGCTGGAATTTACCACAGCTAGAGACCATGCTTCAACTCAGCCCTGTGTTAATTAAGGCACAACAGTGTGACTGGGAAGCCATTCTGGCTGCAGGCTCTATATTTCCTCCAGAGATAGTGCAGGGCTTTAGGGCAGGCCTCCAAACTCACTGCAGTTACACAACTGACTGAAAATCTCTTTGTTTATCACAATTTTTTGTCTGTTTCTTTTCTTTCGGCAGTGTTGCAACTTTTTCTTTCCTCTCATTTATCAGCTAATATACAGCTAATAAGCAATACCAATCTTTACAACTCCTGCATAACATTTCTCTTTAATACCAGTATGTTGTTTACTGTTGTTGCTTCATTTTGGACTGAGCTTATTTGTTATTGACTTGGTTCTGCCCGTAAATTGTAAGTGCATGGCAGCACAAATCAACTGTACCTGGAGCTTCATTGTGTTTACTTTAGTGTGTGCTTCATCTTTGCCCCCCCAGACGCGCATACATTCCTCTCTACGTTGTCATAAGCAAATGCATGGCATCCTCTTGGTTTGATTAGAATTTAATTGACTCTATCTCCCTTGAGCAGTCTGCTTTCTCAATTCACAATGCCTTATTGCATCTCTTTTCTCTCTCCATTGTTAACAGTGTGTGTGTGTGTGTCATTAGACTCCACAGCACTGATTATATGTGTGACAGGGTAATGCAATGTGGGCAAGAGCTTGTGCCTGGCTCTAGCTTTGCTTGTGCAGTACCGATAGATGACTGGAGGTGCACACTTCCATGAAGCAGAGTAATAATAATAGTAATCACCGTGGTCGAGGTCATCAGTGCTGATATTGAGTCACTGTTAACAAACCATTAAAATTCAGAGAAGTAAACGAATGCAGCCCCTGAAAAACAAGTTACAAACTGTCAGGACATTACCAAAATGGGATACATTAGTCCTTGCTTCATTTAATATTTCTGACTGCTAAGTCTGATTTAGACTGTGAGACTGAAATCTACTGAGTAAGGAAGACAGTGCAAAAATGTGCACTAAGTTTTAATGACTGTGAAAATGTATGTACAAATCAAGCCACCTATTTTCTCCTTGACCTGGACTCAATGCAGACAGTCATAAAAATATCACATCATTTCACAGACAATCGGATTGTTACACATGGTAACAATAGTGGTTTCCCTGCCATCAGGCAGCTTGACAGTGTATAATCACTATGTAACTGATGCCTGAATGCTAACCTGCCAAACAAATCGCCATTACCTGACAGCAATATCTGAGTGAGAGGAGCGGTTGATCTGCCTGTGAGCTGAAATGGAACTGGGCACAGAAGTGGATAATATATTTCTTATTTGTAGGTAAGGTATGTTGAGGGGAAAACAACAGTAATAATTTTGTGTGTATAAAAACAAAAATATTAAGAAACTAGAATTAGCACCCCGCTGTTGTGTGACTCCAACAACTTGCATTTAGTTTAGGTACAAAAAGGGAATCGGGGGGGCAGAACTGTCCTGCCTTTGAGCCCGTAGTGAAGGTTATATTATAGCTGAATAAACGTTTGTGTGAAAAGTGTGAGCCGGCAGGACAAGACAAGTGGGACATTTTGATAACGTGTTACGTGTGAGACTCACCAACGGGAGATTTAAAAAGCAGCTAGCAGCAGTTAGCAACAAATTCAAAGAAGAAGAACAGCAAACTGAGGCCCGGGAGCTCCTTTACCTCGAGCAGAGGACAAGATCAGCTACCAAACAGAGTCAGTGAATAACTGTATTTGCCATGTGATGCCATTGTTATTGTTAAAAAAGTGCTACCAATGCATATGTTATATATCACACTAGATGCCGATGCTGTTACATGTCACATCTGTCATGCCTCTTTTTCTTCTGGAATGCCGACATGCTATCAAAAAACACACACCAGTTAGTGAGCATAATGAAGGGTCGTTGTTGAGGCCATACTGCAGGATGTCTGTGTAAACAGGGCTATAGACTGCAGTCAGATTGTCTTTCTTTCACCACTCTTTCTATAAGCAAATTGTTGGTAGTGTCTCAGTGCCAGTTTGACTCTCCTGTGCTCCTCTGAACTGGCTGTGATAATGGGGCACTGCCTGCCATTTGTAATCCTCCCTTTGACTGCCTTCACCAGATAATGCATTACAATCGCAACCTCACAAATCTGTTGGGCATGCAGATAGACAAGACCTCAGAATGAAATTTGCTTTGCTGAGGGCTCAACTCTTATCTGCTCCCAAGGATTCTTCATTCCCTCATGTCTCTCTGTCTGTTTACTCAGGCTTAGAGGCCTTTACGGGCCAACTCTCCAGCCATTACAGATCAGACAATAATGCAGATGATGAAAACAAATAAAAAAACAAATAAATAAATCAGAGTTTGATTTCGGGAAAGAGACTGTGCAAACCTAGAGGACATTATAAGCTGGACACTGGAATCCATACATGTGACCTAGCCATGGACAGAGTGGGTACAGAATAAATGACTTTTCATGCATCCATACAATTTTCTCTTTGCAGTATGAGCTTATTTGAGAATGAGTCTGTTTTCCTCGCCACATAAATGGAAAAATGAAGTAAATGTCAGCACACGGCTGACATTTTAATGACTACAAGGCGGCTGCTCCAACCAGAGATTGCAGCAGTCAGTCACACCTGAGGGGCATAGAGCAAGGGCAACCACATGTGTGTCTGATTGTAAATGTGTGTGTGTGTGTGTGTGTGTGTGTGTGTGTGTGTGTGTGTGTGTGTGTGTGTAAGCCTAAAGAGGTATTTTACAATTAATGTTTTAGTGACCCCTGTTTGAGTGAGCATGTTGCTGGCCCAGTTTACAGCAAAATGGAAACAAGGGTCTGAATATAAGGTCATGATCAAACTGATGATGTTGTATAACTTGTCTGCAATCACTTTACTGTTGTGACGCGTAAAATTCAGACAGAGGACAGGAAGTGATGAATCCAAGCACTGTGTGAATTGGAAATAAAGGACCATGACTACATAAAACGGTTGGATGAACCTGCAGGCAGCAGGTATCATCAGAAATTCATGGAATCCATAAATACAAAGAAAAGTGATTTTTCGCACAGCTTGACCGATTTGCCCTGTGTGGACACGATCGCCATTACAAATTACCTTATGTTCCAGACCTCCTAACATCACTACTGCTACATGGTGAGACGATTAAAAAAGGGTACCAGAGTCTAGTACAATATAACTTTTTTCTGTGCAGTTGGGTCCACGACTGAAATGACTGATGTCTTGTTTTTGGCTGAGTGAGTAAATGTGCTCGAGTCTAACTGTCTTATATATTTTAACTCTGTACATGGATGCACCCCTGTCAGGCTAATGTTGCTAGCTAACATGAGCTAACTTTAGCTACTACTTTCTACCTATTAGGCCAACTGTTCCCAGAGGTCTGGTCAAACGTCGTCAAAAATCTCAGTTGTGGCTTAGAGCACGCTGTAATTGGATCCCACTCGAGCCATGTGTAACACAAAACTTGAACGTTAGACTTTGACATTAGTTGACTACACTCCTCCAGACTGAAGACAGAGGTTTTTGATCCACAACTGTTTGAGGTTTTTCTGTTTGTTTTGTTACTTCTCTTCTTTATATCCTACTATTTTTGGAACTTAACAGTATGGTCAGCTCAGATTGGTACACATTTTTTCTGTTTCCATTGTGGATGGAACTGTTTCATACCGTCCCCATTTTTGGTCCCCCCTCTGTTGGGGTACCTAGCACACAGATCTGGTACTAAAAGGTGGAGCTGTGAACACTGCAGTCTGCTGATTGGTTAATAGTGGATGGTCACTCTGCTCAGGGCTGAGTTGTGGCCAGTGTTATGTAACCACTGTTTATATCGTGGAGAGTTTTATTAGTAGACTATAACTGTAAAATGAAAGGATGTTTTGCTGCCTCTTGCAACAGCTGTAGTCCACTAAAAAAATAATTACTGAAAAATAATTTACTGGGTTGACTGACAGCAACTTTTAAGGCAGAATTTTTACTTGCAATGTTACTCAAGCATGAGCTGACGACGTGAATCAATCAGCACACCTGAAATTTCAATGTGACAACTTTGACCATTATTTTAGTTTTTATATGACATACACTTTCAGTAATGAGTGGATCTTCAAGCATTTATATATATTAATTTCTACAGGATTATGTGAACTTCATATATTCTAATCCTCACTTGGAGAAAAAAAGGCATTGTGGAGCATTGTTCCTGTGGGCTCCAGCAACACTAAACCCCTGAGCTTGCCTGAGAAGGACTAAATGTACAAACCTGCTACTTCTAAATATCCCATCGAGAGAGACTCTCACTGCAGCCTGTTTTATTTTGTTCAGAAAATGTCAGTTTGCAGCCTCGTTCTGTGGACGATAAACGAGGTGCAGACTTCCCTCTGTGTCACCAGTGATAAGGAAATACAGTGAGTGCTGGACAGAGCAGTGAGTGACAACAACCCCGCCCACATTTAAGAGCACTGTTTGTGGTGGAAATGCTAGGGTCTAGGTACCATGTCTGAAGGGTTACTTCTGGTTCCAAAGGTACCTCACCAAAAGTGTTTGGTGCAAACAGAGCTTAAGTGGCTTTCTGATTGTTTGGAGCAGGCCATGAACAGTGCATAGGCATTTGTGCAGTGTGGTAGTCCTTGCTTCCAGTTGCCTGCGCTCACACTGTACAATGATGCATAACGTCATATGCAAAAAAGGTATTAAGTTGCAAAAATCAAAAGTTTGGAAATCATTTGGATCCACCTCCAAAACAACAAATCCTCTGCTATATGACCTTCCTCATGAAGCTCAGTGACAGTTATCATCCGCCCCAGTACTGATCTAGAGTCTGTCTTCAAGATCCATCTTGTGATAACAGTGTTACCTCTAAGGTTTGAAGACTTTATCTGACATCAGTTTCTCACACAAGCACTGAAGCCACGACGCCCATCCAACGCTCCATCTCCCTCTCTCCCTCTGTATGCACATGGGTGAAGGCAGGTTTGTCAGAGCTGCCCTGTCCCTAAGTGTGAAGCATTACATTCATTACCAGACTGTCAAACCCAAACACAGACACACAGACACACACACACACACACACACACACACACACTAACAACAACAACCAGCTGTACATGTTACAGGCACCCTCAGCTGAATGTCAAATCAAAATGTGCTGGCCAATACACCATCGCCACGGCAACTCAATGATATAAAGCAACAGTATAATGAAGTATCGCGTATTACAGAAACTGTATACAAATGCAAAGAGTTTAGCATTCTGAATACTCTGAGCAGCAGTTCAACATATCCTAAAACTCAGGGACAGAAGTCTGCCACCAGTTCCCCATATGTCAATGGAAACATTTGCTTTGAGCTAGACTGTGTAACTTTTGCTGAACAGGAGGGGTAATCGTGGTATAATGCTAAATGCTTCAACTTTCTGTGACAGTAGAACAAATGGAGAAGAATAATAAAGTCAGAGAACATCTGTGTAATGTCAGTTACAGCAATACACTATATCAAAAGTTTGCTAACATTAGCCACAAATAAGCAGCAAAACACCAGACTGTATAACTGAATGGAGCATGCTGTTTTATTACTTATGAATTCAACTTTTTATCTGTAAGAAGAAGGATGTGTTGCTTCTTTTTCTTAAGTTACTTAGTCTCGCTTTGAAGCTGTAGTTAGTAACTTTTAGAAAAATAGCTTTTTGTCAGATTTACTGAAACTGTCACTATATCCAGAAAGTAGTACGTGACACAGTTAGTCTGTAAAAAAAAAATCAGGTTCCTCCTCCTCCTGGTGTTTCTAATGGCATTTACTAGAGCCCACTTGGCTAAAGGATAACAACCAATCAGAGCAGAGGAGTCTTGTACACAGCTGTCAGTCATGTCAAACATGTCAAATATGAATCAAGATTATGTTACTGCATTGCCTATTTCTTCCCTCAAATGTTTTCAGAAACATATTTTAGTGTACTGTTTAGCTGTAAAATTTTGGCTCAACTGTTTTTAACATGGCTGCAGGGGTCACAACCTTTCTCACTTTACAGCTAAACAGTACACTAAAATATGTTTCTGAGAGCATTTGAAGCGATAAATGCAGTAACAGAATCCTGATTCAGATTTTAACAGCGCTGCCTCGTTTGCGAGTTTGATGGCAGATCATGAGTAGTGATAGGCATGATTGACTGCTGCGTTAAAGACCCGACTCTGACTGGCAGTTTTTGTTCACATGCATTAAGGCCATTAGAAGCGCTGAACAGGGTAAGAAGAAGAATCTGAAATTTGATCCAATCTCAATGATCAGTATCGGGACCAATCAAGGCATTTTTTAACTGATTAGCATCAGTTAAACCGAGCTATATTAAGCCCGATCCAATGCTTTGTTTTATGTTAGCTATCACACAGATATTTTTACTTGCGGAGCTTTCATGCAGAGCAACAAGTGCAGCCGTAACCAAATCTCCAACTCTCTGCTGTCTGTCTCTCCCCTCTGCTCAGCCTGAGTGTGTGTGTGTAGGGTCTGAGCTCTGCCCCTGGTAAAAAACCACACAACATAAATGATGACAAAATGCAATATGAGACTATTTATGTTGTTTACATCATATGTGTGCACTCACAGTGACAGTCTTGTTTGCAGTGGAGAGCCAATGACACACCCACCTCACCACTGCAAGTGCAACAAAAGTGGGCAGAAATAAGAGTAATTATTGTAAGTATTTATATGTAATCCATGCAAAAGATGAACAGGATAAATAATAAATAAATAAACACTTAACAGAAACAGTTCATTCGGGTAACTCAGGGAAGATACATTTTAAAGGAGAGAAACTTCCTCAACAAATTGACAAGGCCGAAAGGATTACAGATGGTCTGTTATTTCATAGCCTACTTTCTTTTGTAAAACAAAACAAAACAAAAAAAACATTAAAGAAGCTTTGGTGCAGGCAGAATTTTTCTTAATGCAGTGCAGAGCTGGTAATTTGTCAAGGATATACATTGGACTGATTTTAATAACTTTAAAGTACTTGAAGTGTGCACTGTGCAGCTGTACTATCTTGGACAATAGAATATCAAATTGGGACACTGTGTGGGCAGATATTCACTATTTAATGACTGGGATCAGGATCTAGGGCAAACTTGATCGGGACATCTCTAGTAAATATGGAGATTAGTGAAGTTCAGTGGGGCAAGCAACACAAGCAGTCGATCATACACATTGTAAACAAGCTTTTACCAAGATTACCTGAAATAGTGGTTCCCATGGACGTCAGGAATCGATTAAGGGGGCACAAGATAAATCTGAGGGGCTGTGAGATGATTAACAGAATAAGACTGCTAAAGAGCATTAAGATTATTTTTTCAGACTTCCTGAAAAATCACTCTAGTTCATTTGGACTGGTCATATGCAACTTGTGACGAGGCTTTGCAAGTAGACACTGCTTCATTTCAGGACAAGTCAAAAAAGTTTGGGAACCTCTGATCTAAATCACTTTATTTCAAGGTAAAACTGAAAGTAAACGCGCCTGAAATGTCAGTAGTAATCCCTTATTTAACGGGAAAAAAGTGTTCCTCTTTTCAAAGTCTCATATTTGGGAGTGAACAATCTTTCTTGCTGGTGCAGGTGAGGTAAAGGGAAATATTTAGGCAGAAAACATTATGCTATAAATTGACCACAAATGAAAGACACCATCACAGGCTTGAAAGGTTGTTTGTGAAAGCATATTAACTCTCAACTCTGACGCTGTTTGGACTGAAACTATGACAAATAAAACCTAAACGTCTGTTCTGATAATCATCACTAAAAACGGTCACAGCTGTCCTATTTGTTGTTTGTTGGATCAGATGGTGCGTCTCTGATGCTTCACAGGCAGGAAGATAAACACATCCGTTTTTTTCATGGAGTTGCAAACACACTGTGAATATAAACAGATCTCTGAACTCTGTCTTTTTATTGGTGCCATCTAGAAAGAAATAACAGATTATCTATAAATATCGGGCCAAAAACTTAATAAACACTCTGAAATTGTGTTTGGGCATGAATTCAAATGAGAGGAGAGGAAGTAGGCAGATGGTTACGGCACTTGTTTGGTCTAATGAAGATTCAAAGCAGTGCATAAGAGGCTAATGAAACAAAAAGACTGGTTAGATAATAATGAGAAAACCGCTTTGTTCAAGTATGTGTGAAATACATGCAAATAATTATCAGTTAAATCTCAGAGGTCTTTGGTATGTTGATTCACTGTCATCCATCTATTGGATAATAATTTAAGATTCATCAGAGGAGCTCGATACATAAGAAACTGGAAGTTTCTCAAAGAAAAGACGAGAGGACACATAGAGGGGTGTGGAGGATAATAAGCCTGACAGGAGGGAGAGATGAGCAAAATGGAATAATAATCAGAGAGGGAATAATCACATATACAAGCCAAGTGAGAGAAAAGCTACAAAGGAAGGGATGAAGAGAAAGAAATGTTGACAGTAAAATAAACTCAACATGTGTTCAGAGGGGACAAAACATTTTTCTTTTGTTACTATATATTTATATGTCTCATCATTTCTAAGGATGCAGAGAGCCAAAAACAACTTTTTGAGCTTATTTTACTGTGGAAGATAATCAATAAAACCCCGCATCTCAATCATGATTTACAACAGCAGAAGCTATCATCACACTCTCTGTGGAGTCAGTGAACACCCCACGATGAGCCACGATAAAGAGATGAATGCTTGCTTCTAATATACTGTGGGTTTGGTTCTTTGTCTTGCTTTGAGAATACTGCCTAAAATATTTCAAACAAAGCTGAGGCAGAAAATTAATCAGATGTGCAAACAAGAAAAGTACTTGATTCAGTAAAACAAACTGTGACAGAAAGTTCCTGTTTAAACAGAAGCCCTGTGGATTAAAAAATTAGGCCTAGATTAAGCCTAGATTATGATGACATTATACAACTAAGACCCACAAAAACAACAAAATCCTGACATGTAAATGGTAGACACACCCTAGAGAGATGAAGCATATGTTAAGTAACATTATTTTTTTAATTTCTTTCTATCAATTGATTTGCTTGTTTAGCCACCTGGAAGCAGCAGTTAAACCTGTAAATACAACACTGACTGACATATTATCTCACCTTATAGAGAGGCAAAGTATCTACCCTTCCAGTGTCAGGCATGGGACCTTTTTTTGGATAAAATATGTATAACAATAGCAGTCAACGGCAAGAAACAAATACATCAATTTAAAGATAATGTGCAAGTTAAAAGTGCTGTATGTAACTGTGGAGAAATACAGTTGATTGTTGATAGTCGGACCGAACCACCAACTCAGAGCATTTGTATTTAGCCCCACTTCCACCAAACACTTTTGGTATAGTATCTTTGGAACCAAAAGTAACCCTTCAGACATGGTACCTAGACCCTAGTGTTTCTGCCACAAACAGTACTCTTGAATGTGGGTGGAGTTGTTGTCACTCACTGCTCTGTCCAACACTCACTGTATTTCCTCATTACTGGTGACAGACAGAAGTCTGCACCTCCTTTATCGTCCACAGATCGAGGTTGCACGGCAACATTAAGAGCATAAAACCAAAGCAAAGTGAGGAAAACGTACTATACAAAAGCACATAAGCCCCAACATACAGTAATGAAATAAGGACTTAACCAATAACTTAGATCATGACAACATGTTTAATTGTCCAGTATCCACTGTTTTACTAATTTGGAGAATGACTTAAGAGTGATTTTAGAAGAAACTGTGACTTCCTTGACTTGCAAAATTATCTTTTAAATCGACATCTTATGTGTGATTCATGGCACAATTCAAACAGAATCAAGTCTCAAAATCACTCCTTGCCATTAATTACTGTACATGTGTTTTTCAAAAGAAGATCCCATGGTGGTCCACCAGAAGGGGAGGGAGTTTGCCTCTCTACATGGATGACAAAGCAAATGTTTCGCAAAGTTGCCTATTAACACACCCAGCAGATAAGGAGCAACATTAGCATTCATATTCAGTTGTGTTACTCCAGTAAATAATCACTTTAAGCTCTGTTTTGGTCTCCACCAACTCCTTAGGGAGATATAAATATCTAGCTGCTGAATGCTCCATATGTTCCCCAGCCTGTTGCTACCTTCATCTGTTGTTTGTTGCTGGGCAGGTAGTGAACAGTTGGTTTATAAGAACTTTATCTTAATTCTGTTTATACTGCCCATCTTCTTTACTCTCACTGAACACTGCTTTGAAGGGAGATACTCTCTTTAAGATCTGCCATATATCAACTATAGAGAGGTATTATGAGAGGGGGGAAAAGAGCCTGTCCATAATGCAAATTGTCCTCGTCCCTTAATTTTGTCTCCACTCCATTTCTGTTCATTTGCCACTTTACTTACTTCAGCAGAAACTGTAAAGGTGAATAATGACATATTCCTTTAGCTGCTAGAGTCTTACAAAGGAGCTTTAAGGACTTCACTTTATAATGACCTTATACATATTACAGTCACCTTCTCCTCACTGAATCATATCACCTTCTCCTTAAATTACTTCTTTTGCTCCATTCTCTATTTCTACCATTTTTAAGAGGAACTGGTCATTAAAAAATGTTACTGGTGATATTTTATACTGATTCTAAACTGTCATTAAATGGGACCTATTGTGCTCATTTTTAGGGTCACATTTATATTTTTGGCATAAGCAACAGGCATCCAAGAGATACAGTGCCAAAAAACACAAATATAACAAGGAAAAATGCCACATAAGAGTGAATCTGGGGTTGGCTTTTCTTTCACTTTTGTTGGAGAGTGTGTTTACGAACAGTAACCAACAATCCTGCATAGTTTACCTTGAAAGCAGGAACCTGCGGCTCCGGAGCCAAATGCAGCTCTTTAGCCCCTTTCCAGAGGCTTTAACAAAACATTTAATGGAAATAAATAACTTTTTTCCCCTCACATTTAATTTCATTTATCATTGCTGTAGGCCTCACATTCTCCAAAAAAGTGAAGCCTATGTACTGAATGAAAAATGTTTTAACATTTCATAAACTTAAATGTGCTTCAACTCATACTATGGCCTGGTGCCTTTTCCTCTAAATTTTGCCAAACTTTAATAGTGGCCCAAGAAAAGGAAATTCTAGGTGGGAAGTAGAGACCTTAACAGTGCATGGACAGATGTGTTTGCTTTCAACACCCATGCTGCAAAGTTAAAATAATAAATAATTATAAATAGCCCACAGCAGAGTAGCAACCTTGTGGTTTAGACCTGTAAGATAATTTAGACTTAATAGGCTGCGTTACCTTCATCTTAAGCTCAAATATGTTTTACAGCTCCAGACAGACTTTTCTTTTTTATTATTATTGGTCAAAAATAGCTCTTTGATGGTTAAGGTTGTGGACCCCTTCTTTAAAGATATTGAGTAGCCTTCGATACCCAATAAGTCACCTGCGGGGTGTCTACTCTTTGTAGGTTTCAGTGATGTTCAGATGTACTCCCAGCATCAATCTCAGTTACTAGTGATTGCAGTTGATGCTTGTGAATAACAATGTAATACAACTATACCTTTAAATATGTAAAATTCTTAACAATTCAGAAACAATCGTAATGCAGTCTTTACTCCATAACTCTAACTTTTTAATTGCACTTAGAATGGGAACACACCCAAAACATATATTGATTTCCGATCTCATGTTCTCACTTCTCATTAATGAACAATGAATGCTCTCTCTTGCTCAAGAGTAAAGGTAGTCATACTGAGAAAAAACACAGCAGAACAAAACTGAATGTACACAGAGACAGAAAGAAAGAGACAGAGAATGTGTGTTGGCTTGCCTGATTAAATGTCTGCATTTGTCCGTTTTCTACACAACACTGGGCTATTGAGAATGAAAATAAAAGAATGTCAGCGAGATGACAAGATTAGCGCAGCTCCTTTGTAACTCTCTAATTTCTTTGCAGTCAATTTCCCTCTCTGTTAATGGAATGCAAATATTTAAGGAGCCTTTAGGATTGTGGGTCTTCATGAAGTATTCATCCCCCCAAAATCCTTATTTGTAATACGTCAACAAACCACACCATGAGACAAAATGGATGCCAAGTGGCATTAGTGTTATCAGGTTAAAACACTGGGAGTATGCACAGGCATGCACACTGAAGAGTACACACGGTTGCTCAAACAAGAACATCCACAGTGTAGAGTGTATCTCACAGGGCATAATAATTTTGTTTGCCTGACTGAGATGGCTTTAGATCCAAACGCACACACACACAATGATGCAGCATGCAGCGATGTTGTGCTGCTCTCATCTGTAATCAGCTTGGCTTATCGGGTCCAGCAGTTCAACACGAATTTAGAGACAGACTACAGTGATTTGTTCACCTGATTATCTCCCCTCCCCAGACCGCGATCTGTCCCATTGAGATGAGACAAATCGCAGAGAATTAGCCTCCAATTACACTCTGCAAGCAGGCTAGCCTCTCTTCATCTGTCATCCTCAATTAGCCCCACAAGCAAATGTTTGAAGTTAAATACTGAATAGAGGGTTGGACTCTGAAAATGATTCCCCCTCTCCACCCACCTACACTGCAACCCTCTAATGTAGCTTCCAATGCCGTTTATCCTCCAAGGGCATCATGTTGGCGTAATTACAATCAAATTGGTGTATGATCAAAGTGTGTGTGTCAGCACCGGAATATTACTAATAAATCACAGTTGCGTGTTGTATGCGCTACAGATGGGATTTTGGCAAACAGATGTGAGATGTGTGCGTGGTGATGTGCTGCAGAGTGTGGGACTAAATCTGTTGAAAATAAAGATTGGTTTTGCTGCCAACATATTTCGTTTCATTCTCTTTCACACACACAGGCATGCGTACAGTGATGGTGTTTCCTCAAACAGCTGTTTTGTTCTATCGATGTGGCAGCCAGCTCAGAAAACACTTTGATAACCTCGTGTCAAAATCCAGAACCAGTGCTTTGGTTTGCACAATGCTGCCGGGCACGTGCTTCAATAGAGAAACTTCATCACCCACAGCTGGATCCAAATCATTACCCACAGCTAAAGGCCCCCTAGTTCATCAAAGTGGCTCAGTTGGCTTGAGCCTAGTAAAAGAGTTCTCTCTCCCACTGAGAGCGACAAAACAGCTCAGTTCAGCCCGCAGTTCTGCCTTTTCACAGCTCACTACCAAAAGCTGCTTCAACTCTTCAGGCTGTACTGACTCCTTTTTACCAACAATTTGTCTCTGTCTCCCCACCTCTCTATCTTAAGGCTCTGTTTTGTCTGTCTCTTACCTTAACACCCCCCCCTCTCCTTCCTAAAGCACCTTTTCTTTCCAACCTTTACCATGCACATTTACACTGACAGCCATGCAAATAGCACTCCCTGAACACACAAAAACCACTGCTCTGTCCAACCTGTGGCCAAATAAAATATTCCACTGTACTGGGAAAACACACACTGTGATGGTCACGGCCACACATCGTAACGTTTTCCCAATCCACACTTTTTAAACTCTTTAGTTTGTTACTTTAATCTATAGTCATCCATACCTAAACAATTCACATCACACTACTGGTTTGATTTAGCATCTGCTTATTTACTTTTAACCTTACATTGTTAAATTTAAGTGTATACATTCTAGCATTGCAGAGTTACACAGGCAAAGTATTTGATATGTGCTGTGCCCATGCTTCGAAGCATGTGTCGAGTAATCCAGGAAGTGTTTCAGAGATGCGTGTATCGAGACTTGTGTCGTTCCAGACGACTGACGTCACTGATTACATCCGAAGCCTCGCTGACTGGCTGTACCATGTGACTGGTTTGAGAAGTAGTTCAGATCTTGGTGCAAGGTTTTGACAGAAGTGACACAGAACACTAACATTACCCCTCCTGCCATTATTATATTATATGACACTACACCACAATACATTTTTTGGCCAAATGATTGGTTTACTATACATCCATACATACTATATGGTTTATTATACATGTATGTGACACAGCACAGTCATAATATACTCACTAGAAAATACACTATATTGACATAAACAAATTATAAATATAATTATAAAACCCTGCTTGATCACACACACACACACACACACACACACACACACACACACACACACACACACACACACACACACATACACAGGTCCAGTAGAGACGTCTACACTTCAACTAGCACCCTGATAGAGTCATATCTGTGTCAGCAGGGAGTAACATGATATTGCCCTCTTTTCCGTTGGGTCAATATTACACACTCCTGTCGTATCATGCTGAGCTGTGATCACAAGCGTTGCCGCTGTCCATTTGATAACAGAACTGACCCGTGATATTGCGGTCCTGCGCATGATTGGCCCAACAAGTCTCTGAAGTTTGAACACTGAGCTTTGCTTGTGCTTCTATTAGTAGTGACTATGTCCTATACTTCAGATAGCTGTTAATTGATTTGAGCTGTTTTGACATGTACTCAAAAAATTATTCCCAGTCTTTACCAAAGTCTACATCATCATTTGTTTATTAGCTCAAATATTTTTCCAAGCACAGTCCAACACTGTTTGCCCTCTTCAGTCAGCAAGACCTGTGTTTAATGGCGTGAACTTAAATTTACACTGGCCTGTCTCAGCCAGTACCATTAACCACCTAGTGGCATGGTCGGATATTACATCCAACACAAAATTAAAATACATGGCTCCTACATTATTCTCACTTGCATACAACAGATAGAACCCTCACTGTGTTCTCCTTTACTAACATCATATATTACCGTCCTAATGCTTGCAGTTTAAAACATGTCCATAACATCATGAAACGCTCACCATCAGACTATATCACTGTGTGGTTAGGTTTAAACAATAAAACTAGGTGGCTAGGTTAAGAAAAAACATCATTGTTTGGCTTTAAAAAAGATACTAACGCAATGTCACGAATGTCACGTGACAGATGTCACATACATCACACAGAAGAGGTAAAAACTGGATGCATTTGGAAATTATTACTCATAAATTCGGAGCACTATTGGAATGTACCATTCGCTTAGTCAGAGCACCACACTCTTGGAGCAGTAAAGCATACTCTGGGCACTTTCTGCAGAGACAGAGCAGAAGAGTGCCAAGTGAATGTGCGATTACCCTAACCATTCGTTAAATCGTGTAGAAAGAGGATGCTCTGTTTCTCCAAACCTCAGCGCTCTCATTTTAGTGTAGTGTCAGATTGGCTTTACACATCATAGTAACTTCGGGCCACAAACACCAGTCTTCTGGGTGAAAGTCCTGTGCTTGTTTGACCCATGCCATTGAGCTTTTTTACTGAATCACAGCACTTCCTCCTCTGCTCCTGTAATAATCAATACAGCCACTAGATGGCACCAAAATTAACTTCAGTATGGGTCCTAATAAGCTGCTCGCACAGTCGACCTGTATGGTTCTTTTTTCACTGACTAAAAGAGCTTCAATTGCTGTAATAAGCTACTGCTAATGCAAACAGAATACTTTCTGGTGTTGCAGGGTCACAAAAGCTTTCAACTGACTCAACAGTGTAGTGCTTTAATTGTGAAGCAGCTACCTGAAAAAGCCTGGTCACTGAGGTTAGCAGTCGACTTCTTGTTTGATTACAACATATCTAGCATTACTACCATTTTTTTTTGTCAGTGGTTCAACTTAAAATGTGGAAAGTTCATAAAAAGGTGCTCTCTAGCTGTACCAGCATCATAGACTGTGATCAGTACTGCTCACGGCGGACACGGTGCCAATATCTCAACTCTATACATACAGTACACATCATATCTGAACCAGGAGGTGTTACTATTCTAGGCTTGTACAGCTCTTTACATTCTTCATTAAATAACAAACATAGACAGACCACAGGAGAGAGAGATAGTGAGTGGAAGAAGCGGGGAGAAGGAGGGATGTCATAACAGGACAGGCAATAATCTACACATTACCCCCCCGTAGAGGGGAAAATTGGCTCACTGAGTCTGGAACTCCTTGTCCTATAATCTGCAGCTGTCTGTCCTTTAGCTTGACGTGATATTACGAGGCATAATTAGCTACGTTCTCTTCATTTTCTTCACACTAATCATCTCTGTTCTTTTATTGGCATGAAAGTGAAGCGACAAAATTGCTTTGAGACATAAGTGCTCATATATACTGAATATGAACATGCCTTTTTGTTAGTGTGTTTGTTTGTCAGTGTGTGGACAGCAGAGGGTCTGAGCTGTTACTTGGTTTCCATTTCAAAACTCCTCCGCTACACACTGTGAATCCTAAATAGTTAAGTGATGTGTGTGTGGACCAATGTTTCAAATAAAATTCACAGTTGGAATAGCAAAGGGACAAAATGCTGAACATGACAGAGTATTTAACATCATACTCTTTATCTGTGTGTTGCTGCTGTTGGTGAAGGTCGCTCACTGTCTCTCAAAGATACCAAAACAATTATTGCTGCTGACATTAAACTGAGGCCTCCGCTGAGAATATTTCAGTGCCATGATAACATAGTCACCGCGTACCACATCAGAAAATATTAGGCTCTCCACCTACCACCACTATGACCAATGTTAAATACATTAGCATAGGCCTACCTTATTCACCTACAGACAGCTCATGTAGGAGGCAGGTTTATTCCTAATCAGAGGATTACTTATTATTGACAATTGTCAGCCACAGCTACACTGTACAAAGAGATAGAGCTAGAAATTGCAATACAGCTCTCATATACTGCAGAGGCCAGCCCCTCATCAGGTGCTGTGAAGACTTTACTGTCAATGCTTAAGTAGACATGAGCACTTGCACTTGGTTAATTGTCGTCCACTTCAGTTTCAACAGGACTGCTAGAAATTTTCTCCTCTTGGTCTGTACTTCTCTTCCTAATATTTCCATTTGGAGCCATGTCTGCAGTGTTTTTAAACCATTCATTTTACCTCAACTTCCTATCTTGAGTCACAGTTTAGCTCCTATCTAATCATAGATGAATGCGTGCTACATTCATAAACTTAAAATTAATATATTACCCTACTTTTTTTTCAATATGTTGGCAACTCCTCTGTGTACCCGTGGTAGGAGCTCGCGTATCACCCGTGGTACATGTACCATAGCCTGAGAACCAGTGATCAGCTATTATAAGCCGTTTTGTAATGATTTAGTGATCTCTCACCTAAGAGGTTCCACACAATAATACAGCATTTATACAATAAATACATTGATAGTACCTAATGTACCAAAGTATGGCTGCCCAGCTACCCAAATGTGTGTACTGTGCATTTAAATCAGCTACTCTCTCTCTCTCAGCAGTAATGGCTCATGAGAACACCTCCACCGCACTATATTTCAACACAGTATACCATCGAATATAAACAAAGTGGTTTTATTTACCTCTGCTTCTCTTAAATGGTTGCAGAAGCAAGACAGATGAAGGCCACACAGATGAAAGAAAGGTCAGTGATAATGATGTACTGTATTTCTATCAGATATATTACAACCCCCTGCTACTCATCCTGAACACTAAAGTCAACCCAGAGATTCATTTAATGGGAATCTGGCTCTGAGGGTAGTGGCAGTACCACTGCACTGCTGGATACACACACACACACACACACACACACACACACACACACACACACACACACACACACACACACACACACACACACACACACAACACACACACACTATGGCTGCAGAAGCCTGATAGCCTTATTTGATGTGACATGTAATTCCAAACACATCGAGGGCAAATTATACAGGCTGAAAGAGAGAGGAACAGAGAGGGAGAGTAAAGAGACAGATAAATTCCAGGGGAGATGAGACACAGGCAGCTTCCTGTCCTTCCTTCGTCCATTTCCCTGCCTCAAATATGTCCCTACTTGTGGACAATAGCACAAATTAAAGCAATTAAGTGGCTCTTTAAATTCAAGCTATTAAAAACAATTGATGATGTGTCTGTAAGTGTATTAGCGAATGAATTTAGAAATCTTAACAGTAAAAAAATTTAAGCAGATGCCCCCCTACCTGTACATGTTGCTGGCTACTTCTTTCACTTTAAATAGAAACATGGCATGTGTAGAGTTTGGCAAAGCTTTTTGCAAACTCTCTTTAAACAAACGGTACTAATTGGGTGCAAGCTGTGATATCCTGGGTTGTAGTTACTATAATATAGGTCAAGCTCCAAAAACACTGGGTCCTGCAATTTCCATAATGCTAATTAATAGTATCTTTCCCACTCTGCTTGTTATATACCCAAATCTTCAACCTCCATGTCCCAAAATTATCCCTGAAAATAACTCAAGGGACATCACAGGGTTATTTCCTGAAACTTCCAAAACCTGCCTTGAGAGTCACGAACGACATAACTGTTTTCACGGGCTGAGTAGTAGTACTGGTCTTTAAGTGTAAAATTAATTATTATAATGAACTCAGATCCAGCACAGGACTGCAGCTGCTACTGTTAAATATGTCAGTAATGTTGCTACGTATGCATAATGTGGCCCCGACGCATTAAAATCTAAAAGGATGCGGTAAACTCACTATCTACCCTATTATTTTCCCCAATAATGCCACAGTGAGGACAACATATCCAGCTTTAAATCATAGCAAGAGTGGTGTCACCTCACTTAACTTATTATGAAAGTATTTCTCATGTCACAGAAACCAGTGAAACCTGTGGGGTTGTTTTTGGATGTTATTATCATACTGTCAGTGATGTGTTTTTCCACTTTCTTTTGGTGTTCTGCACTGACACCTGCCTACCCACCCTCATCGCTGCCACCCTCTGTGCACTGCTGCTGCCTGGCAAAGGTGGCAGTCATTGCAGCATGACACAGAGGTCCCTGGTAGACAATAACCATACATGTTACATTCACTAAACAGACCAAAATTCACAAATGTAGGATATTACTACAGACACTCTTTGTCTGCTGTGACAGCAGGTGCTGTAATGACTCATGTTGATGATGACCCAATGATGCTTTACTGTCCAATGAACACTCAACTGCAAAAGGTTATTGTGACTTTCACTTCACTAGTGTAGCCTGCAGCCTGTAGCCTGTTTACGTAACTCACAGGGAAGGCAACATGATGTCACACCTCTGACTCCAGGTAAGCAGTAGGATATTCCAGTTCTGTTGTTTCTCCGTCATCTCTAACTCCGGCAGTAACCATGTCAGTTGTAAATGTTCAGCTAACGTTACTGGTAAGCTCCGCTGTGTCGTCTTTGAAATGTTTTTTTTTTTTTTGTTGGTTGCCTCTCTGGTCTCCCCGTCCATCCCTCCATCTTTCCTTTCTGATCTTGCATGTACTGTTGCGACGAACCCTCTCACAGCTGTTACCACCTGTTATGCTAGCATGCCAGTCTGTAGTGTCATTTTGTATATGTACAATTATTGGTGTTACAAATTATTTATCTGTCACACATCAGTTGTGCACCATGGTATTTTGCCCTGTTGGAGAGTTAGTTGTGGATTAGTTATTGTTGTGTTGTAAAATAAACCATTAGTAAGAAGGGTGGACACAGTTAATAGTGATCCCCTCTAAATACACTCTATGCTGTTTCCTCCAACAGCAGCACTTCTCTCAATGAACTCAATCAAGTATTTTGTTGCCTGTTGAAGGGTTGCATCAAGTGTTTCAGCTCTTCACCAGCATGGGGATATTTGAACAATTCACGAGAACTTACAACTGGTACACTGGTTCATCCGGTATACCGGCCAGCACTACTCACTAGACTGAAAACCCTGTCAACATCATTGGGATGTTGGCACAACTTTCTCAGCTACTCCATGTTACAATCAGCTCTCTTTTTAGTTTGCCTTAGTCTGAGCAATGACCTTTCTCTTCCCTGAGCCTCATTAATATTTTAAGTATGCTCATTTCAGAAGCATTAACATAGCCTTCTCTGACTTCACCCTGGTGTCACTCAAATCCTTCAAAGTGATTACAAGAATATAAAACTGTCTTTTGTGATCATATCATCTTTTTATTGCTCCTGTCTGTTTCCTCTTTCATGACTAATAAATAACTGAGTTATGTCCGTGTATTTCATCCCTCTCCCTCCAAAGCCTGGACAGGGAGGTGTGAGACAGATTTAAAATGCCATCAAAATGAATGATGCATTTGCTATCTTGTGTTACATTACAGTGATAGGAGAGCCAGATTGTGGCCAACACAAAACTGGCCAAACACAAGATACAGAGACAAGTTGCACACTTGCAGTTAGAAGCACTCACAGTCTTATAGTCTTTGCTGTAATGGTTATGGAAATTAACACACAGAGAATGAACTATAAAGTGGGCAGTATGTAAAATTACGTTAATGAACTAAGGGTTTAACGACACTTTCCTGTCCTGCTGTCATCTGTCTTGTGAGGCCATGCAGGAATAAATACCAAAGATGTCAAACAGGATATAATCATTGAGTCACAGAGGCTGGAATAAAATGAATTAGACTGCAGAATGCTCTTGACTGCTCTGTGAATAATGAGAATGGTTTTTAAAGCAATTTGCCAACTTTCCAAAACTAAGTGAAAATCATTATGGACAGAAAGTTGGTACTAAGCCTATGATGAATGTATTAGAAACTCAGTGTGCCCTGTGTTTGCACAGAGACAGGGCTTCAATCATTCAGCTGTGCCACTGATTTGTATTAGCCAGATGGCACGACCGACATCCTTCCTGTGTTTTTGCAGGTAACATGCATCCGTTGCATTCTGGCAACAGCTGCTGCATCAGCTGGACAGGGTGTCCTGGGATACTGTGGGGAATATTTCAGTCCTCTGTATCCATTAGGTGATAGACTAGTATGAGCCATTTGGTAGTGGCTCATTCGCTGCTTTCATGGCACAGTTATTAGACAGATTTGATTTGGAGAAGTGACTGCGTAGATTTGGTCGGATAGATTGCTGGATTTCACAGTGTCTGGCTCGCACAGCTGCAGAGACGCTAGATTAAAAAATGATCTTCCCAAAAGGATGCGTCATTAACCTCAGAAACTCTGTGCTTTTACATCTCTATCACAACTACAAACTAAGCATGCAGATGCTGAATAGTTGGAGGCTGTATATATTTTATTAATGTAATATTTTGCATTTATCGCATATTTTTCTACAGATGCATTAAAGTGTGCTCAGGGATTCAGGTAACACCTGTGTGTTTAAAAAAATGTTTTTAGGATAGTCACTAAATCATCTGATAGAATAGCTTTTCTAAATTAATAAACTGGCTCATTTGTCAGAGACTATATACATGTTTGTTTGTATCTGTTTATGTGGTGTGTTTGTGTCTTTGTCACTGTGCTTGTGGCAAACAGAATGAGGGAGAAAAGGCAGCGAAAGAGAAATCTGGGTGTCGCTGTGATGAAAGTTTAATGATCGGAGGCTTGAATTGCCTCAGAGCTAGATAATTATGATAACACACACACAGACGAACACACACACATGAGCACACACACACGAACTCTCCTTAGCTTAAGGAGGCCACTAGGGAGTCATTATAGTCAACTATGACTCCCACTAAGTAGGTTACTTACTGTGCAACTACACAGTACAAATTAGGTCCCTGACAAGTGATGTTAATCATACTGTTGAGTTGGAATACAAACACTGTGGTTAAAAAAGACTTTGCAGAGCAAGAGATGTATCACTGTGGAGGAAATAATAGCACTTGATAAAAATCTCCCAACTCCACCACAGCTATATCAATGTGTGAATAGTATTTATTTTGTGCGACTTTAGTGTGTGTGCGTTCACGAGTCATTTTATGTATATATTATTGTCAGTATGGTGTTGAGGTGTTCTGAGTCTCTGGTTATTCAAAGTTTAACACAGTACAAATTTCTGGGTATACTGTGTCCACACATTTGTGTTGATAATATAAAAGCTACAGGAGCTTACACCTACAGGAACACCGATTCATATTCACACTTTTTCTGTGTTGTTATATCAGTATACATGTGCAACACATTCTCACTCCCGACTCAACCAATATGGCAGCTTGGTCAGTTGCCTTACGCTTCAAACTGTGACTCTTTAGGTACCCCGCTCGCGTCAGCATTTGGATGTTTGGGGACAGCGTCTCATTTTCCATTTGTTACATTTATTGTGTCTTTTCAAAAAGATAAAACGTGTTCACAGAAAATATTGGTTTCCTCACAAACAGTGGTCTCCTGGGTGAAAGTCCTGTTTTTATTTGACCCATGAGTTGCATCTCCCTACGCTGCTGAAAGCATTTATACTTGTGCAGTGGTGTGATTGTATCACTCTGCAGTTACACCTCCAAAACACTAGTCTGCATCAGGGTTTCTGGGAAGTGCTGTAAAGTTTAGTTGACTCAAAGCACATACTAAACATGGCTTAATAGAGACAATTTCAAACACAAGTACACAGATCAGCTTCATTATAACTCGTACCATTTGCAGACAAAGCACTTGTCTTTTGCTGGACACATTTTCCCCACAGTACAACATGCTAATGTTTTTAGCGAAAGCCTATAGCATTTTACATTGTATAAATTAGCCTAGAGGCTAGCAGACTTTTCCTCTACTCAAATGAAGCCAGGAACAACAGCAGCATTTAACAAAGGTAACGTTACAAAATTTGGTTCCCTTACAATTTAACAAGGTTCACCGACAAAACAACTGTCTTATACTAAAGACGTTTTTCAAACAAATACAACATGCTAATGTTATTAATACAAGCCTATGGCATTTTACATTGTATAAGTTAGCCTAGCATATAGCGGAGATTTCCTCTACTCATAAAGTCAGGATGAATCACACACAAGACATAAAATGCTATTTTGTGATGGCTTTATTATCTTAACAATTTATTGTTTCTTATTGTAAAATGTAAGTAAACAAAAAGGGAAATGGTTTCAGCTTACAAAAACAGACATGAGGTCTGCGTTGCCGCAGCAAATAGGCAGTTACGTTTCTGGGGAGGTGCACGTCAGGCTTCAGTGTAGGGTATGACATAGGGTATGGCGCCAATTTGACGCAGAAGTATAAATCCCCCCCTTACTTGACTGTTTTGCTCATTACACTACATCATTGCCATGGATGGGTTTACACTGGAGCTAGCTGAAAGTGTGGTATGTCTCATAGAGAAGCCAAATGAGAATGGGAATGAAAATGTGCTGACATGAGACATATCTGTGTAAAGCATCTTAAGTTACACAAAATAAGTTGTGTCCATTTCACAGAGCAAAACGTCACGTGTCCTTCGAAGTCCACAAAACTCCATTAATTGAGGTGCTGTGTCCTGTACTACATTTGGTTTCCAGAACTGAGTTTCTTTTTATTCCTGGTTGAAATTCCTGCTGACTATCAGTGTCCTTTTTCTTCCTTACTTGAAATAAGTAGCTTGGAATTTTGGTGAAATTCCATTAAATGAAATGAAATTTCCATTTAAATGTACATTTTTCCTTTACCGTCTAACGCTACACAGTTGTTGGTGAGCTGCAATTATCTGAACGCCAGCTTGCAAAAGAATGACTTGTGACCAGTGATGGATAAGGACAGTTGTCCATATTTGTAGCTTTCAATGTGATGAAAGACACCAATTGACACCTGTTAGATTACAAATATTCAATTTAGAAGTTTTGCTTATTAAAACATTTAATGTGTCTCTAAACCATTTCTTCCTACAACCACATGGAGGAAAGATAACATTTTCTCTTCTCCTATCTGTGCTGTACACAATTAAAAAACACGAGGTCACATATTTTATTCTTGCCCAACTCAATGCTGCACCATTTTTGAGGGAAACAGGCGCTTGTTTTATTCATGGATCTGCAGCCTTGCCGAACTCTTTCCCTCACTCTTCCTTTTCCCCACTGTCTCCCCTACACTTCCTCCTTCTCATCCTCTATTTCCCTTCCTTTCTACACTGTGTAGATACAGTAGGTTCTGGTCTAGATGGATCAGATATATCCCAAGGAGCTACAGAAATGGGAGTGAAAGATAGAAACGGAGTCTGATGTGAAGGACAGATAGGCCAGCTCAGTAAATGAAGCAAAAGTAAGGATGAACAGAATGACAATGGTGAAAGGAAAATGGAAGATATTTATTTCAAAGGTTTACATTGTTCAAATCAGGATTATTTTAGTTTTGTTTTTTTTATTTCATTTTTAATTTTTGTTTTCAATTCAGTTAAGTTTTACCTAGATTCCAGAGTGGCTTTGCGCCTTTCCGTTTAGTTTTTACTTTTTAAAAATGTTTAGTTTTAATTAATTTTTTCAGTTTCAGCATTTGTTTCAGCTTTTTTTTATTATTATAACACGGGGTATTTGTTGAGGGCGAGATTTTAGAAGTACAGAAAAGGTATTATAATTCAAACATGGTAGTTTGTGAAGGCAGCTGACTCAAAGTCATGTAGACATCGTAGTCTCAATAAACATATGCACTGACAAACACTGACAAATTTGGCCAAATTAACAAACACTAAAACTAAATTTCCTGTGTATTTAATTTGTAAGAACTAACTTTTTGACATATTAGCTTAAACTGTCAATATATTTTGACAGAAGTACATGACACAGATAATCTTTTGCCTCTTCCTACTGCTATGAATGGCATTTGCAAGAACCCACAGCATCTGAACAAAAACCACCAATCAGAGTTAAGGAGCCTCTAACGCAACTGTCAGTCATGTCAATCACTGTTTTTGAACTGCAGTCAAACTAAGCAGCGCTGATCAAATGTGAATCAAGATTCTGTTCCTGCATTGCCCATTTCTCACTTCAAATAATTTTCAAAAAGATAATTTAGTGTACTGTTTAACTGTAAAATGAGTTTGCTTCGGCCGGTGGGTGGAGCTTCGTTTTGGCTTGCCTGTTTGCAACATGCCGCCTGGGACACAAGTACACAATATCATTTCAGTTAGTTTTCATTTTTTCTAAAGTCTTGTTTTTAATTTTCTTTTTAAGTTGATCAAATTTTTGTCACAATTAGTTTTAGTAAAAGCTGTAGTTGTTTTCTTTTATACATTAACTTTGGTGAAAACGTCATTGTTTTCTGACAGCAGTACGTAACACAGATAATCAGAGAAAAAAATCATGTTACCGTTTAGCTGTAAAGTGCTTCCCAGCTGCCATGTTCAAAACAGTCGAGCCAAATTGACGCACCACCCACCAGCTAGAGCAAACGTTCTCATTTTACAGCTAAACAGTACACTAAAATATGTTTCAGAAAATATCTGAGGTAAGAAATAAGCAGCGCACTAACAGAATCTGGATACATATTTGGTCTGTGCTGCCTAGTTTGAATGCAGTTTAAAAGCAGCGATTGACATGATTGACAGCTGCGTTAGAGGCTCCTCGACTCAGATTTTTTTAATAAAAGTTACTGACTGAAGCTTCAACTAAAGTAACTTTGCCCCAACACAATTTATGTTACTTTTTGGGTAAGTGGCACAAGTGTCATTTTTTTCTGTGCTGGTCAACCTGGTGTGAGCTCTCCTCTGCTATCAGTATTTTTCCTTCTACCTGTGCCTCTAGTCCCCGCAGGTTTTGTGTAAGTGTTGTTGAAAGGCCTTCTGGTAAATGTAGGAAATCACACCTTAAGTACAGTAGGAGAGCGAGGTTCAGGCAAATACCACAACAAGAAAGGTAAACACGTGGTTATGCTGATTACAGATGATTGCTACTGTAATTCTGAGTATCTGAGGGTGATTTTTTTCGTCCTATTTCAGTGATTAAAACAACTGACAACAAACTATTTCATACAAAACAAGTTGGTGCCTGACCTCTAGAGCTGAATTCCTTCATGTAAACATTTAGTAGTAAGAAAAAAACATTTTGTCATTCACCCACAGATCGCAACCTGCAAATATGCTACGCCATGATGCTCAGCTCATTCAAATTCAAGGTTGTTTTGCACCCATGCCCTATAGCAAAATATAGGTGTGAGTTCACCCTAAATCTGGTATTGGCAAAGCCACTGGCTGGTGCAGGTAGAGTTATGAATAATAGATAAGACAGCATGCCTCTCAATTAGCCAGACACTATGAAAATCCTGCTGCCACTGGCTATTTGAGAGGGAAGGAAGAAAGAGAGGAGAGAGATGGGAAGGTGAGAGAGGGCAAACACATATAGGGTTGGACAGATAATGAGAAGGCAATAAAGGAAGGAGGAGAAGAGATATCTTTGTTACTGTCAGATTGCTGCATCAAAACATGGGGGAAAAAAAATAATGAGGATAGGCAGAAAAATGGGGAATTTCTCATAACTATGAATTATTTGAGCAAATAGCTGTGACAAGATCACTTCCTGAAAACACAAACAAGTCTGACTGAAATTTGTACAGGTGAGAAAACAAGTGAGAATGCAGTGACTGTAGTGAAATCTGTTTATACTGTTTTCCCATCTGTCTGCTGACCTATGTCTTTTTGTGAGCTAGGCAATTTCAAAAGTTATGTTTTGATTTTGTTTGGTTAAAGTTGGGGCAAGCAGAACTCTGGAAAAGCCCCCTACCAAAGAAAAGAAAAAAGAAAAAAACTGAAATTGAAAATACACCCTCCACCTGCAGCTACCCTCTCCTCCCTCTCTGACCTAAGCCAATAGCAATGGGCATATACAGTACACAGTAATGTAGTGTCTTCCATACATTGATGTATTTAATTTTATTTCATTTTACAGTTGCATGCAGCTTATTCACTCAGCCCTCCTTGCCCTCACAGTCCCTCCACCTCACTCCCCACCATTGTGGACTGCTTCCCCAGGAGGAGCAGGCAGCGGCTCTGGAAACAAATCAGTGGTTGGTGGCTGTAGTGGCTCAAATCCGGCCAGCACAATGCCCCCTAGGGGATGTCACAGTGGGCTGGTGGCCAGAGGCAGCACTGGGTCTAACTTGTGTGATAGCAGCCACAGAAAGTTTGCTCATCTGGTGAGGAGTCAGGGCTGTCCGGTCCCCCATAGGTGGCATTTGGGCTTGCTGGATTTAGGTTTCTATAGCTGCAGACTAGGGGTCTGGCTCCAGAGCTGCTGCCTGCTCAGCGGTGGGGAGTGAGGTTAACGTTAGCTACATAAAGCGAACCATAAGCCACATACATGAGCTGTTTGCTCTGATCAGCAGAAGGCTAAAATATTAGCAACTTTTTCTTTCCATCTCCAAAATCCTTCACCGATATTAACGCTTGTTTTATTTTGGTTATTGTCAGACTTTCTTTTAGTCTCTCTTTTAAATAATCTTCCTTTTTTGGCTGCTTTGCAGTTGTTGCCAATGCTGGAATAGCAGCTTTCTCTGCACAACTCTCCACCATTGAATCAGGCTTATAGTGAAGGGACATGTACGTGCCTCTGCATTTGCGATTTTCTAAAGTTGAAAACAGAGCCAAGAGGAGGTGCAGAAGTCTAATGTTCTCTCAGTCCACTTGAATTATTACAAGATTTCTACCCAGTGAAGCCAAAATTAAACTGCCTACCTCAGCTTTAACTTATTAAAGATTGGAGGACAGGTAAATATAATGCGGCACACCAAACCAGTGAGAATACCAGAGAATGTCCTGCTTTTTGACAGGAAAATAATACAAACAAACTGCTGCGTTGTAGAGTATAGATAGGTTTCCTCGGCCCACATGGCCCAGGAGAGCAGCTAACACTAAAACACAACAAAAACAACTATTAATCATGTAAAATATATAGGCTACTTTATGTGTGAGGTGAGCCCTACTGGTGAGCTAACAGCTAGGAGGTGATGAATTGAGTTTGCTGCTGCTGAGGTGTTCTGGCACCACTGCTAACAGTCTCAGCTCTCTGCTTCAGTTCTCACACATTGCTTATATGGCTGTGATGCTTCCATAACCTCTCCATGGTGTGAAAAACAAAGATGCAGCCGTCTGTCTGTGTCTGCTCCTGAAAGAACTCAACAGCTTGCTCTGAACATTCCTGTTTTATTTTCATTCGCTTTCCTCTACCTGACAGATGTTGGTGTACCATCACCACCGAGCACGATACAGATCTCTAGAGTGAAAATTATAAGTTGTTAATGGCCCACCTGTTTCTCCTGAGTGTGTTTTTCTGTTGTGTGTGTGTGTGTGTGTGTGTGTGTGTGTGTGTGTGTGTGTGTGTGTGTGTGTGTGTGTGTGCATGTGTGCGTGCATGTGTGTGTGTGTGTGTGAAAGAAAGCGACTGACGGACAAACACAGAGCGACAGAGTTTGTATACCATTGTGGTGATATACCTGTCAGGCTTTTCCAAAATGAATCAAAGAAAAGCAGACACAAAATTTTCTCCAGGCCATGGCCAAGTGTCACACTAAACTCCTTACAAAGCAGTTTTTGCTTGTAAGTGAAAAGAGAGAGAGAGAGAGACGGAGAGAGAGGCAGAGAGAAACTCTTTTCAACTTTTGGAATAAAATATGTTTTTACTGTGTAGGCTTTTCTGGAGGTCAAAGAAATTGTGTTTGCAGTAAATGCTGAGCTCAGCCTGAATCCGCCCAGCCAATATTTCCTTCCCCTTCAGGAACTGTTAAATAAATAATTTTATATATTGATGTAGCCTACAGTCCTCTTAATGATCAATAACTCACTGCAAGTTTAGAGCTGTGTAACAACAAATGTGGAATTAATTATATAAATCCTTCTTTTTAAATTCACAGAGACAGATGTTTTAAAGATTAAATGTTTGCTGGCAGTGACGCTTCCTGAATATAAATGTTAATATTTGTGTGATATTTGTTACAACTGCAAACTGAACACAAAATTACATTTTACTACAGAGAGTGAGTAAGATTTCCTTCAGGAAACCAAACCTCAGTGTGTGTGAATGTGAATTGGGCATATGAATGCACGTACATAGGTAAAACCCACCATTAGGAATGCAAATATTTTAGTAATCGACTATTCTAATAATTATTCCATTGATTAATAGAGTAATCGGTCTCCTGTGTGTGTGTGTGTGTGTGTGTGTGTGTGTGTGTGTTAGAGAGAGAGTTGTTAATTGTTTCCTTATTGTCCCTAAACAAACTTAAATTACTTATACAACGGGATCCATACTCACAAAGCTTCCTAGTATAAAGAGTTGCTCCTGGTGATGAAGTTCTAAGAGAATTCTGACATTTGCTTAGAAGTTCCCCTTAATATTAAGACTACATCCTGGAAAAGATCAAAGTTATTTACAAAGCATCTTAGCCCTTAAGAGAGCTCCTGCGGTGAAAAACTGTTAGAAGAGAGGAGGACTTTTAAGAGGCTTAAGAGTTTCCTAAGCAGAGGAGAAAATGGTGGAAACACAAAGAGGTGGGAGAAATATTCTCCAAACGCTGAATGACAGTGAGTAAATGAAATGCTACAGATTAGATGGTGCAGGGATAATGTTTGTGGTCAATCTCATTAGGGATATGCATACATTTTCCATTCAACGCAGTAACACTATAAGACCAGAAATACAATGATCACATTGTATTTCTCCAGTGATGACTTGAGTCATCAGCAGCAATCTCAGTAACAATGACAATACTTTCAGTCTTATACTCTGATGCACTTCATTTCATTTCAACTGGGCGTCCACACCTTGCAGGCTCACAAAAGGGTGCGTCTGTGACAACCAATCACATCTGTTAAAAGAATGCATCATACCTAGCAATGGGGTCAACCTCAAGTTTCTGTCCCTTCCTTGCTCAGAGTTGGGGGGACCATCTCAACTAGCAATCTTGCTTCATGTTAAAATGTTAATGTGGAGTGGATACGTGGATTGGATGCTTTCTGCTGAGATATTAAAGCACTGACATCAACTAGTTTGGTTTTACAACAAATGCACTGTAAAGAGTTTTCACTTTATTTCAGCTTGAATTGATCCCAAATTTTGGACACTTTCTGTCATTTTCTCTGAACTTCCTCGTATCCTTGCTACTTTCCTTCTCTTCCTCCATTCTGCAGTTCTCCTAGGCTTGGGGAGGTATCACAGCGTTATGGTATAGCAGGGTATTTACAAAGTCCAACAGTATGATTCTGAATACCATCAAAAATACCAACACTCATCTTCCTATTAAACTCTGTATAGAGAGGCTGTGTTGAGGATGTACTGTATGTAGTGCACATCACACGCCACCGTGATCAGTCTGGTGGAACAGGCAGCTGAGTGGGCAAACATGGTGACTGCCAGTGGTGGGGAAAAAGCTACAGGACTGTAAACAGCCAGCCTGCAACAGCAGAGAGAGACGACAGGAGGAAAACAGCATATTTTCACCTTATACTCTGTGATTAAGGGTTTATTTTGACCAAACCAGAGTTGGTAATTGCTGGAACAGTGAACTAATAAACTAGATGACTAGCAAGACGAACTAAAACAGTTTTGGCCATCAAATCACGTCACCTGTCCACAGCATAAGCACGCTGTGTAACAGCAAAAATTAAATGGATTAAATGAAGCTTTGATGCAAAAATCGAGTTACTTAAGTTTCTTGAGGCTCTGTTGAAGCCCTAGGCACCATGTGTCATTCAAGTTTTTTTGGTAAGGACAGGACTTTAGCACAGAATATCTAATGAGGGCACAAACTACATCATGTTTGGCACTGATACGGTGAAGGGTAGCTCTTTGTTTTATGAAGACATTTGTAGTAAATATTAGACAGCATTCCCTCCATCTCTTCCCCTATCTCTAAATTGGGGAAAACTTCTGATAATACCAAAATCCTGTCCTGTCGCCTCCAGATTCTGCACATATATGCAGATATCTTTTCATAAAGATTATTTATCCCCTGGACAAAATTATAAAAGACTACAGACAAAAAACAATGGCATAAGTCATCTGTACTTTCTCCTAATTGGCATTAATGAATGTCTTACCCTTTAAAATGTAGATTTAGCCACCAGAATTATGATTCTCTGACATCTATAAGATGGGATATTGGAAATCCTTATTTTACAGTCGCCATTTATAAATTTCCAAAATGGCCGCTATTTCTGTGTTGACATCTGGCAAAATGTCAGCTTGTCTCAGTGATATTTCTCCACAGCCAAAGACAAGAGAAATTATATATACAGCCTGTACCTTAAATTATTCATGACATTTAAGAGAAGGACACCAGCAGACCTTCTTTGTGACCAGCCTACTTTTTCACCAGTCCATCCATCATCTCTGCGCCCAACCCTACTGGTCTCACTGTCGCTGCCTCTCTAATACAAACACCACTGAGATGTTAAAGAGCTCACCTGGGATGAGACTTTTCCATCGGGGGACCTGGGTAAATCTTAAGTAAATCAAGAGAATGTCATGAGTTGTGGTTACTAAGGCAACTGCTACTCAGCAAAATTGTTTTTGTGATGTCAATAAAGAAAGCGCCAAGCCACCTGCACGCAAGCACAAGTCCACACCAAGAGAGCGACTTTATGACCGTCACATCCTCTCTCATTAGGCTTCCAAACACAGACATGTTTGCCAACAGCACAGCACAGCACCCTGAGACTGATTACAACACGTGTCTGAGTGCCACAGTAGGCCTGACAAAATTGTTAGGGTAAATGATCATTTATCTGTAGCTAAATTATATTTTATCCACATATCTGCTATATACTGATGTTTTAAGTTTGTGTCACTGTTCATGACACAGATCTGCAACACTGATCTATGGCGTCACAAAGGCCTACGTCAATAGCCATACACACAGAAGAAGTCAAACTGGAGTAGTTTGAATGCAAATCGCTGCTAAACATTCCTTAAAGACATATGCAGCATATAGAGGATATAAAGGCGCAACAGCATGCAAAACACATCCCTTATCTGCTAATCCATCCCTACCCTCTATTTGTCCATTTCCTTCTCATTAGGCCTGATTTCCCAGTGGAAAATGGGCTGTGGGTTGGCATTTGTCATTGTTGATTGGTTTAAAGAGGGTGGATTTTACTTAATGTGAACAGGCCTGAGGTTAGATGCCAGAAGAGAGGAGCGAGAGTATCAAAAACAGAGAAGAGAGTAACGTGCTGCTGAAACGCAAACGTGATAGACAATGAATGATAACCCAGTCCTGGAGTATTTTGGTTTAGTGTATGTCTGCGTCTATGTGTTAAACGTAGATGAACTAATACTATGCTGAGCGGATTAACACAAGAAGGGGACCAGAGCGCACCTGAGCAGGTTGGCCCTTCCAGCTACACTGTCAAGTAAGCAGCACTGTGGGGAATAAGTGGAGCAACTGTGGACAGCAAATTGAGCTCACCGGGATTTCAGGTGAGGCCTGCATCCTTTTCTTGTTGAGAGGCAACCAAGGAATTTGATGTGTGGGAGGCCTGTCAATAGCTGATACAGCAATTAAGCTTAGTGGTAATTAAACTCCAAAGATTTAAAGGTTCAGTGTGCAGTCCTGGAGAAATATAGTTGATTGCTGAGTCTAATTACCATCTCGTCAAATACCAATGTCCTCAGGTTAGTAGTCGGACCACACCACCAACCCAAAGCATTAGTATTTGAAGACCTGGGAATGAGACTCAACAATCAACTGCCTTTCTTCATAACTGCATACTGAACCTTTAACAACAAATGATTGTACCAGTACTACAATCCAGGGTTCCTACACATTTTTGCCAATATATTTTCAATAATTTTCGATAATATTTTACCCTATTTCCATCAGTTTGAGTATTTAAAATATTTAAGCAGATCATTGGATGCTGTGATGGATTGGTTGAGCATCAGCTGAAGTTGTCATGTAGCTATACCGATGCTCGCCATAATGGCGGAAGCAATAAGGTTATCTGGCCTGGCTACTGCAGGGGTGAAATATGCACCGAACGTGGCAGACTGCTGAGAGGCCTGGAAAAATTCTAATTTCATAACTTTTTCAGGATTTTCATGACCATGGGAACCCTGATAATCTCTCTGCTTCAGTCAAACACTACTGCAGTCTGCAGTTCGAGCACAATGGAGTCATCAGCTCTTTGCTTTGCTTAAACCTCTCCTGCCAGTGAACAAGAATTCATTATCTGTTTATCAGTTACCTGTATATTAAAGTACATGTGTATTGGGGTGAACTTTTAGTGCTATTACTATTCAGCACACACATGCTGTCTGACACTGCTACATAAAATTCACGTTATAAAGCAATGTGTAAACAAAGACCAAATGACTGTATGAGGGCAATTTCTCCTTCTAATTTATAAACCACAGTCCAGCTGCTCACACAGTTTTCTAATCACATTCTGTAGTTGTTCTCTTCTCTGTCCACAGTACAACCTTCATCTGTGTTTTGCGTCTTCCCCATTCTCCATCCATTATTCTCTCTGCAGTGGGTAATGAGAATTGCAGTAAAATATATAAAGCTCTAGATTAAAAACGGCAAAGAAATATTTTAGCGAGCCTGTTTGTGTGCAGCAAACAAACTGTTTATGTGCTGTGGGGGTGTTTGGCGGGGATGGGGGGGGGGGCTCTGCAGCGGGGATGGATATATTGATCGTAGTAGGTATAAAACACATCATCCTGTTGTCAATGGTAACACAATCACACCGTCTCTCAGATATTAATGACACCAAACAATCTGAGGTTTTACTGCAATTAAATTAAATTGAAGAATTTCCTGAGAAGACACAGAGAAGATCAATGCTCTCCTCAGCCATATCCATCCTCTTCTGGCTCAACAGGCACCAGCAGCACCGCTGGTATTTTACCCCACAATGACAGACATAAACTCAATAAACTCAACTTCTGGTCCTGTGAATGGACTGAATTACTGTGTGGTTCAGTAATGCTGGACCTATTCTACTTGGACTATTGTACTATAGTAGTACTTAATTTGCCCACTATTTATCTATTTTAATAACCAAATCAAATTCAACACAGACAAGGCTCTGTGGGTCATTCCACAATCTAAGCTAGTGAAGTAAAATCTAAGAAGTCTGTATAGGTTTGGATAGTAATACGTTTTTGACCATGTTATACAGTGTGATACATGGCGAAGAGGGAGCTGAGCCAGGAGGCGAAGCTTTTGATGTACTGGTCCATGTACGTCCCAAGCCTCACCTATGGTTATGAGCTCTGGGTAGTGACCAAAAGAATGAGACCGCGGATACAAGCCGCCGAATTGAGTTTCCTCCGTGGGGTGGCTGGGGTCAGCCTTAGATAGGGTGAGGAGTTCGGACATCCAGAGGGAGCTCAGAATAGTGCCGCTGCTCCTTCACGTCAAAACAGTTTTTATAATTAATTTTTTATTATTGCCTATTGTTTTTTATTTTTTAAAGCACTTTGTTTTTTAAAAGCCCTATATAAATTAAGTTTATTATTATTATTATTATTATTATTATTATTGTCCAGTCTAAGAATGAGTTTCAGGACAGACAGAACAGAAACTTGAGGCCTGCTCATTCATTAATCTGCTCCTACTGTTTGTGTCTGATATGTCCAAACAACTATTCAGTTAGTTAGTAAGGAACAGTCCCATGTTAATTTAAAGTGGCTGCATGTATAGCGCAATTATTAACATTACAGTTTATTCAACTAATGTGACTCAAGACAGTTAATGTAGCCAGCTATGAACGAACAGACAACCCTAAAACACAATGCCTCCAGCCATGACTGTCACCAGCACAGAGGCATAATAACCTCTTAGTGCATGATTTAATAACCAGATTTTCTTGAGGCAGAAATTTTACACATCAGGCAGAAACAAAAATTCAATATATCACCTGGTTCCAATAGTTATTACAGAAAGAAAGTCGCACGTCACAATCAGCATAACAATTTTTCTGAACACCAGAGGGCTGCAACTAAAAGTTATTTATTATCATCAATTATTCTGCCTTGTAATTTCTTAATAAATCAATTAATTTTTTGTCAAACACAATTTTCGTAAAGTCTAAGGTGACATCATCACGGCTAAGGTATCTTGTTTTGTCAGACCAACAGTCTTAAACATAAAGATATGCAACCTACTATCAGATAAGACAAAAAAAAAAATCCCCTTTTTTAATAAAGAAAGACAGAAGAATGCTTAGCATGTTTGCTTGAAAACTGACTCAAACAATTAATAGATTCTCAAAATACTTGCAAATTACATTGCTATCGATTGACCAATTGATGAAATCTTTCAGCTCGACATCATCATCATAAAGCTGAAGTGAAAAGTGAAATGAAGTGGTTTTAGTGACAGTGAAGAAGGACTGACACCAAAGGTAACAACGCAGCGTTCCTCCTTAGTGTACGTGCCCCTGTGTGTACTTCTGGGACAGTCTTTAGGGATCATCAATGATGTCTGACACTTTATGACTCTAAACTCTAGCAGGCGGGTGTGAGCAGGTCAGCTCTTTTACAACAACCTCTCTGAAGCTGGATCCTCCTGAATTATCACCAACCTATCAGACAGAGGAAGAATGAGGAGGAAAAGTGATGATGGCCGCTCTACAGACTGCAGAAAGATGACAGGACATTAGACTGTTTCACATACCAAGAAGCCATATTTTTACTAGAGATAAGAGAGTAAACAGAAACCAGCAGCTATGGTAAAAACTGTTTGGTAATACGAGTTAATTCAAATGTGCAGTGCTGACTTCTCTGATGATTTTGACATTATGTACTGTTAATCTGATTTATTCAAAGAGAGCTGAAATGCTGCTGCGCGCCTGTAGTGAGATTTTAAATGGAAGAAAAGTTGTGACAGGATTTTGACAGGCATCAGAGCTGCGTCAGACTGGAAAAGGTCAGACTTTATCTGGGCTCAAAGGTAACATTTTATTTTAAAAACCAATTTATTCGCCTGTGGTCTGGTTTACACTTCTAAAAGAAAACACACTGAATGAAGATAAACTAGGGAAACACATTTAGGTCAGATTAAAATAGATGCTTTGTTTTTCTCCATTTTTTTTCTGTGAACAGGGGAAACAAACTTAGGCTTCAAGCACTCTCACATATTTCCCAAAGTATGTGCAGATCTACCTGTGTATCTAGTGAATCTGTTGATTTCATAGAAGTAATGCTATAATCACTGACTTATCTCTCCAATTATATAACAATGTTTTATTACATATTTTAGTATATATATTTGGAAAAATCAGGTCTTTCTTTGGACTTGAAGGTGCCTGCACTCATATCTTTCCATTGACACTGATTGCGTTGGTGCATTTAAATTCACCTTTGCTAAGTGGAGGCCACATTCATCACATTCTTTATAAAGCAAATTGGCTTTGCAGTGTTTGCAAGGAGCATGATTACAGTGCCCATGACATATGTTGCCTTCAAGCCATTTAAGGGGGAGATAAAAAACCACCACTGGTTCACAAACAGAAAATAATAAAGAGTAAGGAAAAATGCGAAATGCTTTCCCCCCCTTTTTTCCTCGGAGACAATGAAAGCACTACATGTGCGTTCGTGTTTCATGATCACATTTTTATTGTTTCTAGCATTTGCCATAATTAAAGTTTTCTATGTTCTTTGGATAGGAAAAACATCTTTTCGTTTTCTATTGTCTGAAAGGCAATTTCAATATATCTGCAATCAAATACTGACATTCTGTAGATAAAGACTTAGAACATGTCAGTCAAATTCAGGAAAACAAAATAAAAATTGGAACAAAACAAAGAGCTACAAGTTGAAAAAAATCTGCATTCAAAATTAGCTTTTGCTGCTCTATGCATAATCTTTTCTGCAAGAAAAACTTTAACTTTCAACTATAACTAACTATACATTAACTAACACATTATTAATTGTTTGTTTATTATGTTAAAAAAAAAAACATATATATAAAGCATAAGGTTGTTGTTTAAAGAGGGGTTACGTGCTAAACCATTTCTTAAATGAGCACAGCCACTTCTTGGAGTCTTGTTGTTACTATAGGGTTGCCAGGCAGTGGCATCGACCCTCTCATCTAACTCTCAATACTATTGGAACAGGCCTATTTCCCAAAATGTTAAAACATTTCCCTTAATTCACCAGGCAAAACAGGGTGAACGTAGTAATCCTTCATATGGTCAATTATTAAGCAAATTCAAACTAAAGCGGGACATAATTACACCTACAATTACAATCACACACAGTTACTTTTGGGGTAGAACAGGCTTCTTCCAAAATATATGCAACAGACACAACATGATGGAAACCATCCCACATCCCACTGGCTCTGAAACAATAACAATGTTTCTGACCAGAGAGGAAAAAATCACCAGTGACATTCAGGCTGCAGGCCAAACAGTTAATAGGCTCTACCCTGCTTATCAGTATACTGCACTGTCTGCCAGCCCCCATACACATACACACACACACACACACACACCCTTGCCAACAGACCTTGGTACCCTGAGGGTTTCTGTCTCCCTTCTTTTCTGACTCCCAGCCCCGGGTGAACCTCCCTCTCCTGCTTAGAGTTGAGAGCTTAACAATTTAAGCCAGTTAAGTGCCGTATTGTTGTTGATAAGGAGGAAGATGAGGGTTTGGGAGGAATGGTCTACGGTCTCAAAGCCAATTCAGGACTCATAATAAATTTGTATGCGTGTGTGTATATTCTAACTGAGAACCTGAAGGCTTGGCTAAGCTGCAAGCTTGAGTTCAAAAATGCAATTACACAGCATTTCAAAACTCCACCTGTGCATCTGAGCCCGCATGAATGCACATGGCCCCTACCTGTGCCTGTATGCATGTGTAAGTCTGACTGTGTTTTCAGTGTGTGAAAAAGACACAACAAACAGCTGTCAATGTGCTCTGAGTATGTGTGAGTATAGTCAAATATAGAGTAAACATAGTGTACGTATTTGGCATACATGCATCAAGAGAGAATAATTTAAAAATCTCATAGAATACAGTTAAGAGACAGGAATGTTCAACCAGCTAGTTCTCTAAATCTAAGTGTTGTTCTTGTCAACTTTACTCATTGTAATTATACTGTAAGGATATAACTGGATTCAGTTTTGTTTAAAAAGAAAAATCTGATAGAGCAGGTTCAGTCTCAGATTACAGTGATGCTGCTCTGCTTGTGTGATGGAAGGTGATGGTTAATCCAAACTTGCGGCAGTTGGCCTGGCGTGAGCACGTTACCTCACTTTTGCCATCCATGTTTTTATCGCAAAGCTTACTTGACAGTTCTCTCAGTATAACACAAATCCAACAGCTTGCCTCCGCACAGACTGACACTACAGACCTTTGTTATTTTGTCATCTGTAATTTTCTACGCATTAGGACTCATTCAAAGATGACCGATTATTTACTGGCAATTACCAACCCATCAGTGCACTGATCTTATACTGTTCAAAAAGCAATGGGAAATAATCGCAAGCACTGCCGTTCTCTGTGTTCTCGTTGAAAACATTTTTGTAATACGTTTAAGAAGATATTTTTATTCTGTTCTCCTCTCAATTTTATTCGAGTACTTTTTCCAAGGACAAAGTTAAAAAATGTGACTGATGTAAAAACCAACCTACTTGAAAAAAAATATGATGGATTTCAACTTTGGGGAAAAAGCAAACTGAAAACCACATTTTTAAGAACAAGCTCAATGGAAAGAATCCTCTGCTTTGTCAGATCGGCATATAGAAAAAGAGCTTCATGGCTGAATGGCGCTGTCCAGGATTTAACAAGTTTCGGTGAATTAAAGGATATTTCAGTTTCTTATATCCTGTTGGAAACTGATGCAACACAGAGGTCACCCAGTTTACAACGGCTAGCAGGATGCTAGTTCAGCTGGTTCCCATCTTTTCCTCACTGTTTACTTGTGTTTACATTTAAAAATCCCGACCTAGCTAGCTAGCAGAAACTAACAGGAGGAGAGTTAACAGACTGGTGAGTTCATTTTCCTCATCCCGATTAGTGGCTCACAGCCACACACCACCATCATCCAAAGCCAAGCACATAAAGCACCACCAAGATTTATAAAATAGACATAATAGTGTGAATTTAGCACAAATTCAGCTGAGCTGACAGCGAGACGACTGGAAACATTTGCACCTATGAAGCCTAAAGTAACCTGCACTGAATGTCAGCTGCTAATTTCTCCAATGAAATCAAACATAATCAAAGCAAGCAACACCCTCTCTCAAGGTGTTGACGGCCTCCATTGACATGGACTGGCCTCCCCTATTTGAAGTTATTCGTCTCCTGTCCATAGAAAGCAAGTAGGCGGGAAAAGAGAGAGTAGTGAAATACTTGAGAAAACATTTACAAAGAAGACACGGTGACAGCTGTGAAAAGACAGGAGGCCACACAATGAAGTGTAAGATGTACTCTATAGAGGTGAGATACTGGAGGGAAACCAGAAACAAGCATCTGTTTTCTAAAATGTGATTAGCTGTATCCACGGTGGGAATGATGCAGCGGCAACACACGTAGGATAGACCATAGACACTCGTCTCTCTCCCTCTGTGTCCCTCACACAGTCTAATTACCATTCATTACAAACTTCACATGGCTGGTGATTGGCAGTCTGTTTGAGGCCTGAGATCAGCACTGTGTTTTGTTTGTCTCTCTGCAGGAGGACTCATTTCTAGCACTAATGACTTAGCTGGCTCCTTATGGATGACAGAAATAAAGGAGCTGTCACTGTCAGCACTCAAACAAAGTCCTCTAACAGACAAAGCAAAAATAAGTACTTAGTATTGCCTTCAAGCTTCTGTGTCGCTCTCCAGATTCAGATATTTTTCCGAGGATGTGATGTTTGAAAGTTCATTCTTGACCTTGGTAACAATATGTGTCACAATATCATCTCAACTCAACAGTCTGGGTGTATGTAAGTGATGTAAGTGTGGTACTATGGTCATGCAATAAGTGCTCAAAGTGATTTTGAGTACTGAATGCTGATGAAGATGAAGAAAAAGCTATAAAATGGACCTCTAACTGAGATTTCTGTAGCACAAGTTACACCTACACTTTATGACATAAGAATAAACTGTGGTTTGTGGTTGTTCACCAAAAAAAAAAACACTTTTCTTAAAGTTCACTGAGCCATTTACTTGAAATTGTAGTTCAGTTTTATTAGCATAAGATTTGCCTGCTTCAATGGGAAAGTGATGTAGAGAGCAGTCACTGCTCTAATGTGGAAAAACTGCTGTTTCCATTTTTAAGTTTTATGAGAACACTAACTTTAAAGAGCTGCATAATGAGCTATGGACATTTTACTAAACATAATGCTCTGGTGACCAACTGGCCCGGTAAATCATAATGCAGCTGTAGATTCAAACCGAACGGCACACTGTGAAATTGTGCAGAAAAGGAAGAGCTACAGCTTACTCCTTCTAGTGTAGAGTAGTAACCAGAGGCTGTGTGTTTGTGTGGTGATACTCCAGCACATTTTACATAATTACTTTGACTGATTAATGTTAATTATAATGAATGGATAATTGTTCAAGTACACTCAGTTACAGTACACAAATATAAACCAAGAAACAGGCCACAGTTTCCTAAGCACACTAGGTGTTACCATCACATTAAGGTAAAAGACATGTAACTGAAATCAAAGTTGGGTACCTTCTGATACCAGTGACAAAACAGTACTGGTCAACCAATACTTAAATAAAAATAAGGCACAAAATGGCAGTCAACATCATTAAGCCCAGTTCACACCAAGGATGAGTCTGAGTGGACGTATGAGCCAAATCTGAGGAAACTCCCTCAAGGTGTTCTTGAGATATTGTGTTTACAAGAATTGGACGGACAACCCGAAAACATAATGCCTCCAGCCGTGGCTATTGCTGGCGCAGAGGCATAAAAAGTCTTTTATGGGGTAGGGGAAAAAAGGAAGACAACTCAGGAATTAACTCACATTCTTTCATTAAGAGGCACACAGACACAGCAATGCACATATTGTCCATTTTACATGAGTCCAGAAAAGATACAGCCCTGCCCATTTTGTAAACAAATCCGTCTTGTGTGTGCCCTTGCGATAAAATAAACCATTCATCAATCTGCGAGGTAGAACCAACTCTGGGCCGCTGCTGTCCATCAATCAAACCACTGGCCAGCTGTCCAATGAAAGGCAGAGTGACAGTGATGACCCCGCCCACCTGGTCGACTAGGTGACCTTTGAGTCGTCCTGACAAGGTGATGGATTCCCTCTACCACAGGAAGAGAAACATTTCCCCTCAAGACTGCAGGTGAGCTGACAGAGTTACAACTCTGATGAATACTGCACTGTCCTCCACAGCCGCACATTTACGTATCAGAGCACGTGAAACATTTACAGAGATACATGTATATAAACTGAGTGCATAGGAGTTACAGAGTGTGATTAAGTTCAGTCAGAAAATGAACATTAAAAACACCAATAAGCCACTTCTCTCAAAAATAAGCAAAACAAATCCATCAGATTCAAAGTGCTTCTATTGATTAGCAGAATCAATGGGATGTCAAAGGGAACACAACAAGCCACAGGTTCCCTCTGTAACGAGGAGAGATCCAATCTAGCTCCCCATACAGATGCACACAGAGACAGCTGCTACTAAACTATTTATTCTGCCCGAAGGCCACAACACAAGCATTTGGTAGTGAGGAAGAAGCTGTGCTGCTTTCATCGAGGTTTACTTACCATTAGTAAAGAAACGAAAAACACTACTTTCACAAATAAACAGACAAGCACATACGCAAAGAGAGTACATCTACTGTCCCTTTAAATCTTTTATCTTCTTTGGACTGCTCCACACACCTCAGAGAGCTACAGCCATTTACCACTGAAACACACACACATACACACACACCAAAACTGCAGTGTCAGGTATCTGCAGTCTCTACCCTTGTTTGGCGAGAGAAATGTTTTCCAGCCTCATTAATTATCTTCTACCTTCAAGTCTCTCTCTCTCTTATGCTTACACGCACACACACGCATGCACGCACGCACGCACACACACACACACACACACACACACACACACACACACACAAACACCTCTTTTGTTGGAAAAGTTTTTTCTTTATGTTAGTTTGCTGGATTAGTTCCTTTAAGTCTGACTCTATCCCTCCATCTCTTTGCACCTTCTCTGTTCCATCATCACAGATGAGGGGAATTAAGTGGTCATTAGAAAGTAGCTACTCAGCAACTACACAAATTCAACACATTTTCCAACAGGCTTGCCGCAGTAGTCAATGTTACCGGTGTCACGTGGTGTTTGGGCATACAGCAATTACACACAATTACATATCTTGCCCATCGCCCCCACCATTGTTTTGCTTTTTTAAAAATAGAAATAAAACCCATTTAGATTAATGCCAACGTTAATCAAATAAAAACTGAATTTGTAAAATACTGAGTGTGTTGTCAATAATTAGTCCAATGAGGGACGCTACAATTATAAACAGAAAGTGTGTGCTCCATACAGCAGCACAGTGGCAGCACAGACCTCTGACGCATCCAAGCAGGGAGCGGTTTTGCTTACTGTAATCATTACTGCTGTTCATGCTGTTAGTGAAGAGATCATTTCCCAACGCAATCTCCATGTAGGTGATAGGGGACTAAATCTACAGTCCTCACTCTGTGCAAAGATACATTTCAAAATATATATCTGATGCTAGCATGAGGCTCCAACAGTCTGAGTTAGTCAAATCAAGTGGATATTCCAGCTCTTATATGTGTCTACCCTATTTATGTCTCTTTGGCATTTGGTTTTATTTTTATGCTCTGTAAGGCGACCTTGAGTGTTCTGAACGGCACATATTATAAAGATTATATTATTCATAATGAAGCTCAGCGTAAGTTCAACAAGGCAGACTTTCTTTGTGTTCATTCATTCACAATTCTCTTCCTTCCACTCCCACCGCTTCCTCTAATCAGCTGTCTATGGGCATTTACTCTCTAGATATCCAATCAAACTTCGCCACGACCTGTTTCAGCCAATCGGGATGCTGCTACAAAATTTTAAATCTGCTCTAAAACAGCCAAACACTGTTCATCTGCACACACTGCGATGCCACACAGCTGGTTCAATATCAGCAAAGTTTCCCTTTATATTCATTGTCTTCTGTGGCGATCAGCAGTGATGTGGTGGTTCACTTTGACACTGTGATCTGTAGCCTATAGTTGGGCTTTAGCTTCTAACTATCTTTGTCTTTTTAACCTGTTGTTGCTGCTGAGTCAGTTTGACATCCTGGATATATCCTTCAAACACAGACTGTAGACCCCTCTGTCTGCTTCTCTCTGGAATCACTGTTTCATTTTTCCAAAAATATGATAACATTTCTTCAGGGAGTGCAGTTAGTTACAGTGTGGGCTCCATGCTCACTCCAACAGCTTGTTGGACCATCACAAAAAGGCGGGGCTTAGCGAAAGGTCAATTGCTTTGAGAACTGATCTCTCCAGGTCCTGAATGAACAGGAGGAATGATTACAGCAAACAACATCGTTCACATGGACACCTGACCTCAAAAACTGTGAACCTATCCTTTAAGCACATTTCCTCGTTAATATCAAGCCCTTTTCTAAGCAAAATTGAATAGATGGATGATGGACATAACAGCTCCAAGCAGCGCCACAGATTCAGACATTTACCGACCTTTCAGCAGTGGCTTCTCCTTGATACATTGCTGTATGAGTGACATCCAACAGTTTATACGACCGGGGGATCAAACACCATCTGTTTCAAGTCCAGATCAGTTCAGATCAGCAACTCTCTCACACACACATAAAAACACAGAGGGCTAGAAGGTCAGCCAGAAACATGACGTCCATGATGCCAGCTGTTACCACATCATATTGCCATCAAAGTGGGGGAGGGGCCATTAACTCTGATTAAAAAGGTTGAGGGTGAGCTGTTAGAAAATGTTAGATATTAATATTGAAATCAACAACTCTCTGTCAGTGGTTGCATTTTGTTGAGAGGGTTTAAACAGGATAATAGTGAAAATGAAAGGTGAGCCAATTTTGTCATTAGCATGTGTATGAATTGTTATTTATGTGCCAAGAAGCAACAAACAACACACACAAACACCAACCATCAGTCTGTCAAACGGCTCTGTATGGAGCTGTCCATGGTACTGAAACATAAAGCAGAATTACATGAGAGATTTAGTCTTTGTAGAGATCTTTAGTCAGTCTGTAAAGCTTTTTGGCCAAACACTAATTAAAAAGGATGCACCGATTTATCAGCTGAACACTGTTATCAGCCCATATTCGCCTTGTTGAGTGTCAACATCAGTTAAATCAGTTAAAAACAGCTGCAAACTTAAATTAATGAGCAGGTTCAAGAAGAACACAGTGACTGTCTGGTAAATGGGCTCAGTGATCTTACTGTTGTGTGACGAGAGCGGAGACAAGAGAAAACTTGTTTGGGATAGACAGAGATCTTCCTCGGGATGCCTTCGGGATTAAAGTAAACTTACTATCATCGCATCAGAGGACACGCCCTATTGCTTCCCTGATAACGCTACATTATTAACAACAAACCCATGTTCACATTAGCAGGAGGAGAGCTAGTTGCCGTTAGCAGCTGGTGGCCACAACTAACAGATCAGAGGTTGCATGAATTACATTATGAGGTGTTCAAGTTCTGTTCAGCAAAAATGAGCATTGGGCAAAGCTAAATTATGACATTCTTATGACATGTTCAGTGTTATCTTGTAAAATGTAGTTTTTGGTGAGAAACTAGAATAAATTCAGTTATTTGAAGTCAAAATCTGTTATGCCTTCACAGCAATTTGAAATGGATATTAGAGAGGGAATTATGATGTATCATATAATGTAAAGAGGCGTTTAAAGCGTTCCGTTTTTTAAAGAGATGTTTTTCATGTGAGAGGTCATATTAAAGGTTGTTTTATAAATTTGTATGATTGAAATTCTGCTTCTTCAAAGGTAGTGTAATGAAGGGCTTCATAATTTCAAAACAGTTGTTCCCTGGCACAAAAGGAGTGAATAAATAACAACAAAACAAAATAAACAACAATATAAAAACACTGGCATCAGTATAAGCTATTGGCAAACTCGTTATTGATACTGGTATCAGCCAGTAATTTTAAAATCGGTGCATCCCTTCTAATTAAGGAACCTGATTAAAGTCTACTTTCCTAGTAGGGAGCCAGGTGTACTGGTCCTCTATAGTCTGAAAGCCTGCTTGATTTTGAAAGCCATTACCACTTTAAAGGAGTGTGGGGAAAAAAGGGTGCTTGTGAGTGACTTTACAGTAACGTAGCTTCAGTCTACAGGGGCAGTGCTGAGTATACACTTCAAACACGTGCATTTAGGTGTACACTTGGCAATACTAAAAATACCAAGAAGTTTAGCATCATTTAAACATACTTTAAAATTCTCCCTTCTTCCGTTTACCCTTGGGTGCCAGGTAGGAACACACACACACACACACACACACACACACAGGCAAAGATTAAATCAAGGCTCTAATCAAAGTCTGAGGATAGGTAATTTTTTCTAATTACTTATGGCTGACTATAAAAGTAAGTTTTCATCCTAAGAACCTCGGGGTGGTTAACAGCCTTTGGGTGTGTGTGCGTGTGTGTGCGTGCGTGTGTGTGTGTGCATGTCTCTTGCTCTCTCCTTCCATGCACCTGAGAATTGTTTTCAGTTATTACAGCTGACACAGTAGTAAAGGAGAAAGAAGGGCAGGAAACAGAACAAACAAATTTTAGACTAAGATTTTAAAAATGGAGAGACAGAGGTTGACAAAAGAAAAAGAGAAATGAAGATAGCGAGACAGTTCATGGAAAGAAAGAGCAGAAGAGACTGAGGAAGAGTGAGAAAGAGAGCATGAGAGAAAAAACAGGGCGATATGCTATGGCAGCATTTCATCAAGGATTAGTGAAGCATGAAACTAGTGAGGGAAGAGATGTGAGATTTAGAGGACGAAAGAGGAGGAAGAGATGAGATGAGGAAACGTGAGGAAATAGGGAGAGCAGCAGGAAACAAGACTGAGATGACAGAGAATGGTACAGTAGATGCTGAGCCAAGGTGTCTTTAGTGGCCGGTAACAGAGAGAGAGAGAAAGTGTTATGTGTTCTGACTGGATGGGTGTAAAGCCCAGAGGGACGATCTGACTGTGCTCTAAAGGAAAAGCTTAGTCAAGAAAAAACCCCAGAGATCTGAGAGTCAAAACTTTGTAAAATAGACGATAAAAGATGAAGTGAGACACTTATTCAAACAGCAGGAAACCACTATTTTATACACTGTTCGCAGAAACAGTACACAAACATGTGCGGAAGCTTGTTTCTTTTCATAAATGTTGCATTGTGACTTAAAAATTAGGAAATCTGAGACCTTTCTATCAGCACAAAGAGACACAGAGAGAGAAGCGGTAGAGGACAAGTAGGAAGAAACAACAACAAAGGAGCTTTTCCACCTCTCGAGGATCAAATCAGTTGTACTTGTTCAGCAACAACAAGCTTTCTGTCACTGTTTCCACACAGAGAGTCTGACAAAAGGTGCTGAAGAGGCAGGAGAGGAGAGGGGACTGCGGTCCATTTGGTGCAAATCTGGTTTCTCAGAAGTGCACATTCAAAGACAGACAATACACGGTAATCACAACTGCAGCACATATTTTTGGAGTATCTCCCTCTTAAAATGAGCAAAAGCACAAAAGGAACATTTATAATTACTCTGCACAAAAAAAGCTCGGCTGAGTGCGGTACCAGCTGCTCTAGGTGGGGACATACTACCTATTTTTAGGCTCATGCATGAGCTGTGACAAATTGACCCAGCTCACTTTGCTGCTAACAGCACAGCAGGAAGCTATAATAAGACTCTTCTCTGCCTAAGAGCTTTACTTGACTTAAGTTTATTAGTTCAATACTCTGGGTGCACCTCAGCTGGGCCACACAGCCCTTAATTACCCCTACTTTTTCAAAAAGTGTATCTATTGGTACCATCCTACACTGTGTTAGCACTGGACAATAAAGCTCTGTTTCCACCAAACTCTTTTGGTGTGATACCTTTGAAACCAAAAGTGTCCCTTCAGACATGGTACCTAGACCCTAGTGTTTCCATCACAAACAGTACTACGAATGAATTAATGAATTAAGTTATATTTTTCTCAGCCTACAGCTGCTGCAAGAGCCAGCAAAACATTCTTTCATTTTATAGTTACAGTCTACTTGTAAAACTCTCCACAGTATGGACAGTGATTACATGAGCCTCAAAACCAGCCACAACTCAGCCCTGAGCAGAGTGACTGCTGCTATTGACCAAAGAACAGACTGCAGTGTTCACAGCTCCACCTTTTAGTACCAGATCTGTGTGCTAGGTACCCCAACAGAGGGGGGGATGACAAATGGGGACAGTACAGAACGGTTCCATTGATACCATCCACAGCTTTTCACAATGGTAACAGAAAAAATATAAACCAAACTGAACCATACCGTACTGCTGGTGGAAATGGCGCTTGAGAGAACAGTCTCAATAAAATGGAATATAAATAAATAATTACACCATGGCAATAACTGAATAGGTCAAAGAAAAGACAAGAGAGAAAACAACAGAAGGAGAAGGAAGCAAAGCTGTAACAAGTAACTAGTGTGCATTAGGGCCTGTGGTAACTGCCTTACACTACTGCACTGGACACTGTAATGAGTTTCCAGTCTTTACGAGAGCTGCCGCTAGGCTTCTGTCTAGATCTCAAGGATTCAGTCATATCACTCCTATTTTGATGTCCTTGCACTGGCTCCCTGTTAATTTCAGGATCCAATACAAAATTTTAACTATCACTTACAGGACCCTTCATGGTCAGGCACCTGCACACTTGGTGGATCTTGTGTCTTTTCAGTGTCCTGTTAGGTCACTGCGCCTTCTACTTGCTGTCCCTCGTACCAAATTAATAACTAAAGGTGATAGAGCTTTTGAGTCAGTTGCTCCTAAATGGTGGAATGCACTTCCACATGAGTTTAGAGCTGCCTCTTCTGTGGACATTTTTAAAGGCAGTTAAAAATACATCTGTTTAGACGTGCGTTCCAGTAATATTCTATTGCATTGTCTCTGTATTTCGCTTGTTTTGTGTATTTGCTATGATTCTGTTGTTTTTTGATTATACTATATGCTGACATTTGATTGTATTTTTGTATCTTAACCATGTGAAGTGCTTTGTGAGTCCTCTCTGTGAGAAGTGCTACATAAATAAAATTTACTTACTTACTTATTTCTCTCAAAAACATTTATGTGTCCATTTTTCAATTCAATTTAATAAGCTTTATTGGCATGATTGTATATTAACAATATTGCCAAAGCCATTACAAATTTACAAATAATGCACAATAATAAACGTAAGTATAGAAAGGAAAAAAAATAAAAAATATATGTGTGTGTGTCCATTTACTAATAATGTAATAATAATGTAATTACATACAGCCCCATTGGACAAACTGCAGAAGCCAAACTTGTGAATCAAAACCTAAACTGGATTCAAAGCAACTCTACTCATTTCATGTATCGTAGTTATGATGCTGCAACTTTTGTGAAACCTAAACATGTATTAAAATCCTGCATGGCAGTGCATCTGTACAACTAGGAGCTTTAACAGTTGGCATGGCTGTTCTGCTGCTGTAACTGTGTTTGTGTGTATTTGGGCTGGACGATGTGGCCCCCAAAAAATAAACGTCTTTTACAAATCACACAAAAACAAATAAATTGATTGTCTTCATGTGTGTTTGGTGCTGTTTGCTACACTCCACTCTTTCTAAATCAAACTTTCATCTTCTCTTAATAAGCAAGGGGTTGGCAACCTTTACTACCCAAAGAGACATTTATGACCAAAAATAATTTTAAAAAATCTGTCTGGGGCTGCAAAACATATCTGAGCCAATTAAGTCTAGATTATCCCATAAGCATTACTAATATACCTATATGAGCATTCATCAATATGTCTTACCACAGGTTGGCTCCTCTTCAGTGGGCTATTTGTAATTATTTGTAACTTTGACTTTGCAGAGTTGGCGGTGAAAGGAAATTAATCTGTCCACACAGTATTATATTCTATATTTTTCCCTGAGACTAGACTTCCCTTAGAATTTGGTGCATAGGTGCCTAATGTCTTTAAACCTACAACAATATTAAATGAAAATTAAAACATTAAAAAAATAACTGTTATCCATTTCCATATGATTTATTTGTCAAAGGCACAGAGAGCCACTAATGAAGGGCTAAAGAGCCACATGTGGTACAGGTTGCCTACCCCTGGATTAAACCTACTGAGGGAAGAATATTATACAATTAATCCAAATGATCTTGCAAGTGGTGAATTTATTTTGATATTCTCCCACAACTGTTTAATAGATGGCCCTAATGTGCACTACACAAAAGTATGTTCCAAACTTTCTTTTTCGCATTTGGACAGGAAAGAAATCAAGTTTATAAAGCTTAACAAATAGTGAGATTTAATGTGGCCACATCACCCAGCCCTACTCTGAGAGTGTGCTGTATTTTGATGTTGAAACTTACATCTCTGAATCTGTTCCAGGATCTGTCCTTGTTGCTCTTAACCCCGATAACTTACTGGACACTGCGTTCAGCAAGAGACACAGGACAGGTAGCATAGAGAGCATCTTCTGGAATAAGCTAGTCAACAAAAGACGAGAAAATAAGGAAACCTAAAGAGACACAGACCTAAACACACTGAGCAGAGAACACTGACTGACTGTAGTTCTAGAGTCAACTTACAGAACAGAACTCAATGTATGTGACGTCATAACGTTCTACAACTGTCGGCGTCACCTGGTCTAAGTTAGTTTAATTAACGGCTAACGTTTTTAGCTAGCTAACAAATTGTTTACCAAACGGCGGTCTGAACGCACCTGGACTGAAGGAACCACCAGCTTTGCCCTCCTCTAAAACTGTCATTTACGACAGGTAACCAACGTTACTGTCACTAACTTTGACCGCTGTCGTCTACTTTAGTTTTTCAGTGTATTAGCAACAACTTTCTGTTCTCTTATCAGGCTAATTCCTCTCTTCCTCACATTCACTCTCTCGCTCACTTACACGAGAAGAGCCGTGTCCAGTCCACAGTTTGCGGGAAGAAGTTCAGTCCACTCGTCCTCCGGTAAGTCAGCTCCAGAGTGTGGATGAAGAAGCGATGAACCGTCACCTATGCCCTCTGTCTCCTGGTTACCAGACCCCGCCCCCTCCTCCTCTATCTATCCATCTATCTATCTATCTATCTATCTATCTATCCTGACGTTACCATTACAGTTTTTCCTCATGTTCACACACACAGGCCTAAACTTAAAGTCTCTGACACACTTTGTTTGCAACAACAATCACAAAACATTAAAAACATGCAACAAAAGCAAATTTTTCCATCAGTCAAAACAACTTGTGGTCACATGAATATAATCTTTCAATCAATGATTACACAACACAAAACAAAATACAGAATACAGCCATCAATATGAACCAGCCAAACAAGCCATTTGTTGATATTTAACATCAGCGTCATGATGCCAGTCCAGGTGTGTTGTGGGATTTTGTTATAACCACACATTATTACTGCAATATTCAACTGAGCCTATACAAAAATTTAGGAATTTTTAATTGACTATCAATACATTGTTTCCGAATGAACTGGGAAACTCTAGCTAAAAATGTAATTTCATTTAAAAACCTTCCCAGGGAACCTATTTGTTGCTGTTCTCATGTGAGCATTATGAGTGTGTGACACACCAAAAGCCCTGATTGGCAGCCAGTGTGAGAGATGATAACATTTAAAAGGAGAAGGCCGTGAGTGGGATTGTTTTATTGTATAGAGCAAATTACAACAAAACACCAGCAAAGACAACCTACCACCGAAAGGAAAGAGAAAAAAAAGTCAGTCAGTAAACAGTATCATGAAAGACACCTGTCTTATTTTTTCTCATTTTTATTGTCTCATGTCGTGATAAGACTGATAACGCACATTATCGGAGCTATTGCACAGATATAAATACAGGTGTGCCTTGAGATTTTGGCTTGTCCTTTGGTGTGTCTTTGGCACAGAAAGTTTGAGAACCACTGCTTTACATAATAGGTGCCCAAAAAGGCAAGCAAGAATATTACAGCATGAATTATTTTGCTCTCCAAAGATAATTTTACTGGAGAAAACAAACCCTGCTGCACTCTGCACCTGCACTTTGCAATAGAAATACTGCATATGAAAAGACATTTTCTAATAAAGTTTTCCTAATTTATTATATAACATTTATTACAGGATTCATTTTTACATGCCTTTACCCTTTTTGATCTATGTTTGAAAATAGCTAAGCAGATGGTGTCATCTTTTATAGATGGATAAGGACCGACTGCTGATTGAAGAGTTGTGTTAAGGAGTTTCACAGAGGAGTTTAAGCTGTGAATATAGTTTCCTTTTGTTTAACAAAGTTAATCAAATAGAGTTTTGGGTCTTTTTATAAGATCTAATTACCTGTTTTGAAAAAGATTGTGAAAAATGTGTTAACACATCTGAAAAAGATAAATGTGTCTAAGCAATCAAGAAAAACTGTATATAAATTAGGAGTAAAAGAGTAATCACGGCACGCTATAAAAAGTTTACATTGTAAGTATAATAATTTAGAATGTAAGAAAAAGGCACACAACTGGTTTGCACATCCTTTAAACACTATGTTATACTATAGATTGTGTTTCTGTCCGACAGTAGTCATATTGCATAGTGCTTCAATTAAAGCAAACTGTCCCAAAATATCATGAATTAACTGATAAAATGTGTAGATGTTGTACAGCACAATCTACTTGAGGAGTTATCTTTACAAAATCTGTTTCTAAATCTCTCTATAGGTCTCTCTCTGTCTCTCTTTTGACCAGGGTGTCATTCATGTACAGTACAACAGATGGGGCGCTACATCCACATGGGAATAGTAACTCAGCTTGTATGGAGATTTCCAGGTGTTGTAGTTAAGGGCCCCTGAAGAAGATCCCAAAGTGCATCCAGCGACATACTTGCAGGCTGCTTTTCATGCATTGTGGGCCACTGAAGTTCTTGATGAGGTCCCCAGTGAAAAGAAATCATGTTTTATTACGGTTAAGCACACTTAACTATAGGTGTTTCGACCATCTGCTTCCCTCTTCCATAACCTTCATCTCCCTCTGCCTATAGGAATAACAATACTGCATTGCTCCATTACTCTCTGAGTGCACACGGTACATCTTGTCAAACTGGGTGCCTTGTTAAAACTTTCATCTAATTCTATGCTTTGGTGTGACAAAACTTTAAAAGCCCTCTAATCTACCCAGATCAACAGAGTAGTGAAATTATTTATGTATGTAGCCAGGTCTTGAGCTAAAGGGTGCGCAGAGACTGATGGGCTCTGTCTGTGGTGCTGAAACCTTTTCATTCAGACACTAACTGCATGTAGCTACTGAACTAAAGAACACCTGTGGCCCTCAGTATAATGTGATGTAACTAAATAGCCCTGCAATGAAATACCACCCAGGTGTAGCTAAGTATGTTTAATTTTTGTTAAATCTACAGTTGGTAACTTAAAAAAAATAACTGTCATATTTGCTGATACTCACTATATTCTGAAAGAAGTAAATCATGTCCTTCCTCCTCTTGCTGCTTGTAATGGTATTCGCTAGAAACAACTGCGGCATGCTAAAAGCAAACAATCAGAGCCAAGGAGTCTCTAAAGTAGCTGTCAATCATGTCAACCACTGCTCATGAACTGCGGTCAAACTGTCAAACCAGGCAGCGCTGATCAATTATGAATCAAGATTCTGTTGTTGCATTACCTATTTCTTGCCTCATGCGTTTTTCCAAACATATCTGGTGTATTTTCTGCTGCAAAATGAGAAAGCTTGCCACCATATTGGATACAGTTGAGCCAGAACAAAACACTGCCCACCAGCCAGAGCAAAACTTTCTCATGTTACAGCTAAACAGCACATGAAAGTATGTTTCCGAACACATTTGAGGAGAGAAATAGGCAATGCAGTTACTCAGTCTTGATTCATATTTGATCATTGTTCATTTCATTAACAAACTTCACTACGTAAAAACCCCTGGACGTTCACATACAACATGTATGAAGGAGCCAACAGCTCGGTGGGGGCAAAATGAGCAATAAGGGTCAAGTACCAGTCCTATTTCATGTCTTACTCTCAGCATTAGATATGCTCTGAGACAAAATTTCAAGTGTAGATTTGAGTTTAAAACAGATCTTGATTATAAAAACTATGACAAAGTGTTTGATTTATTTTCGTTAATGAGATGAGACGGGATGAAAATGTTAGAGGTGCACTATCGGACATTTAAAATGAGATGAGAGAAGAACTGAATGATAAATGATTTTATGAAACGTACTACAAAACTTTTTAAACTAGGAAGCTGAGAACAGCCAGGCTTGCATCCTCTAATGCCACATGAGCGGTATTAGATCAGAGTGCTAACAGGCTGCAAACTCCAGTAAATAGTCAGCACCAGAATGTTTCGCTAGCCTCCAAAGTACTCACACCAGAGCAACATCAATCATTAGTGTGAGTTGTGATTCAGCAGTAAACAATCAGCCGTGTGTGTCTGATTGTAGATGGTGGAAGTGTTAAATGGATTTGTGGAGTTTGTTAGTTGCGTTGCTAAACCGCGGCAGAGTGAGCAGAGTGATCCCTGCAGGACTCCACTCAGATCCGGATTGTTTCAAGGAGGGCTATGGTTTGATTGCTGTCTGACAAGCAGGTAGGAGGCTCAGTAATCTGTGAGTGTAGCTATAAGTGAACAGTCTGAACTCAGCAGAGTTTTCTCTGACAGCTGAAAGTTAAGTTTTAATCACAACACCAACTCTCAGTGAGACAACATGAGTTAAACCTCCAGACTAAAATGTTGCAGATGTAGAAAGAATTCAGGCTGAAATAAAGTTATTTCTCTGCCTCTTCCCAGTGAGACTGATAAGTCAGAGTTTACAGTGAACCTGGCTACAAATCCTGTTTAACCCAAACATTAGATATTGGTGGTCTCAAAATGTTTGACTCCATAAATAGAAATCTTTTCAAATGATTATCAGTGAGTGTGTGCTTAAAAATTACGTCTAAATTAAATTTTTATACAACCTGTCACCTTTTTTCTAAATTCTGATACCTGTATTAGCCGAGTTGGCGTAGTTTATAGAAAAATAAGATGTTGACCAAACATAATGACTAAACTTTGTCTAAAAGGTGGTGACTTTTCATCAACTAAAATGTTTTGTGTTGTTGTCGACCAAAACTTGACTAAAGACTTCCTAAAGACTAAGACTAATTCTGAAATAGCTGCCAAAATTACACTGTATTTGATCAGCACCGTTCACAAGCATTAATTGACATGATTGACAGCTGCTTCAATCAATTTCAATTTCAGCTAATACAAAAAAGTTGTTTTTTTTTAATAAAAGATTTTATTCAGAGAGGTGCTAAGTCAAAGCTAATGGTCTGTAACTACAGTTCAATCAGGGGAGACAGAAGAGTGAAGTAAAGAAAATATTTAGTACAGAATATGAGTGTACAGATTAACACATGATTTGTGCTAGTTGAGATTTAACAGACGGCTTTGGTGCCACATGGACACCAGAGGGAGATATTTTGTGATTGAGGGACAGCTGAGCAGCTGCAGGATCAATCCCCCATGGAGTCCAGACACTGATGGTGGTGGTGGCTGATGACTCCGTGGCTGCTGACTGCTGAGGCGTATGAGGCTGATGAATCTGTTCAGACTAGGTGGTGATGGGGAGGTGGAGGGCGTGCATGAGTGCAGCAAGAAAGAACTGCCGCACATAAAGAACCATATTCAAAATGAGGAGCAGTAAGATGATAGGCTGACAGAGAAGGTGTGTCACTCTATTGTCAGTCAGCTGATGACTCAATTGACCTACCCAGACAATGACACCTAGAGATAGTGAGTGAGCATACGTGCAAGGAGCGAATGGCAGGGTGAGAAAGAAACTTACAGCCTGAGCATGAAAAATATTGTCTTCCTGACTGAACTTTCGCTAGAGTTTCAGTACACTGTTGGTCAGGGGGTGAGTGACACATCAACAACCAACAAACAAACAACAGTATATAAGGTAAAGTAACTCAAATTTGCTCCATACACTTTGATCAACAACATTAAAATGCTTGTTACATGTGTCTATAATAATGCAGCGATATGTAACACTGAAATAAGCCGTTCTACAGTCCATAATGAGTACATCTGCAGTTGATAATTTAAATATATTTTGTTGATAATACTTCTTTAAAAGTAAAGATTGCAATGCAGGACCTTTACTTGTAGTTTTACCAATACTGTGCTGTTACTACTTCTGCCTCAGTACAGGATTTGAGCACGTCCTCCACTGCTCGTGTCGAATCCTGTCACTGCACAGTTGTGTAAATAGTCATCATCTTGAAAAAATGTGTCCTAGTACAAGTTAATGTTTCTACCCCCTACTGACACCTCTCTAAACATCCCTCACTGCTGCCAGAGTCAGCGAGCTGGATTACATTTTCAGCCGCACCTACTTAATAGTCCGGTGCAGGTGTTCATCAGAGGCAGAAAATGTAAACTGAGGATGGTGGTATATGCTCTGCAGGTATCTTTAAACATACCCGTCTAATCTTGCATTAAAATAAGCAGAGATCATCCAGTCAGTCTTCCACTCACACCGGCTTTCATGCTCAGCTGCAGCTGCATGTCTAAGCCACCTACCAGCTTCCCTGAGGCCTGCTCATACACTCATACACAACCCAGTGTGACAGATGAGCCAAACCACATCAGGGTCACTTGCATGAATTGTGTGCGTGCATCTGTGCATCTGTGCATGTGTGTAAGGACCATTAGGTTCCACATGCTGCCGAAATTCATTCACATTTGTAAAAACAGTAACTCCTCACATTACGGTGTTCTCATTAACACACTGCCTGTAACAGCAGCCCGAGGCCCCCCCCGCAATCACACCCAATTACTGAGAGCGGTCTCATTTAAAATAAACCGAACGAGAAATGGCACACGGTTCCAGTGGCTTCTCTGCTGGTGACGGCTGATAAATTTAATTGCAAATTTTAGTTTGTTATTACTCCATTGCATGAGTCGGCTATCTTTACCTGTGCTGTGTTTTTTTTACACACATTGTTTTTGTTATAAGCTATATTCAACATCATGTTACAGAACACACTATAAAGTTTTCTTTTCAACTCTAACTGAAGAGAAATTGAAATTATACTCACGGAGTTACTACTGTAGGGCAGAGAATTAACATAAACTACAAAAAACAGGAGGAGAAAGAAACTGAGCATGAAATCAGTGTACCTGCTGAGCAACTTAGTTAATGTTACTCCTCACAAGTGGGTTATTTAAAAAAAGTAAAAAGTAAACTTAAAGGAACTGAATCAAAGTCCGCTTCTGCCTTTATGCATCTACTTTTTCAAAGCCAAGAGATAAGAGCATTTCCTGCTGTTTCCAAATGTGTGTGTCTCTTAAGCGGGGCGCAGCTTTGCCAAGGTTTTGAAAAGGTCAATGATAAGATTTCTTTGTATTATAGACAGTCTAGAGAGGGATATGCATGAACATACTTAAAATAATGCAGCTAATAACAAGATGAATTAATAAAGACAGCATTTAAAACACTCCATAATGAGTCAATTTATATACATAAACATGACATTCAATGACAGAGTTGTTTACTGTCACTTAGTGCAACTCCAAGTTAAGTCTTTGGTGTTTGAGGGCTACAATTTGTATGATCAGCTTGAAGATCCTGTGAAATAGCTTTTAGATCATATGTGTTTTGGTGGTTTAAAGGTCTAGTCTGTAGGATTTAGCGGCATCTAGCAGTGAAGTTGCAGATGACATCCAACTGAGACTTCTGTGTGCCAAGTATATGAAAGAGCTACACTGGGAATTACACAAAAACTAGGCTAATGTAGAAACAACACGCAGGAGTGCATGGGAGAGAACCTGAGGCCTGTACCATGAAGCAGGATTTGGCGATAGCGAGGTAACGGGTTGACTATGGGTTTTCAGAACTACAAAGCTGGTTCTCTTTTTCTTGCTCATTCACAGTGGGGATGTTGCAATCGGATTTTAAAGATCAACATCAGCATATTGAGCTATATAGAGCCAGATCCAATCTTTGTTTTACATCAGCTGTCACACAGGTGTTTTTTCTTATAAAGCCTTCATACACAGCAGCGCTGCAGCCATTGTCAACTCTCTCTGTCTCTCCTCCACTCAGCCAAGCGTGTGTGCAGGGTCTGAGCTCTGCCCCCGGCAAAATGCCACACACCATTAACGACAGCAAAAAGCAATATGAGACTGTTTGTGTTATTCACTTCATTTATGTGCACTTGTTTCATTTCAGCTCAGTGTGAGAGTCTCTTGTGTGCAGTGGAGAGCTGGTGACACACCCACCTCACCACTGCAAGCACAAGGAAAGTGAGCAAAAAGCCAATAACAGTTATTTATTATTGTAATCTACGCAACAGATGTACAGACAACAAAAATAAACCCTATATGGAGTACAGTTCAGTCAGGGGGGATACTGTTAAAATGAGAGAGGAATCCCTTGAGACAGCCAAACAGATTACTGAGAGGGTTTGTTATTTTATAGCCTCCTTTATTTTGTAAAAAAAATAAAATAAAAATGCAGAGAACTTTTTTTTCTGTAAAATTTTAAGGCATGTACATGAGAGTGATTTTAATAACTTTAAAGTACTCACTGTAATATGTAGGAAAATAGAAGTATCAGATCAGGACTTGGTATCACTCGGGGGGAATATGATTGAGAGCAGAGGGCTATTGCAAAGCTTTGGAGCAGCTTCCACAAAGGCTGGATCTGTCTCACCCACCAGCCTTGACAGTTAAAAGACATTGTTTGGAGGATCTAAGAGGTCAGGAGTTGGAGTAGGGGCAGAGAAGTTCAGCATTATACTGGGGTGCCAACCCATGTACGGCTTTAAAAACAAATAACATAACCTTAAAATCAATCCTGTATTGCTAGCATTGGTGTAATGCTGTCTCTTTTTCTGGCACTAGTGAGGAGTCTCGCTACAGCACTCTGCACCAGCTGCAGGTGAGACAAAGATGACTGTTTGACACCCAGGTACAGAGAGTGACAATAGGCAAGGCTTTGAGGAGATTAATGCAGTGGTTACAGTTTTCATGTCAGTCTGAGAGATGATGAACTGCAATGTTTCCTAACTGAAAATAAAAGTAGTTGAAAATATGAATGTTATATTCCATTTCTGTCAATATACCTCCCTAAATACTACACACTGGACCTTTAATGTGGCTCCACATGAAACAAGATTTTGGGGTGAGGCCTAAAAGTGTTGAAGGAGGTTAGTGGTTTTATCCTGGGCATCATCTCATATTTGGGACCTATGGCAGTGGAGACAGCTGCTGCTGCTGCTGCTGCTGCTGTTGGGAATGTTAAAGCAAACCCACTCAGTGTTACTCGTATTAATAAACTGTGTATTACATATAATTGGGTGAGGACGTGGCTGAGCCAAAGATATTTTTTGCTTGCACAGTTTTTTTTAAACCTCAAACCTGAAAAGGTCGTTGAAGACTGATTATGAAGTACTATTATGTCCAACTACATTAGAGACAGTACGAGTCATAAAGAGAACAAGACAATCAGACAAAGAGTTTTAATAGTCACACGTTGTTCTGCAGCTAATCATCACACATCCCATGTACACCCACCACTTCTTGGTGTAGGCGTCATGTCTCTCAGAGAGAGAGCACTTGTTACACTGATGTTCCCTAGATTTTAATATTAAAGAGAGGCTCTGCAGGCTGTCTCCTGACTGAGAGAAGACAACCACACAGTGGTTCAACTGGATCAAAGTAGTAACTGTGAAAGACAGCCAGACAAATGGGAGCCAATGTAGCTAAAAAACAACAATAACAACAAAGGCAAACCTTACCGGACTGGACCGTGTAGACAGAGGTTTGGTTTGTGGTCAGTATCCATGCCATATTTGTATGCAAACAAAGAGCGAGAAAGAAAGACAACACAAAGGATGACACCAGGGAATAGAAACAAGGCTGAAAGGCCAGAACAAAGATTTAAGATAAAAGAAAGTGAAAATAAAAGTAGAGATGGAAACAGCAGGACAAAATTTAAAGCTTATAGTTTGTTACTGTAAAAGTCCCATCTGATCCTCTGTATTCTGACTGTAGTTCTTGGGTATTTACAGACTGAGGTCAACAATCAGTCACAACTGTGAAGCCTACAGGTCAACAATTATACATTGCGCATGAATTGGACATGTCATTTTGAGGTGCACATGCACACACAAGCGCACAGACAATATAGACCAATATAGACCACCTTATGGACCAGGACACTCTACCAGCACTGCATTAGTACACGAGTGATCGGTGGTTAACAAATATTGATGACAAGAAACTAGTAGGGGCTGTGCTGTTGGATTTTACTGCAGCATGTAACTGATGTCATTGATCACAGAATTTTTTTTTAGCTAAACTCAAATGTTATGGTGTTTTACCTCCAGCTTTTGCCTGGATGAAAAGTTGCCTCTCTGGCAGAGCAAGGCAAGTGTTTTTCATTGGCAGTTTTTCTGACAACAGTAGGATATATTTTGGTGTTCCATGAGGGAGCTGTTTGGGGCCACTTTTATTTTCAAATTTTATAAATGATTTGCAATATGCTGTTAAGAGGGTTGATTTTGTAATGTATGCTGATGACGCCACTTTGTTCTGTGCATCACCAACGATAGCAGAGCTGAGTGATAACCTACAGCATGACTTGGAATGTGCTCCCTGCCACCATTAGACAGATTAATAATAGATTTTCCTTCAAGAAGTCACTAAAACTAAAATTAAGGAATCACGTATTAATTTTGTCATGGCAGGTCATGAACATTTGTGACAATTTTGTTTTTTACTAATTTTTTGTCTTAATTTTGGACTGATATTGAATGTAATTGTCTCATTGAAACTGTGATTTTAAATTTATGTATTTTTAATGTTGTTTTGTGAGTGGACCCCAGGAAGACTAGCAATCACTTTGTGAAAGCTAATAGGGATCTGAATAAAGAATAAAGATACAGATATACTCACTCACTCATTCTGACTGACCTATGTGGTGACCCTGATCTGATTCTAACAGGCCAAACAAGGATCAGAGAATAAACAAGGTTAGCTGATTTATTTCTTACATCCATTAAAACAACTGGTTCAGTGACCCTGACCTCCATCAATCTCCCCCTGAGTACCTGACATACCTCCATCCCTGCTTCCCTCTCTCTTTCACTCCCCTCTTTTCTTGCTCCTCTTCTTGGTTTAGTACCTCCTCTCCACCTTTCCATCAATCTCACTGCAGCTGTGGACATCAAAATTCTGAATACCTACCACCGCTTGCATTTCTGTCAATTTGACCTGCGCTTGCACCGACTCTATGGTCTTTATTTGTCATGCTACCCTCCCTCTGTTTTCAGCTGCTGGAGTCAACAACACAACTCTGGCCCTTATTTATCTCTTCCTTCTTTACTCAACTTTCTCTCCTTTGATCTCTCCTTTACTTGCTCACCCTCAGGCTTCTGGATGTAGCACCACTACTTAGACTGCTTGCCATCCTTGAAGGAGTCCAGGTGGACAGCGCTCAGCTCAGCTCAGCTCAGCTCAGCTCAGGTCCAGCAGGAGGCTGAAGTTTGATCTCTGGCTTGTTGAACATCCAGCCAAGTGAGTCATTACGTATGGGCAGGATGCTGGTGTCAAACAGGAAGGAGAAACAAAGCCCCATGAATAGAGGTTAAGTTATGAATGTAAACACTTCAAGGAAAGAGCATTTGCAGGATAGTAGAAGTGGCTGTGTGTGTGTGTGTGTGTGTGTGTGTGTGTGTGTGTGTGTGTGTGTGTGTCGGTTTAAGTGTGATGGAAAAGTTAGGCTGTGTTAGATCATGTTGAGAAGAAAGAAATCAGATCAGGGTTGCTGTTAACATCCCCACCCGCTCTCATGAGAATAGGAAGGAGTAGCTGTTCACCAGAAAAGAATGGTCAAACACATTGAGGTTATCCTCCACGCTGATGTGCTCTGTGCTACTGCAGACCACACACACACTGGGGAGAGAAAAAGGGTAAATATCACTCACACTGTCACTGAAAATTGGTGATAAACAGCTGGAAACAGTAAGCAGGGAAGAAAACACAGGAGCGGTACAATATAGAAAAAGAAATAAAAGACAGAGAGGGTAGGGAGAGACATTGTGTCTGTGTTTTGACAGATTGAAAAGCATTAAAGTTTCCTCAGCTGGGGAACTCCAGAAAAAAACTTAAACTAAAACTACAGGGAAAACTTGTATATTCTCTATGCTAGGGGTGGGCGATATAGCCTTAAAAATATATCACAATATTTCAGGGTTTTTTGCGATAATATTCTCAACAATATGACAAATTAGTAAAAACAGTGTTTGTTGTGTTGCAGCCTTTAGTCTTGGTCAGCAGAAGGCCTAAGCTATCTATCATCTCCCAGTTGTGGTGGGGGGAGTACAGCTGCCCGGATAAGGGTGCCTAGCTGGCTCCATTGTCATAGCTCCCAAGATAAAGGGAATGGGAGATTGCCCAGTGCCCCAGGCTCAACAGACAAGAGGTTTCTTTTAGATATGTGCATTTTGTAAGTGATTTAGAGCGAGCCAGGTGTGCGTGCTTGTTGTTTAAAATTAGTAACCAATAGAAACTTCACAAAGCCATAGATCGGTACAGATTAACCTCATTTGGGAACGTGGAGTAACTCGCAAGGGAATATTGTTTGGGTTAGAGGCAGGAGCTGGGCAAGAAGACCGTCAGAACATTGGACAGCATACACAGTGTTACACTCTGTATGGTGAGCTGTGATTCTCCTCAGTTGAGTCTTCATTAAATACCGTGTGTGATCCATCAAAGTCTCCTGAGATCTTCCTCAGCTATTAAATCATCAGCTTTGAAAATTCTTTTACAAACCTAACAGTTTGCCTTCAAATATTCAGTAAAAACTAAACAAAAATTATCTCTGTAAATAACAGCAGTAACTGAGAGTGAGATTCACATTCTGTGTACAATAATGATAGTGCAACAACAGAAAATCTTCCACAAATTACACATTTAAACAGCTCCCAATTACAAAAGAAATGTACCTTGGGATCTGTATATATAAATCAACAGGCAATTTTCTTCTCTTTTAGCAAAATCTGAAATGATTGAGTTGTTTTTTTTCCCACTTGGACCTTTATGCTCTGCCATTTCTCCTCTAATCATCACACTGTAACCTGTGACAGGCTGTTATGATATAATAACTATCGCAAATTCACATATATGTAGTTTTTTTGTCGAGCCGCGAGCGTCACGTAGGTTTACATTACCATAGGTTTATGACAAAATCACTTGATGACACCAACTCCCGTGTGCACACAGCGAGAGAGGAGAAGGATAGACACTGTGTTGCTTCCAGAAGGGCCGCTGTATGAATTCCCTCTGAGCAGTAAGTCGCCACAAGAGTCTGACAGGTCAGGGGCTGTTCATAAAACATTCAGGATGCCCCAGCCTAATGATGCCACAGTTTATTCCACACTACTGAAGCTGTTCTGCAGAGTCTGTCACAAATTCACTTTCAGCCATGCTTGTTGTTGCTGTGTGTAACTGTATGATGTCAATATGTCAACAAGTTGAAACATTGTGGGTATCATGATATGAATTTCTCGTATTAAAAATTAAACCGCGCATGAATGATATGATATGGCACACCCCTACTCTATGCTAATCATTCTTACGCATTCCTCAAGAACACTGAGCTCAATGAGGACATTGTCAATTTCACATTAAAAGCCAGACTACAAGTCTTTCCCACTAGACTCAATGTTTCCATCTGGTTTCTTACAACTCAGGTTTCTCAGTGTTTGCATCACACCACAGAACAGATCACTAAAACAAAGTCATACATCTCGGATAGCTGCTGTGTTTCCAACACAGAAGAGTGGACCTTATAGCAAAGGACGTATCAAACTTTTTACAAGCTCAGTGAGAATATACGAACTAGAGTTGCAATGATATGAGATTTAAATGGTATGACGACCGTCTCTGAAAACACAGTTTCATAGTTATCATGATGTTATTATTATCAGTTACAATGACCTTTAAAGGAATAAAAACAGAAGGTTTTTTGGGGGGGTGAACAAAAGTTTTATTGTAATTGAATCTTGATTTTTTTATAGTAATATATGTAACTAGAATTACTGCTTTGTGATTGTATGCCTGCCTGAACCAGTCAAGTTTCTCTTATAGTTTACATCCATGTCTGTGAAAACATGTAGGCTTCACATACATCTTTCCTCAGCAGCACAGAAGATCTATACAATCAGCACAGTTTCAAGATGGACACCCAAGATTACTGTCACCAATTCAGTATCTGACCAAATGTCTCCCCTTCTGTTCCTGAGATATGATGAAAAGGGATTTATGCAGAACATTATGATGTAACAGTGAAGTTGACCTTTAACCTTTTGAATATTAAATGTCATCACTTCATTATATCGTATTACTGTACATAGATGATTGTCTATTTTGTTTGTGTGGTATGCTATGGACCTTTCACCTCATAAAGTCATGATTATTATTATCTTTGTATCCTGTTAGACATCTGTGTGAAATTTAGTCATAATTAGTGCATTATTTCTTGAGTTAAGGCGAAAAACATGTTTTGTGAGGTCACCTTGACCTTGTTGGTGAAGATTCTCAGTCATCCAGGTCATGGTAATCATAAGTGCTGTATTGTAGGGGACTAGAGTTGCTTGAGTTTCTTGAAGATGTTTCATCTCTCATCCAAGATGCTTCTTCAGTTCTAACGGACTGGTGCAAAGTCGCAGGCTTTAAACCCTGTGTGGGTGTGAACCCTTACAGAAATCAATGACTCACATGTGACCTCAACAATTCTGTAAGGGTTCACACCCACACAGGCTTTAAAGCCTGCAACTTCGCACCAGTCAATTAAAGCTGAAGAAGCTTCTTGGATGAGAGATGAAACATCTTCAAGAAACTCAAGCAAGTCAAGTCGCCTACGATATAGCACTTAAGATCATCTTGACCTTTAACCTTCGATCACCAAATTCTAAGTTCATTTCATTGTTGAGTCCAAGTGGATGCTTGTACCTTATTTAAAGAAATTCTCTCAATGCGTTCTTGAGATATTGGGTTCACAAGAATGAGACGGACAACCTGAAAACATAATGCCTCTGGCAACGGCCATCTTTGGCGTGGAGGCACTGAAAGTCTCCCTTTTGAAAATAGATAAAATAAAACTTAGATTCTCCACCTAGTCACATTTTTTAAAAATACTGTAGATAAACAAATGTACACAGTATGATAATTGTCCATTTTTATACCATGGTATACCTTGAAACTGGCATACCGCTGTGACCCTAGTACAAACAGTTACGCTACATTTTCTGTATCTCTGCAACAGCAGCCCTGGTACTTTTTCTCATCTGTCTGCCAATGCACCAGATACTGTAGTGATGAAGACTCCAAAAAAGTGTTTTAGAGGCAGCCTGCACCTTTGACTCTAACCTGGAGTAGGCCTTTTTGAGCACAGTCATTATTAACAACCACTCCAAATTCCATCTTAGATGCAGGTTATGGATGCATTTGGCAGCCAAGGAAACACTCACAGGTTGGTCTTAAGAGGGCTTCAACAACTTGGGATGCCCCAAAATAGGGCTGAGCAACTTGAAAAGTACTGTGCTGTCCACGGTATCAT